>JARFJB010001819.1:1427500-2072500 GCA_036346205.1 Vesta saturnalis | reverse complement strand
TTTGCAAGAAAGTCCTGATTAGCATTCACCTAGTTTAAGTTAGCATCTACATGTCTATGAACCTGGTTGATATGAAGATTTAAACGTCTGTTTGACATGGATTATTGTTTTTGGTTTTACAATGTCGCTTATTTTCGTAATGAACTTATTATAAAAGAGGTTGCATAATTATGCTAAACAAACTTTTATTAAAATTATTTCATTTCTTTTCATTTCCATTTTGTAGGTTGGAAGGTCGTATGGTGTTCCACACCAGATATTTATATTACATGTTAATGTAGTGTATACTAGGAGGCAATAGGATCGATCCCCGTTACCATCTACCTTGTATGAAGTTTTTTCATGGGGTTTTCCTCATACACATATAGCATCATGATCAATGCATATAGGAGTATTATGTACGGTTATTTAGGCGAATGCTGGGGTAGTATCTTCCCCCTCAGAACCCTAACTCCATTCCTTCCAATCCTATCGTGACTGTATCCAGCCTTAATCCCAGCATGCAAATATACGTAATGCATATATATATATATATATATATATATATATATATATATATATATATATATATGTATCCATCGCTGTGGCTGAAGGAGCGTGGAAAGCTCGAGCAGCCCACCCTTTTCTTCGGGGAGGGAAGGAAATATGTTGCTTTCCTTCTTCCTACTTATCAAATGTTCTTTACAAAAATTAAAATGTCTGCGTATTTTTGTAAATTATTGCCTTCTACAAAAGAGGGGGGGCCCTACGGCCGTTTTTGCGGAAGGGTCCAACAGTGTGTCCAATTGATTAAAATAGTGTGTACTCAGAAGGGTTTATAATGTAGTTTTGTAATTCACGTAGATGTGATACAATTAATCTTTTTCTTTAATTTGATTTTGCTAAAACAAAACTAAAAGATATGAAAATGTAAACTTCCACCATTATAACACATCATAAAATACTTAACTTTTTTGGGTTTATATATAAAAGATATCGTATATATTAATGATAAGCAGACAAACTAAAATATACCTATATTTAAAAGCATAATATGTATTTCAAAGTTACATTATGATTACAAGCTACGTTACAGATGGAAAAGAAGAAAAGTAGGAACCCAAAAAGTATGTTAAACAAAATACATGATAAGCATAAAAGATGGAAAGGAATGAGATTAAACAAAAATATGCAAGAAACCAGATAATAATTCTTATAGGTATCTTTTTCACGTTGTAGCTACAATATTTTTCAACGCGGAAAAGCTAGCCGATAATAAATTAGAATTCTCGATAATTATTCGCCATATACTTTGTTATTTCACCCATTGTGACTCCACGAACAAATGTTTACGTAACATAATTTTTTTTTCATAAATATTAATATTTTAAATTTTATTTTAAAGTTGAAAAACCCTATTAGCCTTAATTCACTTAATTATCATTAAATGGTAATTACACTGACTAAGGTTTATTCCATTATTGTGTAGACAACAATATCAACCATGTTTTTAACCTTGTCTTACTCATTTCAGAAACAAGTGCAAATAAAGTAAGTATAATTTTTATGTTTATTTATTCATCAAGGAATAGAACTCATAAATGAATTTAAATAGCTGGAAAACATTGTTAAAACGATATTAAATCATCCAATTTCAAGTTGAAAAGAAGTCCAGAGAAAGAAAAATGTTGAAAAGTACCGAAGATATAATAGAATCTCCTGAATAAAATTTGCTTCCTCAAGTGTGAGAGTTTTTAAATAATCAAGTTAATTATTTTTAACACAGGTAAATAACTTACAAATCAAGTTTCAATGTCATTTTCGTCAAAATATATTTTTGAACTATAAATACAGTGGCATATTAAAAAAAACAATTTAAAAACCCATAATAAAAACTGTATGTACAGCCGAAACACTTATACCGTCTTATCAAATGTGGATGTTTCAGTTATGTATATTTATATGTATTGTACTAGTATATTTTCTCTCTCTATCCTTTCGTCTTTCTTTTTCTTTCATTAGTTTTTTCTTTTTTTCTACTTGTCTACATTGTCTTTTGATTTTATCCCCACCTTTTCCTTTTATTTGTTTGGCTATATATACAGGGTCCGCCTTTGGGAGCTGATCCTATGAGTATCTGCTTACTATAATTTTGAAAATTTGGTGACAGGGTAATGATGTTAGGGCTAACTCATCTAAAATATTTTCACGTTCATACCACTTCCGGTTATACCGGAAGTCGGTACTTAGTCGCTTATTTTAAATGGAACACCCCGTATATTAATACATTTTTGGATTCTATGTCGAATTTTAAGGTAAGTTTGTTAAATAAACTAGATACGAAATTTCAGTCGGTTAAAAAAATACATTTTTCTAAAAAAATTGACAGATGCGGTCTTAGTAATAACTCGTTAATTGTTCTGTTCCTGTCAAACAATTTGAATAAAACTTTGAGGTCTTGTAGGCAAAGGTTTATTGCAACAGTCTGCAAAAAATGACATTTGTATTTTTCATAAAAATAAAATTATGAATGTCTAAACTTCACTATCAAAAAATGCAAGTTACTCAAAAAAAATCAAATTGAAACCCCTATTTTTTATTACTCAGATCGATTTAACGTCAAAAATTAAGGTAAGTTTGTTTAAAACTTTATTTGCCTAAACGTAACAGTTTCATACTTATTATCAAAAAAGTTACAATTTTATAATTTGTGATAAAAATGAGGTACATACTTTAATCAAGTATTCCTTGTTCGTGGTCACCATGGAAACCAAATAATTGAGAATTGAAATAAAGAAAAATATTTGAATAAGTTACTGCAAAAAATTATAAAAATTGATAATTTTGTGATTCAAAAGTCATGTTTGCCAAATAGAAATTTTCTGTCATTTTTTTCAAATTCGATATACAACATAAGTGTAAAAATTTAATACTTTATGAGTAAATCTAAAAAAACTACTTTTTACTGCGGAGGTAGTAACTACATACTTATCAGTGCATTCTTACACGATAAAGTCGCTTATTTAGTATTTCTTGCTCGTGATCAAATGTAAATTAATTTACAATAAATGTTCAAAATGTTGCCCGTTAGACGCAAGACATATAACGGCTTCATTTGTAGCCCTTTGAATTTCTTGTGGAGAAAGAGAATTGAATGCATTTTGCACTCTTGCAATGCAATCTTTTTTAGTCGTTAGTGGTGTAGCATAAACAATATTTTTAATTCGACCCCAAAGATAAAAATCCATTGACGTAAGATCAAGTGACCTAGGTGGCAATGGAAAGGGACCATTATTGGCAAACCAACGATCTTAAAAAATTTCATAAAGTTTCATGGAAACAGCGTTGGTGTTGTCAGGGGGCGCACCGTCTTGTTGGTACCATAAATTTTCCCTTTCTAGATTTAATCGGGGTTGAATTCGAGTGTTTAATATCTCAAAATAATTTTCTCCTAGAAATTAAATTTGTAATCATAAATCGCAACAATCAACTATTTTAAACCTCTCAAATTTTCGTTGTAAAAATACACGTCAAAGATTTCGTTATTCAGAATAGCACAAAATACGTTAAAATTCCAAATTTCCTGAAAATGGCATTCGCGAATTGGATTGCTATTTTCGTTATTCCAGTAACGCGAGTTTCGGCGATTAAATATGCCATTTTTCGTAAATTTAGATTCGTCCGTCCATATGATATTAGTCAAAAAATTAGGAATTTCTTGTATTTCGCAAAAATGACTTTTGAATCACAAAATTATCAATTTTTATAATTTTTTGCAGTAACTTATTCAAATATTTTTCTTTATTTCAATTCTCAATTATTTGGTTTCCATGGTAACCACGAACAAGGAATACTAGATTTAAGTATGTAGCTCATTTTTATCACAAATTTTAAAATTAGAACTTTTTTGATAATAAGTATCAAACTGTTACGTTTAGGCAAATAAAGTTTTAAACAAACTTAGCTTAATTGTTGAGGTTAAATCGATCTGCGTAATAAAAAATAGGGGTTTCCATTTGGTTTTTTTGAGTAACTTGCATTTTTTGATAGTCAAGTTTAGGCATTCATAATTTTATTTGTATGAAAAATACAAATGTCATTTTTTGCAGACTGTTGCAATAAACCTTTGCCTACAACACCTCAAAGTTTTATTCAAATTGTTTGACAGGAACAGAACAATTAACGAGTTATTACTAAGACCGCATCTGTCAATTTTTTTAGAAAAATCTTTTTTTTTGAACGACTGAAATTTCGTATCTGGTTTATTTAACAAACTTGCCTTAAAATTCGACATAGAATCCAAAAAAGGGATTAATATACGGGGTGTTCCATTTAAAATAAGCGATTAAGTACCGACTTCCGGTATAACCGGAAGTGAAAATATTTTAGATGAGTTAGCTCTAACATCATTACCCTGTCACCAAATTTTCAAAATTATAGTAGGTTTGGATCAGCTCCTAATATATATATATATATATATATATATATATATATATATATATATATATATATATATATATATATATATATATTATTTATCGTGCCAAACTTTAAGGGCTAATTCTACAACGAAAAATATGAAGAAAAGTTCATATAAACATATGCCCGAAAACGCTTCATTTCCAAGATACAGAGTGTTCAATTTCTAATTTTTTTAAACATTTTTAGTAATATTTCATAAACGCTTTGAGATACGGGCTTGCAATTTGGGACACGCTATGGCGCATGTTCTGGAGTAGTCAGAACATTTCTACCTATACCAGTGGCGTCCGTGCATCCACCCAATTTTTCGGGAAAAAAATGGTACGCCACTAACTTTAACTACAGTCAACTGATTTTATTTCGATAAGAGGGATAACATTGAATAACATTAATTAAAAATACACATACAAATTTACAGAAATTGTTCAAAATGAGAACCGTTGCTCTGAACGCACAAATCGCATCGACGAACAACGGACCGATCTAAATTCACTAAATATGGTATCATCTCATTGGAAGCATTTCTTATGAGATCAATAAGTTCATTCTGTGTGTTCACTGGAGTCGCATAAACTCTTTCCTTTAAAAAACCCCACACGAAAAAGTCTAATAATGTGATATCCGGAGACCTTGGAGGCGACGAAACTGGACCTGCTCTGTCTGTGAATTTTTACGAAAACTGACGAGGATGTTTTGATATCTTCTTTGATTCTCTAACTGTTGCTCTTGAATTTCCATTAGCAAAACCATAAATAACATGGATATCCGCAATTTCTTGATTTGTAAGGTTAAATGGCATTTTAAAGATGTTTAATTAAATTAATAAACACTTTTAGTACTTAGTATATATTAGTATGTTACTACTGTCAAAACGTCAAAAAAAGTTTGGTATGAATTGGTGTTTCCATGGCAATAAACAATCGTAGTAATACGTTTTAACAGTTGTAACATACTAATATGTACTAAGTACTAAAAGTGTTTATTAATTTAATTAAACATCTTTAAAATGCCTTTTAACTTTACAAATCAAAAAATTGCGAATATCCATTTTATTTATGGTTTGTAATAAATTCAAGAGCAAAGAAACATAAAAGATATCAAATAAATCCTGCTCGTCATGTTTCTAGAAATAGAGAATGGTTTAGGGAAATTACAGGGCGTTCGAAATGATAATCAAAATGGACAGCAAAGAAGAATTTCTCAAAGAATCTTAAATGAGTTTAATAGAGATCCAACCCAAAGTTGCCGTAGAGGATCTCGTATTCTCCATACCTCTAAATCAAATATTTTTCGAACTCTAAGACGAGATCAGAGGCGGCCATATCATTTACAGCCTGTTCAAGGTTTACAATCAGGAGACGAAGAACGAAGATTGACGTTCACCCGTGGATTCTTAACTCTATTCACAACAATAGAGATTTTTTGAAGAACATACTATGGACTGATGAGTCCTGCTTTACCCGTCGCGATATTGTTAATTTTCGTAATCAACATGTGTGGGCACATGAAAATCCCCACGCCATTCGCCCAAGGAATTTTTAAGTTGAATTTAGTGTAAATGTATGGATAGGTGTTTACAACAATAATTTATTTGGGCCATATTTTCTACCACAACGGTTAAATGCAGAATATTTCTTGGAATTTTTAAAAACGGAACATTACAACATGTGGGATGGAATGCCGTTAAATTTACGAGCAAATGCATGGTTTCAATTGGATGGGTGTCCTGCGCATTTTGGACGAAATGTTAGAAATTGGTTGGACAATCATTTTCCGGAGAAATGGATAGGCAGAGCAGATCCAGTTTCGTGGCTCCAAGGTCTCCGGATATCACATTATTAGACTTTTTCGTGTGGGGTTTTTTAAAGGAAAGAGTTTATGCGACTCCAGTGAACACATAGAATGAACTTATTGATCGCATAAAAAATGCATCCAATGAGATGATACCGTATTTAGTGAATTTAGATCGGTCCATTGTTCGTCGATGCGAGTTGTGCGTTCAGAGCAACGGTTCTCATTTTGAACAATGTCTGTAAATTTGTATGTGTGTATTTTTAATTAATTTTATTCAATGTTATGCCTCTTATCGAAATAAAATTAGTTGACTGTTGTTAAAGTCAGTGGCGTACCATTTTTTTCCCGAAAAATTGGGTGGACTCGCGGACTCCACTTGTATAGGTAGAAATGTTCTGACTACTCCAGAACCTGCGCCATAGCGTGTCCCAAATTTCAAGCTCGTATCTCAAACCGTTTATGAAATATTACAAAAAATGTTTAAAAAAATTAGAGATTGAACACTGTATCTTGGAAACGAAGCGTTTTCGGGCATATGTTTATATGAACTTTTCTTCATATTTTTCGTTGTAGTTTGGCACGAAAAATATGGGACACCCTGTATATATATATATATATATATATATATATATATATATATATATATTGTATTTTTTCTATTTATTGTCATACAGACTGTAGCGTCCCCCAGGTACCCTATCTTGAAAAGTGTAATTTGACCTTATTTGCACTAATGCAAATTCAAGAACAAAGCAGTCGCTAACTGATTTATCTTGACTTTACTGACAATAATGATACTATTACTCAAATGAATTGCGTGCCTTACTTTGACTTTCCCGGCAATAATAAAAACATTAGAATTTATCTACAAGTCTGATATTTAATTACTCACAAACCTCAAATCTGATCAAAAGAATTGGCCGTCTAGTGGTAGGTGCGTTGTGCTATTTGAATTAGATAGGCTGGATGAGGTTAAGTGTTGCATCATGTGCGGCAGGTAAAAATGGAACTACTCAAATTAAAATTAACGAGCTTTGCGCAACGATGGTTCAACCCGTTAATGCACTATTTTGGGAAAGAACCACCAAGAAAACCCAATTTATTCATCATTAAGTAATTGTACAAGTACATTAATAAATCCAATAACACATAAAACAATGAAGGGGTTAAATATATAACAAAACACCATTAAATCAGGTTAAAGTGCTTGCTTACAAAACTATACATTAAGAGAAAAATAAGTAACAAGCAGCTTAGTTGCACATAAACATAATTTAAAAAAACCATGTAGTCACACCCACAATTGTGTCAAAAATAAATCAGAATAAAAATTGTAATACCAAACATTTGGCCCTTTAAAACCAATCATGCCGGTCTTTAGGTAAATAATCACATAAAACAATAAGGTAAATTACGTTAAAATACAATAACAGTAAAAAGTGCATAGGTGATAATAAGGTAAAGGCAAGGACAAAAGAAAATAGACAAGGAATTTCAACGTACACAATTGTTCAGTGACTACTAAATCACAAAATGTATACGTACAGTTACAATAAATTACATATAAAGAGAAATTAGTTCGCAGGTAAGCAATTCTACTTAAACAAACTGACACAAAAAAAAACTTATTAAAACAAAGCCTTACAAGGGTAAGTTGTAAATAGATCATAACATCGTGACCGATATATAAGTTTGAGTGCGTTAGAAAAATACAGCGTCCCTTTCTCAGGGTACATCATCATCATCATCAACCAGCCAGTATAGTCCGCTGTCGGACATAATCCTCCTCAAGATGCTCCCATATTTCTCTGTCCTGAGCAGTTGCAAACCAGTTTGTTGATATATTCTTCAAATCGTCAGTCCAACGGGTGGGTGGTCTTCCTGGATTTCTCTTGTCAGCTCTCGGTCCCCATTCAATGATTTTCTTCGTCCACCTCTCATCTCGTTGTCTTGCCGCATGGCCGGCCCATCTCCCTTGAGTCTAGCTATCCTTTCTAGTATGTCTTCAACTCCCGTTCTTCTACGTATCTCCTCGTTTTTCACTCTATCCTTTAGTGTTATCCTTAACATTGATTTTTCCATCCTCCGTTGTGTAATGCTTAGTTTTCTTATTGATGTTTTTGTTAGGGTTAGAGTTTCAGGTCCGTAGGTAAGTACTGGTAAAACGCATATATTAAAAGTTTTCCTTTTTAAACTCATCGGAATGTTGTCTTTGAAAATATATCTAAGTCTACCATATGTCGCCCAACCTAGGTTAATTCGTCTTAGGAGTTTACATGTTTGATTGTCCCTACTGATTTTTATTTCGTGCCGCAAGTATATATACTTTTCAACAAGCCCTATGTCTATATCTCCTGCGTGTATGTTTCCACTGGGAACTAGGTTTGTCATTATTTTTGTTTTTCTGTAGTTTATACTTACACTCACCATTTCTGTTGCATTTTTAATTCTTGTAGCATTACATTACTTTCGCCCAAATCGTCTGTAATCAACACTATATCATCGGCGAAACGAAGGTTGCTTAATTTGTCGCCGTTTATGTTTATACCTTTGTCCTCCCAGTTTAAGGTTTTAAAAGCGCACTCTAGAACTGCGGTAAATAGTTAGGGGAACATGGTATCGCCTTGTCTGACTCCGCGTTTGATATCTATTTTTTGTGTGGTCTCATGTAATTTTATGGTAGTTGTTACCTGTTTGTATATATTATAGATTATGTTAGTGTGTCGATAATCTATCCTACTCTCTTTTAAAGCTTAATATTACATTTCTACCGTATCAAACGCTTTCTGGAAGTCTACGAATATTAGTACTAGAGGTCTGTTGTTCTCGATGCTCTTTTCGATTAGTGTTTTTAGACTATGAAGATGGTCGTTTCTCCCATATCCGTTTCGAAAGCCTGCCTGCTCTCGCGGTTGATAGAAATCAAAAACTTTGTCTCTAATCTAGACGTTAGTATGCGGGTGTATAGCTTGTAAAGATGATCAAGCAAGCTAATCGGTCTATAGTTGTCAAGCTTGCTAATATCTCCTTTCTTGTGTAGGAGAATAATTATTGCATCATAGCATCTTGAAGCGATCTGTTGGGTGTGCAGGCATAGATTGAATAGTTTTCCTATTTGTTGTATTAATATTGGTCCTCCGAGTTTTAATGCTTTAGTTACTATACCATCCTCCTCAGGTGCTCTGTTATTTTTCATCTTCTTTAGAGCGTGATAAATCTCTGATTCGGTATGTCTTCTGATCCCTGATTTTGTATTTTCTCTCTGTTATGTGCTTTCAGGTCTGGATATGGGTGGTTGTTCGTATATAACTGTTGGCAGAATCTTTCCACAATATGTATTATATTTTCTCTATTTCCTGTAAGATTTCCTTCTTCGTCATTAAGAGAATTTCTCTTTTGCCATTCGCTAATTGTTTCTTTAGAACTTTCATGTCTTTGTTTTGTTCAATAGTTTGGACTATTTTATCGTATTTATATTTTCGTAGGTCTCTTTTCATTTTCTTGGATATTTCCCTGTTGATTTCTCTTAGTTTTTGTTGGTCTATATTTGGTTTACTTTTTCGTGCTCTCCGGTCCTCTATTTTTGTTTGTATTTCTTGACTAATTTTTTACGTTTTTGGGGAATTTGGGCAGCATTTTTCTGTGCTTCTTTTATTGCGCCTGTTATAGTTTCATTTAAGCTGTTGATATTTTCGTTGTTATCGCTTGTTTCTGTTTTATTACCTAAGTTGCTTTTGCACTAAGCTGGTTTGTATCTGTTGGCTGCAGATACATATTCATTCAATAAAAACAATAAAAATAAAATTCGAGGTGTTCAATGGTCATCTGGACCGGGCAATTGCCTATTATAATTATAACCAAGGTTTATCCTGTACCCGCTCGTCCAGGCCCACCTCTACACAAATATAAACAACAAACAACAATGCTAATTCACCCAAATACAAGAGTGAAGGAGCCCTGTATTGTCTTTTATTTCAGCAGGTTTCAGCTTAATGAGTCCGCGTGCGAATGAGATACATTTGCAAGGGAATGTTTGATTTTTAATACGTTACATAGGCTTGTAAAATTATTTGCTGCGAGCTTTCATTTATATAAAAATACCTACTTAGACTTGAATATATCCGCTTTTAGTTAAACACTTTACCACCAATACGACGAGTTAAGATACGCGGTTTAAAACTCGTCGCCGCGACGATTAATTATAGATTAATGTTTTGGAAAACTTACATTAAAACCTACACAAAAAGAAAAGAACGAATTAGCGTTTTAGTTTTGCTGAAAGATACCCGACAAAATATTATAGATCGAACGGTTTACAACGGGAGTTTCTACTTAAAACAATAAAAGCAATCCGGCTCAATCAAAATTTCAACAGCATCTGCCTTCCCCCCCGATTTCAAACTAACTATATCTACTCCCGAAAAAACCACATCCGCTTTTCAAAACTAATAAAAAAACAAAAAAATTATTACGTTGGAACAGTTTCATATTAATTATTGAACGACATCTTAATTATAGAAATATGCATTCGTCCGTAACAAGCCCTACATTTGGGTCTCAAGTTTCCACGTACCAAACAAAGATCCCTTTGGATTTGCGCTATGTTTCGCCGTAATGAATTATTAAATCTGTGACATTTTTACATCAAGAGCGTGCGTATAAAAATTTTGATCAATTCGTCAGGCCAGTTTCGGCAGAACACCTGTTTCGCTACCCTAATATATGTTTCCTTTTTCTGTTCAACCTTTACTCAAATATCAATTACATACATTCCCACATTTCTTATATAAAACATAAAATAAAATATTCCGAATACATTAGCAAATTACGGCGTATTATCAAGATATTAAAAATCCACTAATTATCTTTTCTATCGCGGTGACAATGGCGCCTTGACAAACGTTTATTACAATAATAAAATTTTCGCGGTCCGCTACCTACAAGACTGATGGGTACAATTTTTGACGTAGTTTATTAGATTATGCCATTTATATTAAATGGTTTTATGTGTAACGTATGATTATAATTTTGTCATATGAGCCTAATCCGGCATGCTCCTCTGTATGGCCCAATATTTTTAAAATTTAACCTTGATGGGTCAACGTTGAAGGTCACCAAAATTTACAAGTGCTATCCCGTAGCAATACGTCGATAGCGTTTTCTGCTGAATTTTTAAACACGCGTTTCATTGACTTACACTCGTAAATTATTCCATAAAAATTAAAGTCAATGTCCATTTCCTCAATTACAGGACTTTTTTAAAACCGTTTTAGATAAAGAATAGCATACTAATTAAAGGTATGTACCTCATACCTTGACCTCGTTTTGCCGACCTCTATTAGGTCAGATGTCAAGGTCAACAACATTTCCTACTGATAATTTAAGACGAAACGAGTTCGAAAGCATTTTTCAAGAAAATTACAAACATGTATTTCATTCCCCTCTACACGTGAAAAATCATCAACAAAATGAGACCAAAGTAACAAACGGCAGGCTAGGCAATCCGCAAACGATGTGACGATTTTGAATAACTCATATCTTTGAGAATTTGTTTCACATTAATTACAGACGGTCGCTATAGTAGACTTTCACTTAATTTTCTTGTGAGTAGAATGATGTTTTTCAAAAATCATCCTATGTTTTTGTTGTTGAAACTATCAATTTCGTAACTGTTGAAATAAATCATACCAGTATAGGGCTCTAAGTAAACTTTGTTAATCTACCATCTACCCGTTATTGTGTAAAATTCAACGCACTTTAAAAGCACTTTAGAGAATTTGCTTCACATTAATTACAGACGGTCGCTATAGTAGACTTTCACTTAATTTTTTTGTGAGTGGAATGATGTTTTTCAAAAATCAACCTATGCGTTTGTTGTTGAAACTACCAACTTCGTAACTACTGAAATAAATCATACCGGTATACGGCTCCAAGATAGTATATGTAAACTTTGTTAATCTACCCATTATTGTGTAAAATTCAATGCACTTTAAAACCACTTTTGAGAATTTGTTTCAATTAATTACAGACGGTCGCCATAGTAGACGTACACTTACTTATTTTTGAGTGGAATGGTGTTTTAAAAATCAACCTATGCGTTTGTTGTTGAAAACTACTAACTTTGTAACTACTGAAATACATCATACCGGTATACGGCTCCAAGATAGTATAAGTAAACTTTGTTAATCTACCCGTTATTGTGTAAAATTCAATGCACTTTAAAAGCACTTTTGGCAGTTTTGTTTCACATTAATTACAGACGGTCGCTATAGTAGACTTTCACTTAATTTTTTTGTGAGTGGAATGATGCTTTTCAAAATCAACCTATGAGTTTGTTGTTGAAACTACCAATTTCGCAACTGCTGAAATAAATCATACGTATACGGCTCCAAGATAGATAAGTAAATTTGTTAATCAATACCCGTTATTGTGTAAAATTCAATGCACTTTAAAAGTACTTTTGAGAATTTGTTTCAATTAATTACAGACGGTGCTATAGTAGACTTTCACTTAATTTTTGAGTGAATGTGTTTTCAAAATAACCTATGCGTTTGTTGTTAAAACTACTAACATGTAACTACTGAAATAAATCATACCGGTATAGCTCCAAGTAGTAATAAACTTTGTTAATCTACCCGTTATTGTGTAAATTCAATGCACTTTAAAAGCACTTTTGAGATTTTGTTTCACATTAATTACAGACGGTCGCTATAGTAGACTTTCACTTAATTTTTTGTGAGTGGAATGATGTTTTCAAAATCAACCTATGAGTTTGTTGTTGAAACTACCATCAACTCTGAAATAAATATACGTATACGGTTGTGAGTGAATTGTTAATTAACTACGTTTGTTAAACATAACTTTGTAACTACTGAAATACATCATACCGGTATATGGCTCCAAGTAGTTTAAGTGAATTTTTAATCTACCCGTTATTGTGTAAGCTTCAATGCACTTTCAAAGCACTTTTGAGTATTTCTTGCACATTAATTACAGACGGTCGCTATAGTAGACTTTCACTTAATTTTCTTGTGAGTGGAATGATGTTTTTCAAAAATTAACCTATGCGTTTGTTGTTGAAACTACCAACATCGTAACTACTGAAATAAATCATACCGGTATACGGCTGCAAGGTAGTTTAAGTGAACTTTATTAATCTACCCGTTATTGTGTAAGCTTCAATGCACTTTCAAAGCACTTTTGAGTATTTCTTGCACATTAATTACAGACGGTCGCTATAGTAGACTTTCACTTAATTTTTTTGTGAGTGGAATGATGTTTTTCAAAAATCAACCTATGCGTTTGTTGTTGAAACTATCAACTTCGTAACTACTGAATTAAATCATACCGGTATACGGCTCCAAGATAGCATAAGTAAACTTTGTTAATCTACCATCTACCCGTTATTGTGTAAAATTCAATGCACTTTAAAAGTACTTTTGAGAATTTGTTTCACATTAATTACAGACGGTCGCTATAGAGTCTTTCACTTAATTTTTTTGTGAGTGGAATTATGTTTTTCAAAAATCAACTTTTGCGTTTGTTGTTGAAACTACAACTTCGTAACTACTGAAATAAATCATACCGGTATACGGCTCCAAGATAGTATAAGTAAACTTTGTTAATCTACCCGTTATTGTGTAAAATTCAATGCACTTTAAAAGCACTTTTGAGAATTTGTTTCACATTAATTACAGAGGGTCGCCATAGAGACTTTCACTTAATTTTTTTTGAGTGGAATGATGTTTTCCAAAAATTAACCTATGCGTTTGTTGTTGAAACTACCAACATCGTAACTACTGAAATAAATCATACCGGTATACGGCTGCAAGATAGTATAAGTAAAACTTTATTAATCTACCCGTTATTGTGTAAGCTTCAATGCACTTTCAAAGCACTTTTGAGTATTTCTTGCACATTAATTACAGACGGTCGCTATAGTAGACTTTCACTTAATTTTCTTGTAAGTGGAATGAAGTTTTTCGAAAATCAACCTATGCGTTTGTTGTTGAAACTACCAACTTCCTAACTACTGAAATAAATTATATCTGTATACGGCTCCAAGATAGCATAAGTAAACCTTGTTAATCTACCATCTACCCGTTATTGTGTAAAATTCAATGCACTTTAAAAGTACTTTTGAGAATTTGTTTCACATTAATTACAGACGGTCGCTATAGAGTCTTTCACTTAATTTTTTTGTGAGTGGAATTATGTTTTTCAAAAATCAACTTTTGCGTTTGTTGTTGAAACTAGCAACTTCGTAACTGCTGAAATAAATCATACCGGTATACGGCTCCAAGATAGTATAAGTAAATTTTGTTAATCTACCCGTTATTGTGTAAAATTCGATGCACTTTAAAAGTACTTTTGAGAATTTGTTCCAATTAATTACAGAGGGTCGCCATAGTAGACTTTCACTTAATTTTTTGAGGGAATGATGTTTTCCAAAATTCAACCTATGCGTTTGTTGTTGAAATACCAACTTCGTAACTACTGAAATAAATCATACCTGTATACGGCTGCAAGGTAGTTAAGTAGAACTTTATTAATCTACCCGCTATTGTGTAAAAGTTCAATGCACTTTAAAACTTTGAGTATTACATTCAGAGGTCGTAAGTATGATTTGGATAAGTTATTCTTGTGAAGCTGGATAAGTTTTCGAAAATCACATGCTAAGTTGTTGAAACATACCAACTTCTATCGTGAAATAGTGAATTAAACGTATAGCTGATAGATAAGAAATTAGTCTACATTAACCGTTATGTGTAAAATTCAATGACTAAAATACTTTTGATTAATTTGTTTATATTAATTACAGACGGTTCTGGCGCATAGGTCTAATACTAATTTTTGAGTGGATATGTATTTAAAATCAACCGTTGTTGTTGAAGACTACAACTAGTAACTGCTAAATAAATCATACCGGCCATACGGCTCCAATTGTAGTTAATAACTTTCTAAATCGTACTGCCGTTTTGATTAATAATTGCAATAATACTGGCTCAAAATTAGTTTTGAAGTTGATTTTAATTAAACGGTCGCTATAGTAGACTTTCACTTAATTATTGCTGACTCAAGATTTATTCAATAAATCAGACCTATGTATGTTGTTAAAATAATTTCATTAATCATCATACCTTTATACGGCCCAAGTGTTAAGTAAAGGACTTTGTTAATCTACCCGTTATTGCTGTAAAATTCAATGCACTTTAAAAGTATTTGAGATATTTCGTTTCGAATGTATTACAAGTGCATAGAGACTTCTCACTTATTTTTGAGTGGAACTGGATGTTTTCAAATTAACCTATGCGTTTGTTGTTAACTAAACTTCGTAACTACTGAAATAAATCAGACCGGTATAGGTGCAACGGCATATAGTGACTTTGTTAATCTACCCGTTATTGTGTAAAATTCAGTGACTAATAAAGCACTTTTGAGAATTTGTTTCGATTAATTACAGACGTCGCTATAGTAGACTTTCACTTAATTTTTTGTGAAACGTGGAATGATGTTTTCAAAAATCAACCTATGCGTTTGTTGTTGAAACTACTCAACTCTGAACTACTGAATTAAATCATACCAGTATACGCTACCAAGATAATATAAGTAAAATTTGTTAATATACTTTGTGTAAAATTCAATGCACTTTAAAAGCACTTTTGAGAATTTGTTTCACGTTAATTACAGACGGCGCTATAGTAGACTTTCATTAATTTTTGTGAGTGGAATGATTTCTTCAAAAATAACTGGTTGTTTTGAAACAACTTCGTAACTACTGAAATAAATCATACCGGTATAGCTCCAAGATAGTATAAGTAAACTTTGTTAATCTACCTGTTCGTTTAAAATTCACATGCACTTTAAAAGCACTTTAGCGAATTTGCTTCACATTAATTACAGAGGGTCGCCATAGAGACTTTCACTTAATTTTTTGTGACGTGGAATGATGTTTTTCAAAATCAACTTATGCGTTTGTTGTTGAAACTACCAATTTGTATGTACTAAATAAATCATACCGGTATAGCTCCAAGATAGTATAAGTAAACTTTGTTAATCTACCGTTATTGTGTAAAATTCAATCACTTTAAAAGCACTTTTGCACGAATTTGTTTCACAGTATATACAGACGGTCGCTATGAGTCTTTCACTTAATTTTTGGAGTGGAATTATGTTTTCAAAATCACACTTGTTTGTTGTTGAAATAACTTCGTAACTGCTAAATAAATCATACCGGTATACGGCTCCAAGATAGTAAGGAGTAAACTTTGTTAATCTACCCGTTATTGTATAAAATTCAATTCACTTTAAAAGCACTTTTGAGAGTTTGCTTCTATTACAGACGGTCGCTAGTAGACTTTCACTTAATTTTTTGTGAGAGGAATGAGGTTTTCAAAAATCAACCTATGCGTTTGTTGTTGAAACTACGTATTTATATTGACAAAATATGATTAATTTTTATATTAATGAAGACAAGTTCTGGCGCTGCCGTCTAAATACAAACTGAGTTGGGATTCCCATTTATCCCACCAGTGGATGTGGGAGAGGACATAACAGTAGGCTACATAAATATTCCGCCAGGTTATAGTGTTTAAACTGCTTCTAAACGTACTGCTGCCTTGTGTGAATTAATTTTATTGCAATAGATACTGGCTCAAAAATTAGTTTTGAAAGTGATTTTAATTAAAGCTTGCAGAGAAAATTGATCGCTACTCAGAATTTATTCGAATTAAAGAGAGCTTGTATTTATTAAAAATCATTCATTAATCATCAATCCTTTAGAAAGGCCCGTGTTTGTAAACTGCGACTTTTGTTTAGATCTCTAGCCCCCTTTCTGCCTGGAATAAGTTTGTTTTAGAGATATCTTCGACCGCTGTTTAAACACTCCACTGAGGATACGTGGAGTATCCCGTTTGGAATCCGTAGAGGTCCAATATAACCCCAAGATAAACCGGCATTATGTTGTATCTCTGAGTGTCGCTCGACGTAATATCAATCTACATTCCCTGAAACCGATAACCAACGTCCGTATTTCGTGTCAAGAGTTGAGAAAACCGTGAAGTGTAGAATTAATGATGATGATGAAATTGACTGCAAGCGTCACTTGCAACCGATTAATACCCTTACATAAGTTGGCGCTAACGAGCAGAGACAATTAATCAATAATAAAATGTTTTTGATGTCCATTCACGAATATTTCATTCACGGTTTTGGCCGCCATGGAGGAAGGGAATGGAAGACCGAAGAGTGGAGTGTATTTACCGCGTTAATAAAAATGAGTTACAACAGGAAACTGCAAAAAAGCAAGTTTTTCTACCGCCGATCACCAGCCCAACTTTAGCCGTTCCCACTACTATCTACAATTACGATATGGATTTACTTCAAGAACCGCGCGTGTGCTCAGTGAACCATACTTAAGCACCACAAGTGTTAAAAGTAATCTAATAAATTTTAATAATACTATCTCTTACTCCATAGATAACATTAACCACTAGAATAATGCTGCCACCGATATCACTATATCCCAGCACCCAGTATGCGTGTAAAAGGATGGAAATTTTCATTCAGCACAGCGAGGATACTGTTTCATTTCTGGAAAGGTTAATAAAGGGGAGTGATAGTTATATTATTAGAAAATGTATTACTATTGCTTTTGGATATTTTAACCGGTGATGCTTTACTGCCGTAATAACCGTTCTCAATGGCAAACTTTGGAAGCTTTTATTAATGATTTTCAATATTTTTACTTTACAATAGATTATGATCAGTGAATGCAAGCAATTATCCTCCGAACCCGTTAGTGAAACTATATTACACTGAACAGTATAAGGACACGATAGGGTTTTCGTTCACGTAACTTAACTCCTTCCGTAAGAATACGTCTCTATTTTTTTGGTTATTTATCGAATAGCCAAAGGTGAAAAACTTTGTAAGTCCATTTTGTTCAAAAATTTGTGATATTTTCCTGTCACAATAATTTTTAAATACTTTGTGGTTTTGTGATTTAAAAATAAGCTAAAAAATGTTTAAGGGAAGGATGGGTTTAACAATATAAATAATAGCCCAAAATCAATTTTTTTTTAATTTACACCATACGTTTCTAAGTCATACATAAAATCAGTTTAAGGTCTATTAATTCGATGATTTTATAAAAATATTGCGTTAGTAAGGATACGTTTTTGAATTCTATTGTTTGATAAGATGCAATATATTAGATATGGAATCGCTGAAATTGATTTTTATCTAATGTCTTGCATATTTAATATTATGAAAATGTTGTGGTGGAATTATGGTTTTATTGGACGAGTCCATTGCTTAATAAAGAAAAATTCAGCGTTTTGGTTGTAGTTAAACTATTAACAGGTTGTTTATAAACGCCAAGATATAAGCAACAGTATTTTTCAGTCCTTAGTTCAGTACCCTGTTTAGGCTCTATAAGCACTTTTCAAGTGGTCACTGACTTTTGAACAACGCTTTCAACACAACACTAGAAGTATTTATTCGGATTGTTACAGTTAACATCTTCAAGTCTCGGGCGCCACGTCTAAGAGCGGAGAGAGGTTGTGGTTCTTTAAAACGCACTTGGGGACAATTAATGTTGTAGCTGTGCGGTAAATATTATATTACAAACGAATGCGCATTTTAACAATAACCTTAATTAAGTACAGCTTAATTATTCCATTAATACATTTATTCTATACTATGCTTAGTAGATCGTGTTACCATCTATTGACCAGTTCGGTGTCCCTAATCAAATTGCAGAACATTAAATAGATCTCGCATCGCGCCCAGCGATCGCCAGGCGCACGTACTCTAAAACATAACGTCAACTATTGCGCTACGAGTATCGAGCGACCACCTCTTGCTACATTAGAGCACAGTAATGGCGCTGGGAGATCGTCGAGCTCTCGCCTCTACTACATCTTCATTGTGTTTGGGGTTTTCATTACTTGCTTTTTAAAGCTACAATCAAAAGCTATAATTTGTACTTTCGGTAAGTATATACGCTGAAGGATCCATGTTGACTCTTCAAATTGTGATTTGCATATATTCAAATTTCAATAGCGGCCATCAGGCTCCGAGTGGCGCATTTGCGACGTCCCCTCGACGCTGATCAAACCGCGCAAAATTTTTAATGGGACACCCTGTATATTTTTCCACTTCTGTAAACTTAGCTATTATGCTAATTCGGCGAGAATGTTTCTTATTTCAATAACAAAGAGTGCATAGAAACAACAGAACAGATTTTGTAGTTGTCAAAAGCTGTCAGTGTTACTAAGCAATCGTTCACTGTTTTGTTGTTAAAAGTGATTTGACTTAACACTGATTATGCCTTTGCGGTTCACTTACCACGAGTATGTCGATATGCTGATCATTTATGGAGAATGTGAAAGAAACAGCAGACGTACTAGAAATTTATACAGAAATCGTTTCCCCGACCGAACAGCTTCAGGTAAAAATACTTTCCGTTATGTGGAGCAAAAGTTAAAATATGGTTTTTTTCCAACTGGAAAACATCAAAATACTCGACGTAAGTCTATTACTACAGATGATAATGTTATTAACATTCTTGCTTATATCCAAGTCAATCCCCACATTTCAACTCGGTGTCTTCAGCAAGAATTAGGAATAATACAAATATTACTGCTAAGTACCTACAAAACCAAAAAACAAAAGACAAATAGATATCGCCGAATTAGCATAAGAGTAACCATTACAGAAGTGTAAAAATATACAGGGTGTCCCCTTAAAAATTTTGAAAATGATATCACGTCACCCCAAATGTGACGTTACAACAAAGTGCATGTTTGCTTAAAATGGGTAATACTACCCACTGTTTATAATTACCAAATTTCAATATCGTAGTTCAGATAGTTTTCGAGATATATACTGGCCAAAACCTCACGGGCCTCCCTGTATTTAACAGAAAAAAAAACATTTTATATGGCCAATCCAATTGAGACACCTTATAGTAATCGCTCTTGTTTAAAAGGTGAGAAGGTTGAATTATTTCAATAATTTCATCGTGGGTATATCACAGTATATCTTCTTTCTTCGGCCAATGCCGTACTTTGGCACTCCTTTCCATATGAGAAATTTTGACCTGATTTTCAATTGTTTTCGATACTTTGCCTGGATATCGACACTCATAGTAGATTACCATTACGAAATCTTCTGGAATAACTGGAACTATGTCGGTCACTTAGTCACTTGTTTCATTTTCAGATATGGAAGTTTCGCTCTCAACAGAACTTGATGACGTTTCTGTAATGATTATTACTCTTTGACTGGGCATTAGCTGGTTTAGTTTTCTTTTTTGTTATAGAATTATTCTGAAGTCTGTTTTCAAGATACTTGTGGGACCACCAGTACAGATGCGGTTCCGGGTTGATTTAATTTGTTTTTAATCTATATCCTCGTCTTCTTGTAACTTTAAATAATGCTTTGTGATATTGATGCTTCGGATAAGTTTATTTTATTACAAATCTCACGTTATTGTAGATCTACAATATTTGGCCGACTTTTAGCAGATTGTGGCACACACAAAAATAAAACCGTTGGCTGGTTGAAAGTCTTCTGCGTGACTCCTTGAGCTATAAGTTTCTACGTATTGTTCTTCTAGTATTCTAGTTTCCTCTTTAATTCGATCAGCATTATTTTTGGCAGCATTGTCGAGTTTCTTGTACTCCCAATACCTTTTAGGATCTTCAGGACGAAAGATGTCAACAGATGCATGGTTTGCAAGGCCATAGTACATAAGGATAAGTCTTTCGTACGGAATGGGCTGGTAGAATTCATTTTTCGAATCAGTTGTAGAATATAATACTGTCCACCTATTCGCGCTGGTTTGCACCATAAGTAGTTCTTCTGTCTGTGTAGTTTTCATCAATGCATGATTCCGTGATGTTTGCATCTGTTAATGAGGGCAATTTGTCTGCCAATACAGAATTGTATATTAAATGGAGTTTTGTTGGAAGGTTTAGGGATTTGAATACTTCTGTTAAGATATTAAGAAACTTGTAGATTAGATTATGGTTCATATGAACAAATTCCACATCTTGAAGTTTTTTAATTGCGAGGTTGTGTCGTTGTCTGAAGTTTTGAATCCAATTCCACCCTTAAATTTTGTAGTGATGCCTTTGGTTTACAGAAATTTTTAAATTATATATATTAAATGCTTTATAAAATACCTATATTTTAGGTATTAAGTAGTGCATCTTTTATTTATCTTTATATACATTTATACGTTCCGATAGCAATGACAGTTATCGTCCTCAGTAAATATTAATATCTAATTTTTTATAGGGGCAAGTTTTAAATCAGCATCTTAGACTTACATCTTGAAACTTGTTTCTATATCTAAGGTCTTAATAAAATTAATGCGAAAAAGGTGGCTAGTGTAGATTTTCTGAGATCGGTCCGTATCTAGGTCCCTTTGACAGATGCAGGTTTTGGTGGGGGTTGCACCTGTCTGTATCTAAGATCCTTTTAGTGATATTGCATCTTATTTCTGTATCTAAGATCCTTTTGGGAGAAGCAGATTTCAAATCAACATCTTAGATTTGCACCTTGTTTCTTTATCTAGAATTTTCTGACTGAAACTTGTGTCAGGTCCACATCATGCATTACTTACCCTTAGTCGCAGATTAGGGCTTAATTAACCGTAAAATTAAACCAAAAAATTGGCGAGTGTAGATTTTCTCAGTTGATCTGTGTTCCGAGGCTGCATTCGTGTGTAGGTTTCGTATTGAAGGGCGTATTAAAAATCCTTCTGGTAGATATTGTATGTCGTTCCCGTATCCAAGGTCTCTTTCACAGATAGGGGCTGATCAAGGTATTATGAAAGTATTCCTTTCACATCTAAGATCATTTTGGCAGAAGCTGCTTCAACGCATCGAAATAAGATTTTTTGGTTGATTTGCCCGTCTATAACATGTGGTTTCATCTATACAAAAGGAATCAGGATGTGCACCTTGAATTTTGTTTCTGCACCTTTTTGACAGAAGCTGATTTCACGTTGAAATCAACATTTTAAAATAAAAAGTGCTTTTGACAAGTGTTATTACGGCCTTTAAGATCCTTATGACTGAATTAAAACATGTTGATCTAACATCTTGAATCTTGTTTCTGTATCTAAGGCCATTCTAATAGAATGCGTGATTTGGTTTAAGTAAGATCTTTTGACTGGATTGGCTCTCTATTCCTACATCTTGTTTCAGCATCTTGATACCACATCTCTTATTAAAGGGTCAATTAGTTGTCTCTCTTGGATTATAAGTAAGTGCAGGGTTCTCTTGCGGTACAATGAGAAGTTATCATACAGATTCCAACGCCATCGTGTATATTTAAAAGCTATCAATAAAATCTTGTGGTATAATTAAAAGTTAGCTTACAGTTTTCAGCGCCCTCTTTAGCATAATTAGAAACTAGCACCCAGGTTGCAAGCCCTTGGCCCACTTCTAACAACTGAAAGACCGAGGCCCCATTTCGGACAGTTAGGCCTCCACCAGGACCATCTTTTCCAGTAGCTGAGGCTCAAAGCATCGAAACACATTAATCTGAAAATTTTTATTAAGGACCTTAGATATAGAAACAATTATGAAGATGAAAGTCTAAGAATCTGATTTGAAACCTGCCGTTGTCAAAAGGACGTCATTAATTGATGTTTAGTATATTCGGGGATAATATAACTAGTGTTATGATTATCATCGATTATTAATCATAACACGTGTTATATTTGGTAAGAGAATATAATGAACGTTAATAGAAAATATATTTTTTAAAGTTTACAATTTAAAACGATCTCTCACCATGATAGCAAATATTACAGTTGCAAGATAGTCGATACAACTATTTATTTCTTTGAAGCTTTTGTAACTTTGACAGTAAAGTATTCATTAAAATCATGTAACAGTCAACATGCGGGGATAAAATTATCACCGATTTGATAGCCTATTCTGCGATTTTGTTTTTGTATTTTAACCAATGAAAGTAGTCAAAAATGTACCATGTGAATGTGAATTATATTCTCAATCAATACACCTTATATGTTTTATATTATCATTCTATCATTTTCATACGACAACGTAGACAAAAGATTGATTGTTCTAAATGAAAAAAATTGTATAAGCTGACTCGAAAACTTTCCCACCTTCGATTATTTGAGTCGATTTGAGAAAATGAAAAGTAAAATATAAAATATTTTCATAGATTTATTAGATTAGATTATAATTTTTTTTATATTTGTAGTTTACTTAAATGCAACTGTTTATTGAATTAAAAAAAACTGAAAAGGACGATAATCTAGACTGTTTCGGTATCAGTATGATTTGTTAAACAAAATTAAGATGTATTTAAAATTAACCAATTTTAATCCAAGTTCACCGCCAAATTTAATGTAATTTTCTTGATTTTATTTTATTATTCCCTAATTCTTGCACTGATCGCACCAAATCTCACTATGACCTGGACATTTTGGTCCTAAACTTATGCATCAAATTAGAAAGCAAAGGTTGTAGACGTTTTTGAGTTATTGCGGTGGAAAGAAAATTTGCCTTAACCCGTGCATGTAGTACTACCGACAATCGTTAGAGTCTAGCCAATTAGACCTTAAACATATATACCAAATTTAAATGCAAGCGTTTTTCAAGTTTAAGATATAGTGAGTCCGAAAGATATTCATCACACACACACGCGCGCGCGCACTCACGCACGCACGGACGGACGCACACAAGCACGCACGCACGCACGCACACACACACACACACATACACAAACACACACAAACACACACAACACACACACACACACACACAGACACACACACACAGACAGACACACACACAGACACACACACACACACACACACACACACACACACACACACACACACACACAAATACGAAAAATACGCATGCACAAAAAAACGTAAACACGCTAACGCGACAACACGCAAACATACACGCGAAAACATGCAAACACGAAAACACGCTAACCCAAAAACACGCAAACACGAAAACACTCTGTCGCGAAAACATATAAACGAAAACGCGTAAACTAAAAAACAAGCAAACGATACACGCAAACGAAAAACACGCTAACGCAAAAACACGCAAAGATGAAAACAGGCTAACGCAAAAACTAGGAAACACGAAAACACGCAAACACGAAAAACACGCAAAAAGAAAAACATGCAAACACAAACACGTAAAAAACGAAAACTCTCAAAGCTGCAGACATGATTCAAGACAAGGAATTGGAGATTATAAATAAATAATTTTTCTTTATGTGCTTTTATTTATTCCTTATACCTTATGGTAAAGTGCCAAACTTTTCAATCCTTCGTCGTTTAGAGTAACTTATTATATACTGTTTAGATTAAGGTCTAGTTAATACATTGTAACAGTTATCTCTAACTATTTTCCTATCGTTATATACAAAAAGAGAGTGCTTACTATTACTAAGCACCATATCCTTCATCGATTCAAAGTTTATAACACGAGAGTTCTGATAGTTTAAGGTGATACCCTTCACTTTACACACTGGTTTAAGGGGTTAATCACTGGTTGAAAACATATTATAGCTGTAGTTTTTCGGTCCTGCACTAACAAATTCGTCTATATAACTTCATCCACCGTACGTCTCCAGCTCGTCGGTGATCTGGCCGAGGAAATCTCCACAAGCTGGATTCCAGTCGTCGGGTTTTGCCACAAATATGACACTGTCTGTATCATAATACAAAACGTGACGGACATTAATAGTTTTTAGAGGCTCACCTTCACCCTCCGGTGTATCCCAATTTACAACCACCACATTATCATTAATGGGATACTAGATTGTATCTGAACGAAAGGATCCGTAAACAATTTGAAAAAGTCCTCGTGTACAATACTATACTGGGGGGATAAATTTTCACGTTGACCAGACTTACCCCAAAAAGAATTTAACATTAGCTTGGTCAGGTATCTTAAACCGGGATTTTTCTTAATGTTCTTTTCGGCTAATTGAATCCCCTCTTTATCGTAATATTCTGTTATATACTGCACCTTCTCGACTTCTGACGTATAATGGCTGGACCAACCGGAGCATTCCTGTTTGAGTTTCAGGAAATTATCGATGTGAACGCTAAACAGTTCATCCTGTTTCGTGATTTTCTCATATGTGGTTACCTCATACTCCCAAATCTCAAAAACGTCCAAAACTTTATAGCTCGTCCGCTACAAACGTTCTAACGAAACTGCGCTTGGCTTTACTATGTTTGCATTCTCCTTCATTTAGCTCAGCGCCTTAAGCCCTACATAACAAAGATATCAACTTGCCATGCATTTTTAGTTTTCGGAAATGCTGATAGTGGTGATGGAATGAAATTAAGGGTGTTAATAAACCTGATTTCGTCGCACTGAATGGAAATTAGTTTTAGACCGTTGGGGATGACTTTTGGTCTCCATCGGTTATTATTAGCTAAAATGCATCTAAGCACAAAATACCCATCGCACCCCTTCATGTTACGCGCAATGCATGTAACTTTTAAACTTTCGCGCTTTTTCGGCAACATACGATAGAAACGATTGACAGGATCTTCCCTGAAAATGTGCATTCTTTCGCTACACATCGGATATCTCTCATCCAGATTGTCGGTGCATTGATTACAAACAGAGTAAACATTCACGGCCACCCATAGATTGGGCTTATGTAGAAATCTATCATTCGCCCCTTTATACACCTTTTCTTGCATGCATTCCAAATCGTAAAGAATAGATGCTTTACCAACACCGGTGTCAGCTCGAGTTTTGTTAACGGGCATATAGCACTGATGTCCAATAGGTTTTTTGGTCCTTGCACGTGGGACAACGGCTGTATTCGCATATATGTTTACCCTTTAATTCAGTGGTTTTGAGACACTTTTAATCATCTAGGTAATTTTTTACATATCTTACTGTCCTTGTCATTTTTAAGACATTCCGGCCTGTAAAAAATCTCTTGCAGTCATTGCAAACTATTTTCGGATTTTGAATGGAACATGTCGGTTTTTGATGTCAACCAGGTGACTGATACAAACATTTCGCATGCCAATTTTTGTTATTACAACGTTTTTTGCATTGTTCGCAGTAATAACTGCAGGTAAATGTTGAGGTGAGAGTGGTAAAAACATTATAGTATTTGTCTTCGAGTACTAAATTTAAAACTACTCTACCAGATTCCCTAGGATCCACAAAATAATCACCTATTCGCGAATTATAAACTACTATAGCATATGAAGTTAAATGATTTTGAAATGATTGAATATGCTCGTAACTACCACCCTGACTAAGATCTACACCACTGTTTTGGCATAGTTGCATAGCTCCCGTTTGAAGTAAGGGGGAGCCGTTTTCCATACAATGACGCATTGTATCGTTATTTCTAAACGCTGTTGCTAAGACTAGTGCGTGAGCTAAACGATTATTATCGTTCGTTGTTGCTGGTACAACAATAATAACCTGTTTTTTAGCTTTACAAAAGTCTTCAAAATTTATCCCTGTCAAGTTTTTGTGTCCATAGCCAACAGGTACCGACACTCTATCCACGTTTAAAACTAGCAAGTTGCTCGAAAAAAAGGTGGCATTGCGCTGCATCACCTTTTCCATTAATCGTCTTTTTAATATCAAATGGCCTTATTGTTTTTCTTTTAATTCAGTTCAGTTTTAAATTTTATGATTAGAAAATATTTTGTTTTTTTTAAAGAAAGGTTAAAAATAACTGATTTATATAAGTACAACCTGTCTTAATAGTATATTATACACCGAGATGGAAAGTGTTCCATTCCTGTCTAGAGAAGCCTCGAGGTGAACTAGTTCTCGAGACAGGGGAATGGTACTTTTGCCGAGGTTTGTATACGATTTTATCACAATTAAAGAACAAGTAACATTATACAGTTCAGATCAAAAAATTTTGGAACACATCCATCACGGCTTCTCGTTTAATATTGGGTCGTGACAATGCGACTTTTAATTTTTACTTTAATGAGAAGCCATAAATGTTATGCTTACTATTTTCTATTGATTTTGTCGTTAATTATTATCAATAATTCACTTATTAAATATGCTTCTTAAAAAAAACGTGTCGTTTGTTACCACCTATTGCTTGCGTTCGCTCACCATCTACGCACCAAATGGTTGCATACTCTTGACCCTTTATTAAAATTGGCAAGTTGTCAATTTGACATTGATAGTTTAAATCGATAGTAGCTCCCCCACAGGTTCGAAAGTGGTCCATTACTGACCGCTTCTTCTCATTAATGACCGCTTCTCATTACTGACCGCTTCATTTCATACTGTCTCCTTTTTTGTTATTACTGACCGCTTAAAGTAAACCTGCAGAATCATTCATTTTTCAACCATTAAAAGGTTAGAAAAGTGGTATGTTACAAACTAATTGTGAATGAAAGTAATTTCTATATATTGCTGGAGGCCAACACCGAAGTAAAAAAAATAATAATTTTTTAAACATGATTTGTATATAAGCAGGTCACAAATGGGCCTTAAAAAGAAATGTAATAATAATTTTTTAGGATAGTTATGCAATTAAGTTCATTACGGTATAAGCAACATTGTAAAACTATGTCAAACAGACGTTTAAACTTCATGCAATTAAAAATTTTTAAATAAATAGAGATAAATATATGTTATATTATATATATTGAAGGGCTTCTATATGATACTGTTTAACCATTTTCATTCGCATTTAATTAATTTTTATACTTATTTTGCCTTATATATTAAGAAACTTTATAAAGAAAGGTCATGTAAATTAGATAAAACCTAATTCTCACAAGCAAGCATTAACAATATGGAAAGTCGTCTTTACATTCTTGAAGCAAATATGTAATCCTAATTTTTGTTCTGTTTAAACTGTATGTTTAATGAAATACTTATCTTTTTTGGGTTTTTTTAATGGTGTACTTTAAATTATATATATATATATATATATATATATATATATATATATATATATATATATATATATATATATATATATCTTTCGTCGTAGAGAGTGTTCTGGTTTGTCATCTTTAAGGCAGTTTAACAATATTTAATTTTAATGACCTAGTTATTCTTTACTACAATTTTATAGTTGGCTTATACGTTTCTCAAACTGTTATATTAATAGCAGGCTTATGTTTATGTTTTCATTTTTCAAATTTGACAAAATTGTTTACCTCTTTAACAATTTTTAACATTACTACTGCCGAAGATAACTGTAAGTGTTATCGAAACGTTTAGATTGTATAATTTAAAGTACACCATTAAAAACCCCAAAAAAAATAAGTATTTTATTATGAGTGTTAATGGTGAAAGTTTACATTTTCATATGTATGTTTAATGATTTCTTAATTAGATATCTATCTTTTGATAAATCAATTCTAATGAGGGAAAAATACAACTTTCAAATAAATACCGAAAAATTTGTAAAAAACATATTAAAGTGAATGTTGGATATATATATATATATATATATATATATATATATATATACATACATACATACATACATAAGAAGCAGCAGAAAAATTAATACATGCATTCACACACAAATTGATTTCTGTGTGATTAACAACAAAAACCATAGCAAAAAAATGTGTGTGTGTGTGTGTGTGTGTGTGTGTGTGTGTGTGTGTGTGTGTGTGTGTGTGTGTGTATACCTACAAATCAGAAAATTATGGTGAGTATTCATAGATACATTTTATCATTATTATTAATTAATTAATTTGTTACAGTATCAGTTTTCATGCCAAGAATGTGGTATTCCTCTACCGTCAGGGCAAATCTATGCGAGCTGCATATATCTCTCATAACTTTTTGGTATGTCTGTGGGCAGTGAAGAAGATGATAATTTATGCGAAAACTGCATAAGAACTATGTTTTATGCAAACGATAACTGTCATATATCTGATTTACCGTTACCAGTGGGGATGAGGTTCTGCACAGTTCATTCCATTTGTGAGGTATGCGATTTAAGGGTAACCCCCAGGGTTAAACCGCTGCCTCACACATGATGCAGTTTAATAAATTATTAAAAACCATTTTATCTTTTTTATTAGAGATTGTAAAAAACAAGATGATTAATTAATTGTAACCTATAATTCAAAAATAAGTGTTCCATAACAGAGGGCTAAGTCCAGAGAACAGATTCAAGCGTCTTACAAGTTAGGGTTAGTGCCCCTTATTTCTTATTTTCCCGTCATGACTATTACAAGGGCTGTATGTACTTTTAAAGGGAGAAGCCACTTCTATTACAGAAAACACTCATTAATCCATATACTGCTAGATGGCACGACTAACAAATTCAAATTTCACAACAAGGGGCCATGACAATTGGGGGGCGCAGGCCTAACATAAGTTCTTATAGCTGTCATACAAGTTAGCATTGGGGCCCCTTATTAGTATACTATTTCCAGCCAAGGGGCCACGACAAGAGGGAACGCAGACCTAACACAAGTTCTTATAGCTGTCTTACAAGTTAGCATTGGGGCCCCTTATTAGTATACTATTTCCAGCCAAGGGGCCACGACAAGAGGGGACGCAGACCTAACACAAGTTCTTATAGCTGTCTTACAAGTTAGCATTAGGACCCCTTATTAGAATACCGTTTCCCGCCAAGGGGCCATGACAAGAGGGGGCGCAGACCTGTCTTATGAGATAGCAGTACGGTGTCCTTATTCAATTTCCTGCGCAAGTCCGGGTCCAAGGCCAACTCCAAGGCCAACCTGTTTCTCAAGGCAAACAACTTTCTCAAGGTAAACCACTATCTCAAGGGAAACCAATTTCTCAAGGTCAACAATTTTCTCAAGGTAGACAACTTTTTCAAGGTAAACAACTTTCTCAAGGTCAACCCGTACCTCAAGGTCAACAACTGTTTCAAAGCAAATAACTTGCTCAAGGTAAAGAACTTTCTCAAGGTCAACCAGTTTCTCAAGGTCCAACCGAGGTCAGCCACGTGGCCAGCCTTGGGGAATTCCCCAAAAAAGTTGGGGGGATAGTGCCCTTGTTCTACTCTTATGTTTTATCCATAGCTCGCTTTGTTAAATGTATTTATACATGGCACGCCTTGGAAATGTAATAATAAATTTAACACACCTTTCGAGATGGAACTTTTTCGAAAACGGTTCATTTTACCGTCATGAAACAAGGGAAGGAACCTTTTTTAAATAATATTTGTTTCTCTTTAAACGAATGCAATGTAAATTTAAAAAAATATTCAAATAAAAAAAACATGGATCATAATACATAGGTTAAGTGCAGAATAGGCGCTTTGGAATTGAAATATGTGCATCAAATTCGGTACAATAACGTAATAAAATATTAAAAATGTCTATTCCAAATTTCAAAAGAATCGATCCAGTAACAAAATAATTATTACAAAAATAACATATAAAAAGTCAAATTTTGAGGTCTTATTCTCCGTTATTTTTGAGTTTTCAAAAAAACGTTATAAGGACTTGCGGCATTAATTTATCGAGTACAATAACCCCCCGAACGTTTTGCGCATAATTTCCGGACACCCTGTATTTAGAATAGAACTTTAAGTGGGTAACGTTTTTGTACACTTACCAAAAATGCGTCAATGGTAACGAGCAAGGGCGTAGCCAGGATTTATAACAGGGGGGCAAACCATGGTCCATGGTCGTTCAAAATGTAAAATTTTAGGATAAAAAGAAAAGGCAAATGAAAACAAAACTTTGAGATTTTAATTATACTTAAATTAAACTAATAACATTTTTCTTGGGTTTAAACTAAATTTATCCAAAACTTTCTTCACTATGCAGTCCTGATTTTCCTTCAAAAATTTTCGATGCACACTCATCAAACACAACCCAGTGAGTCTGTCATCACCCATTGTACTCCTGAGCCAGGTTTTTACCCTTCGCAGGGTACTGAACGATCTTTCCACAGTAGCAGTAGTGGATGGGAAAGCACTTAATATTAGCAGTACATGCCTTGTTGCAGGGAAAAAAACATTAGCTTCCTCCAAAGGTGCAGCCACTTCAATGTCCTTTAATTTGTCTTCTGTTAAATTCTTTTTCTTCCACATATTGTACCACAAATCTAATTCTGCAGAGACATCACTCAACTTATAAAATTCCATGAAAGATTCTGCATCATTTTTGAAATCTTTTGAAGCCATTTTGAGCATGCTTGAAGGATGAAGATAAGTTAAAGCAAAAGCAGGTGTATTTTCGTTGGAGAATCTAGCATCCAAAGACGAAGTTAAAGAATCAAGATAGGGGATGATTATTGACCGCTTCCAGTATTCAACTGCAGACTCAGATGGTGGATTACTTCTGTGTACTTGCTTTTGAGTGACTCGTGGTACTGACAACTCAATCCCTACTTTCTCTGCAATATCAAGTGATTTTTTAAATAATTCATAAGAAACATTTTCGACATCTTGTCGATCTTCTTTGATTACATCTAGAATATCATCAATATATTTCTTCACCATAACCATATGCATACTTTTACCTTGTAAAACGTTTGCAACGGGTTCCAAGATTGCAGAGTATCTTGTAATTATGTTTAAACCTAAGATGAATATTGGTTTAGTAACTGCACAGTGCAATTGGTAGGCAGATTTTCTTGTGGCATAGTTTCCTTCGACAGATAGATGTTCTAGTGCTTTAACAATGTCAGTGAAGCTTTCTGAAAATTTTTTTATGCTCGTATATTTTTCCGACCATCTGGTCTCACAGAGCCTTGAAAGATTTGGAACCGATTTCCTACGGGCTGGCGATTCACGAAAGAAGGTTATTGTGTCTTTAACCGTTGCAATTGTGTTTCTTATTTCTGGTAGCTTGCTAGTATCATTGACCACAAGATTTATTCTGTGGCTGGAGCAATGGAAAAATAAAGATTTAGCGTACTTTTTTTTAAGAATGGCCTGTACACCACCTTCTTTGCCGGCCATCGTGGAACACCCGTCAAATCCGAATCCCACACAATTATCGGCGGAAAAATTATTATCTTCTAAAAAACTTTGAATTGCGCTAGCGATTGTAGAAGCATCTTGACATTTTAACTCAATGTAGCCTACAAATTCCTCCCTGATTATTTTTGGCTTTCATCATAGAACCTTAATCCAATAGAAAGCTGCTCTTTTCCAGCGATATCTGCTGTTTCATCAGCCATTACAGCATAAGCTTTTGCCCGTTTACAGTCTTCGATTATTTTTTCTTTGATAACTTCACCGCATAATTGTATGATCTCATTTTGAATTGTTGGTGAGGTATAGACTGCGTTTTTTTGACATTTATCCAAGTGGCTCCTTAGCTTCTCATCACCAGAGTCAATCCTCAAATTTAAAAGGTCAAAGAAAACTCCCTCATTTCCTTGTTTTCCTCTAAGCGGCAAATCATGAATTCCACAAAATATTATGCATGAAATAATTGCTGACAATATTTGTTTATTTTCTTCAATCGTCTTATGGTGCCCTATTTGCAACTAGACTTCAACAGGAGCATTTTCAAGAAATGCTTTTGCAGCAGCTGTTGAAGATTTGTGGTAATGGCTGCCAACGTGCTTTCTGCAATCTTCATGTATATCCTTAAACTTCATGTAAGGCCTTACCATAAATGACCCCAAAACTCCTTTAACTGTAGCAATTCATGGCGGAAATAAAACACAATACAAACATAGAGCACCTTTCAAACGACTTGAGTACACCAGCCATGGAGTATATTGATCTAACCAGCGATGGTTAAATTTTCTTTTCAAGTGAACGGCATCAGAAGCAAAATCGTAATTGGATGATGGAACCCAAGGGTTTGTCAACAATTCCTTCTTTTTTTCAGAAGGCAAGTTATTGGCACAACTAACATAACGACCAATGTCATTTTCATGGTAGCCATCGCGTTCTTCAGTTTGTTTAGAGGTCCCAGTTCCAGAGACAGCTTCATGTAGATTTGAAGAACTACTTGAGCCTCCTTCAAAATAGATTCCGATTTTGATGTTCCGACCATTTTATTTTCATCTTCATCACAATCATTGCTTCCACTTCCACTACTGTCATCATGAACTTTTTCCGTTTTAGAGATTTTGACCTAAATAATAACTAATATCATTCTTGTTCTTAGTCCCTAGTTAAAAATTAGTATAAAACAGAACTACCATGTAATGATAGCTTATAATGTGGATATACTATATCCGATGTTAATATTTTTTCTCTAGATTAAAAACACAAAATGAAATTAATAGCACGTATAAAGTGCTGTTTGATCTTTAATATGTGAAAATTTCAGTTTTTATATTTAGTCCCATTTGAGATATGAGCTGTCAAAATCGGTGCATTATTGTAATTTTTGTTATAATTAGAAGGCAAAAAAGTCGGCATCATAATAATGAAAAATATATAAAATTATATTAATAATGGACAGAATCTTTTGCCAAAGCTAATAAAAATTGTTTCACAAAGATACAAGCAAAGAGTAAAGAGCAATTGGCAATTTTGTGAAGGGCTGCAATTGAATTTTTTTCCAAACGTTGCGATACAAATAATTTTGAACAAAAATTAACATCGGATATAACATATCTACATTATAAGCTATCATTACATGGTAGTTTTGTTTTATTTGGTGCTGGTCGAGTAACCAATTTTCAAATTTTTGGACCATTTCTAATGGAATGACTAAAGTTTTAATTAAAAATTTAATTTTCTACTGAAATTATTTAACTTACCTTTTTGTAACCAATTTCTTATATCCATATTGTCTTTTCTGTGATTTCTGTCTCTTTATTCTGTGGTAAAACTATTGTTACGGATTTTCCCTCTTGTTTCTCAGGCAAAAATTTAACACTGATAACTATTCACACCAACTTTATTTAAAACCAATAAAGTTAACAAAACAACACAAATATTCACTTTCTCAACACTTTTTAACTATTCCGCTTTTAAATCTCGCGCCTCGCTTTTTATTCGCCGTATGCAACTTCGTATCCTGCACTATGTACTGTACTGTACTGTCTCTCTTCTCTTCGCGCCCGATAGGCAATTTTATATACCCTTTTTGAGGCTAGAAATTGCCAGAACATTCGCATCGCCGGTTCCCGTATATTCCTCACTTGTATCTCGATTTTTCTCGAAGAAAACCAGTGGCGTTTCGTTACACTATTAAATAGGACACTGTCGCTAGACAAGAGCACTTACACACCAACTCAATCGTACACTGACGATCCCGAGTCTCGTTCAGGCAACTTTTGTTTTAACTTGTTGGTGCAGGTCTTACGTACGTTATAAGAGTATTTATTTCGGATTCTGATGTAGGATTGTGTATTGAATGTTTCAAAATATTTCACACTAAAACTACTTATTGAGTAAATTTATTTTAATTAATTAATAGGATTAAAAAATGTAGTTAAATGAAAACAAAAAAAAAGTGACAATTTTTTTACCATTTTTCTCAAAAATGTCCGACTGTTAAGTGGTTGAATCGAACACTAAAATTGACGTATCCTGAGAGTAAATCGAACACTCGTTTTATCCAATTCTGGTGTGGGACAATTCTGGTGTGCACCAATGCATTAAATGCATAGATCGAAAACGCTATTAATATATATTTAGCACTATGTCAGTTTTTCAAACAGCTTTGTTTTTTGCTGATGAAATATATTTTAGTGACAAAGGACATGCGAATAATTTTATTTATTAGAGGTTATTAATTAATTTTAAAATATTCATAAAAGCAACCAAACGACCACAACAACAAACAAAATATATAAAACAGATAACAAAAAAATATGCAGAACAGAAAAATATGTATATTTTAGGTTTAATTTTTTTGTTTATTAAAATTTAAAAATTATTTAATTTATTTTTGCTCTTCCAGGGGGGGGGGGGCAGTTGCCCCTCCCTGCCCCTCGCTGGCTACGCCCATAGTAACGAGCGAGAATGAAGTTTGTCGCTTATTTTTAATAATCAGAGACAATCTATTTTGTCAATTTTTCGTGGTTAATTGAAAACGCCAAAAGTGCATGAACAACCTATGAATAAAACATACTCATTAATTAAAGCTAAATTAAATTAAATGTAAAATGAGATTTTAGAAACCATAAAGATTTTGACCTCGATAAAGGATAAACAAGTTTATGAATTTGTTTGTCTAAGAATAATTCGAATACAACTATCCTCTTGCTACATAAATACAGGATAACAACTATAAAAGCCATTATTTTATCAAATTTAAGAAAAATTGATTTTAAATTTTGAGTTTTTGGGCGTGAATAATCAACTTCTGTTTTTATAACGTGAGTTGTATTACGTTTTAAATTAAACGAGCATTCTGATGAATCACACGGTATTTTTAATTGTTTTATTACAATTATTTTTAGAAATAAACATGTGTATGTTGAATATATTTTATGGTTTTATGTTTTCATAGCAAAGCAATGTTTTGAGTTGCACATTTCCGCTCGTAAAACCTTGAATAACTGTACCAGAAGGTTTAAAATATCTCGAACAATAGGGGCTTTATTATAGATGTTAGTCACCCCTATTGTTGTGGGCTACAAATGCTATACGTTTAGAACACCTGCTCCATTTTAACCCTCGCCCTTATACATTTGTAGAACCCTAAAAACCTTTATAAGCTTTTAATCAATAGAGTACTAGGAAAATATTTTATACACGCATTATCAAAGGTTTTATGCAAATCTAATAATCTTATATATAATCAGTCTGAATTGAACCTAAATTTTTTACGTGTAATTAAATATCGGGTGTGGCACACCACACTACCTTCCAACGTACAAAACGGAAATTAAATGAAATAGAATAATTTTAATAACATTTTTTTAGTATAATTATGCAACTTCTTTTATAAGAAGTTCATTACGAAAATAGGCAACATTGTAAACGCAAAAACAATAATGTATGTCAAATAGATGTTTAAAACTTCGTGCCAGACAGAGGTTAAAATTAAAAGAAATAAAATAATTTTAATTATAATTTTTTTAAGATGACTATGTAACCTCTTTTTTATACGTTCATAACGAAAACAGGCAACATTGTAAAAACAAAAACAATCTATGTCGGGATGACGTTTAAAACTTCATGTCAGATAGAGATTAATAGACACAAACACATGTTATCGTAAATAAAATTTCAAAGCCGCCCGCTTCTATAAAAATATCTATAATACGGCTTCAGCATTTTCAATCGTATTTATTTAATTTTTACATTTATTTCACTTTACATTAAAAAACTTTATAAAGATATAAAATTAGGTTTTCTTTAAAAAAGAATTTCTTTTCCGCAAAATCACGCGTCACATCAAAAAATTTGCAATATACAGATAGATGTTTTAGAAATATTTCATAACAACCAAAGACTGCTCCTAATAAACCCTCCTCTCCGGTGCTCGGGTCTTGGCGAAACTTGGCCAAAAGTTGTAAAATGAGCTAATAAGTCGATTTAGCGATAGTGAAAAAAAAGTCGATTGCATAACCTTCTACACCTACATATGTATATGTAAGTTGGAAGGTAAAATAATTGTTATTTTTAAACAAATGCATTCATAAGATAATATTGTTATTGTAACAAATTATAGACATTTCAAGTTAAAATGCTCAGGTGCGCGCACATGTGTGCGCGTGTGTGTGCGTGAGTGCGTGTCTGCGTGTCTGCGTGTGTGCGTGTGTGCGCGGGTGCGCGTACGCGGGTGTGCGCGTGTGCGTGTGTGCGTGGGTGCGTGTCTGCATGTGTGCGTGTGTGTGGGCGCGCGCGTGTGTGTGTGTGGATGTGCGTGTGCGCGTGCGAGTGCCTGTGCGTGTGCGTGTGCGTGTGCGTGTGCGTGTGCGTGTGCGTGTGCGTGTGCGTGTGCGTGTGCGTGTGCGTGTGCATGTGCGTGTGCGTGTGTGTGCGCCTTTGTGTGGGTGTGTGCGTGTCTTTGTGTGTGTACTTATATGTGTTCGTGTTTGTGTTTGTGTTTGTGTTTGTGTTTGCGTTTGCGTTTGCGTTTGCGTTTGCGTTTGCGTCTGCGTCTGCGTCTGCGTCTGCGTCTGCGTCTGCGTCTGCGTCTGCGTCTGCGTCTGCGTCTGCGTCTGCGTCTGCGTTTGTTTGTGTTTGTGTTTGTGTTTGTGTTTGTGTTTGTGTTTGTGTTTGTGTTTGTGTTTGTGTTTGTGTTTGTGTTGGTTTTTGTGTTTGTGTTTGTGTTTGTGTTTGTGTTTGTGTTTGTGTTTGTGTTTGTGTTTGTGTTTGTGTTTGTGTTTGTGTTTGTGTTTGTGTTTGTGTTTGTGTTTGTGTTTGTGTTTGTGTTTGTGTTTGTGTTTGTGTTTGTGTTTGTGTTTGTGTTTGTGTTTGTGTTTGTGTTTGTGTTTGTGTTCGTGTTCGTGTTCGTGTTCGTGTTCGTGTTCGTTTTCGTTTTCGTGTTTGGGTTTGCGTTTGCGTTTGCGTTTGCGTTTGCGTTTGTGTGTTTGTGTGTTTGTGTGTTTGTCTGTTTGTCTGTTTGTCTGTTTGTGTGTTTGTGGGTTTGTGTGTTTGTGTGTTTGTGTGTTTGTGTGTTTGTGTGTCTGTGTGTCTGTGTGTTTGTGTGTTTGTGTGTTTGTGTGTTTGTGTGTCTGTGTTTGTGTGTCTGTGTGTCTGTGTGTTTGTGTGTTTGTGTGTTTGAGTGTTTGAGTGTTTGCGTGTTTGCGTGTTTGCGTGTTTGCGTGTTTGCGTGTTTGCGTGTTTGCGTATCTGCGAATTTGCGCGTTTGCGTGTTTTCGTGTTTGCGTGTTTACGTGTTTGCGTGTTTGCGTGTTTGTGTGTGAAGACTCGACGCTTGGCGTCTCGTGTTACAAATTTGCAGCTCGCCCTGTAATACTAACATTGTCATACTTGTATCTTAATATACTATTACGGAATGGTCTTTTACAATATTGCCAGAAATAAAAACAAATTACATAGCAATAAAACATTAAGTCAGATAGACGGTTAATCATACAATTACAGGAATTTTTGGGACAAATTTATTTGTTTTAGATGTGTGAGCTTTTGTGAAAACTTACTTAAAGCGTTAAAGCTTAATTGGAATGTAGCCAAATAAGTAAATAAATATTATAGTTAATCCTTTAATAAAATGAATGTACGTTCAAACGTCAGAAAAGTAACAACTTTGCACCTAAAATGTCAAGGCAAAAGTTGCACTTTATCGGGCGCAACATTTTTATTACAAGCTACCAATCTGTTTTTCGATTATTTAGAGAAGCGGGGCGATGTAGAATAGATGACCCACAAAAACGCACTTCTAAACCATATCAAATATGTCATTTTTACTCTAACCGCTTCTAACGTTGTTAAAATTCTTATTATGGAATGGAAATCGTAGAACTTATTCTTGTAGTTTGCCTTGAATGTATAGAATAGGCCGACATTGTTTCACCGGCACTAAAAGTTGACGTTGCCAATAGAAACAGAATAGGGAGAAATGTCACTTCAGCACTGTTTATCAAAACAACAAATTGTCAAATTTCTACATTTCTATGGTTATCAACATTAATAATGAATACAAAATACATTAGCGATTTACTTTACTCTTTTGTTTTACGGTTTTATAACGTGTGAAGATACAGTATATGTTATTTGGAGTAAAAGTGGCTGAGGGATGCTCAACGGATTATGTTTCGCCAAATGCCATTTTGACTCCTAGTAACATAATCTACTGCTAAATGTGTAGTTTATGTTAAACAATACTTTTGGGTAAATGACAAACCACAGGAGTTGATAAAGTTTTTAGGGTTAAAGATGTTCTAAATAATACCTAGTCAAAATAAATTAAATATTAATTCAATCTCTTTTTTAACTACTCTGCAAAATAGAAACTACCCGTTTGCAGTGACTTTCCATTGTTATGGAGGTATAAAAAACGAGTAATTTAGTTTTATACTGCAGTTTCTTGTTTCTGATTGATCTTTAAGCCACGCGACACTGATTCAAGGTCTAGGGTTAACGCGCACTTATTAGTTATGAGAAGACTAGTCTTTGTCCTACTTGATTAGGGGCTTAACGCTTTGGATTCTGGTTGGTTTATTTGTGTTACTGTATAGTGGTGTATTTTAAAAGCTAATGGAAGCTTCCTGTAATTGGATTATCATCATCTAGCGGTATGTTCTAAAAGCTGTTGGAAGTTATCTGTATTTTTTGCGAAATCGTGGCGTCATCTAGCAGAATATTTTAAAAACTAGTGGAAAATTCCTGGGAATTCATGGGAAAATATAAATTTTGAAATGGTGAATCGTCAATTGTCGAAAATGAAATTAATTAATGTAATGTAACCGAATAGAATTATATTGCGTAGGATAGGACAAATGATTTTACATTTAAAATAAGAATTAATGTTTATACTTGTTTATACTTAATAGGGCATTATAACGTTAAAGTAAAAAATAGTTTTATATCAATAGAGATTGTGTGTACCACCGATGGTCGTCCAAATGCAAAGATAAAAAAATGTGGAGTTCTAATACCTTACTAATGTTAAACTTGTTTTGGGGGAAGTTTGCTTGACGTGAAAATGTAACCCCACATACAATTGTATCTGAAGCAAAGGATTTTTTTTTAATTTTATAGATCTTTTGGTTCAGGTTTGGTCAGGCATACCTATTAATGAAGGGTAATTCTAAATTGTAACAGACTCATGGTGGAGGGTGAACCGCTGAAAAGATTAATGTGGCCATAGCTGCGTATATAACAGCTCACGCGTGTTTAGAAATGTAGTTTTTTTAGGAAAACCAGGACGAATAGTCCTATATTACGGCACGGAAATTTCATGTTCACGACAAGACCTTGTCATTTTAATTATCCACGCGGTGTAGGTTAGATAATCGATGAATTAATCTTATGTTTCTGGTAGTTAGATTGCTGAATTTGTTTGTGCATTATCTAAAGCTATAGCTACGTGTTCTCCACTACTGATGAAACTTAAATCTTTGCGTTATGTTAAGGGCATTACTCTAAACTTTAAAAACTCCAGTATAATCGATTTTAAGACGATTAAAGATATGAAGATCGTTAGGAGTAAGTGCTATAACGGTATAAGTTTGGGTACAAGCTTTAATTGTAAAGTAGTTACTATACATAGTTTTATTTGTATATAGTTTATAATATCTTAGTGTGGGCATCGTATTGCTTTAATGCAAGAGTTAACGCAAATTTGCATAATGGATATTTGGCTTTACAGTCCAGTTAACTTAGACATAGTATAATGTACTTATCTCATAGTAATAAACATTCATTCTGATTCTAAATTAAAAAGAACAAATTAATGGGATAATGAGATTCTGTTGGGGTGGGGGTGGGGGGGTCACATGTTAGCAAAATTTGATAGACAATTTAATCCATGGTAATTATTTTACAATATGCCTGTAATAAGTTTAATTTTTTACAACACTATCTCAAATTTCCCTCTAAAACAATAGTGCGGCCGTTAGTTTTTAAAATATTCAGCTAGACGATGATGATCAGAAACTAAAAGCAAGGGTGGCTTTCAAGGGTTTGCCTTAGAGCTCACAATCTTAGGCTCAGGGCGTATAAATTATACTTTTTTTTTTTTTTATGATTGTGGACCTGCACAGGCTAAATAAGGCCTATCGTGCTAAAGCACTCAGGAACACTTAGGAGGATGGATAGAGGGATAATGAATTGCCAATAGATGCCTATGAACAGCTACCTTAAATTTTCTCATATCATAAGTGAGAGGAAAACAGGAACTAGGGAGATCATTCCAGAGTTTAGAAGCCGTATAAAAAAATGTGGATTGCGCCCGTTTGGTACGACAAGTGGAGATTTGTACTGCATACTGATGATGTGAATGAGCGAACCGAGCGTTTCTCGCAAAGATAGCCGGAGATGGTATCAAAGAATGTAATTCACCAGCACAATAGCCGTTGTAATAACGATAATACAAAGAAAGAACTGAAACCATCCTTCTATGCTCAAGGGACTGTATGTGAGAAGTTAAGGACGGGTCATTTATAAGCCTAATCGCTCTCTTTTGAATACGATCAACGATATCGAGAGCGTATTGGGGAGCACTAACCCAAAGGTGAGAATTATATTCCAGATGAGGAAGAATTTGGGCCTTATACAGCAGAAGGAGTTGTCGAGAGGTAAAGTACTGCTTAGATCTGTACAAAAAGCCTATTTTACGAGCAGCTGTTTTGGTAGCTGACAGAAGATGGTCAACCCATGAGAGATTTGAAGATACAGTCATACCCAACAGAGCAATAGAGTCTGAAAACTTAAGAACTGAGCCATTCATACTTACAACAGGAAATGATCGATCTTTTTTGGCGGACATAAGGCAACACTGAGTTTTGTTAGCATTAAATTTAACTAGATTATTGCTTCCCCATTCGAGAATACGTTGAATGTCTTTGTTGATTGAATTTGCCATTTCAGCTTTAATTTCTTGATTTGACATAGAAGGTGGATTATCACTGTGAGTAGACTGAGATGAACTACAGTGAAGAGTGCTATCGTCAGCTTTCCTCAATCCTAACACCGAGTGGTGGGTCAAGGTAATTTCCGAGATAATGGGTTAGATTCCGTTTGCCTTCTTCCTTGTATGAGTTTTTGTGACGGTACTTTCCTCAAATACCGAAAGATGCAAATTATGCTAGTTTGTACATACGTATTTGCACTCTTATTACTCCGCCCTTATGCAATTCGAATGTTTTCTTATAGTTTTTATAGTTCTTAAGTTAGTTTAATCGAAACAAAATAAGAATGCATCCTAATACTCTATAGCACATGGACGGTTTCCACAAAAAATCACTGGGTGCAGATAGGTGTTAAACTTATGTAAATGTATACATTATGTATACGCAGATGTGCGAGTATTTATATACCAGCCGCGAAAACCTAATATATATATATATATATATATATATATATATATATATATATATATATACAGGATGATCCTGATTGATGGAAGTAGTCCGCTTACTTCAAAAAAGCTATTCTCCACTTATCGCAATAATGCGATCCCAACTATTTCCAGTGGTGTACATACGGGTATTACTGATTGGGCGGGAAATTCAAAAGTTATACAGCAAAATTTTAAATGACATTTAAATAGTCTGTATTTCTTGATTGTTGAACTACCTCCATCTTAATGTTATTATTAAAAATGCCTATAAGTAAATGGAATGTTTTTATTTCATTTTACTTTAATTTGACTGATGACGGAGACAAATTATAGTCTCCGAGAGCTTATAATAAGTGCTGAAAATGTTCATTATTTTCTAGGCTTAAATTTACGCTACGTTTAATATTCTTGAAGACGGCTGGTAAGTGTTGTGGGGTTATTGCATTAACGGCGTTCACTATGGCGTTCTGTAGCTCCTCAACCGTATGTAAACGATTTGCATACACAACACTTTTAAGATGACCAAATAGAAAGCAGTCGAGCGGAGTCAAGCAGGGATATCGTGGTACCCATCGATTTTTGCTTATTATTCTATCATCGAAAAATTGTGATAAATATGCCAACGTTGTACGGGCCGTATCGGCTGTTGCGGAATCTTGCTGGAAATACCCATTTTAAAGCTTGTCGCCGTGCAGTTGTTCAATGAAAGGTCTTAGAATTAATTTTTGATAGTTTTCGGCATTTATATTTTCATTAAAGAAATTGGTCCAATTATTCGCCTTCTCGACATGGCAATCCAAACTCCAGTTTTAACTGGATGTAATAGAGTTTCATTAAATACATGGGGATTTTCAGTTATGTTCAGCCGCTTAGATGAAACCATGCCTCGTCACTGAAAAATGTTATATCCAAAACATCATTGTTATTGAGATTTTGGTTAAACCAGGTACAGTACGTTCGACGCTTTTCAAAATCAGTTGGCAGCAATTTTTGTAATACAGACATTTGGTACGGGTGCATTTTCAGTCTTTTACAAGCCTTCTGGCATGTCCCACATGAAACCCCTACAAGTACAATTAATAAATAATCAACATTTAGTAATAAAAACAAATTTTACTCAATTATCACTTTAAGCAGACAATAGTCTTAAAGATTTATTGGGATTAGCTTCTAATCGCCCCCGAATATCTTCTAAGCCTTCTTCGTCAAGTATAGGTCTTCTGCCAGTGGATTTACCTTCGGATATGGATCCGGTGTCACGAAAACGTTGAACAATTCGACGAACATATGTCGCGAATATTTCCAGACGCCACCTTCATCTCGTTGCCCAGACGAACATAAGACATTAACAATTATAACCTAAAAATTTTTCGCATTTTATTTTTATTCTAAACAGCTCTGTATTTATTTACTTACCAGATAAGTCAATCATGTATGTGCAGTTTTTGTCTTGAAAAAGACAGATTTTACGTGAATTACAGGAACAATAAAAAGACAAATAAAACGACAAGAACAGAAGGATGCAAATTATGCTAGTTTGTACATACGCATTTGCACTCTTATTACTCCGTCCTTATGCAATTCGAATGTTTTCTTATAGTTTTTATAGTTTTTAAGTTAGTTTGGTCGAAACAAAATAAGAATGCATCCTAATACTCTGTAGTACATGGACGATTTCCACAAAAAATCACTGGGTGCAGATAGGTGTTAAACTTATGTACTTACGTAGAATCATTGGGAACTAGACATTTAGATCTTACATCCCTTACATATCAAATTAAATTTAAATAAGTAGATTTTCCAAAAACCACTTTTTTGATCTTATGGGGCACCAGAACGAATATTTCCGGTGTCAGTTCAATTTCGAATCACTTTTCTTTAGCTTGGATAGTTAAAAAACAGAATACTTACATAGAGTGGATGGATGGTATAAAAAAGAAATTTAAACATATTAAAAATAAATAATCATTTAATTCTCACACTAGGAAGGTAATTAGAAATTAAAAAAATACATAACCTAATTTACCGGTTAACCTAGTTTCCAATGCTAGTTTCATAAAATTGATATTTTTAAGAATAATGTGACTATATTGAAACGTAACGGTATCGTGGAAACGGTGTATTGTGCAATCTTAATATCGACACATTTTATTATGTTCTAATAACAATATAATCGTACGTAATTCTTATCAAAATCAATTTTTAGACATTTTTTTTAATTGACAGTTTTGATTTGCAATCATTTAAACTAACATGTCATATTACGAAGAAGGTTTTGATATGCTTTTAGACGTTTAACGTTTCGAATTCTAACTGGTATAATTGAAACCAGAACATTACACGGTCTGTGAGAGGTGAAAGAGAAACCGACGTCCTTGTTGAGTTGTTGCTAATCCTAACTGCGAGGATATCAATTGATTCTGGACTGAGTCATAAGATTCTTCAATTAATTCTATATACTGATGAAACCACATTTAAAAATAGTCAATCTCCGTAATTGGTCAATAAAAAGCTCACGTTGGTTGTGGGAAGTAGACAACGAGAATTTGTGGATCATCGAGTATGGGTCAGTTTCTGGGATGACTTTCGGTACTAGATTGCGTAAAATTTTCCACCAGTGACCGTCAATAAATAACCTATTTTCGGTGGATGGACAAAGGAGAACCTAAGGGGAAGCCACCTCTATCTTCAGGTTTGGCCGCTGTGGACGTATTTTAGGGGAAAGATTAAATGCATTGTTGTGCAAGTTACGAATACTGTTAAACTACGTTTGCGGAAATGTGTGCGTCAAAGTAGCGAGCATTTTTAACATTTTTATTGATAATAAAATTAAGTTCTAATAAAAATTGCTTCTGTTTCTAAGCTCATCCAATGATCCCCAATTTGACCCATGTTTCCGTTTGAAATTCCATAGGTGACTTAAGTAACATATACTTCTAGTTTATTCCGGAAGTCGAAATATCATCAATGGATACTTTTAGCATCTATAGTACTGAATCTTTTTTTCTCAAACTCCCTTGACGTTTCATTTTCGAGAAAAAAATCTGAGGCGTGTGGTACTTAGTTTTAAATAATTTTATTTCATACTGTACTGTAATATGGGGTTTTACGGTAGAGTGTAATCGATAGAAAAACACATTTTTACGGTAGGGTAGGAATTTTACGGAACTCAAGCTGCTTTATTGAATTCATAAACTTCTTCTCAGGTGAGAACTTGTGCTTGTTTATCCTGGTCACCAACTGAATGATGTTTTAAAAATGGTTTCAATCTTGCAAATGTTGAAATATCAATATTCTCAAAGTCAAGCAGCCTTGATTTTATCATCGAAGAAAAACCGCAGTATTTTTTGGACTAGAAATTTAACAAAGTATACTAAAACTATGTATTTAAAACGAAAAAACTACTCACCAAATCACATAAATATGCCAGCATAGCTTCCGCATCAATTATTTTCACTTCATGTTGCCGCCGCCATTCATTAAAAACCTTGTATTCTTTATTGTAACGCACCTCAGACTTGAAGGGAATAAGTTCTGCTGTAGCTGCTTTGCTTTTGTCTAAGATTTCGTCAGAATTCTTCCTATTTTCATCACACATTTTTACTCTTTTGGCTGATCGCAAATTGTAAACAAACAACCCTAGCGTCCCAGCCACCCCGCTAACCACGATAATTATCCATTCTTGCTTGATGCAGGTTTGAACAATTGCATTTTTGCTTCTTCTTAATTTTGAATGAGTTTCAGTATGAAATAAAGTACGTTACGTTACTCGTTCGGTACCCGGATATTACGTACTCATTACGCAAACGAATTCTGATTCGGCTTCGCCTGGTCCGAATTAATTACTTATTCGTCCGTAATATCCGTTGTACCAGACTTATAACGTAAATAACTATTATAGCATTCTACATAATTAGTAATTTAGTAATACTCACAAAGAAAGTATATCCGTCTAAATAAACTATACCATTGTCCATCCGAAATAAATAGATTTATAGTATATTACATTACATGGCATGAAAGTGGCATTTTGTTGGACGAGGAGGCTTGCTGAAAAAATACGAGGATGCGCTAGAATCCGAGTATTTTTTCAACGCCTCCGAATCAAACAAAAACACTTTCATGCTGCATGATGTATTATGTAAAAATTGTTAAAATTATTTAAAAAAAATAGAGTTGAATTAATCAGAGAGCTTTGAAAAAAATTTAAATCAACAATTAAAAGCGTGTTGTAACTAAAACAAAAAAATTAGTGAAAACATGTTTGCGGTTTTGTGTTTTCTTTCCTTTCCTTTCTGCAAATTTTCAATAAATAACGATGTCCCTAAGTGATTTTGATTTTGAAATGGATGTTGAAATGAATATAACTGAAGCTGCAATGGCTGCTGTGGCGGAGTTACTTCGGAAGGGAAAGGAAAAGGCCACGTATTTCATTCCCTCCCCAAGGGGGAGGGCGGGCTGCTCGAGCTTTCCGAGCTCCTTCAGCCCTAATTATGGATTCCCGGCATACATACATACATTACGTATATATGCATGGTGAGATTAAGGATGGGTGTGGTCAGGATCGGATCGGAAGGAACGGAGTTAGGGTTCTGAGGGGGAAAAAAATACTACCCCAGCATTCGCCTAAGTAGCCGCACACGGTGTGCATATACGCAGTGACCATGCCGCTACATGTGTATGAGGAAAACCCCCTGAAAAAACCTCATACAAGGTAGACGGTAACGGGAATCGAACCCATTACTCCCCGAATGCTAAGCAGGTCGTGTCACCACTACGCTACCAGCTCGGTTGCACTTACTTCCAAACAAATCAAGGCAGAGGTATGAGAAAGAATATGAAACGTTTAAAAAGTGGTGCAGCATAAAAAAAGTAAGCAAGTTACTGAAGACCTTCTTCTGGTATACATTGCCGGTGGCAGTCAGAGATACAAATCATCGACTCTTTGCTAAATGCTAAAATGCTAAAAGCGATGCTTTTGATAAAAGAAAACTTAAACATATGTAATTTTCCAAAATTGAAAGCGTATCTTAAAAGAAAATCGACATGGATACCAAACAAAAAAGTCCAGAGTGTTTACAAGAAGCGAAGTAGGCGATTTTCTTGGAAAAGCTCCTGATGATGAATTTTTAACGATGAAAGTAAGCGATCATAATTAAAAGTGTTTCAATTGATGTCATACTTATATTAGTTTCGGGTTGTATTAATTATTGGTTTAGCGGGTGCAGGTCGATGTGACGAGTTAGCAAAAATGACAATTGATTACATAGAAGATAAGGGTATTGTTTTAATTGTAAAAATTCCCGATTCAAAAACTAATAAAGCAAGGCGCTTTATGATCGTTGGTGGAAAGGGAAAGCAGTAAATCAACGTCGGCTTGTACCGAAACTATATAGCACTACGCTCTCCGCATACACCACGTAGACGTTTATTTGTGAATTATAAAAACAGAAAGCACAACGTTCAAGCTGTCGGGATTCAGGCCATTGGGAAAATACCTACCAAAATGGCGGCTTTTCTTGGTAAACGATAAGTAAAATACGTGAGGTAAAAGACTTCTGATATTCCTGAGTTATATAGGGATCATACGGACAGTATTTTTACATTATAACGGAGATACATCCTAATCTTTGATTAGGAAAGAATGAATTATTAGCTATTTATTATCGTTCTTTTGTCAACTGTTTAGAGAACAGCTAATGTGCATATTTCTCCTTTCTACTTTATTTTCTATTCAATGAGGGTTCCCAAATAAAACCGGAACATTAATGAAAGGTTATTTTATGCCCTTTTGATCCTTATAAGATTTTATTTTACATTTAATATATTCTATACAGACAATACACTATTGACAACATAAGACACTCTACCCTCAACTGAAAGGTTGTAAAAGGACGTAGGCAACCGTTCCAAACAAAGTTAAACCATAAATAACGCTTTATTTAGGAAAAAAATGGTATGAATTATTTATTTATTCGCAAGATTTCGGACAGAAACTCTGTCCTTCGTCAGGCGTAATATCAAAGTGACAAATATTAATAAGGCAACTAGAGGATTAAAATTAATCACTGAAAATAGACACCCAGCTATCGGACAGTTCATATTCATTATCCCTGTTCAAGTTGGTAGGCTGTTTCAGAATTTCAATAGCTTCTCGAATCTTCATTGTGTACCAATTCCCATCGTTAGCAAGAATTCTTGTGTCTTCAAATTTTATATTGTGCAGAGTGTTTAAAGCATGTTCATCAATTGTTGACTTAGTAGGATGAAGTAATCGTAAGTGTCTTTGGTGTTCTGTTAGCCTGGTACTAATGCTTCTTCCACTTTACACTCTAACACAAGAGCATGGTCTTTCGTAAACACCACTTGTATGTAATGATATTTGAATCCAGAAGATTTTGAACTTTAATACTGCTTTTGTAAGTCACTTTTATATTATGCTTTTGTAATATTTTACCAATTTTATTCGTTGTGGGCGTCGTTTGTCTCGGTTGAAATGACTTTAATTTGTTGTTTGGTGAACCCATTATTTATGTTATGGCATGTTGTAGATTATCTGGATGATAGATGTTTGTGGCACGGTTTTACAAAGTTCTTATCGTACTAAACTTTTGTGCTGGACGATGGTATGGCGAAGCATTAAAATAATAATCTATATGAATTAGCTTACGATATACGGAATGTGTTAGGCTTCCTTCTGGTTTTCTTTCAATTAGAACATCAAGGAATAGAAGACAGCCACCTTTTTCCTTTTGTATTGTAAATTTAATGTTTATATGCTGCTTGTTTAAACGGTTTAGGAACACCATTAATTCTTCGTCCCCAAAAGGCCAAAATATCATCAAATTGAAGATCCCATACCAATCCATCTAACTGTTAATAATACTCGCGATTAAATAAGAAAAATTATGTAGTTAAACAATGTTTAAATAATTTGATCTCGTTGTGGTTAAATTGTGGTTCTAATAGTTGTAAGGTGTCATTTATTGGTAATTTTGTGAACAAGGAGTCTACGTCAAAACTAATTAACAAATCACCTGGGGTTAATGTTAATTTGCCAATCAATTCACTAAAATGTTATGAAATCTTTATAAAGAAATTGCTCGATACAAAGAAATGTCGAAGTAGAGTATTTAGATATTTAAATAATGCGAGGTTGTTGAATTTATGGAGCTTTCAATTGGTCGAAGTGGAGCATTTGGTTTGTGTATTTTTCGTAACACATAAAATCTTGGTATTGTAGGATCTTGTGGTGTTAGTTTCTTAATTATTTCAGCTGGTAAGTTTGATTCCCTTAACAGTTTCCTAGTTAATAATTTGAACTTGTGAGTAGGAGTATATGATAGTTTAGTGTAAGCAGAATCGATTAGTAAACTACCAGCTTTGTTTATGTAATCAGTTTTATCCATTAAAACAGTAGCTCGTCCTTTATCTGCTCGTAAAATTATGATGTATTTGTTGTTATGCAATTTTTTTAGGGCTTGATAATCAGCATATGTTCTTTTTTGGAGGTTGTGTTCTACGTAGTATTCTTGTAGTTTCAAATCTGATTTCGGCTGCTTCGGTAGCTGGAAGATGGCTAATACTCGTTTCAACATTAGAGTTGAGTTTTTCAACACGAACTTTGGAAGGAACCGCAGTAAAATGCAACCCTTTAGACAAATTATTTAGAGCTGAGATTAACTACAAGATTGTCTGATGTACGATTTATAAGGTCTGCGTAAGGTGTACGTGTTGTGTTGTGGTGTTTATTATTAAGATCATCTTCATGCATTTCTAATCTACTGTATAAAAGTTGTGAAGAAATCTCCAGTCATCATTTACTGTTCTAACAAAAGTATATGCAAATGGTAAACTTCTTTATCCAGTTTGTCACAATCTCTTCTTGTACAGGGTGGTCCATTTTCGATGTTTTCTTATGGGAAGTACCCTTTCTATTACTGATAGACAAAAAGTAATATGAGGTCCTTCTACTCGATTTTGGTATTAATTAAGATCCAATAGTCATAATCAAGATATCTCTGACCGTTATTGCGCAATTAGCCAAAATTGACAAAAATGCACTTTTTTAATTAGAAGCCGTTAGTGCATTCACATTTTAATACCTCCTTAATTTAAAAAGATATGACATAAAGTTGTATTTTTTTATATGGAAACCATAGTTGGCTATGACATTTTTAAATTACATTTCTTTTGTGCTTTTTAAAAATATATAACACATCTATGCTATTTTAATAACTAATTGATTTTTTTAAGTTTTTTGGTATATTTATTAGCGATAACAGTTGTCTTAGAAAACCAGATATGAAATTGAATGAAGGTATTCTACTCAAAAAAGAAATTTCACTTCCAGTGGAATATGTTAGAGACATTTTGTAATTCAAATAAGTTTAATTGTAATGTTGTTCTTGTGGAATGGTAACAAATTCTAAATCTAAAGATTGAATATAAAATTATCAAAACAACCTCAAATGCAAATTGAAATGAAATGAAAATAAACAATATAACATCATCAGAAATAATGAAAAGCTAACAGCAAATCAGTTTTTATACGTATGTAAACATCTAATTCTATAAATGAACAAAAATGTAAACACAAAATATCGCCATTTTTTCAATTTTGGCTAATTGAGCAATGACGCTTAGAGATATCTTGATTATGACTATTTAATCTTAATTAACACAAGGATCCCATATTACATTTTGTCTATCTGTAATAGAAAGGGTACTTCCCATAAGAAAACATCAAAAATGAACCACCCTGTGCATTGGATGACTTCTCTTAGGAGAGATAGATTCGCTTTACTAAAAATCCTCTTTGGTCCAATAGTTTCTTAATAATGTTTGATTTTAATGAAATTGTCACTTTTTTCAAAACAGCCTCCCCATATACGCGTCTGATATAAGAATTGAAACTTTCACCATTTGACATGTTAAATAATGATTTATTTGGAAAAAAATGGTGGAATTATTTATATATTTATTCAAAGTGACATATATTAATAAGGTGATAGAATTAAATTTAGATCACTGTTATAGACTGCCTAAATTTCAATTCCCAGGTATCAGTTGATGTCCATTATCCTTGTTCAAGTTGTTAGCATGTTTCAGAATTTCAATAGCTTCTCGAATCTTCCTTGTATACCTACTAATTCCTATAGTTAGCCATAATTCTTGTGTCTTCAAATTTTATATTGTGCGGAGTGTTTAAGGCATGTTCAGCAATTGATGATTTAGTAGGATGAAGTAAACGTAAGTGTCTTTTGTGTTCTGTTATACTGATGTTAATGCTTTTTCCAAGGGAATAGTACTTCGTAAAGTCCAAAAAGCTTCATGTCAGGTAGACATTAGTAGACATATAGATGCTAACCAAAAAGTCCAAAACCGATAACTTCTATAAAAAATCGTTAATACGATTTAAGCATTTTCAGTCATGTTTAATTAAATTTTAGACTTAGTTTGCTAATAAAGAAAAGTTATGTAATATTAAATTTTCTTTAAAAAATATGTCTACACTTTTTCGTATAAAATTAATCGTTATTCAGATATTGAAAAAATTTAAACTAACGCTTAAATTCTACCTTACGAATTTTTTGCCGCTAAATTACGCGTCGTATCAAAAAATTGCATAGAACATAATTAATTGATATGTTTAAGGTTTATATGTTGGTATTTTTATATCTTTGAAACATACAGCTGTTTCAGAAATAATTGATAAAAACCAAAACCTGCCCCTAATAAACCCCCCTTTCCTAAAGTCCTAAAACACTTATCTTTTTTGGTTTTTTTGTGGTGTATTTTTATGTTTACAGGATGTTGAAACACCTTGTAAGAATGTTACTACTGACGAAAATAACTGTAAGTGTTATCGAAACGTTTAGATTGTGTAACTTAAATATAAAAGCACACGATAGAAAAAAACAAAACAAATAAGTATTTTAATATGTGTAATAATTATGGAAGATTACATTTTCATATCTCACAAAATCTAATCAATTCCAGGAGAAATGAAAACAGGCTTAAATACGAAATTTGTGTTCTATTTACATTTTTATTTAATATTTAATTTTTATCTCCACATTAATTACATTTATACATCAATAATAAACAATCATTTATTTATTTAAAAAACAACATATAACTATTCAATCTATTATAGCTTAGCGCGAACTTTGAATTTCTCGTGGATCCGTTACAGTACCCCCTCCTCGTTGTTGTATCAACTAATTTAGTTGGTACAAGAACGATACTCCATAAAAAACAAAAGGAACTTGTTTAGCGATATACAAAAAGATTTGTTAACTTTCTCACGCAAAACAATTTTTTTTCTATTCAAACGGTACCATTACTATGGGATTTATATATGGTGATTGCGACATTTCAATTATCTTATCGGCTAACGTTCTATTGATTTATTTCTCTACTGTTTCCCCTGTGCACACGGTATCTGGTAGTTTTGGTTGCAAAAACGGCACTCATTTTTGATTTCCAGTTCACAAACAAAATTGTTTACTAATCCTGGTTTTTCAGAAAATATTTCTTCATTTTCATTAAGTAACTCTTCGACCACTTCTTTTTTTTCGCTAGTTTTCCTTTCAATATTGTACACTTCAAATGTCGCCGGTATCCCAGTCGTTCGTTCTTCTTCTATGGATTTGCTCTGATTTCCAAAAATGTTTTCTTCAATTTGATCTATTAATCCTTCTACTACTTCTCGTTCTTCCTTTTCCTCATTTACTTCATCGCCTTTATTCATTTGCTCCATTGGTGTAGTTTTTCCGGGACTTCATGTGTCTTCCAGTATGTCTTGCACCACCTCCTCCAGCTTTCCTATGACTATTGGACAATATGCCGGTGCTTCTTCTTCCTCTTATTCTTCTTCTATTTCTCGATCTTCCTCCTCTTCTTCTTCTATTTCTCAATCTTGCCCGCAGTCTTTCTTCATTTGCGCTATAGGTGGATTCTTATAAAATTGCCTAATAAAACTAATCAAATTTTGTTGCTCCTTCGTGTGTATAGTACTCGAGACCATCGTAGGTTCTCGCCTCGATGGATTTAGTTCTTCTGTCGTACCTATAGCAGTTTTCTTGATCTCTCCAGTCTTCATACCTCTTTCCACCTAGTCCTCTATGTGGTCCAAAAGTGCCTCTACGTCTTCCGTGATAAGTTGTATTAACGTTTCTTCTTTATTGCCATCTATCTCTTTGCTGACTATTAGTCTCGTTATTATCTCTTCCTCTTTGAGGTGGATTCCACGATGTCCTTTCATTGGCGTTGACCGCTTGTATCCTTTCTAATTCACTTATCAACTGATTGATCGCTCTTGCGCCTGAGTCAATTAATGTGTTTTCCATTTGACTCGGAAAATGTCTGGTTAATGCCTTTACCATTTGTTTCTCTTCTATTAGTGGTTGTAGGTGCATCGTTTTGCTTACCCAAATCCATACGTGATCTACATATTTTCCATGGCGTTGATTATATTGCCTTGGTGTGTACAGTTTCGATCGTATTTTGCTTTGGACGACTTCAGACAAAAATTGTTCTAAAAAATCCTCTTTCATTTCTTCTAGGTTGGACCACTTTTCACGATGTAATTCAGTCCATGACCTTGCATTGCCTTCTAATAGTTCTATCATATTATCAACTTTCCTTTGATTTCCCATGTTGAAATTCTTCAACGGTCTTCATGAAATTCACTGGGTGTATGGTCCTTATGTTTCCATCGAACTTTCTTTTACTTTTGTGTTGGTTGACCTTCGTTTTTATAAATTATTGCAGTCGTTCCTGAGTTTTTCCATTTTTCTTCCAACTTAACAATAGCTTCTTCATTTTTAGTAATCTTTTGTTTGCATTCTAGTACTTTTACTTCCTATCTCGCCTATTGTGCAGCCTATTTAAACTGTAGCGTACTCATTTCTTTCCTCAATTTGTGTCATCTTTATATTCTGTATGTAAATTTGCTGATCTGTGTCGTCTTTCTGTTTCTTGATTCCTTCCTTACTCTTGATCATTATTTCCTTATTGCTTTGTCTTAAAATTTCTTGCATCGGTTCTACTTGATGTTTCATTTCTTCTTTGAAAATTACTTTTAATTCTTCTTGACTAGGTTTTAGTTCTTCTCGTTTAGCTTTTTGACTTACTTCTATATTATTTTGTCCTTCTGCCATCTTGGATTCTACCTTCTCTTGGCTCTCTCCCATCTTGGCTAATAACATGTTCATCATATTCATCATCATTGATTCTTCAGGTTTTTGTTGAACTGGTACTCCGGCTATTAATATATCTTGTGATTCTTGGCTGAAAATAAAATCTTCGCTTCCCTTTGTGTTTGCCATATTCTTTGTTTTAATTATTTCCGATAATTTCCTACCTGGCTTTTTAAAACCGGACCTTAATTCTATAAAACAATAAAAATATTCATCCATTACAGGGTATTCCTATCAATACATCCGTTAGTATCATTCTTTCCTCAGAAACTGTTATATTGACAGCTTTATTAATTGCTTGTTTAATGCATATATGACTACATCTATCGATTATTCTAGCAGTGTCTCGTATTCCCAGAACACACATTTCACGTAGTGGCAACCTGTAATTGAATATTTTCCAGACTTACTGCATTTACCTTTCTTCGATTCGTCTATATATATATATATATATATATATATATATATATATATATATATGTAATGCGCATTCATTTTGTTTTGCCTTAAATAAATTGCTCCTTTAGAGTAATAATTGCGGATAACACTATATAATGTCCTGTCCATTTTGAAAATCCAAACATATCACTGCATGCGTGAAAGTTTTCTTCTTTGCTTATTAACCACATAATGGAAACAATTTTTTTTTTCTGTAAAGATATCAATAAATGTCTTTTAGCCGTATGAGGGCTAACAAAATACACAGCTTTGGTCCATCTTCTCGTGTCATTAAAAAATGATTGTTAAACTGAGATATATCGTAAGCATTTACTTCAACATAGCCATCATTATAAACTGAAGCTGTTGTATAAACAAGTTTTGCAAGATTTATTTCGTGTTTTAAAAAGCATTCCAAAACAAATAGATCGCCCATAGGTAACAGCAATTTAATGTAGAGAAGTTGGGATAGAAAACATAACCTATAAAGCTATATGATATAATTAACCTCTAAACATGCAGCTAAATCGTTCAACGAGTACTGAACTGTTGATAGCAAGCACAAGTTAAACGTTGAATAACTGTCGTTTCTCAACAGTTGCGTTCCCTAAACGCATCCAATATTTCAGTAAAATTATAGCTGTTGAAGATAGAATTATTTAATTGGTTTTTTAATTGGTTTTAAAGCTATGTTTGCACAACCATAATGAGCACAACTTGGAAAATTTAGAACAAGCTTTGTTTTTTTCTTGTTCGTTCACGATATCGGGAAGGTTGGAAGTTTCACACTCTTATATGGAGTGCGATGCTTCAACTGGCGTAACAAAATTAAATCTATTTTAAAAACGTAAATCGTATCAGGAAAATTGCTCAAATTGCTCAGATTGGCCAGTGACCCCTTAATCAAGTTTTGTTTGATTTATTATTGAATTTTGGAAAGTGTGGGACCATCTCTAATTAACATGCAAGATGGAGCGTGAGCTTATAATAGAGAATTATTTTTGTCTTTAATACTTATTTATTTAAATTGAGGTTATTTACAGTGTGGTATTCACAAAAATATGCGAATTTCTAATGAATAAAAACTTAAAATTATGTAAATCTATTGTTAAAGAAAAATAGTACAATCGTAATGACTAATGAATATTTTTTATAGAATTATTTATTTTGCTAAATTATGTTGTGGAAATATGCTAATTTAAGAAGATTGGAAGGCTACTGTTCATTGTTAAAAGACAGCTTGACCAACAATAAAAAATTATCAAGTGTGCTTAACGTGTATAGAATATAAATTTTGAATTTACATGTGATGCCATGAATTTACTGTAATTATTTTACTGCTATTTCTGTTACACCAAAACATTGCCAGTACATACATGCATTGGAAATATCAGCACAAATTAGAAATTTAACTTCTAAACAGATAATTATCATTGTCAAATTATACTTTGCCTAATCATTTTAAATTTTTGCTGTGATAATTTATACTTATGTTTATAAAAAAATTACTGGAAAAAAAGGTTTTTAAAAATAAACTTAAACATAAATAAAGAATATAATGAGTGAAAAAATGGTAGACTTTTGTATTGCCGTTTCTTTATAGTTATTAATGATAATGATACTAGTTCGCAGGGCCCGCTCTAGCCTTCATGTCGCCCCGGACAAACAGACAATTTGCCGCCAGTTTTTTTTAAATAAAATAGAAATTATGTTAAAATCATTTATTTAAAAAAATATATGTAATACATTACATAATAAACATTTAAAAAGGGCAAAACTTAATGTTTTTATTACATCTTTTAAGTTAACTTGATCAGCAATTTCATGCTCAATCGCTAAAATGGCCAACCCATTAAGACGATTTTGCGTTGTAGTTGAACGTAAAAAATTCTTAATCAATTTTAATTTGGAAAAACTTCTTTCTCCACTTGCAACAGTTATTGGTATACACAGCAATACTCTTAAGGAAACACTTAGGTTTGGGGCACAATTTAACATTGTTATTAATTTTAGAACAGTGCTTGGGCTTTCTTTTTTGCCCATAAGCCCAGATACTGCACAAATTTCTTCTGCTAATTCTAACCCATTAATATCAACAGAATCACCGTGGGTAAAAATACTTTCTAGATTGTTGCAATGTTTTAAAAGATTTTCCTTAGACATGCCCTTTAAATCATATACATATATAAAAATTGAAAATAATTACTATGGTGACTAAGTTGTTTAAATCTAGTATCTATTGCATTTAGTGCCTGGTCAATTGTAAAATAAAAAAAATCTACCTTATAATTTTCTTTAGGATTCTCGATCGGTTCATCTCGAGCTTTGTATGAGAAATTCCTTTTTTTTCTTCTTACGCGGTGTCGTGGTACTGTTGAATCAAAATTGGCTTCAACGTCAATTTCGTCAGCCAGTTCTCTGGCATCAACAATAGTTTCGTTAGAAGATTTATCCGATCGAAGATCCTGAAAAAACTTTTTGCAATTTTGCAAAAGATCAAGTGCAGATGCTAGATCATAACCTTTTGTCTGCAACAATTTGCTTATTGGATTAACACAAATTTTATACCAAAGAACTATTGAACACAAAAATTTAAATTGTTTAACACAACTTAATAAACCCAAGGCTTCGTCCCTTATTAAATTATCAATTTCTTCATTCTCATAAACGCTTAGCAAGGCGTCGTATACGCCTCCGATATAAAATCTTAAAGGCTTTAAAATCTCTATCCTACTCTCCCATCTAGTATCACTTAATGGTTTTAAAGTCAAACCCTGGACACGTTTTAGAAGAATTGCCCGGCGAAAAGTTGATGCTGAAAAAAATACATATATTATTTTAATCATATTAAAGAAATTAGCGCCTTCCAAAGATGCTTTTACCATATCGTTAACTACTAGATTGAGAGAGTGACTACTACATGGAACGTAGAAAGCTCGCGGATTTAGGTTCTTAATCCTAGATTGCACTCCTGATTTATCGCCCCGCATATTAGACCCGTTGTCATATCCCTGTCCTCTTATATCCTGTAAATTTAAACCCAAATTATTAAGTTCTGCAATTATAATTTCAAACATTTGCTTCCCTGTAGACCTTTCAACTGGAAGAAAACCCAAAAAGCTTTCCTTAATTTTAATTTCAACCTCATCCTGACTGGAATCAGTTTTATTGATTGAAAGATACTTGATTACAAGAGTCATTTGCTCCACCTTAGAAATATCAGGAGTGCAATCTAAAATTATCGAATAATATTTGGCTTTTTTTATTTCATTAATAATATAAGATTTCACACTTTGATGCAACAGGTCTATTATCTGGTTTTGAATATTTTTCCCAAAATAGTGAGCTTCCGTTTCTTCTTTTTTAAGCACCCTACGTACGTGTTCTTCCATGACGGGATCAAATTCAGATAGCAGCTCAACTATTTTTAAGAAGTTACCGTTATTATGCTCAAACAGCTTGTCGCTACCTTGGAAAGCCAGACAACTTTTACCAAGAATTTTAGTGATTGCTACGATTCTTAAAAGCACTTCTTGCCAATGGTTTATTTCAGCGTTAACAAGTCTTTGGGAATCCGCATCTATAGTTTTACAACACTTTAATCTTAGGTTCAGTTCTAGAAAAGATTTTTGGGACTGAATATGATTTTTAGAAATTTCGTGGTCTTTTAGAGTTTGATTCAGATGCTTCCAACTTTTAAACCCCTCCTTTGAAAGGGAACTAAGTACACAGCCAAAAATTTTGCAGCAAAAGCAATATACGCAATTTTTTGACACAGAGTACACTAGCCAGTGTCTTAAAGTTTGCTCTCCATTACGTAAAATTCTTTTATAATAATTAGCGCTAAATTTTCTACCATCCTCATCGTATGGAAATCTATAATTGTACAATGGTTTAGGTGGACCTTGCCTTACCAAAAAGATTCTTTCGGCGTCTGGTAGTATCATTGGCCAGAGTGCTGGATCTGTACTTAAAAGTTGTTGAGCGCTTTCTGTAGGTACCACGTTGGTATGAATAGTGCTCTCATTTGGCGACGGAGGGCTGCCACTGTCAGTTGCAAGTATTAGTTCAGGTATATCGTTCATTTGTTGATCCTTACTTTTCTCAGATGAGTTTCTGTTGTCACTGTTGTCAGTGTCTTTCAATGCTGTCTTTGATGTAGAACATTTTGAGTCGTCATTTGTTTTGGTACTGCCCGGCGTACTCTGTAAATAATTTAGTACAGTGCCAACTTGTCTTTGCCTTTGTATTTCCTTTTCCACCCTTCGTTTTTTATATTCGCAACCAGATAGTTTTTTGCGTCCCTCGGACATTCTGGAAGATACACAAAATATCTGAAATAAAACAAAGCAAATTATAAGGAAATTGTCTTACAATAGACTCAGTTAAATTAGACAAGTACTGCACTTTTTTATGCTCATTTAAGATCTAGGGGAACGATTAAGCAGTTTTATATGTTTTTTATATTTATAAATTATGTAATAGTAGTAAAATAGTAACGAACCTACCACACCTGATACCTTTCAAATTTGAAAAGGTATAAGCACTTGCATTTTACACAATTTTGCTTCAAAATCTAAAATTGTATAAAATAGGGCAATTCTTCTTGTCCAATTTAGTCAGATCATGCATAGATTTATTCTAGAATGCTCAATGTTTAAATAAATATTTTATTTTAATTTTATACCTAACAAACTTTTGCTATTTTTAAGAAAATGTTATTTATAAAACTAGGTAAAAATATTCGTAGCTTTACTTAAAAGGGATCGCATCCAGTAGTTGATAATAAAAAAAAAGAATCAGGGTTTATTGGTCAGTAAAAGGCAGGAATTATTCAAAAAAAATCAAGCTTTAGTGTATTCCGTATATTTCATAACCTTTTTTAAGGTATTTGAAAAAGCTCCTTCGCAGATGAACTTTAAATTTCAAAGATGATTTTTTAACGAAACATAAACAAATTTCAGTCCTTTTAAAATTATCAAAACAAGTCTTTTAACTTTTTAATTAATTTATCTGTGTTGTTCAAAAATCGTTTTCAAAATTTAATTTTCATCTGAGAAGGAGCTTCTTCAAATACCTACCTTGAAAAAGATTATGAAATTTAAATAAAAGTTTGTTTTTAACACGCTTATATTAGATTCACCTATATGTTTGTTTGCTTGTCTGTCTGTTTGTAACCGACTTCTTTGAACAAGCATGCGCGCGGTCGGCGATACATACGATACAAGATACGGCGCATTTGGGATCCAATGCCTATCCTCCAGACCGAATAAGTCCTTTCCAATTTTAGCTCCAAATAAACTGTCATGTTATTTTTGCAAGGAAAACCATCTCATTTTTGATTGTGACGAATTCAAGGCATTAGATATTTCAAGTAGAACAAGTCAATTATTTGAAGCTATGTAATAACTGTTTCGATCCTACCCATTCTACAGCTCAATGTAAATAAATATAGTTTAAAAAAACTAAAAAACACGCTTTAATGATCAATCGAACTAAAAAACGAAAAATAAATATAGTTTAAAAAAACTAAAAAACATGCTTTAATGATCAATCGAACTAAAAAACGAAAAATAATTCTTAATATAGGCAGAAAATATAAATAAACGAAAAAGATTAGTATTATTGTGAAAAAAGCGTGGGGCGCTTTGTGCCATATTTTTCATTCATCGAGCACCCCACGTTTTTTTTACAATAACACTAATCTTTTTCATTTATTTATATTTTCTACCTATATTAAGAATTATTTTTCGTTTTTTAGTTTTTTTAAACTATATTTATTTTTTAATAATTTTTGCCTTTTACTGATCAAAATACTCTAATTTCGTAGATTCGCTAAGTTAACGGTTAACTTACCTTACAAATCACACTGATTATTGAACCAGAACAGTATATATAATTGAGAGTTGCACTTGTTATCACCACCGACGAATGAGCAAAAATAATGCTATGCTGTAATAAGACAGCCCTTTTATGATTGAAGACAATAAACAAGTCATTTCTTGTCTATTCCTAATTCAGACAAGTTCATGCGGCACCCTGCTTGCTGATTTATATGGTATATATGCGATGCGCGGTTATATTAGGTAGTGTATACAAATAACACCCATGTTCCTTATTTAATAATTATTATTGAATAATTAATTATTTTTTCGTAATTATACCTATTTTCTTTACAACTACAGTAGAATCCGGTTATAACGAACCACAAGGGACTTGAAAAATAAGTTTGTTATATCCGATAAAAGAAAAAAGTTACATACATATTTTATTTTTACGATACATTAATAAATCACTATATTATACAATATTTACACATTTATGAGTTAGTTTTTGTTAAAAAAGTCTGTAATTTTCGATTGTTTATTATATTTCGTAGACCAAAACAGTTTATCCACTAAATTTTCGATTTACATTTTTGAAACACCGTCGCTTGAGTGATTTGCTTTCGTTTTTCTGTCCCGGTTAAATTAGCACACACAAAAACTGTTACCCGCTCTTTTGATAATTTGCCGCCTACACATTTTTCACCTTTAAATTTTAGTGTTTTATCTGGGTTCTTTAATTTAAAAAAATAGCCCAGTTTCGTTGCCATTATCACTAAAATTATCCTTGATATTAGGCCACTTATTGTTTAACTAGTCTGTTAATTGATTTATTTGATTGACAAGTTGATTAGGAAAAACCCTGCAAGGTCAGCGTGTACAGTATTGTTAAAATACATAATTTATTACCCTTTAGGATTAAAGATTTAAACACCAATTAGGAAAGTAGCAGGCATTTCTAAGAAAAGAATTACAGAAACCTTATCTTTGCACATCAAATAATCTACGTACCTGTTATTTATTTTACTGGCAGAATACTTGCTTACTTTTGTGTAAAATTTAACGGACGGAAACAATTTTTTCCAACGTTATATCCGAAAGTTCGTTGTTTACGGGTTTTTTATTATAACAAACAATATTTATAAGGGATCTTATGGATAGTGTGGCGGGACTTTTAAAACTAGTGCGTTATACCCGGAAGTTCGTTATAAGCGGGTTCGCTATAAGCAGCTTTGACTGTATATAGATGAAAACAAGTATTTTAACTTTCTTGTAAAAACAGTGATAAAAAATGTTTTCACAAATGAAAGGCGGCATGCTATTATTATTAATATTTTAATTTTAATATTTTCTCACATTCTGAGAGTAAAAATGTCGCCCCTAAGATTTGCCGCCCCGGACAAATGTCCGGGTTGTCCGGTCTTGAAGCGGGCCCTATGAACGTCATAATGAAACGCGTTTAAAGTTAAACCACGAGGCGTTAGCCGAGTGGTTTATTTATACAATTTATTTACAAAATAAAATAATATATCCAAAGAGACGAAGGCTTGCTATGTTTTGAAATATGTTCGAAATATACTAGAAGAACCTTTTCATTGCTTCTATTCCTGATTCCTTTCCCTTTACACCAATCTTCAAGTTTTGCATAGGTTTGCTCATACGTCTGTCTTGATTTTTCGGGAAGTAGGGAATTGACGACGTTTTGCGCAATGCCTTCGATATCCGAAGGGACACTCTCAGAATCAGAATCACTCATATTAATACTGTTTTCTATTAAATTGAATGAGACATTAACTCTAAAAATGTAAAAAACAGCTTACGATTGGCTTTAAAATTCACGAACTTGACGGTATTCTGCCCCTCGCCCATAACAAAATAATTCAGGATTTGAATCTTAATTTTTAAACAACGTGACTTTCTGAGTGATGTTTTGATACTTACCCATATTTCTTATAAAAAGTTCTTTTATGTTAGTTTTAGATGCATTTCGGATTATTGCGTTTGTAAATAATGTTTTATTTAAGCATAGCCGAACTAAATCATCATCGTCATTATTAGTTGCGTTTATCTCCAAAACCGTTAATTTTAGCGAAATTAAACTAGTATACCTTTTTGACGTAAAAAAGGCCAAAGATTAATAAGTTTACTTGGAAAAGGTAAAAAGCTGTTCGTAATTTTTTTGAGGTTAGAAAGCCACACGGTGCTGTGCCCCCTACCCCCTACAACATCATTGAACATTTAAATAGACGGGTCCAAAGAGCTTCAAATACCGTAACATTTGCCCAAACAGTATTTAAATTTATTGAGCAATGAAAATGTTTAGTGAAAATTCACTTTTTAACACAACTTCAAGAGCGTATATCTACGTAGGGAAACCTCGAAGTGCATTTTTTTTATAAAAACTTGTGATCTTATTTTTACTAGATCTGCCTAGAGTTCCCACTATACAGGGTGTTTAAAAAGACATGCCGATGTTCAAGGGGGTGATTCCTGCGGCCATGTTAAGAAATAAATTTCCTATAAATATTGGTCCAGAAACAGTTCGTTTAGATGGTACAGGGTGTTGATGTTTTATTATTTTTCTAGTTTTTCTTAAATTACTCCTACAATTTTTAAGATATCGATTTACAGGGTGATACATTTTGGGGGGTCAGGTTTACTTTCTGCTCCCCAAATGTTGTTTGGTTACGCCATTGATCTTCAGCGATCAAGGATGTGTGTTCTTCATTTGATTTAGAAACTTTCTTGTCTCTCGCATTAAACATTTAATAAAGAATTCATTTTGTTTTTTATTCGGAAAGTGCTAAAAAATGTTTTTGATTCATTTTAATTTGTGTAGCGAACAGTATAAAAATAGGTAAACATTTTCTATTTACCTTATGAGATGTGTCCAACAATCGTGGGAGTGAAATAAATTACAAGTTTAATTGTAAAATATTAGTGAATTAAACACAGCGCATACAAGCAAATAAATTACATAAATGCGGTGGTACACCATCTTGTATAAACCACATTCTATATCGTACTGCTAATGGTACATCTTAAAGAAGGTCAGGAAGCGTATTTTGCAAAAAGTTACGATATACCTCTCCAGTCAGCCTTCCTGGTGGAAATACTGGACCAATCAGGCAGTCACCCATAACTTCAAACCAAACATTCAACGAGAATTGATGCTGGAAACGAAGTTGACATATCTCGTGTGGATTTTCGTCAGCCCAGACATGGTTGTTGTGAAAATTTCTTATAGCATGAAGGTAGCGGACCGCGAAAATTTTATTATTGTAATAAACGTTTGTCAAATCGCCATTGTTACCGCGATAGAAAAGATAATTAGTGGGTTTTAATATCTTTGTAATACGTGGTATTTGCTAATGTTTTCGGAATATTTTATTTTACGGTTTATCTAAGAAATGTGGGAATATATGTAATTGATATTTGAGTGGTTGAACAGAAAAAAGAAACATGTATTAGGTGTGCTGCCGAAACTAGCGTGACGAATTGTTGAAAATTTCTATACGCGAGCTCTTGATGTAACAATGTCACTGATTTAATAATTCATTACGGCGGAACATAGCGTAAATCCAAAGGGATCTTTGTTTGGTACGTTGAAACTTGAGACCTAAAATGTAGGGCTTGTTACGGATGAATTCATATTTTTAAAATTAAGATGTTCAATAATTAATATGAAACTGTCCCAACGTAATAATTTTTTTTTATTACTTTTGAAAAACGGGGGTGGTTTTTCGGGAGTAGAGATAGTTAGTTTGAAATCCGAGGGAAAGGCAGTTGCGTTTGAAGGTTTGATTGAGCCAGATTGGTTTGATTTGTTTTAATTAGAAACTTGCTTGGCAAACCGTTCCGTTTGTAAATATTTTTGTCGTGCACATTTGAGAAAACTAAAACGCTAATTCGTTCTTTACTTTTAGTGTATGTTTTAATGTAAATTTTTCCAAAAGTTAATCTATAATTAATCGCAGCGACGCCGAGTTTTAAACCGCGTCATGTTGGTGGTAAAGTGTTTAACTAAAGGGAATATATTCAAGTGTAAGTAGGTATTTTTATATAAATGAAAGCTCGCAGCAAATAATTTTACAAGCCTATGTATATTTGTGTAAAAGTGGGCCTGGACGAGCGGGTACAGGATACCGCTTGGTTATAATTGTAGTAGGAAATTACCGAATGTGTACATACTCCCGGGTCCAGAGAACCATCAAACACCTCGAATTTTATTTTTATTGTTTTTATTGTTGTATAGATGAATGGGTTACCGGAGAAAGGGGCGCTGTGTTTTCCTAACGCACTCAAACTTATATATCGGTCACGATGTTATGATCTATTTACAACTTACCCTTGTAAGGCTTTGCTTTAATGAGTTTTTTGTGTCAGTTTGTTCAAGAAGAATTATTTACCTGAGAACTGATTTCTCTTTATTTGTAATTTATTGTAATTTTACGTATGTATTTTGTGCTTTATTAGTCACTAAACAATTGTATATGTGTAAATTTCTCACCTATCATTGAATGGAGACCGAGAGCTGACAAGAGAAATCCAGGAAGACCACCCACCCGTTGGACTGACGATTTGAAGAAGATCTCAACAAACTGGGTTGCAACTGCTCAGGACAGAAAAATATGGAAACATCTTGAGGAGGCTTATGTCCGACAGCGGACTGTACTGGCTGGTTGATGATGATGATGTGCCCTGAGAAAGGGACGCTGTATTTTTCTAACGCACTCAAACTTATATATCTATTTACAACTTACCCTTGTAAGGCCTTATTTTAATGAGTTTTATTTGTCAGTTTAAGTAGAATTTTTTGCCTGCGAACTAATTTCTCCTTGTATGTAATTTATTGTAACTGCGCGTATGTGTTTTGTGCTTTCGTAGTCTCTAAACAATTGTGTAGGTGTAAATTCCTTGTCTATATTCTTTTGTCCTTGCATTTACCTTATTATCACCTGTGCAATTCTACTGTTGTTATATTTTATATGTACCGAAATTTGCCTTAGTGATTTACTTGCTTATTTACTTAAAGACCGGCATGATTGGTGTTAGATGGCCACATGTTTGGTATTACAATTTTTATTCTGATTATTCATGACACAATTGTGGGTGTGACTACATGGTTCTTTTTATTGCGTTTATGTGTAACTAAACTGCTTTTTTTTTCTTAATGTTATAATTTTGTATGCACTTTAACCTGATTTAATGGTGTTTTGTTATATATTTAACCCTTTTATTGTTTTTTGTGTTATTTGATTTATTATGTACTTGTGTACTTGTGTTTATTGGTGGTTCTTTCCCACAATAGTATTTCAACGGGCTGAACCACCATTGCGCAAAGCTCGTTAATTTTAATTTGAATAGTTTCATTTTTACCTGCCCCACATGATGCAATACTTACCTCAATTTGAGGTGTGAGAGTAATTAAATATCAGACCTGTAATAAATTCTAATGTTTGAATTATTGCCAGGAAAGTCAAAGTAAGGTAGGCAATTAATTAGAGTAATAGTTACATTATTGTCAGTCAAGTCAAAATAAATCACTTAGCGATTGTTTTGTTCTTGAATTTACACTTTTCAAGATAGGGGGGCGCTACAAGCATTTCGAAAAAACACGCTTCGTCGGTAAAAAGAAGCAAATACAATAGTTGAGGGATGTCGATCAATTTCTGCAAAGGCCATTGTCAGAATGCAACACGAAGTGGAAAATCAGCAGGAAGCAGTTCTTGAACTCGTTGGATGTTAAGAATGTGCCAAACAGTTCCATTACTCACGTGTAAAGCATTTGCAACTCTTCTGGTAGAGGTTTGTGGATTGGTCTTCCTGATCCTTTATTTCGATTCAATGTACCTGTTTCAGGCAGACGTTGATGAATATTTTCTAAAAGTCTTCTATCAGGAACATTACGGTTAGGATATCGTTCACCGTACAGACGCCGAGCTTCTGCTGAATTGCCATCAGTCAGTCCATAAATGAAATGCATATCAGTCATCTCGGCATTGGAATACTGGTTCCATCAATCCGTTCGACTGATAACGGTTATGAGAAATGCTGTCAAATTAATATTTACATTGAACAATTGAACATTGGAGGTGGTCACTTTGAACAGTTTTTTTAATGTTTGGAAATAAAACACTAGTCATTCTTGCAAATATTAATTTTTTTTTGTGAACTAGTAAAAATACGACAATTTAAATATTTTCACTATTACTGTATGTAATTTATTTGCTTGTATGCGCTGTATTTAATTCACTAATATTTTACAATTAAACTTGGAATTTATTTAACTCCCACGATTGTGCACATATTCACATAAGGTAAATAGAAAATGTTTACCTATTTTTATACTGTTCGCTACACGACCTTCCAACCTACAGAATGGATATTACAAGAAATTAAATAATTTTAATAACATTTTTTTTAATGATAATTATGCAACCTCTGTTATAAGAAGTTAATTATGAAAATAGATGACATTGTAAACACAAAAACAATCATCTATGTCAAACAGACATTTAAAACTTCATGACAGACAGAGGTTAATAGACATCTAAATGCTAACTTAAATTAAAAAAGATGAAATAATTCTAATTTCAATTTTTTTGGGGTAACTATGCAACCTCTTTTTTATACCTTCATAACGAAAACAGGTAACATTGTAAAAACAAAAACAATTATCTCTGTCAGAATGACGTTTAAAACTTCATGTCAGATAGAGATTCATAGACATAAATACATGTTAAATTATTATAAGTTTTTGTTATGAACGAATAAGTTCAAAGGTATTCTAGCAAAGTACAGGTCGTAGGTTCAAATCCTACTCGAGGTAAACTTTTTATTTATGTATTTAATAAAATTAATAATAATTTTTAATTATAAATACATGTTACCAAAATTCGATAACACAGTTTCAGCATGTTCAACCATACTTATTTAATTTTTACATTTATTTCGCTTTACATTGAAAAACTTTATAAAGAAAATTTATGTAAAATTAAATTTTCTTTAAAAAATACATCTACACTTTTTCTTATAAAATTAATCGTTATTCAGATAATGAAAAAACTTTAACTAACACTTAAATTCCACCTTAGGAATGTTTTTGTCACTAAATTACGCGTCATATCAAAAAATTGCATAGAATATAATTAATCGATATGTTTATGGTCTATATCTGTATTTTTATATCTTTGAAATATGCAGCTGTTCTAGAAATATTCGATGAAAACCAAAAACTGCCTCTAATAAACCCCCCTCTCCGCCGCTGGGTTTCTCCTAAAATCTAATCAGCTTCTAAGCCAAACGACAAGCTTAAATACAAGCAGGATTGGTATGTATCAATGTACTTATTTTGAAGGATGATTCTTTAATTAATTTCTAATAAAAAAAAGTCATATAAACATGGGTTCGATTCTCAACCAATTTTTTCCAATTTTAGGGACATGGTTACATGTTCGCGTAAAGTTCTTCAAGAATAAACCCATTGTAAAGGCAATAAAATTTCCCGTAAATTGGTGGTTTAAAGAAATAATATTATCGTTCACAAAGGTAAAATTAACATCCTCAAACTTAAAAGTTTTACATTTAAATAAAGTAGGCAATTATAATTTCATTGAATGCTTTACCAGAAATTAGTTAACGAATCATCCCTAAAAATAAGTACATTCATACACAGGACAACCTGTATGTATGTATATATACAGGGTGTCTCAACTTTTAATCGACAAACTTTAACCACGATTTCTACATCGACAAATAATCCTAGTTTGCTCTATAGAATATAAATTATACCCTAAAAATGCCTCGTTAAAGAAATACGGGGTCTTAATATTTTGTAAAAAAAAATGGAAATTTATTGATTTCTCCTAAACCGCTTGTTGTATTTTATTGAAATTTTTTAGGCGTTGCTCACTTCAACCAACTAAAATGTTTTGTTACAAAAATATAATTTTTAGTCTCAACAGTCGCGTGCGTACGGACACTACTTTGAATATTTTTAAAGAATAAAAATCACATTTGTACTCTCCATTCAATTTTGAATAAAAAAGATATCTCGTCTTTTTTTCGAGAGATAAAAATAAAAATCGTCCTAGTGCTTAAGTAGATTTTTTTTTCAGTTGATAATGTTTAGATAATTTCTAAAACTATGATGAACATTCAAGAAAAACTGATTATCGGGATGTCTCCTATTTGGAAATCTCCTAGCATACTATCGACATTCTCTTGAACGTTTCCGTTGCAGTACCCATAAAAATAGTAGAAAACCGACACCAGCTGACAATAAAAAGTTGTTATTAATATTTACTAGGGCCCGTTTTTCAAAGTAGATTGCATAATTGTTATTAAAATGATTATTACATTTCTTTTAACCCCATCTACAGATTGTGACCTAATTTATTTATATATTGGGAGTTGTATTCTACTAAGGGGTCATAATCTTGTAAGACGGGAATCTGTTAGCGGGATTCGCCCTTGCAATAAAAATTGTATTCTAATATTGGGGAAGAATAAATAGATGACATGTAAAGATGACAAGTGTCTTTTTCATAATAAAAATATTTTATTTAATCTGTTATTAATATTTATTAGGGCCCGTTTTTATCAAAGGAGATTGCATAATTGTTATTAAAATTATTATTACATTTCTTTTAATTCCATTTACAGATTGTGACCTAATTTATTTATACATTGGGGGTTTTATTCTAATAAGGGGTCCTAGTCTTGCAAAACGTTAACTTGTTCGCGGGCTTCGCCCCGGCCAGAAACATTGTATTCTAATAATGAGGAAGAATTCATAGATGTTATTTAATCTGTGTTTTTTATTATTATTACTATCTATTAGGGCCGTTTTGATTTTTATCAAGATATAAAAACCTAGTCCTTAAACGATTGTGTTCTATGCAATCTTTAAGACTGCATTTAAGCGCTAGCTCAACTTTTTTGCAATATCTGAATAACGACATCGAAATTGTAACCTTCAACATTGTACATATAAATGAGTAATTAAGTTACATAGTTTGCTTTACAAATTATGCTTTAAACGATTTTCACCTTGAGAACGTTAAATTATATGCTCAAGGTTTAAGTGGAAAATAAAAATTGCATTAATACGATAAATGGTTACACATATGCATTATAGGCTTTTTTACGCTTCATTGTGTACTCCTTTTAATAGTGGCACCAATTATCAATTAAAAGTAAATATTGAAGGTCGACAGTTAAAATTATGTGTACAAGGTTTAAGTGGAAAATAAATTGCATTAAATGGTTACACATATGCATTACAGTTGTTTGTTTTACGCTTCATTGTGTGTTTTAGTTTAGGGATGATTTTTTTAAAATAAATTACATTACTCTTAACACCTAGATTAAATTACGTAAAATTGATTATTGATATGGGATGTCATACTTTCTTTACAAAACAGTAAAGTATATTCCTAACCATAAAGCTTATAATACAGATTAACTACTCTTTATTTATATAGATCAGGGTCGCAAAAAGGTGCTACAGTAAATTATCGAAAACACCCTCAAATGTAGGTAATCCATAATCTCATATGTTAAACATTAGTGTGAAGACAGTTTCGGCAGTCAAGACTTTTGGGATGGGTGCACTTCCCCTTATGTTCAAAATTAAGGGCAGCGTAATTTAACCTATCTGGATCTTCATAGTGAACATTACTACCAGCATCAACTTCACCGTTTTCATCTTGAGCGGTTATATAACTTATGAACAAGTAAAACAGCTAATACTCTGATACTGCTTCATGATAATACTCATTCGATTGTAATTATCCTTTAAAAAATACATGCATCGGATAATATAGTCTTTATTTGCCGCTATTATTATTACACAGATATGGGATTATTCTTAAAATCAGCTAATTTCCCCACACCACCTTGAAATACTGCATAGGTCTTCAATTCTTCTTCACCCCTGAAACTGTACCTCATACATCTTTCTTGATATTATCCAATTCCTGATCAGTAGCATGTTTTCTAATACACAAGACAGCATCTTCAATATAGCAGTGTATACGCCAAAAAAATGTCTTCTTCTTTAAGCAAGATTTTGCCTCTATAATCAAATTAAGTATACCGACTCCTTATTTTACGATTTTAGCTATACGGAGTGCTTAATAAAAATGAAAGAAAATAAAGTATATTTTCACTTTTTAAAATAAAATACAGGGTGAAAAAATTGACAAAATCATGTGTTCGAGTTTTGGCTCGCTCTATATTCAATTGGTGCAATAATAAACACTGTACCCATGTCAAAAAGTTATGCCTGAACAAAATTATTGTTAAGTTGTTCTGTCTAGGGTATGCAGGACGTTGAAATGAGAATGATTTTCGTGTACAATTGACTATTACTTTTGAAATACCCTGTATAACGTAGTGAAACCCTATATTGGAAGTATGGGGGATATGAGCTTAAGTTGAAATAGTATATAGGGTATCCCATTAAAAAAAAAGTATGTTTGGTTCACTCTGGTAATATGTAACACTCTGTAAATACGAAAATAATTTTATAATGTGAAGTTTGAAGTTACCTATAATTTTGGTAAATAACTTTTTTTGATATCCCGTTTAATGACGGATATATTATACTTCGACGCACTAATGCCGCACCCTGTATATATATATATATATATATATATATATATATATATATATATATATATATATATATATATATATATATATATATTATAAAATTGAAAAATTTTATATACATAAAAAGATTCCCCCGAATGGAATTCGAACCCATGTCCTCTCGTTGACTAGACGAGTGCTCTACCATTTGAACTGCAGGAGTTATAAATTCTCCTGTAGCTCGGTTAGAGCACTCGTCTAGCCAACGAGAGGACATGGTTCGAATCTAATCGGAAGATTTTTATGTATATAAAATTTTCAATTTGATATTATAAAAATAATCATCAATAAAATGACCAAGGATTACTATATATATATATATATATATATATATATATATATATATATATATATATATATATCACGCTTTATATCATTACGGCGCTTGTTTTAGATGTGTAGCTTACTATGGAGAGAATGGCGTACTTTTAACACGTCAGCATAATGGTGCTCTTTTACGAATTTTTGATTTTCATGAGGTTTATGACACCGGTAATTTGTGAAATAGTTAGGATATACCCAATTATGTTGCTAAGCAATAATGACGTTACCATATTTTCCCTAACTTCTCTGTAAATGTTTCACGAGTAACATAACCTCAACCAGAATTGAAACTATTAATAAATACAATAATTATGTGATTGATATTGAAATTATACCAATCAACGTAATACACTTTGAAATTGTTAAAAGGTGTGATAACTGTTCTTTATTTAAAGAAAGAATGACCAGCGTAGCAATGATAAAAACTACAAATGTGTGTGTGTGCATGTGCGTGTGCGTGTGCGTGGACGTGTCCGTGTGCGGGTGCGAGTGCGTGTGTGTGTGTGTGTGTGTATATATATATATATATATATATATATATATATATATATATATATATATATATATATATATATCTTTCTAGACGGTCAATTCACATATGCATATAATTAAATATTATCGGGTATTCCGTTAGTTTAAATAAATCTCTTCTGTAACTTTTTTCCGAGCGTTCGAAATTGTTTATTTCCTTCGTCAAACAATTAAAAAGTTGTTAACATTAAACTTAAAAAACTTACTTAATCAACAGTAGTTTAAACAATGAGATATGAATCATTTAACAGTGATTTCTTACTCAATGGTATAAAGTAGGGCAATTAAATGTAAAATAGGTTATGTATATTTGAAAAACTTAAAATAGGTTAGCACTCAACAAATGAATAAAGGTTATAATTGTATTCTATCAAAACAATATAATAATAGTAATAGTAGGGAATTAACTATGTTAAAACACGTTTTAGGGTAGAATGATATTAAACGGCAACCAGGTTTACTTGTCGAACAATTAGAGTATCTCTCAACTTCTACAACATCAAATCGTTGTCGAACTTCGAACCACGAACAGTTCACACAATCAAAGTGGCGATAGAAGTAGAAAAGAATTCCAACAGTATGAACGCAAGAGACGACACGCTTAGATTACCAACACCGTGAAAGATATTACTGCAACATAAGCAGAAAGCAATCATTAAGACACGCCAAAAAAATAATGAAATTGAAAGTGACCAACAGGAGGAAATGAAATCACCATCAAAATATAAAACAACCTACATGTACCTATACAGCGGCAAACTCCAATAGAAGGCAGTTCAGTACGAGTACCGAGAAGTAGAGGAAGCCAGTTACAAACCAGGAGGTGGCAAATGCGATTTTGCTGAAACGTAGTGAAAACCAAAACAGTCTTTTGGAGACTAAAAGTGATATGCGGATCAACGATTTATATACCAGTTGCGGAAACCTGAGAACAGCCATATACATACATACAGGGTGGCTCGAATTGTAGAGACCAGATAATACCGGTTGATAGAGGTTTTGAAAATAAGAAAAAAGGATAAAACACGAGTCAGAAAATGTTAAGTTTCTGAGATACAGGGTGTCAAAGATAAAAAAATATATATGGTTTAATTAATGACATTAATTGTAAAGATACAAATTATAAAATTGTCAAAAATATTTTTTACTTTATTTAGAAAAAAATCTTTGAAATATAATCCTATGATTTTGGGGTTTGATACCTTTCTTCCTCCCAAATATATTTCAATGTACGCTTACGATCTTTAAACTAGTTACATTTGAAAGTAAATTTAATTTACGAGCTTTTATATATCTTACAATTTTTTTATTTAGTTCTCGGTTTTTCTTCGCCAATGTTTTGTTTTATTTTCGTAAGTGTTTGGTGTTGGCTTACGACAAAAAATTATTACTACTAAATGTATTGAAGTGAGAGAAACTCAATTTGAACTACTCTGATAACTAAATATTTTCAAGTTGGTTTAAATTTAACTATCGAAGAATTATTTGTTTTTGAAAAAACTTTAACACTCTGCATCTCGAAAATTAAACATTTTTCATGTTTATAAGCTTAGTACAGACAACGTACTAAGCTTTTAGTTTCACAAACTTGATTGGTGAATGCATTCTGGTGTGAATACCGTTCATCACTGCAGCATTGTCATATGACTGGCTGCAGTCCTGAATATCGAAACCGTCTTTGTCGATCTTTACAAGAACCGTGTTCGCCACGTCCTGAGCATTTTTGACTTTGGTCTCAATAAAATCGACGAACGATAGAATACTTCCACCCGTCAACTTTCACGTTTCGTTGAATTGATTCGTTTGGTCCCTGTGGGAAGAATGGGAGTACTATCAAATATAAAGGAGAAACACTTTGCTTCGTCGAACCTGACCCCCAAAACTTCGGATTTCTGGTGACAACGCTCCCATTTGAAGTATTTGTACAGCACCGGATCGCATTTTGAAAGTAGATAAATGAGTTCTAAGAAGTTTCTTGTTTCATATTCTCTCGATAACCTCGCAGTGCAATATTCTGCTTAGCTAAGAACTAAATTACTTCTGTCATTCTTCTTAGAACGTCTCGCCACTTTTTTCACTTTTTAGGAGAATTATTTCCGCATCATGGTCAATAGTTGTCCTTGCATCAAGTTTTCCACTTGTAAGAATTGTCTAAAAGAAATTGTTTCGATTCATGCTCAACTACTTTCGGGTTCATCTTCCACCACTTTTTAAAACCATTGAATGTGTTGAATCCTGAATCAATGGCAGTCCTCGTTCCAAAGAGCGGACAACAGAAACAAAATAACGATGGCTTAGACAAAAGTTTCTCTCTATTTGGCACGGTTCGGAAAAACCCATCATATTCATACATTCGCTTGACTGCAAGCGTCGGCTTGATGCAACTGAGCAGCTTCACTAGGATTTTAAGTCACTACCGCAAACTTTATTTGTTGTAGATGTAGCACCTACTCCTTCATTAGTTGAGACTCCAAAATATTTAAGTAGTGGTTTTGTTCTTTGCCCTTCTTTTCTTTGTAAGGTACGCACCACTGGCCCTCACCCTCTTCATCTACAAATAACATTATTGAACTTTTGCCCTGCCAAAAAAAAAATGTAATCTTACCTTAATAATTCTGATTATTAATGGTTTTTGTGAATCTTCACATAATACTGTAAGTACTGTAAGACATTAATTAAGCGGTTTACAATTACAATTTAACACCAAGTCACGCGCGCGTTAACGATTACTTATTGATATAAGATGTACAGGGTATTTCATTTTCGGCACTTTTACGGGTATGTCCTTTTTTTTAAACATACGGGGTTGTGGTTTTCGCGACAGAGTGTTACTTTTTTGTGAAATTAAAGAAGGCTTCAGCCTCGTAGCCCTTGTGATTTCTGAGATACAGGGTGGAATTGAAAAGCATCACTTTTGAGACACCTCTCGTATCTCAGTTATCTTTAAACTTAGCGAACAAATTAAAACGTAATCCTATAGAATTTTTCCGTAAAACACATGGCGTAGTCCGTTTTTCTCTAACACCTTCCGTTTGTTAATTATAAAGTAAACGTTTTTGAAATGTATATTATTTCTTGTATTTATTACGCATAAGGTGGGTTTTCCAAAAATATAAATTGTATACAATTATTGTCTAAAATTTTCTTTTGTGTCCAATGAGTAGGTAGTAGACTATGGCTAAAATTTATTAAAAATAAAATGCATGTAAGTAATGATTATACTGTCAAATTTAATTCAAAAGATCTTTCTTAATTCTCAACTAATTATTTATTACAGCATTTTAACTTAATTATAATAAATTTATTGAAATTTACTCAAAACAAAACAATAATTACATGTCTAATTTAAACCTTAAGTTAGAGAAAACAAAAGAGAAAAAAAGAAATTGGCACATTTTCGCTATTGTTTTAAAAGAGTGAAAAAGAAGCCCGTAGGTATCAATTCGTCTTTGAGGAAAGTTATTGTCTAAGCACAGTGTTGTGGCTGGAGCACCGTCTTCTTGAAGGTAAACGACGTTATAAAGGGCCAATGGAGCATTTTTCCATCAGTTACGGAATAACTTACTCAAGGATTTATCGGTACCGAAGCGCTGTAGAACCTCGTTCATAAATTCTGCAAACTATCCGTTTTCCAAAAATGAAACACGAGACCCCCAACGCCAAAGCATCCTTGTTGTGCGCTCACAAAAATTAAATGTTGATTTTCTGTGGACCAATTTTTTGTATTATGGCGATTGAAAAATAAGATTGACTGGACTAGATAAAGAGTCTGCCAAAAGATTCATCAGCATGTATTTGTTGTAAATAACCCAAGACGTTTATTTCTTTTCTCTCTCTCTATCTTGTTTGGTGTATGCCTCAGGAGGGGCTTGGTAAATGATCCAAGTTCAACTAAATGTGATTTAAGGCGGGCAAATAAGTCTGGGAAAGGTTACCTTCTCTCTGGGTATCTAATATGAACAAAAAGAACTCCTAAGATATTATCCCAACCATAACGCTCGAAATACGTTACCTTTGTAAATATAATTCCGAAGCTTCTTGGAAATTTTCATTAGATTGTATAAAACAAACCAACTCATCATACTTTTCATTATTTTCGTAAACCGTCTTCAACGTAAAATAGAAATACCAACAAAAATATTTCACTAATAGTCGATATCTGACAAAACCGCAAAGTTTTTGAAAATTTGTTTTTTTGTTCCTGTTCCAATCAAATTATCCGTAGCCTACTACCTACTAAGTGGACACAAACAAAATTTTAGAAAACCTTAAATTTTGAGGTTGTTTTTGAAAATAATTGTATACAATTTATATTTTTGAGAAGCCCACGTTATGCCTAATAAATATAAGGAATAGTATACAGGGTATTCCGTTTATAAAATCACATGTGTGCTTCATAACTAAAAAACAGAAGGTCTTAGAAAAAAATTGATTACGGCAATGGATTCTACGGAAAAATTCTATAGGAATACGTGTTAACTTGTTCGATAAGTTTAAAGATAACTGATATACGAGAGGTGCATTGAAAGTGATACTTTTCAATTCCACCCTGTATCTCAGAAACCAGAAGGGCTACGAAAATTCTGCTGTCGCGATTTTTAATTTCACAAAAAAAGTAGCACATAGTCGTTAAAACCGCAACCCTTTATCTTTAAAAATAATGGAAGTACCCCGCAAAAGTGTCGAAAATGGGATACCCTGTACGTATTTATTTCACGATTTTCGCATCCCTACCTGCGGGCTGCGGCAACCCTTTTATATCCTATACCGGTTTTGTTCAAGCAAGAATCGAGTTAATTTTTTTTTTGTTAGTATGCTTATGCTTATGGTTAGTAATTACTTATTTTAGCTTATATATATATATATATATATATATATATATATATATATAGTATATATATATATATATATATATATATGTATATATATATATATATATATATATATATATATATATATATATATATATATATATATATACTTATAGACTGTTCAGGAGTCCTTCTCCTCTTCAGCCCTGGTCATTCCCTTGTTGTTGGTGTTGCGCTGTTTTTTGTTATTGTATTGTGTACAATCGTGAGGTGCGGTAATTTTTGGTAATAAAAAAAGAAAAAAAAAGTGTTTAAATTTAATGAATTTGAATTTTCAATAGTGTGTGGTTGGGTTTAAGTGTGCGTGTGGGTTAGTGTGGTGTGCAGTGTGATTAATTAGATCGTTGGCCGGTGTCATGCTGGGTCGTCATCGAATAGCCGGGGGGATGCGGAGGGCATATGGGATACTATCGAGGGCTTCTTCTACCTCCTCCGTGAGGATTGCGGGAGGATGTTTGAATTTTAATTTGGGTTTTTTTCGAGGGAATTTGGGAAAGCGGTAGTTGTAAGGAGTGGTAAGGATTTCTTTGGTTTGGGATAGTGTTGCCGAAAATTCTTTTATAGGCGAAGTTTTCCTGGAGTTTTGGGATACGGTTTGTGATTGGGGGTATATTGGCGTGGTGTAGGGTGAGGTTATTAGGGTACCTGAGGGGTAACCTGTGTATTCGTCTAAATATTCGGCGTTCACAAGAGGCGATTGAGGAAAGGCGATTGGGGTTGTTGTTTGTGTATATAAGAGCTCGGAAATCCAGGGCGGATGTATGTTTTATATGTGTGTAGAAGTGTTTTGGAGTGACAACCTCTGATTCTACTCCGAAGGGCGCCCAGTAGGTTTGCGCGGTTTCTAATCCTGTTTAGTGTTCTTTTTACATCAGGGAGCCAATTGAGGGTTCTAGTGAAGAGGATTTCTAGGTAGGTGATTTTATCTTGGAGTGTGAGCCTTTCTTGATTAAGGGTGAGGGAGACGTTTCTGGAGGCAGATTGGGGAACTTATCCTCTAATGAGGATGTCGGAAAAGGATTGTTTGGGTTTTGGTGGGATTGATGGAGACTCTCCACTGGTTCGCCCAGTTAGAGAAGTTCCGTAGGGTTTTGAATATGAGGCGGGAGGCCGTTTCGCTGTTCCAATTAACCCCCAAAAGGCGGTGTCGTCCGCGAACTTAGCAACGACTACTCCGGGTTGGGTAACTTCGGGAATATCGGATGCAAAGATGGTGTAAAGGATAGGGGCTAAGGCAGAACCTTGCGGAAAGCCTGCTGTTGGTTGAAAAGGATAGGAGAGGGTTTTCCCTACTTTGACCCGAACTGACCGATTGGTCAGGTACGAGAGTAGGAGTTTGGCGAAGTGGTCGGGTATGTTGAGGTTTCGGATCTTTTGCAGGAGACCGGCGTGCCAGACCCTGTCAAATGCTTGCTTAATGTCCAGAAATACAGCCAGATTGCATTGCTTGTGATTGAATGCTCTGGTGGTTTCTGTAAGCAGCTTCAACAAGGGATCGTTACACGTTCGGATTGGACGGAAGCCGAATTCGCTGTTGGGAAGGAGGTCATTGTATTCTAGGTGGTCCCTGAGTCGCCTGGCTAGAATCTGCTCAAAGCATTTTCCGAGGCAGCTCAGGAGGGAGATTGGTCTGTAGGAGGTGGGTGAGGTAAGATCAACGTGGGGTTTAGGTATCATGACGGTGGAGGCCGATTTCCAGTCCGGGTTAATTACTAAAGGAATTAATTTATACCTCAAATTTGCTACCCCATTTTTCATAAAGGCTTCTTCTTGTAATAGATCACTTCCCATCCGGTAAACGTCGCTTTACCTGCGAAAAGAATCGACCTCTCATTTGGAAAATCATTGCAGCCGGAAAATTTGTAAATATCTTGTTATCTGACTAAAAAATCATTAATATTCATGAAAAAGGAAACCGGTTTTGCTGAACCACGATTCAAACCATTAAATTGTTTTTGATTTTGTTTATAGATTATTTCGCACATCTAAATACAAAGATCTTGAACATTGTTGGAGTTATCGAAATTAATCAAGAATACGTTTAGTATAAAAAAAATGGTAGGTACTTAGTTTTTAGGTTTTTAATGAAATTGAATGTTTAGATCAATCAACAGAAAATTAAATCTTATTATATATACAGGGTGTATCTAAATAACACCGAAACAATTTAAGAGGTGATTATCCGATGAAAATTAAGGGGGGTTTTCGGTATACAATTTTTTTCTCCAAGAATTCTAAAAAAATGTTTTTTTCCTTTTTATCTTCCCTGTATATTAATCTAAAAAAACGAAACTTGGTAAACAGTATCTGTTAATAAAACTACACTTTCTGAAATTTTTTCACCCCTGTAGTATTTTTCTAAGGGGTTGAAATAATCTTCCCCTAAGATGTTTTTTCTTACAACTTTTTTTTCGACAAAACTTTTTACATTTAAAAAGTAAAAGTTAGAAATTAATGACAATACACGATAAATGTATTGCAATGCATTTTCAAAAAGACGAGCTGTTTAACGCAAAGGTTGTATAAGAAGTGATTAAATAAAGTTGCTGATCGCGGCCTATCTTCAAATTTATTGTTCTGAAATTATTTAACATTCGATTTATTACTTGGTTAGGTTAGTTTAAGTTGGGTTAGTTAGTTTCAAATTAACTTGAAGTGGCAAATGACTGGGATAAGTTGGGAAACATTAGGATGAAATAATATTTTATTATAACATTTTATTAAACAACAATCAACCAAATAGTTCAACTGTGATTCTACTAGGTTAAGAAGTGTGGAACTAAGAACAAAACAAAGAAGAATAAAATAAATGAATAATTTAATGTTATTATAATTTAACAAAAAACAAAAATCTGTCAAATATCGACAATACTATCTACAAAAAAAGCTGAAAATGATTGCCTTCAGCTCTAATGCAAGCATCTACTCTATTTCTTATAGAATTGCGTATGTTTTGAAATATCCCTGATGAATTTCTTATCGTTTTACAATCTGCTATAATACGATTTCGCAAATCATCGATATTATTTCCAACTGAGCTTGAATAGACCAAGGATTTCAGATATCCCCATATGCAAAAATCCAAAGGATTGAGGTCAGGGGAGCGGCCAGTTTACAGGTCTTCTTTGACCAATCTATCGATTGGCATACACCTCATCCAAGTGACTTCTTTCACGTATACTAAAATGGGCTGGCACTCCGTCGTGCATAAACCATAACTGTTGCCTAATTTGAATGGGAATGTCTTCCAGAAGAACAAGTAATTCTTCGGGAAAATGATAATATGAGTCACCACCTAATCGCAGTGGAAAAATATAGGGACCTATTAAATGACTGTCAATAATTCCGAGCCACACATTTAATGAAAATTGATACTGACAGTTTCCTTCAAAAAAGCCATGAAGAAATTCCTTGACCGATCATGTTAATAAGTCATTGACAAAAAACCACACGCGGGAAAAAATCTCGAAACGGTAATGCCTGCACCCGTTGAAGATGATTGGGATGTAACTGTTGTTCTTTTAAAATTATAAAAACTACCGAATGGCTTACATTTAGGGCACGACCTATTTTCCTGGTTCTAGTTTCTGGGAATTCTTCGATCAAATTAAGTACATCTTCTTCCAGAGCTTCAGTTCTGACTTCTCGGGTACGGCCAGAGTCATGACTCCTTTTTTCAAATTTACCAAATTCCCGCAAGCGTTGGTGAAGATTTGTGAACGTAGTATGATGGGGTAACCTACGTTCTGGGTACTGTCCAGCATAAATTATTTGGGCCTTCAATGCATTACCGTTAGCACACTCATAAGTAAAATGCATATCTGCCATTTCAAAATAGTTAACCATTTTTTCGGTTTACCAACTATTTCCTTCACAAAATCATGAAACTTGCCAAAGAGTAAGAAAAAGTAACAGTAAATGAGATTTCTCAATCCCCCTTTCAATTTTTTCCATGCATTCCATTGTAAACAACCGTCAACTAGATCTTACGGCAAAATACCTTCGCGTTAAACAGCTCAGCTTTTTGAAAATACATTGCAATACATTTACCTTGTTTTTTCGTTAATTTTTAACTTTCCGCAAAAACTTAAAGAAATCAAAAAGTTAGTAAACGAATGGGACTTTTTAGATACATTTTATAAACGTAAAAAGTTTTGTCGAAAAAAAAATTATAAGAAAAAACATCTTAGGGATTGATTATTTCAACCCCTTAGAAAAATTATACACCGGAAACCCCCCTTAATTTTCATCGGAGAATCACCTCTTAAATTTTTTTCGTTCGTTATTTAGATACACCCTGTATGTATATATGTGTATATATATATATATATATATATATATATATATACTGGAATCTCGGAAACAACTAGAGATAGAGATTCGGTCAAATGGGGAAAGAGTTAAGAACCTAAATTAACGACACTTTCAATTGTTGGAAAAAGGTCATGGCTTACTAGATATTTCAAAAAAACTAAAATTTTTCATTTTATTTAATTCTAAATAACTCTGTTATTATTGATTTGAGAAAGAAATGTACAGGAAAAAATGGTAGTGTTTTTTATGCTTTATCTACCGGCGTCGCCACTTTTGTTCTATCTCTTGTTATTCCAAAGTTATGATATAAACTTTTGTTTTTTTAAATGGAAGGTATAGTAGGCTGTGCTATTATTAGATGCGCATTGTTTTAAGCTTTGTAACGATTTTTAAAAATAACAAAGTTATAACCATTTTATTATTGATTTACAGTTGATCATGGAAAAAATTAATCATTATTTGATAGTTGTACACCCTTACCATAATAAATACAGTTTTTTTTTTCATTTCAAACTTTGTTGAGCGAAAACAAGTTTAGTGATTTTTCTTTTAAATGTTGTAGAATCGTTATTATTAGGAATACAACAAAATGACACGAATAAAATTTTTTTAGACATTTTAATGCGTACTTGTACATATTAATTTCCTGCTCGCTTGTGTTAGAACAAAGATTTTTTTAAGTATCAGTAATAGTGGGCTTTGACATTTTTAAAAAGAACAAATTTTTCTCTTTGTAACGATACAGGACTATTGTATTATTGAGAATAGCAAAAACAGAATGTACCATGGAAAAACATTTTTATCCGGTTAAGTTAATTACTCAGTTTATTATAACATTTCACCTAAAAATTAGGGTCTCACAATGGAATTTACAGCTTTCCGTATTTTCCTATCATCTAAACTGCGAAAGGCATGTATCACAGCACCGCGTAGTTCTTTTTTGTCGCATAAGTTCGCTGATAAACCAAATCTTTTAGAGTACCAAAAAGAAAAAATCTGAAAGTGAAAGATCTGGCGATCTTGGTGCTCAAGTGACCGGCCCTTTCTTACCTATCCAAGAATTTGGAAACAATTGGTTTAGGTACTCTCACTGGCAGTTGGTTGTGCGGCGGAACACCGTCGTGTTGAAACCAGCGTAAATTACGTCTTGTTTCCAAATCTAAGATATCCAACATATCTTGAAATTCACTTTGTAGAAACTCAAGATAACGCTGGCCTGTCAAATTTTCGTCGTAAATGAAAGGTCCAAGAATTCGCGATCCAATAATTTCGCACCAAACATTGAAACCAAATTTTCTTTGAGGCCGTCTTTCACGGAGTATCCTAGGATTTCATATTAACTTTGTCGCGATTAGAAGACATCTTTAATTTAATTTATGAAGTTACAAAACTGCCAAATTTCAACTAAAATAATGAGCACCAGTGCTTTATTTTTTTTTCATGGCACTCACAATAATACGAAAATTTGTTACGCATGTTACGCATTAAAATGTCTAAAATTCTTATTCGTGTCATTTGGTTGTCTTCCTAATAATAACGATTCTACAACATTTAAAAGAAAAATCATTCAATTGTTTTCGCTCATCAAAGGTTGAAATGAAAAAAACTGTATTTGTTATGGCAGGGGTGTAAAACTGTCAAAAACTGTAAATAATTAATTCATTTTTCCATGGCCAACTGTAAATCAATAATAAAATCGTTACAACTTCGTTACAAAGCTTAAAAAAACACGCATCTGATAAAGGCACAGCGTACTATACCTTTAAAAAAATAAAACTTTATATCATAACTTTGGAATAACAAAAGAGATAGAACAAAAGTGGCAACACCAGTAAATAAAGCGTACAACACACTACCATTTTTTCCTCTACATTCAAAATCGATAATAACAGAGTTATTTAGAATTAAGCCATGAACTTTTTCTAACAACTGAAATTGTCGTTATTTAAAACTGCAACTCTTTACCCATTTAACCGAATCTCTATCTCTTATAGTTTCCGAGATGCCAATGCTTAAAATGAAAAAAAACTCTTATATATATATATATATATATATATATATATATATATATATATATATATTATTACAGTAAAACCTCTCAATAACGGACAGCTACGGGTTAGAAAATATTGTCCGTTATACAGGGCTTTTCACGATGGGCGTTAATTAGTTGCTTCTGGCAAACCAGACAACGGATCAACCTGAAAATTTGACAGTATACATAAATTAATATGATCTACACGCCTAAAATATTTTAGATGATGCGGCGTTACCGCTTCTACTGTAAAGTAGCGACTACTTTGATTTTTCTAAGGTACACATCAATTTCGAATTGACTGATTTGAAACTAAATCGAAAAGAAATTGTATTACGTAGTATAAAATAGATGTTAAATCTCAAAAATAAGTGATGAATACAAGGAAACCACGTCAGTTTCTGTTTGAAACAGTTTATCTCGAAAACGGTTCGAAATCGAAATAGCATTATCTGATTAAAGTCAATCTACAATTGGATGTAGAGCTCAAAAATGTGTAAATATACAGGGTGTTCCATTTGAAAAAATTGACTTCCACTCCTTTTTCATGTCAACAAATTATCTACATTTTTTAAAGGCCCTGTATGAGGCAAATAAAAGTATGACTCGAAGTGAAAATCCTCATGGTATCACTCCACTCCATTTTGAATTTGATCGTCTTAGTACCAGAGAGTTCAAGATTATCAGCGTTTATAAAAGTACATGTTTTGTAAAAAAAAAATCGAAATTAATTTATATCTCTTAAATGGTAATAGATAGGTATAGAGAAATAGTACATGAAGTTGTTGACAAAGTAATAGGAAATCATAATATGATATTATATACAGGGTGTTCCATTTGAAAAATCAAAGTAGTCGCTACTTTATAGTAGAAGCGGCAACGCCGCATCATCTAAAATATTTTAGGCGTGTAGATTATATTAATTTATGCATACTGTCAAATTTTCAGGTTGATCCGTGATCTGGTTTGCCAGAAACGTCTAATTAACGCTCATCGTGAAAAGCCCTGTAGAGAAAGGGTTGAATTTAATTGCTTAAAAGTTTTATATTTTGAATGAAAATGATTTATTACATTTAATATATTACATAGTATTTACATTATTTTTGTAACATATTGATCAAGAGTTGTTTGACTTTTATTTTGAAATTTCTGTTTTGTAGTTTGGCACTACATAGCACAAAACTTTAATATGGAACTAACTTGCGTTTTTTCCACGTGAAATTTTTCAGAAAACTCGCGTAGACTAAATTTGTTTTTTTAAGAACACTCTTTTACTGCGATTTTTTCTTCCAACGTTAAAAACTTTCGTTTATTCCGAGACATCTTTACCGAATACCGCACATAAACTACAACTTAAAATGCACTTTACTTGAATACAAAGAACAAACAAATGAAGGAAAAATACAATAAAATGGTTTAGAGGTCACAGTTTTTGAGATATTGACATAACCTACTCTTTTTTTATGGGACACCTTATATATTTTTTTAAAATCTTTTTCCCCTCGCCAAGAGCTTTTCAAAAATATAGTATAGTCTATATTTATTTTTATAAATAACGTGACAAAATGATTTTTTTCTATAATTTACATTGATTATAGTGGATAGCCGTGGGTAACCATGGTAACGCAAAAAACAAAATAATTAACGCTGTGCCATTACTTAGGTATTTGATTTTTGAAGTTTCTGGTTCTCTCAAATTATTCCTGGTTACATTTTCCCAAATTTAGTTCTGATATTTATTATTACGCAGACCAGGCCTTAGAACTCTATCTGAACAGGTTAGTTAATCTTTACCTTAGAATTTGTATTTAGTTTATATACCTATTTTGTCATATAGATATCCCGACAGAAGAATATTTCAAAAATTAAAATTTAATCTTTGCCAACATGGATGTTTAGACAAACCTCGACCCCGAGTTTACAACAAAGAGAACGAGGAATCAGAGATCAACGTTTTAGCAGTTGTTCAAGCCACTGCTGAAACCTCGTGAAGGAAAATAGATGAGGAGACCGGTGTGTCTAAAACAACAGTGCAAAGGATTTAAAAAAAACATAAATTCAAACCCTACAAGTATAAACTTTCTCATCATCTGCACCCTAGTGATGCTGAACGTAGAATGGAGTTCTGCAATTGGTTTATAAATATGAAAACTCAGGACAATAATTTTGAAAATAAAATAATTTGGTCAGACGAGGCACATTTCACAAGTTCGGGAATTCTTAATAGACACAACTCGCGGTTTTGGAGTCAAGAAAATGCCTACGTGATTTTTCATAGAGACCGTCAAGGCAGGTTCGGATTTAATGTCTCCTGCTTTATTTTTAACCGAAAAATAGTTTACAAGATTTATGAAGAAAACCTAAACTCTAATGGGTACTTACAAATTCTACAAGAAAAAAATATGAACATTTTAGAAGATATTCCACTGGCTCAACTGAACGATATATTCTTCCAGCAGGAGGGGGCTCCAGCCCACAATGCTAGAATAATGCAAAACTGGCTAAATGAACGTTTTCCCAGAAGATGGATTGGAACAAATGGACCTGTTCGATGGCCACCACGATCACCGGATCTCTCGGTTTTGGATTTTTTTTGTGGGAGTATTTAAAGAATAAAATTTATTCAAGGCAATATGCCAAAATGCAACAATTGAAAATTGCAACGGAAAATGCTTTTGCAAAATTACGAAGACAGTCATTTATTTTGGAAAATGCTATTAAAAGAATTTATAAACTTTGTGAAACTTGTAGGAGACATAATGGTCTGCAATTTGAACAATGTTTGTGATTAATTAATTATTTTGTTTTTTATCAATGTAAATTATAGAAAAAAATCATTTTGTCACGTTATTTATAAAAATAAATATAGACTATGCTATATGTTTGAAAATCTCTTGGCAAGGGGAAAGAGATTTTAAAAAAATATATAGGGTGTCCAATAAAAAAAAGTAGGTTATGTCAATATTTCAAAAACTGTGACCACTAAAGAAAATCACCCTGTAGCACAAAAACTAAGATGGCTATGGCAAATTTGATTAGTGCATCTTTGGTTTCATTAAAAAGTAGCACGGTTTCGCGAAAACCGCAAGGCTCTAACCTAAAAAATAAGGGAGATACCCTTAAAACATACGAAAATGGGACAACCTGTACATACAATTTAAGTAAACATCTATTGAAATCCGTAATCCTCGATCAATTAAGAAAATTCCAACTCGGCTTTTAGTGATTGACAGGTCATTAAGATAAGCTTATACCTGTAACTATGGAAATTATAAACTCATCTGAATAATTCAAAATCCCCTTTTTTCAATTTTATTAAAATAATTTTTTGTTCCATTATGGAGAGGTAATTCCTAAGGCAATATGACAAAAAAATTTTAGTGCCCGCGTTCATTCTATAGAGGGTTCGTTGTTGAGAGGTGTTTGCTATATAGTTTTGTATGTAGTAAGTTGTCCGTTATTGAAAGGTGTCCGTTGTAGAGAGGTGTCCGTTAATAGAGGTTTCACTGTAATAGTGAAATATTATGGTGTAAATAGTATGAGCAATGTCAAAATGAGCAACATATTCAAAATCCTTTCATGACAAATATAAAAACAGTTGATAATTTTCAAAACGGTAACGGGAAACGAACTTCTGAATGCTAAGCAGATGGTGTCACCACTGCTCTACCAGCCGGTTTGTGCATCTCTTAAACCTGCAACACTTATATTAGGTGTTGAGCTAGAGCATCCCACTTCAAAAAAGTCCGTTACGAAATTTCCAGATAATCGGTCTCAAGGTAAAAAATAATTGAACTTGTATACCATGTGGAAGAAGAAAATAGGATTATTTTCTGAACTATGAAGATGTAGGAAATTTGCTCAGACACTTCGGTTTTGTTTTGAAAATCCACTTGTTTCAGTGCTGACACGTTTTCGATGTTCAATTATTTTTGCGGGCTGAAGACATCGGATAGAAACCCAAGTTTTCTTTTTAAAACCTTGCAGGTCGTAATTTTCTGAATTTAGATATTTAAGCTTAGAATACTTTATTTGTTGATATAATGTTAATTTGTCCATAAATTCACAGTATCCATATATTAACATCAACCAGCCCACCTAAAACATAATTGTTAACATTGTAATTTTTTTTTTTTTTTTTTTTTTTAGGTTAGTATGCTCATGCTTTTGGTTAGTATGCTTATGTTTTATGCTTATATGCTTATTCGTAGACTATTCAGGATTCCTCCTCTTCAGCCCTGGTCATTCCATTATTGTTGGTGTTGCGATGTTTTTGTAATTGTGTGGTTTACAATCATGAGTTTATTATTTTGGTGTGTAAAAAAAAAGAAAATTATTTGTTGAGGGTTTATTTGGTGTAAAAAAGTTTGAAGGTCTGATTTATTAATGTTGTGAGTATTTAGGTTTAGGTGTGCATGTGGTTGAGTGTGGTGAGGGGTGTAAACGATTCGTTAGCCGGTATCCTTGCGTGGTCGTTATCCAGTTGATGGTGGCATGCAGTGCATAGGAATGTTATCGAGGGTCTCTTCTATCTCCTCTGGGATGTCGTCTAATAATTGGGTTAAGATCGCTGTTTGAATTTAAGTTTGGGTTTTTACGAATTTGGGAGGTTGGTAGGTGTAGGAAGTTGTGATGATTTCTTTGGTAGGGATGGTATCGCCGAAAATCCTTTGTGTGTAAAGTTTTCTGAAGTGTTGGGATTCTGTTTGTGATTGGTGGTATGTTTGCGTGTTGTGTTGTGAGGTTGCTTGGTTACCTGAAGGGTAGCCCGTGTATACGTCTAAATATTCGGCGTTCACAGGATGCTATAGAGGAAAGGTGGTTAGGGTTAATGTTTGTGTATATTGGTGCTCGGAAATCCATAACAGGGCGGATGTAAGTTTTGTATGTGTGTTGGAGTGTTTTGGGGTGACAACCTCTGATTCGACCCCGGAGGGCGCCCAGTAGGTTTGCACGGTTTCTAATTCTGTTAAGTGTTTTCCTAACATCGGGGAGCCAATTAAGTGTTCTGGTGAATAGGATTCCTAGGTATGTGATTTAACATTGTAATACAGATAGCGGATTTATATACCATAAAAAAGGTCAAAAGATGCTACAAATATTTTGATTTTATCTTATAGTCCATTAAATAATATACGATTCTCTAATCTTTATTATATATGAATTATATAAAAATATCACTACTGATTATGGATTATACTGATACATCATTAGCATTAAAGTTGATATAACAATCGAAAGAAAAGAACTTGTAAAGTTGTATTATTATAATAAAGATTATAAATTATGTAAATGAACAACTCTATCATAATTAAACTTACAGTAGAAATTATTTTTTTTCTAATCTCACTTATTATATTATATTTCATAAACCTCCGAGATATTCTAACGAATATCTGTCAAACTGGTGTGAGTAGTACAATGCAATTATAGTTATATCTCTCGTTATATGTATAAAAACAGTACAAATTTAAAACTTGATGATCCAAGGTAACTACGCTACTAGAGCGGAACTGGGTGAAAGCGATAAGGCACTTGGACAAACATGATTTGAAAGCATTAACGATACAACGGATTGTGAGATTATACTTAAAAGTTACATTGAGTTGAAGACTTTTTGAAACTGAACTACTTTTCATCGGAAAAGAACTAAATAATATGTTCTCCCCAGTGAATCTTAAATCGATTGAACCGATAAAACGAAATTTTAGGGCTACATTTCTGTTGTATCAAAGATGAAAACTGAAACCTTTTATAGATATTATTCTAAAATTTTCACTTTTACGTATAGGTCAATTTCTTGGCTCATTAACTTTCCCACCTAAGAGAAGGTTATTGTAATAGGTCAAAAAATTCGAAATTAAACAGATACCGGAAACATTTTGGGTCAAAGTGTAGGAACAAGCTTTAACTCTGTGGGAGGCAAATTACCCATGCTTTAAGTGTCAGGTAGATATAATGTGTTGTTAAATTATTTATTTTATTTTGCCACCATAATGTTCTTTATACGCCTCCAAATGCGGGCGTAATGTGGTCTTTATAGCACGGAAATGTCATTGATGCTAAGCAGCATGATTGACAGAAAACACATGACATGATATATAATAGCAATATCACAGTATCTTACAACAAATTAGCCTACTGTCGACTTTATTTCACTGCATTTGCATTTAAAAACTTGCCGAAAATACTAAATCTTTTTAAAATTTTGTTCCAGTTTCATGGTGCAAAATAAAATAAAACATTAGTATCCACGGCATAATTAGATTATGGCTCAGGAATAAAAGCTTCGCGTCGGGCTTTTAACATTCCCTCGAGCCATAACCTTCTGATTATGCCCTTAATACATAAATATCTATAATAAAACACTACCAACCGGCCCTGTGGAAGGCTGATTAAAGCCACTGTTTGTACGTTACACTTAAAGATTAAAGTATGTGAAAATTTCTGACGATTATAATTCGCTCAACCAATCATTGTTCTTGTGTGACTGATTTAACGCCATAAGATACGCTAAAAGAATGTGAGGGCATTGTTATGAAATGAAAAATATGATTTATTTGCGGTTAAATTACTTTTTATTTCGTGTACTACGATTCTAGGCATTAGATTAAGTAAGTCATTTTTAAGATAAAAGGATACGTTGTTAGTTACTTAGTTGTAAATCAGCGTGCCAATGGGTTCATAATACTTAACTTCTGACTTTTAAGCAAATAAAAGACCAGTCAAGTAAAGCGGATTTATCTATCTTGCAATTTACCGAAGATCACGTCGGTAGTTGTATCTTCATTTATCGTGGGCTCCTGTGACGACCTACTTTTAGCTAGGGCGAATTGCTGACAAACATCCGTGAGACAAGGCAATCCATTTTGCCGCGACTTCACTGAAATTGGTGTATAAACATAACCATGGGCTAAAGCTCACCAACACTTATGTGTCACAGAATTTAGCTCTTGATTAATTTTGCTGCGATGCCCAATAAAGTTGGTGTATAAAAATAGCTTTGTACAACTCATGAATTCCATAATGTAGCTCTTGTTCATCGAAGGAATCTACTTTGCCGCATCCACAACAAATTGGTGTATCAACATAGATTTTAAGCAAAATGCTGACTCATGGGTCAGAATTTATCTTTTAGTTATCGAAGAATTTCATTTTGCCGCCCTAGTAAAGTTGCTGTATAAATATAGATTTTAGGCAAAGTTTCGTTCAAAAAATGGCAAACCCCCATTTTGCCGCCATCCCTGTGAAATTGGTGTATACATGTAGATTTTGGGCAACGTATACCACGGTATTTAGATCTTAGTCTCTAGTAAAGTTGATGTATATAATAGATTTTGACCAACATTCGTGTCTTTCACGGCTTCCATCTCCTAACTTTCTGAAAGTTATTGTACTTTGTACAACTATATAGCAAAAACCAAATGTCTATTGTGGGTCTAGCTGCCGTGTTGTATTGTGCATAGACAGACACACAACTCATTAAATGCATTATACGGCCTTTGGTTTAAATTTTTTTATCTGTTTTCTTCTACAAAATACTTTGATACGTAGTCAGGATTAGTGTTGCAGATGTATTGAAAGCGACGTATTGGGATATCGTTTATTTAAAAAAATATTTTAATAGATAGTCAACGTGTGCAATATGTAAGTAATTTATTTTCTGCTTTTGCACAAGTGACCTAATAGGAAAAGAAAGTTGGAGATTCCATGTTTTCGGACAGAATTGGAGGTATTATATGATTTTCGGGCACTACACGGAGATATTGTAAAACTTTATATTAGCCTTTTGTAGTTCGATGCAAAAAACCGGATTTTAATATTTTAAGCCATTTGCATGGACAGATAAAGCGCCGGTAATATGTAAAAATAACAAGACAAGTTTTTTATTATTACAAGCACAAATTGCACCATCTAAAAGTTTTAAATTAGTTCCGTTTTTATTTTTTTTTTATTATGATAAAGATACTCGTTTACACAATTGATGATCTCTATTATAATAAAACAACTTTCCAATTTCTTTTCTTTCGATTGTTATATAAACTTTAATGCTAAAAATTTATAACCCATAATAAGTAGTGATATTTTTATTTGATTAATATATAGGTAATAATAATATAATAATCGTATATTATTTGATGGGATAAAATTAAAATATTTGTGGCATGTTTTTAGAACACGTACTATGTTTTAGCGCATGCGTATTTTGACCTTTTTTATGGCGTATAAATCCGCTCTCTGCTTATGATGCTGTATTATTTTCAATTCTCGAAATAAAAAGAAAAACAAATTCAGTGCGATCTGCTCAAAAAGTATTAGAATATTAACATTTATTTTCTTGGGTCGACTGGTTGATGTTAATATGGATACTGTGAATTTATGGACAAATTAACATTATATCAACAAATAAAGTATTATAAGCTTGAATATTTAAATTCAGAAAAAAATTTCCTACATCTTATAGTTTATAAAATAGTGAATTTATCCTATTTCTTCTTCCACACAGTATATAAGCTTAAGTCTTTTTTACTTTGATATCGACTATCTGGGTATGCACAATGGTGCAGCTTTATTAAATACGTCAAACAACATAATACGATAAAAACATAAAAATAAATGAAGAAATGTATTTTGCTTAAAACAAATAAAGGTGTGCCGTTACAGAAGAATTATTCACGAGGTTCTTTATTTTTGAATCACCCAGTACAAATTTCAGTAAATGCGTAAGAAAACTTCCATGGTTCTGTAAAAATTACCTTTGTAGATATTGTAATTAAAAATTATTATTAATTTTATTAAATACATAAATAAAAAGTTTACCTCGAGTAGGATTTGAACCTACGACCTGTACTTTGCTAGAGTATCGCACTAACCAACTGCGCCATCAAGGTTCAAGCCCCAATCGATGTAAATTTTGTTTTTATGTATGTAGAACTGATATAAATTCTAAATATGATGAGATAACAATCAAATTACTTATATTAATGGAATGTGAGCCTGCAATATCGCAAGGATTCACACATACCAAAGCAGCTTGACTAATATTAATTTATTATAAGTTTTGTTATGAACGAATAAGTTGAAAAGTAAATATGTAATTAAAATTATTCATTTTATTAAATACATAAATAAAAAGTTTACCTCGAGTAGGATTTGAACCTACGACCTGTAGTTTGCTAGAGTACCGCGCTAACCAACTGTGCTATCGAGATTAAAGCCCCAATCGATGTAAATTTTGTCTTTATGTATGTAGAACTGATGTAAATTCTAAATATAATGAGATAACAATCGATTTACTTATATTAATGGAATGTGAGCCTGCAATCTCGCAAGGATTCACGCATACCAAAGCAACTTGACTAATATTAATTTATTATAAGTTTTGTTATGAACGAATAAGTTGAAAAGTAAATATGTAATTAAAATTATTCATTTTATTAAATACATAAATAAAAAGTTTACCTCGAGTAGGATTTGAACCTACGACCTGTACTTTGCTAGAGTACCGCGCTAACCAACTGTGCTATCGAGATTCAAGCCCCAATCGATGTAAATTTTGTCTTTATGTATGTAGAACTGATGTAAATTCTAAATATAATGAGATAACAATCGATTTACTTATATTAATGGAATGTGAGCCTGCAATATCGCAAGGATTCACGCATACCAAAGCAACTTGACTAATATTAATTTATTATAAGTTTTGTTATGAACGAATAAGTTGAAAAGTAAATATGTAATTAAAATTATTCATTTTATTAAATACATAAATAAAAAGTTTACCTCGAGTAGGATTTGAACCTACGACCTGTAGTTTGCTAGAGTACCGCGCTAACCAACTGTGCTATCGAGATTCAAGCCCCAATCGATGTAAATTTTGTCTTTATGTATGTAGAACTGATGTAAATTCTAAATATAATGAGATAACAATCGATTTACTTATATTAATGGAATGTGAGCCTGCAATCTCGCAAGGATTCATGCATACCAAAGCAACTTGACTAATATTAATTTATTATAAGTTTTGTTATGAGCCAATAAGTTCAAAGCTAAATATGTAATTAAAAATTATTATTAATTTTATTAAATACATAAATTAAAAGTTTACCTTAAGTAGAATTTGAACCTACGACTGTACTTTGCTAGAGTACCACGCTAACCAACTGCGCCATTATATTTAGAATTTACATCAGTTCTACATACATAAAGACAAAATTTACATCGATTGGGGCTTGAATCTCGATAGCGCAGTTGGTATTCGTTCAAAACAAAACTTATAATAAATTTGTAGATATTGATTTAAATAAAATTGTAGGGCGCCCTATACATTGAAGACTGTTGTAGAATAATAATTTTCTGTGTAGGGATTCAGAAAGTGTCTATTTATAAAAAACGTAAGATACTACAAACTGAAGACGATTATGTAGAAATATACAATCACACTTACCATGAATCACTTCTAATATGTAAGAAACACCCATACGTTTTCTTCTAGGGCCCAGTGGTAATAAGCCAAATTTATTAAATAGTTCACTTTGGGAATATCCTATTTCAGGATAAAGATTTTCATTACTGAAAGTTAGATACTTTATAAAACGGCGTTGAACGTATTGGATTTTGTAAGTGCCATATTGTAGCGCCATATTCTACTTTAGATCAAACTAGGGAAAATCGTATTTAACGTTTTAATGATCTAAGTCGAAATGTTATTAGATTGACTCTTATAGGGTTAGATGGGCTTACTATTTCATTAATATGGGAAGAAAAAGTAAATGTCCTATCAAACATAATCCTCAGGACTTTATTTAAGTTAGGTCTACTTAATACAGAACGGGACCATAATAAGTACACTGAACAGCTGAATTCTCTAGAAAATGTCTTCACTGTGCATTTAGAAACATTATGGCACTTGTAGTCTACGTGCTAAGCTGCAAAAATCGCGATCTTGATATAGACCAGGGGGACGAAACGGTGATGCCTAGCTGCAAAAGGTAACCATTAAAGATGGCGCCTGCACCTCTTAATAGAAATGCCTGTAACTTCTAAATCACTTTCAACATTTTTTACAAACTGCTTGCTTGTATAAAAGCTTATTTACTACAGAATGGAGTTTCTTTGTTTTGATAAGGCTTACAGGTGATGGCTGGGCTGAACCACTTATATTTGCCAAAACGCTGAAGAAAAGCATGGTTTTACAACAATATTACCTATTACATAAAATAGACAATAACAGTAGCTTTTAACTGGTGTGCCTTATGTGTCGTTTGAAAAATTGGCAGATTGATTAGGCTTAATCTCGCTAAGATGGGTTGTTACCGAAAATGCACACTGTGGAACACTAGAAAAAGTACTTGACTTTTGATTGTCCGCCTTATTGATTTTTGAGTATTTCTCTGTGGTAAGAAATGTTTAGTAGGTCAACGATGAAACAACCATGAAGTAGTAAAGACTGGTTCAGGCTTGGATGGAAAAGTTGGAAGCATAATTCATGGATATACTCCATACAAAGGCTTGTGTCACCATATGATGAATGTCTCAATTTAGGCAGTTATTATGTTGAAAAGTACTTCAAGCAAATACTACTACAATAATTGGAAGAAAAATAGTTTTGTAATTTTCATGACCAATTAGAATTTAATTTGTGGACGAGCCTCGTCCATTAAGTACATATAATTGTCAAGTTTTTGCAAACGTCAAAGCTAATGTCTTAAAGAGTCAATGGCAATTTAGATTACAAAGAAGGGTAGATAAGATTGATTTTATTTACACTGTTAAAGTGTTACCTGAGCCACGTACTTCGGTGAATAAAATTATATTTTAACCCCAAGCACAAAATAAATGTAATTTATAACAAATAATTGAAGCTGTTGTTTTAACACGACCAATTAACAAAACCAGGTTTTTGTTTAATTTTAATGTTTGGTGCAAGATTTATAATATAGTCGTACCCATCGCGCGTTGTTGCGATTGGGGAGGGGGGGGGGGGGCGGGGGCGATATTAAAATTTTGTGATACACGTGTCTCATAGTTTTAATTGAAGAGTAGGTTTACCAATTTTCGAGTCAATCGACCCATAGAATAAAAAGTTTCACAAAAATATTCAACCCCCATTTCACCCTCGTAAGTGTGGAATTTCGAAAAACCTTTTCTTAGTGGATACCTACACTTCACACAGAACATACCCTGGATCGATAAATCCCGACCGATACAGCTGTTAAATGACATTTGCGGCGCGCGAAGTTTAAATAGGTAAACTTTTTATTTATGTATTTAATAAAATTAATAATATTTTTTAATTACATATTTACTTTTGAACTTATTCGTTCATAACAAAAACTTATAATAAAGACGTTAAGTTTTCTTAAATTTTCCTATTAATAGTTATTTTTGTATCTAGTGCGCGAAATGCTACTTTGGTGATCGAGAATTGAATTTTTAACGAGGCGCAGCCGAGTTAAAATACTCGAGATCACCAAAGTAGTTCGCGCACGGGTTACAAACAAAATTTTTTCTACAACCATCAAAATATGTATATCTCTTAAAATTGTTTTAAATAATTCTTTTTTTTTTTAATTTTTGCTTGATTGAGGATCACAAAAGTTAAAATACAATAATCTCAGAGTTTACATGCAGTGCGCGAAATATGTATTTCGCACACTATTTTGCGCACGTTGTTATGGTAACGTAGTATGCGCGTGGTATGCGCGCACCTCGTCATTTTTTGACGTTTGTAGAAAAATAAATTTTTTTATTAAAGCATTAAGAAACAGTTTTTTGTTACCAAAGTTGTGTTAGTACTACTGTTAGCGTACCTTCTATTCTACGAATGTATAAATGCTGCATTGCCAACCTAAATTGCATTTACAAGTATAACACTAAATAAAATATCTATTTGTTTATATTATGAGGTGCAAATTGATTTTCTTTCGTTAATTTGCAGATGCTATAATTCTTTTGTAATAGTGATGTTCATTACGACACAGTATCCTTAACGCAATACCGTCATTTGAAAAAAGAGGAGATGAAGTACACGTAGGGGCCGTATGCAAATTAGCGAACGATAAATTTATTTACATAAAGTTCACTTTACGTACATTGACATATTGTTTTTAAGAACATCAATTTTTGGTATAAAAATTAGCTCGGATGCAAGCGATCGCACTGGGTCATCCCATACTTCTTGTGAAACATCTGTAAAAGAAGTTCTCCAATTAGCACAGCTACACTGATGTTTTATCACTCAGTTCGTAACCTGTAAGGGAAAACTCAAGCTACGAGAGTTGTTATCGTAACTTCCAGGATATGGCCCTTTGTAACAATAAGTACCGTAAATTGCAAGAATTATTGTATATGATTACAGAATGGAAGTATGGTCATTTGCGCTTTTTCCTGTTTAAGAAATATGTAACAATTTGAACCTCAACATTGAGATATTTCTCACTAATACATGCATTCAACGGATAAACATACCACACCGTCCCAAATAAGTATAAGTCAGGAAGTTGCGCATGAATACACTTCACCAGTTCATTGATTTTGAGACAAGATGTAGTTTTAATGAACTAACTCTGTAAATTGGGTGATAAAAATGTTCCATTGTTTTATTGTACTCCTTTAAAAGCTCGTTTCCAGTGGTATAGGTTTATAAAAATAGTTTAGCACAGTTCCTGCTCAATTGGTTTGAGTGTTAAAACGTTTTGAGTTAAAACTCCCCTAGCTTGTGCATAATACATAAAGATTTTACGAGAATTGGTATCTGCTTTTACGAAGTTGTATTCACAGAAATGCATTTATTATTAACGTTATTGTTCCAAAATACATCAATAAGGGTTTTAATTTATTTTAAGAGATATCATTATGACTGCTTCCATTTCTTTGCTTAATATATGTTCAAATAAAACTTCAGACACCACTTTAGTGTGCATAACGCAATCTCCTAGTTGCTCTAGATTATTGATTGAAGTTATGTAAGGGCTTTTAGGTTCCCTTATAGGAAAAATGTAGAGGGTTGTAATTGAGCGAACGCGAGGGTTATTTGGTTGCTTCACCTCGATCAATTCACTGATCAGAATACGCTGTAGTATTCCAGTTTTATTAAAATGCGCAGGCGCTCCATCGTGCACGAAATATACATCATCCGTTTGTTGATCTTTTAAAAATGTTTATCGTTTCGTACAGAATAATTACTAAGAAAATATCTGTTAAAAGATATTTTAAAATAAAACACGTATAACAAATTATTTGTTCTACTCCATTAAATAAACTGAATACTTTAAAAATACTTAAAATTACAGAAATAACTACTTTCTATACCTTTTTGTGAGAAGGTTGTTCTGTAAAATAAGATTGATGCATAAGCATAATTAATTACATTATCGTATTTTTGGTTTTTTTACTCTTCTTTGAACTTTCCGGTCATCCCCAAATTTGGAATTTTTGTACTTGTATATTTTAAAATTAAAATAATAAATAATCTAATATTTCCCTCTGTCTTTAGGCTATATACGAACTTTTGTAGTGCGATACTTAAACGTACTGCTGGCTACCCGTTTCAAGTTTTAGATTTTCAATTGGTTTCGTATACGACGTGCCCAAGATAAGGATGAACATCATGAGAATCTTGAAAACGGTAAGAGATAACGAAGGCAGTTAAATTAGAGAAAAGTTGTATAATTTACATATTCACATGTAGTTTGCAAAAGTTCATTATTGTTTATAATGCGATTTTTGAGTTTTTCTTTTTTCGTAATTCCTTCATTTATTTTAAAAGATTTTTAAAAACCAACGATACTTCTTCATTGTCACTTTTTGAATTCTATTAGATGGCATTTTCCAATTTTTTATTCGACGTTTCGTCTCCTCGAAACAACTTTATTTTTTTATATTGCCGCACCCAACGAAACACCCTGTATTCGATAAGTATTTTTTATTACAGTTTATTATGGTTTTGAACCTGAAAAATTCGGATTTCCATTTTTACATTGTTCATATGATCAGTTAACATTGGGCTTTGATAAAATAACACTTGTTTAACATTTTGTTGAAAACTGTTTGATTGGGTTGAAATCGTTGTTGTTATTTGAATTCTACGTATTTTAAGTTGTTTTTATTACTATTACTTTATGGATTGTTTTTTTGGTTTTGTTTAATTAATTTATAATTATAATTAATCAATAAGTGTATCTATGGAAAGACGAAATTTTACAAACGAAGAAAAGTTCGATATGTTGACATGCTACATCTTGTCCCACAGAAATTGTGTAGTTACTGAGCTGATGTATTTGGATAACTATGCTGAACGAAGACAACTTGGTAAACGCGAATGGTATACTAGAAAATGTGACGAAGATCTAATCTTAAAATAATTTGGTCTGATGGAAGCATGATAACCAACAATGGAATTTTCAACCGATGTAACAAACATTATTGGGGAAAACAAAATCTTTATTTAAAAAAAGAATCAAGACATCAACATAGTTTTGGATTTAATATGTGGATGGGCATTTTGGGACGAAGAATAATAGGACCTATATTATATACCTCAACAATTTAAATGCCGAACGATATCTGAACTTGCTAAGGACTGATTTGGAAAATGCTTTGGATGAATTACCTCTAGCACTTGTTAACAACTGTTGGATTCAACAAGGTGGTGTCCCAGCACATAACTAAAGAAATGTACAGGACTATCTCTCATTGCGGTTTACAGGAAAATGGTTGGAGCTTACAGTGCAGTAGCTTGGCCAGCTCGATCGCCCGATTTTTTTCTGTGGGGTTACCTGAAAAACCAAGTGTATCATGGGAGTTTTGAAAATGACGAGCAGTTGTTAGTATCGGTTATGGCAGCAGTTAATACAATTTAGCCAGGAATACTAGACCGTGTTTTAAATTCTTCAGTAAAGCGATCTTGCCGGTGTCTAGAAAATAACGACGAACTATTTGAACAGTTATTGTAATTATTTTACTTTAATCAACTAGGTTTAAAAGATTGGATTTGTACAAATATTATCAAATACTAATATTAATCCGAATGTTTCTTAAAAATTAGCTTCAAAACCATAATGTGTAATACATGGTTAAATTCGTAATAAAAAATACTATTGAATACAAGGTGTTTCGTTGGTTGCGGCGATATAAAAAAATAAAGTTGATGATGGTTTCTCGGAGACGAAACGTAGTATAAAAATTTGAAAACGCCATTTAATAGAATTCAAAAAGTGACAATGAAAAAGTACCTTTGGTTTTTAAAAGTCTCTTAAAATAAACGAAGGAATTAAGAAAAAGAAAAACCCAGAAATCGCATTTCGTTTTAAATCTCGGAAACGATAAACAATAATGAACTTTTGCAAACTACATGTGAACATGCCCTAAATTATACAACTTTTCTCTAATTTAACCGCTTTAGTATCTCTTATCCTCTTCAAGATCCCCATGCTGTTCATCCTTATCTTGGGCAAGTTGTATTTGCTGCATCTAAATTTTAAAGTTGGTCAAAAATGACGCTTGATTTTTGAATAGGTTTTGAAGAAAAAAAATTGAACAATAGATGTGATAAAACTTTTTTGTTGAATAGTATGGAGAAACGTCTTTTCTAATAATTAAAATTATAAAACAAACTTACTTTGGACTTTTTGTTGTAACCCCGAGAGATACCGTCATTTCCCATATCTTCCAATTGCTAGAAGATATGCCTTCTTTCATATTTATTTTTTATTCTAATTTTTGTTTTTAGTAACGTAACCTCTTTGGAAAACTACTTTTTCTTCATTCAATTTCGAAAGTTATGGTTCAAATAAAGCGAGGACACGACCACATATACGAGGATGGTTTGACGAAAGAGTGAGTTTTCAATAAAAAACTTGTTTTAAGGCAAAAATATATTTTATTTTTCTACATAATCTCCTTTTAATTCTATACACTTATTCCAACGGATTTCCAACTTTTTTTAAACCTTCTATTACTTCTTCATTTGTATGAAATCTCTGTCCTCCTAGCCACTTCTTCAAGTTTGGGAACAAGGAGAAATCACTTGGAGCCAGATCTGGCGAATATGGAGGATGGGGCAGCAATTCATAACCCTATTCAATTTATTTATTGGATGCAATAATGACGAATGAGAGGGCGCGTTATCATGATGGAAAAGAACCTTCTTTTTGTTTAAATGTAGTCGTTTCTTTCTTAATTCCGCATCAAAACGTGTTAATAAGTTGAAATAATACTCGACAGTTATAGTACTACCCTTTTGCAGGCAATCAATAAGGATTACCCCTTGAGAGTTTCGAAAGACCGTGGCCATAACTTTGTTCGCAGTAAAAACGGTTTTGCCTTTTTAGAGGCACATTCATCCGCAGAAGTCTATTGTTTCGACTGCATTTTCGTCTCAGGTGTGTAATGGTGAATCCATGTTTCATCCACGGTAACGTTTCGACGATTACTTGGAATACGCTTCAACCTAACCAAACAGTCACTTGAAACCGAAACACGTGTATGCATTTGTGCTTCTGTTAATAAACGTGGCACCCATCTTGCACTTAACTTTTTCATATTTAAATATTGATGTAAGATATTATGCACTCATTCCGTTGAAATACACAGTTCATTAGCTATCTCTCGCACTTTAATTCGGTGATCACTTTTTATGATGGAACTGACTTTATCGATTGTTTCTTGAGAGGTAACCATATTCGACGGTCCTAGACGTTCCGCATCTTCCGTGCTCACATGGTCACTTTTAAAAGCAGAAAACCACTTGCAAACCATTCCTTCGGATGGAGCAGTTTCGCCGTAATATTTGCGTAATTTCTCTTCCGTTTGTTTGTTGTTTTTTCCGCGTAAAAAATAATGTTTCATTAAAACAGGAAATTCCTTCTTATCCATTTTTAATTAAATACAAAACGTGTCTTGTTTGATTGACTGTTAAACATAAAGTAACTGACGGATTTTCACGAATTTTTGACGGTAGGCTTCTAAAGGATGGCTAAAGTATGCAACATAATTTCGTCATGTTAGGGTTTTTTTTATGATTGTGGACCTGAACAGGCTAAATTTGGCCTATCGTTCTAAAGCACTCAGGAACACTTAGAAGGATGGATAGAGGGATAATGAATTGCCAATAGATGCCTATGAACAGCTACCGTAAATTTTCTCATATCATAAGTGAGAGGAAAATAGGAACTAGGGAGATCATTCCAGAGTTTAGAAGCCGTGTAGAAAAATGTGAATTGCGCCCGTTTGGTACGACAAGTGGAGATTTGCACTGCATACTGATGATATCAATGAGCGAACCGAGTGTTTCTCGCAAAGATAGCCCGAGATGGTGTCAAAGAATATAATTCAGCAGCACAATAGCCGTTGTAATAACGATAATACAAAGAAATAACTGAAACCATCCTTCTATGCTCAAGGGACTGTATGTGAGAAGTTAAGGACGGGTCATTTATAAGCCTAATCGCTCTCTTTTGAATACGATCAACGATATCGAGAGCATATTGGGGAGCACTAACCCAGAGGTGAGAATTATATTCCAGATGAGGGCGAATTTGGGCCTTATACAGCAGAAGGAGTTGTCGAGTGGTAAAGTACTGCTTAGGTCTGTACAAAAAGCCTATTTTACGAGCAGCTGTTTTGGTAGCTGACAGAAGATGGTCATCCCATGAGAGATTTGAAGATACAGTCATACCCAACAAAGTAATAGAGTCTGAAAACTTAAGAACTGAGCCATTCATACTTACAACAGGAAATGATCGATCTTTTTTGGCGGACATAAGGAACACTGAGTTTTGTTAGCATTAAATTTAACTAGATTATTGCTTCCCCATTCAAGAATACGTTGAATGTCTTTGTTGATTGAATTTGCCATCTCAGCTTTAATTTCTTGATTTGACATAGAAGGTGGATTATCACTCTGAGTAGACTGAGATGAACTACAGTGAAGAGTGCTTCCGTCAGCAAAGCAATGGATGGAGTTAGTTGTTGAAGAAATAAGGTCATTTATGTACAGCAGAAAAAGTGTAGGCGCTATAACGGATCCCTGCGGTTCGCCCGTGTTAATGCTAACTTCTTTTGAAAAAAAGCCATCAACTACGACACGTATTCGTCATTTATAAAGGAAACTAGAAACCTAGTTGATGAGCGTATCATTCGACCCAAACGAGGTGAGTTTGGCAAGGAAACACTTATGCCGAACTTGGTCAAATGCCTTTGAGATATCTAAAGCGACTACAACTGTTTCACCGGACTGCTCTACTGTATTGTTCCAAATTTGGGTCACATATGAAAGAAGATCACCTGTTGAACGACTTTGCCTAAACCCATATTGGTGGTCACTAAGGAGTTTGTTAGTTTCAAGGAACGTAAGCAGTTGCTGATTGATAGCTTTTTCTATGATTTTAGATAAATTGGAAGTGATGGCAATTGGTCGGTAGTTTGAGGGATCGGTCTTATCGCCTATTTTGGGAATAGGTTGAACATTTGCTGACGTCCATGATGAAGGGAATTCCCCAGAAGATATAGAGATCGTATAGAGCTTAGATAGGACTGGTACTAGTTCGGGGGAACATTTCTTTAAGACAATAGCTGGGGTACCGTCTGGGCTAGTCGCCTTATTGAGATCAAGCCTACTGATGACCGATTCCAAGAGCTTGTACCGAAAATGAATTGGTTTCATAGCGTGTGAAGAAGAGTTGACTGGGGGCACATCTTTCCAGAATCATTGAGACACGAGTTTGATGCAAACAAATCCACAAAAACATTGGCTTTATCTACAGAATCAACAACTACCGATCCATCAATAGATGTCAGGGGGGGAAATGTTTCTGCACTATGACCAACAGGATTTGTAGTAGATGAAATCTGAAGCCAATTAGAGTTATGAACATTGAAATCGCCTACATTTGAGATATCGCAAGATGGAAACTGAGACAGGAGATAGTCAACTTTCATACTAAGGTAATCGAAGAAGTCTTGAAAGTTACTGTAATTAGGAGACCTATAAATGCAACAGTAGAATTTCACAAAATTAGGACCAGAATGTTTAAACCAAATCACGTCAAAATTTTTATTTTCTAAGGAAGAAACCCTCTTGCAAGCAATTCTGTCCTTGATGTAGGCCCAGACGCCTCCTTTATATCGAAAGTTAGAGTGAAGGTGGTATTGAGGAAATTGCACGTCGGGTGACTCGGAGCTTTCAGAGGAGACTTGTGTTTCAGATAGAAACAAAATATCAGGTCGTAATTGTTCAAGATGTTGGTGAATAGCATTAAGATTAAACCTGATACCGCGGATGTTACAGTAGTGAATCAGAAAGTTGATACTTACGATGACCGAAGGCGCTTGGGCCGGAAATCCGAATGGGGCAGGATTTTACGTGCGGCATTTATTGCCCTAGAAACCACAGCCATCTTATTTTTTAATTTGGGACTTTTAATCCGTTAGGAAGACAGTGAGGGCGAGAAGGAAGAATAACGATGAGAATAGATTAAGGATGAAGGAAAAGGTAACCGTCAGTCCTTACCGAGCTCAGAAAATCGGAGACCCAATATTAAGGAGCCCATGGGTAAGGGTGGTGGTACCTCCCCGGCTGGCATGGAGTATACATGCCTACCACCTTTTGAAAAGTCACACTTCCGTCAAACCAGCCTCGTAGTTATTGTTCGTAGAAATAACTCGAGTTAGTCCAAAAACTCTACGGAGCATTGCACATATTTGCCTCTCCGAATCATTTTCCTTAAAAAATAAATAGAATTTTTGTAGAAATTATTTTATGGCATTATTTTAAGCCAATGGAAGGTTTTGTTTCGAGTTACGTATATATGTCGGAACCAGTCATGTCATTATTATACTCTCTTGTTATATTACCACTAAAAAAACATAATCTCGTGGTATCAGCCAAATCGTTACTTTATACCTAAACTAATTTTGTTAAAAAATTATTACTTATTTCGATAACAAAAGGAAGAGAAAATCTTCAAGTCGCGTGTGTGCCAATATTTTCACCATATTTGTACCGGGTGGTCCATTAATGAAGGAGGCCGGCTGTATATAAGAAACTACGCATCGTACAGTTTCGGGGAAAAAATATTATAGTAAAAGTGACCGAGAGAAATTATTGGAAAATAGATTCAAGTTCCTGCTGTGGCCGCCAGGGGGTACATAGAAAATCAGCTTTTTTTTCTTAAATCGGCGTTATCAAGATATGTCCAAAATAGTTTTATTATAAACTGTATAAGCTTAGAAACATTTTCTTTTTTTAACATTTATCTCTATTTTGTTAAATGAGGGGAGGGGGAGAGGTAAATGTCATAATTCTTTTATAACTCAACTGATTTTAATGGACTAAGTCTCGTTTAAGGGAGCGGGTTCTTGGGTGCTTCTAATAAAGTATTAACATTGCCAGTTTTCTTTTTTGTAGTACTGTGACAAAGGCGTAACTTTATGCAATTTTCTCAAAAATTTTAAATGTAAGGGTATAATTATTTGTAACCTACGAAAAAGAACGTAAAAAACCATAGCAGTTGGTGAAAACCGCAAGTCGGTCGATATCATATTTCGATATTAATAAAAAGAAATGTAAAAAAATATATTTTACAAATAATACAATTAGAGAACACGTTGTCATTAATTATTAAAATGTATTAATTATTAAACTATTAAAACAATAGAAATAAAATTTCATATATTAAATTATACGAGGCTTAACTTGAAAAAAATTTCATAACTTCTTTTTAACTGAGAGATGCTTCTTGGGTGCTTCTAATAAAATATTAAGGTTTAGTTTTTTTCTAGTCGGTATATGGCATTATGTGACAAAGCCGTAAATGTTTACAATTTTCTCGAAAAATTTAATTGTACGGGTGTAATTATCTTGAACTCACGAAAAAGAGTGTGAAAAAAATACAGAAATTGATGAAAAACATAAGCCGATATCTTCTTTCGTTAAAAATATATGGATAAAAATAAAGTAAAAATACATTTTACAAGGAACAGAATTAGAGAACACGTTTAACTGTTATTAATTATTCAACTTTATTAATTATTACACGAATAAAACCTAGTATACAGAATACCCTCTAGAAGGCTTATGTTTAATTTAGAGCGTGTAATTAAATTTATTTTTATGTCGCACTAGGAATTTCCTTTCTATATTATTTGTGGCCCTGAAAAAGGATTGATATTATAAAAGAATAGTGTGCAACAGACCTAGTACCGAAGAACTAATGACGCCCCAAATGTTCAAATTGTTGCCCGTCCTGCTCAATACACAGCTGTAATCTCTCACACGTAGGTAAAGGAGCAGATTCTACTACTGCGATTGGAATACGGCGAATTGCGTTCCTTATTCCCCCAAAAATAAAAATCCAAACAAGTTAGATCAGGTGACTTAGAAATTGAAACTTTTTTCTACTTTTGCTATAAGTTTTTCTCTTAATGTAAATACCTGGTTGACCACTTAAATAAACTGCCCCTTCCTATCTATCTGTCAGGAAATGCTCTGTCAAAAAATTGGCGGACATTTCCCGAAAAATGAGCTGGTCACCCATCATGCTGAAAAAAGATGTTTTGGCGTGTTTCTAATGGCACGTTTTCTAACAGAACTGGCAATTCGTTGGTCAGAAATTTGAGGTAAATTTCACCGCTTAGTATTTCCTTAAGTATAAATGGCCCAATGATCATTGCTCCCGTACACCGTACCAAACATTTACGCTCCACCTGCCTTGATATTGCACCTTTTTCAACCGATGAGGATTGGGTTTGTGGTCAGTACTGCATGTTGTGTAAATTCACGTGCCTATCACTGTTAAAAGAAGCATCATCCGTCCATAGTATATTTCATAATAGTCTAGGATTTTGAGCTACCATGTTTAGCAACCAATGGCAACAATCAAGCCTTCTATCAAAATCGAGGCGGGTTAATACCTGATGGGGAATTACGTGGTATGGGTGTAGCCCAAATTTTAAATAAACCTTTTTTTTTATTAAACGGTATTAATAAGACAAGGTATATATTTCAGTTCATTATGTTTTGTAGGTACCTCCCTATGGTTTTTAGAAATATCTTTAGTATTGCATGAGGACGGGACGTTATTTCTTAAACCCTGCGCCAATCGCCCAAAAACTCTTTTCTCGTCACGATGCTTTTCTGGATACCGCGCAACATACACTCTTACAGCAACAGTTGAATTATTCATGCATTAAAAATATACAGGAACCATATTCAATGCTATTTCATTTGTTAACGGCATTTTGAAATCAACGGTTCGTTAACCAAACACGAAAAACTTTAATGGAGATAATATTATTTTGACTGCTATTCTGTCTATGCGTGAGAGATTGCAGCTCTCTGTATTGAACAGTACGGGTGACAATTTGAACATTTGAGGCGTCATTAGTTCTTCAGTATCAAGACTGTTGCACACCATTCTTCTATAACATCGGTCCTTTTTAAGGTCACATATATTATAAAGGGACATTTGTAATGCAACATAGTAATTTAAAAATAGATTTTATTATCCTCTCTAAATTAAAAGTACGCACCCTATGTGATATTTAATATATAAAATTTTATTCCTATTGTTTTTTAATAGTTTAATAATTAATATATTTTAACAATTAATGAAACTTAAACGTGTTCTCTATTTGCGGTTTTCACCGCAAGTATGTTTTTTACGTTCTTTTTCGTGGATTACAAATAATTATACCCTCACATTTAAAATTTTTCAGAAAATTGCAAAACGTTACGGATTTGTCACAAAATTCGAAAAAAAACTAAACCGACAATGTCAATACTTTATTAGAAGCACCCAAGAACTCGCTCTCTTGAAAGACTTAAAATTGGTTGCATTAAAACAGAGTTATGCTATTTTTTTTTAAGTGAACATTTACGTCTCCCCCTCTCCTCATTTAACAAACTAGAGAAAAATGCTAAAAAAAGAAAATGTTTCTAAGCTTATGTAGTTTATAATAAAACTATTGTGGACATATCTTGATAACGCCGATTTAAGAGAAAAAAACGATTTTCTAATTTGGTGTTCTCATAGCGGTCATCGCAGGAACTTGAAACTAATTTCCAGCAATTTCTCTCGGTCACTTTTACTATCAATATTTTTTTCCCGAAACCGTGCAATTCGTAGTTTCTCATATACAGCCGGCCTCCTTTATTAATGGACCTCCCGGTTGATCACCATGATTCTTATAAATATCAAAATATACAGAAGGTACTATACGAGTAAAAAATCATTTTCCACCATCCCAAAAACTATGTAATTGTGCCATTTTATAGGAAAGTAGTGGACGATTTTGCGAAATACCTTTGAGATTTCCAAACATTTATGAGCATTGTTAGCAGAACAACATTTCTGTTTTGCGATGTGTAAGAATCAGAATATAGTTCGAAAGTGAGATTAGATCTGTATAGAACGCTGTTGTTCGACACCTTGCAGCGCGGAAGCTATTTCATTATAGCCTCGACCAGCTTGTGTTTCCAACCACATCAAATGGTAGAGTTTGTTCTTGTCTCGTTTTCATTGTTCATACTGTAGGGTCCTCAGGTTATACAGTCACCGTTGTCTGATGAAGAAGATCACCGACGGTTTTGGTAGTGGCTGGTTTTGTTAGCAATCAAAACAAACTTTTATTGTGGTTATTCAAAATATTAAAGATTTGTTCATTAATGTTTTGACACGTAAAGCACGTATTTATATGTGGCTTTCCAAATCTTAAATTATATTTGGTATAAAATATTTGGACAAGGAACATCTAGAATTCTCCGGTTTGCATAAGTTTCCCACATTTTCTAAATGTTCAGTTCAGTAGACAAGTACGATCTTCTACCCTTCGAACTTGTATAAGCGACAATTGAAACTGTTTATATGATTAACTATGGCTGTTGTTGTTTGCTTGTCCCTTCCAGACCATCTATAGCCACTCCTCTGCTCAACGAGATTCTTCACGTATAATATTTTTGGCAATAATAAATAGTCTATCTTTAGATGCTTTCATCCAGATTTTAAGCACTTTAAACTGATTGGTAATTTTACGGAATGTTACTGCACAAACAATGAACTCATTTTTAAGTTTTGATATAATACTTCATCATGATTTTCTAACGTTCTTCAAAGCATATTGGTAACTGAGCGCATTAACCTGATGGATCTTCTTGGGAAATGTACATATTGGAGATGGAAGGCCAATTCGGCCTAGGGACAATGTATTTAGACATATTAGTATGTTTTTGTAGAAATACCGTACTTAGAAATAGTGATCCAATTCGGCGTCTGGCTGACGGAATTTGAACACATTCCGAAATGCCATCTTGCGCTTTGCTCACATAGCGAAAGACATAATTTAATTTAAATAAATGTAGCATGAGAACTAACGTTTTAAAATTTTGTATTAAATTATAATAAGAAAATAAAAATTCCGCCAATATATCTACATAACGCTGATAAATTTAAATATCAAGAAATAATCGTTGAATTGAAAGATAAAACCAAGGCTGAAGTCTGTACAGTCTACAAAAATAACCAACTAAAATTACATTTAACAAGCATTGAGGATTATCGATGCATGACAAAGCACTATAGCGAAATGAAATTCAGCTATCCTACCTTTAAGGACCCAACAATTAACAATGTATCAGTAACAACTCGAAATATTCCTGTTTCATTGACTGAACAAGAAATATAAACAGAACTAGAAGATCCAGAGTACGTGGACTGCTGGAAAAACACCCAACAAACTACTACAGTTACCTCTTTAAGCTGAAGCATTCAACAAACAATAGCCTGAAAACACCTAATAGAATATATTCACAAGCAACTGTAGCTCGGCAGGAAAACCATGCAAGCCAACAGCAATCCTCTAAGCAACCACAAGAACGCACATCTCCAATTAATATCAACACTGAGGACATTTCTCAAAACACATCTGACCTTATCACAACTATATTAAAAAGTTGGTCGAACTACTCGTACCACTTTTAGATAAACTCACACTATTATTAGCATCTATCCTTCCTACTTTGCTAGCTAATATACTAAGTGACGTAGAAAGAAGAACACCCAGTAATAGTCAATTTATTTGAACAATTTTTGGTATACAAGTGTATTCGAGTTAGACTAGTAAACGATCAAAATTTGATAAAAATTAAACTGTTAACTTTTTCAAAAAAACTTAATAATGTGTTGCACCACCACGATGTCTTATGCACTCATTAACACGTCTGGGCATGCTTCTAATGAGGTGATCAATTTCTGAGGTATCTCATCCCATGCTATCTGTAACTCATGCTGCAGAGTTTGTGGGGGTGGGGTAAAAATTGAGTAATCTTCTTCCCATAATATTCCAGACGAGCTGGATGGGTGAAAGATCGGGAGATCTCGGTGGCCAGGGCAACAAAGCAACTTGATTGGCCTCAAAATTAGCCAAAGAAGCCCTAGCAACATGAGGTCGTTCGTTGTCTTGTTGGAATGTGCTGTTGGGGATGGTTTGATCATAAGGTACAATAAGGGCTTCTACGATCTACTGGAATGTAGCGCGCAGCGGTCATGTCACCTGTAATGAAGACCAAAGGTACCCTACTTCCAATATCAATAGCCCCCCATACCATAACTCCAACTGTGTGGTGCACACGCCTTTCAACAGAAAATTGGGGATGTTGTCTTTCACCACGCCATCTTCTCACCCTTGCTCGACCGTCATGCATGCTCAAACAAAATCTGGACTCACCACTGAAGACAATTGAGTTCCATTCTTGGTCCTAATTTGCCCGTTCCTGCACCACGCTAGACGATCACGTCGGTGCCCTGGAGTCAGTGGTAGCACAAAATGGGGACGGTACGAAAAGAGTCCAAAGGTTCTTATCCGGCGATAAACAGTTCGCATCCCAATCGCCCTTCCATGGTCCGCAATCCCCGTGTAGACGAGAAGCGGTCCCGTAGAGCCAATACTCTAAGACGGCGATCTTCGGCGTCTGTGGTTCTTCGAGGACGTCCTGTACCTCTCGCTCTTTGTGTACGGTCCTCTTGGTTCCATGCCCGAACACAGACTGCCACAGTGTTTAAACTCCGTTGCGTTCTATCGGCTATTTCTCTCATTCGACCCTTATCAGACTAGTTTAACTGCCGAAAATTTTGGCGTCTTCGCACTCGAGGCATCGTGATTCAATTAATGAAGCTTTTTGTAATACGTTTTAGACATCTTAAATCACAACTGTAGTTACAAATCATTTTAAAGCTACGTGATCGTAAATGTTTTTGAAAGAGGTTAACGCAAAAACCGCTAGAGTAATATGGCTAAAAAATTAATCGTTTTTTATCTTAACATGAACAAACATATTCCCAAAAAATTTTTACAAAATATTCATTATTATGGGTGTTCTTCTTTCTATGTCACTTAGTATATATCCAAATAAATAGCAGATATTTACTAAATTAACCTTGGCCAATTGGAATATGCCAATGGTCTAAAAAAACAACGCTCTATCTTTATTGATTTCTTAACTCGTTATAATATAGACATCGCTTGCGTAACAGAAACACATCTTATAAGTATTGAAACTTTTCGTATTCCTGGATACCAAGTACACCGAAAGAACAGAGAAACAGCTAAGACCTCAGGGGGAGTAGCGATTATAATAAAGAAAAAGCTGGAACATCACCTACTTTACCCGTTGAAGTACAAAATTTAGAAGCTATTTCTATAAAACTACACATGGGAAACAGTCGCCCACTAAAATTAATCTCCGCATACAAACAACTTAACAAAAGATTATTAGCTCACGATATAAAAAAATGGTTTGTAAGTGCAGAGCCAATAATGCTTTTAGGTGATCTAAACGCTAAAAACACAATATGGGGAGCCGAGCTAATAACGCTGAAGGATTAAGGCTACACCAAATCATAGCTAATTATGGTATACTTCTATCAGTCCCAATTGATTTCACTAATTATCCATTTAGGGCGGACCAACAGCCGGACATCCTAGACGTGCCGTGTTACGCGTCCCCTCTCTTTCCTTGTTAACGTGTATATATTAAGGGGAGCGTCTGCGCTATGTAGTTGCGCAGCTTTATCATGAGAAAAACGCACTGTATAACTACACAATTTTTTCTGGAAAATAAACTTAACTTAACCTTTACGCCATTCCCTTGCAAAGTAAACAAAACAATCCCTGCCTCTTAATTATTTTTCATTCACAATCTTTCTCCATGCTTTCCTATCTCCACATACCTCCCTAGCTTCCGCAAGATTCATACATTTCTTTGGCATGTCCCTTTATTTTTAAAAATCCTTATCTTTCTTTCTTTTAACATACATTCTACTACATTCAGCCAAGTTTTACGCATCCTACCAGGCACGGCCTTACATCTAACCTCACCCACATATATTTGCTTCGTTAATCTTACGTTGTTCATTCTCTCAATGTAACCAGATCAACGTAATGTACTACTTTTATATCTATCCATCGTCGTCTTTTCGTCGCCACACTCCGTCATTATGCACTCATTATTTATCTTGTCCCTTCTCGTTTCGCCACATGCGCTTCTCAGGAGTCTCATACCCACGGCATTTATTTTTCTTTGGTACTTTGTTTGAGATACCCACATCTCACTTCCATACAGTACTGACAGGACAAACACGCCATTATAGATTACTCGTTTCGCAGCTAGGCTCTTGCCTTGGTTTCTCATTATCATCCATCCAATCTCGACCTCCATTGTACCATCTGCAGTAAACATTATACCGAGGTATACCAGCTCGTCCACTTGTTCCACAATTTCATCTTGCAGAGTAAATACTCTACTCTCCTTTCCACCTTACTGATTGAACCCCACAATATTAGTCTTGTTCACGTTTAGCTTTAGGTCCAAGCTCTCACAGACTGTATCAAACTTCGTTAGCGCAGTTTGTAGCTCATCCACACTGTCACTTAATAAGTCTGTGTCATCTACATACACCAGAAGTCGTACTTTTACGTCGCTAAGCATTATACCGTTTGTATCGGACATGCTTGTCTAACACATTTATCCATGTATACATTGAACAACCATACAGCCATGTCGCACTCCGTGCTCAATATTAGACCTTTATTTACGCTATATTCATTTAATTAATATTTCCTACAGTTTCTCCCTATTCACTCTGTCGTATCTTTCTCCAGATCAACAAACGCACAGTACAGCTTCCTTTTTACACTTAAACACTTTTCGATCACCTGCTGGAGTGCAACCATCTGATCGACACATCCTCTCCTTGGTATCAAGCCACCCTGCACATTCCAAATCTTAGTTTGTGTAGTTTCTCGTACTTTATCAATCAGTATTCTTACAAATACTTTACCAGGCACACTGTGCAAAGTTATTCCTCTGTAGCGCTTACCATCACTCTTGTCGCCCTTACCTTTATACAGTGGTTCAATGACCGCGCTCTTCCAATCCCTCGGAACTTTTCCATACATAAGGCATACATTGAATAATTCACACAATATTCGCATAAGCTTTCCACCTCCACACTTTAGCATTTCACCAGTGATTTCATCTACGCCTGCTCCCTTGCCATTTTTCAACCTTCCTACCGTTTTCTCTACCCCTTTTATCCCAATATCATTCTCAGTTTCATTCGCCATTCCTTCTACATGCTGCTTATTTAATCCTTTAATCTTACTTTCCTCACTACTGTATAGCTTTCCGAAATATTCTTGCCAACATTTCCTCACTTCACAATCGTCCCTTAGTATTTCGTTGCTCATATTCATCAATCCTGCAGATTTCTGTTTTCGGCCATGTTTTGTATTTTTGGCCCATTTCCAGAAGAATTTTTTGTTTCCCTCAAAATCATTCTGCATTTTCTCTCCTTCCACAGACATCACTTCTTTTTTACTTATTCTCACTGCCTCCTTCGCTTCTTTGTTTCTTAATGTGTATACCTCATACAATCGTTTTTTCTGTCTCATTTTTTGCAGCAATCGTTGCCATGTACTCATCTTTTTTCTTTCGTTTACATTTTTTCTGTCTACCTACAGCCGCTCTTCCACATATCCGCACGGCACAATTGACAACTCAGTTTTTCAAGCTTATCCATGCGCTTTCAACGTCAGTGCCTTCTATTTGTTCATTCCACACTGTTTCATTCATATTCAACTCTTTACTTACATCATTTGCGTATTTCATTCTCGCACCATTATCCACTAGTTTGTCTACCCTAATTCTCGACATTTGCACTACGTTTGCGTTCCTTCTGCAGAATCACTTTTGCTCTAGACAACCTGGATACAACCAAAATGTGGTCCGATCCACACTCCGATCCGCGCACCAGGTTTCTAAGTCGTTCATCATGCACTATCAAGTCTATCATACTTTTAGATTCACCTCTTTGCCATGTATACATATGCACATTTTATGTTTAAACCACGTATTAGATACAAACAGGCTTCTCTGCACACAGATGTTTAACAGACGTTCACCATTCTCATTGACTCTTTGGTCTCCGAACTTTCCTAGAACGTGTTCAGTATGTTCTGTCTGTACACCCACCCATCCGTTCGTATCCCCCACTATCATCACACTTTCGTTTGGCTTACATACGTTCAACCCGTTCTCTACTTCATTCCAGAAGTTCTCACACTCCTGGTCTCTTTCTCCATTCACCGGTGCATAGCATGCAATAAGAAAAATTCTTCGAAACTCCACTTTGATTCTAATCCACATTACCCGGGGAGATACCATATCGTACTGTTTAATACATCTTTTCGCTCTTTCACTTACGATCCAATTCAACTCCTTTTGCGCCATGCACTGCAGTCTCAACTCCTGACCATAGTGCTAGGCTGCCATCCTCCATCTCCACAGCATCCTTTCCTTTGCGATTTGTCTCCGATACACACAGATTATCAAGGAGCCTTTCGTACATTACATTCGCAATTTCAAATTCTTTGCCATGCATACCTGTAACATTCCACGTACCGACTCGCCATTCACTTCTTGCACAGTCGTCAGCAACGGGGCGTGTTTCGACCTTGACCGCCCCTTGTGGCCAGGTCGATCCGAGGAAATTGTATTGTTCTCTTGAGTAATACCATAGCTAGCAGACCGGTTACTTGCGAAATCGTGACCCGGGACGATGTAGCATTCGCTACTAACGGTATCGTCCTACTACCGTACAGTTATTCGTCTACTGCCCGGACATGTAAAGAAGTAGGAGTATAGACAGAGTCAAGAAAGATAAATAGTATAGTGTATACTTACTGTAGGAATATCTAAATGTACGTATATACATTTTTTCACTTACATGCCCTTCAATTACATCACGTTTCAATTAGATTGCTCCCTACACGATTTCTAGTTCTCGCGCCACTCACTCACTTGCTGTTATTTGTTTGCGACCAAATGCTTCAGTTATTTTTAATTTAGATTTCCGAGTTATAGTTAGTTCTTTGTTATTTAATTTAATATTTATTTATCAAATCTGTTTTATTATTACCGTCAACCGTGACAACTTAACGTTTCCATCCTCTAAATTTCACTTTTATTCAATCGAAGGGTAAAAATAAATAACGATAATGGCCCGACTTTAATTGCCTACTTTTAGGATTATTTAATTACAATTAAGATGAAACATAGTAACAAAGTTAAAAGTTAGCTTAAATTTTGAATTTGCAGTCAAGGAAAGATATAGTCTGAGACAATATGCATCACAATGTTATAATTAAACTTAAGATCACATACAGTACCAAAAATAAAAGTTGGATCAACCTTCAAATTTGAAAGCAAAGAAAAAATGTTCAAAAACTTACTACTTATATACGGATCTGCAATGCATAATCACATCCTTTGTATTTTATATTTGTGTCAGTACGATTTTATGAGTTTCAACAATCATCTAGCATGGGTTTTAAAGGATCCGTATTTTTCGTAGGAGTTCAATGCCATAGCAATTCACACGTTACAAAATTCTGCTGTTCAGATTATTATTACTTTTGTGTATTAGTAATATTCTAACCGATAAAAATCTATTCAGTAACTTCATACTTCTATTTAAATTAGGTTGTTCCCTAACGCGACATGCTGTTATTTATTTGAGAAAAGAAAAATGATTTAATGAATTGCGATTACAAATTAGAGGGAGTGATTTGTTTATTTTATCTATTTATTTGCTTTTTTATACCTTGATATCTGGTAGTTATTATTATTTTTTATTATAATATTCTAACTAAAATCATTCTAATTCATACTTCTATTTAAATTAGGTTGTTCACTAACAAGCGTTCTATTTAGAAAAGAAATGATTTAATTATCTGTAATTTATTGCATACAAATTAAGATATTGTTATTTTATTATTTTTTAGCTTTTATACCTTGGATTAGATAATTAGTTATTTATTTATTAGCCTTCTAAACTAATAAATTCATTCTTATGAAAGAATGTTTACCGTTTGTATTATTTATAAAAAGGGTTCGATTAATGAAAAATCTGGTATATTACACATTACAGATAGTATTTTATTATTTTTACCAACGTGGATAAAATAAGTTATTTATAAGTTCTCTATAATTCATTGTTATTGAAAGAATGTTTACCATGTTTGATTTAATCCTTAGAAAAGGGTGGAAAAATCGTTAATTTTACGTTAGTATTTATTGACTTAGAACGTATTTTCATTAAACCTTATTCATATGCAGGAAAGTTTTCTGACTTATGAAATAACATATATTAATCATATGATATTTATGAATATATGAATGGAATATGAAATACTGCAATCGTCTGCAAATTACTCTTATGGCATACTAACAATTTTGGACTTTGTACCCACACAAAATTTATTGGTTATCACTTTGTTTTTGTAATTTATTTAGTTTTGCCAACACTAAGTTGCAATAGTACATGTTAGAAATCCCAAACGCGTTTTACAGAAATCAGTTGTACAAATTATTTACAAAGTTTTGAACACTGTACCGCATATGTCAGGATTAAAATATCTGGTGTGGAACACCACACGACCTTCCAACCTACAAAATGGAAATTAAAAGAAATGAAATAATTTTAATAACATTTTTTTTAGAATAATTATATCTTTATATACTTTTATAATAAGCTCATCACGTAAATATGCAATATTTTAAAAGCAAAAACAATAATCTATGTCACACAGATGTTTAAAACGTTACTCAATCGATCCAGCAGACAGAAAATCTCAGCGAAAAATTAAAACACTTAATAATAGTAGTCAAAGTATTATCAATCCATCAAGGAAGAGCGCTGAATTAACCGAGGAACCACCGACTTCAATACTTATCTTCCGTATATCAAGGAAACAACAACGGACAAAATTGGAAGAATTCTACAAAACATCAAGTTAAACCTATATTTAAACCACGCCAGAAAATAGCGAACATACTACAAAACCCTAAGAATCACACCTATTTGAAACCAAGGTATATAGAAATCTCTTGTAGAGATTTCAACACGTACTACATAGGACAGACAAGTAGAAATAAGTGCAAAGAAGGAGGAATATGTAAACGCGGTAAAGAAAAATCAATCAACATCATCGTTTGGCGCAGCATGTAACAAGCACTGGGCACAAAGGAATTTCGTGTTGATTATAGTCTATTCGACATTTCGACAGCTTCTTTGCTTTCTTTTTCAAGAAGGTTGGCAAGCGTTAAATTATATTCAAATTAATTTATGATACTTGACAACTACTATTTATCTAAACCACTATCACTAGATTTTAATTTATGTTTGCTGCGTGTTACTGAGCCCTGGTGGGAAGTTGAAGCATTTCCATTAATGTGCGATGAACTTGTGGTTGTTAATCTCATTATTTGTACTTTCTTCATTTGTAACTAGTATTAGAGTATATTGTTTCTTTAAAATCATTCTCCAGCCTGGTGGAATACGAGGTCGAAATACAGTCTGAAATATGTTTTTTGTAAATTTCTTTTCAATGCGGCCAGTAACGCCTTTAATATAAGGTAATATAATTGATTGTTTGGGTTCTTCGTATGAAATATTTTGTTTGGTGGGGTGCCTGAAACAAGTCTTTATAGTTTTATCAATAGTTCTTAACGAATATCCATTATGTTGCAAACGATTTGCAAATTCTGCTATTTCTTTTATCTCTTGAGTTTTCATCAGATAAGCGAACAGATCTGATGGTAAGAGATTTAATCACGGCGTGAGATAAAGAAGTAGCAGAACAAGTTCATCCCACATTAAATTCCCATAAGGGCACGTAGCAAACATAAATTAAAATCTAGTGATAGTGCTCTAGATGAATAGTAGTTGTCAAGTGTCATAAATTAATTTGAATTAATTGAACCTTTCGAAACGTTGAATGACTATAATCAACACGAGTTAAAATCGAAATAAGTTTAATTTTTAGTATATATATATATATATATATATATATATATATATATATATACTCTGGTGGTGGTATTGTCTGGTCCGAACCATGTGATCGTCAACCTTCACTTGTTGGTCGTCGATACATTACGTTAGTAGAATGAACCAAAAACGCGCATTTTTACACGAAATCGTTCGCGTGTTATTCGCATCTGTACGTGTTTTTTTAATTTTGACCTTTATATTTGACCTCCAGTAGTAATAACCGTAGTTGCTAGTATCTCAAGGTATATTTGAAAAAAAACCGCATCAGTATACATACGTCACTCATTTTCATAATGTGTTTGTAACACAAGATAAACACATGGTTTAAACTGCATATTTATTAACTGACGAAGGTTAATAGTGTAATTGGTAATTTTTTAATTTTAACCAATCAAACTCTTTAAATCCGTTGATTTAACGATTCTGGGCTTATACAAGTGACCCAAATTGGGGCCGAAAAGTTAAAGACAAGACTTACAGTTTACTAATATACCGATCAGATTACTACGAAACATCAAAAGTAATTAATAAAACTTGAAAGCTAAATTACTTACAAGTAAAAAGTTATACAATCACTTACTAAGAAAGGTGTAATAGGAACACAACAAAAATAAAATTTAGGTAACGATTTTTCGTCGGGTATTCAACCGGGGTTGTTGGCTTTTAATTTTCAGTCTTCTGTTACTATTTATTAGATCTATGGAATAGTAATCTTTTACCACAACGTTTCAAAAGGTGTGTTGTGTTAATACATATTTTGTTTAACGATTGCTTTTTAGTTGCACAAGTTTCAGTTTTGCAGGTCAACCTTTAATATTTGGATTCATGGGTATCTATTTCACTCATCAGTTTAGATTTACTTCAATTTAATCACGTTTCGCCATACATTCAGCCGGGTTCCTAGATATTACTTTCTGAGCCTTCAGCAACCATTTTTAGTTCTGGTAGCAGTAATGATCACTCATATTTTATTATTTTTTAAACATACCTTGCATTATATTAAGAAACTTTATAAAGAAAAGCTATCTAAAATTAAATTTTCTTTATAAAATATGTCTGCACTTTTTTTAATAAAATGAATCGTTCACGATATTGAAAAAAAGGAGGATTACCAAAAAAAATTTTTATTCGTATTTTCCCATTTTGCCCAAAAATAGCTATCAAAAGTCTCTCTTACAACTTTTTCGTATTTTGAATATTAAAAAAGATATAGCTAATTGAAAATTTGGACGATTTTTAGTTATTTTCAGATATCTTAGAAAGTTGGCAACAATGTTGAATTTTCTTATCGGTATTTGAATTATCGTGTGATTCTGCCCAACAACTTTTCTAATTTAACCGACTCTGTATCTCTTATAATAACAAAGACAGCCACAGAACGTGGGTAGATTCTAGATACCCTATATATATATATATATATATATATATATATATATATATATATATATATATATATATATAAGTGAGTTCAGTAGGATCTCTTTACAACAGCTTGCGAGCTACTTGGTCCAGTAGTTTCATACGTAAAGATTCACAGCATTTCTTGGATGTATTACGAGAACCTAAGTTTAAACTAGAACAGATATTAGTAATCTTCGGCGTGATTTTACTATTTGCCAACGTTCAGTTGAAGAAGCACTGCAGTTAATAGAAAGGGAGCACAAACCGCCACCACACATCTTGCTTGCTTAAAAAACACATATTTTATGTATAAAGGAAATCGATAGAAAGCAATAATGCCCCCCCCCCCCGGACACCTGTGATTTCTAATCTGTTTATGCAAGAATGTGAAGAACGAGCTCTAAAATCAGCGAAAGAGAAACCAACCTTATGGTTGGGATATGTGGATGACGCAATGTAATCTAGAAAGAAGGGCAATTGCGATTTCTAGATGTGCAGGAAAAATGAAAACAACCAACACACGGTATATCGCAAACCGACACACACGGACAGATACATAAATGCCGATCCACACCATCATCCAGCAGACTGAGAAAATCTCAACGAAAAATTAAAACACTTAATAATAGTAGTCAAAGTATTATCAACCCATCAAGAAAGAGCGCTTAATTAACCGAGGAACCACTGCCTTCCAATACTTATCTTCCGTATATCAAGGGAACAACAACGGACAAAATTAGAAGAATTCTACAAAAACATCAAGTTAAAGCTATATTCAAACCATGCCAGAAAATAGCGAACATACTACAAAACCCTAAGAATCACACCTATTTGGAGAACCAAGGGATATAGAAATCCCTTGTAGAGATTTCAACACGTATTACATCGGACAGACAAGTAGAGAAATAAGTGCAAGGAAGGACGAATATGTAAACGCGGTAAAGAAAAATCAATCAACATCATCGTTTGGCGCAGCATGTAACAAGCACTGGGCACAAAGGAATTTCGTGTTGATTATAGTCTATTCGACATTTCGACAGCTTCTTTGCTTTCTTTTTCAAGAAGGTTGGCAAGCGTTAAATTATATTCAAATTAATTTATGATACTTGACAACTACTATTTATCTAAACCACTATCACTAGATTTTAATTTATGTTTGCTGCGTGTTACTGAGCCCTGGTGGGAAGTTGAAGCATTTCCATTAATGTGCGATGAACTTGTGGTTGTTAATCTCATTATTTGTACTTTCTTCATTTGTAACTAGTATTAAGTATATTGTTTCTTTAAAATCATTCTCAGCCTGGTGGAATACGAGGTCGAAATACAGTCTGAAATATGTTTTTTGTAAATTTCTTTTCAATGCGGCCAGTAACGCCTTTAATATAAGGTAATATAATTGATTGTTTGGGTTCTTCGTATGAAATATTTTGTTTGGTGGGGTGCCTGAAACAAGTCTTTATAGTTTTATCAATAGTTCTTAACGAATATCCATTATGTTGCAAACGATTTGCAAATTCTGCTATTTCTTTTATCTCTTGAGTTTTCATCAGATAAGCGAACAGATCTGATGGTAAGAGATTTAATCACGGCGTGAGATAAAGAAGTAGCAGAACAAGTTCATCCCACATTAAATTCCCATAAGGGCACGTAGCAAACATAAATTAAAATCTAGTGATTGTGCTCTAGATGAATAGTAGTTGTCAAGTGTCATAAATTAATTTGAATTAATTGAACCTTTCGAAACGTTGAATGACTATAATCAACACGAGTTAAAATCGAAATAAGTTTAATTTTTAGCATATATATATATATATATATATATATATACAGGGTGGTCCTTTTAAAGTGTTACAAAGCGATATTGAGAAAATGGCTTAATGAAAATAAATGAAATATCTAGGGATACAATGGGTCGTTGGGGGACACTTTTTGACAGAGTAAGTAATATTTTAACACTTTCCACTTTTTAGGGGTGGGGAGTTACTTTTAGATGTTAAGTGGAAAGGTGTAGTATTCTTTACAGATTCGTAATCTCCAGAAAAAACTACGTTATAATCAATGAATAATTTAATGCCAATGTCAATGTCACTACGTTAAATTCAACAAAATTAAAAAGAAAATCAACAGAAGAAAAAACTGATATTAGGTACATTATTTTATTATAATAGGTGTTCAAAATGACGACCATTTTGTTCTAAACATTTATCAACCCTCTTTCGAAAAGAATTCCGCACTCTGAATAACATATCTGGGGTGATTTCACGAACTGCACGCGTAATCCTTTCTCTCGTGTCTTCGGCTGTACTCCACAAGAAAAAATCGAGAGGGGTTAAGTCTGGCGATCTTGCAGGCCAATTTACTGGTCCCCCACGTCCAATCCATCTGTTAGGGTGTGTCATTCAATATAGCACGTGCTTCTCGACAGAAATGTGGTGGTGCGCCGTCTTGCTGGAACCAAATTGCTTCACGTTGTTGCTCTGGAATATTTGGCATCAATCTTTGCAAGTCATTTCGAATGAAATCGCAGTATCGCTGTCCATTAAGATTACCATCGAAAAAATGAGGTCCAATAATAACATCGCCAAATATCGCACAGGTATTTATCGACCAATGTTGATTAGCGACTGTTCGCATCAGTGTGGATTTTCTTGAGCCCAATAATGCATATTGTGACGATTGACTTGATCATGGTTAGTGAATGTTGCTTCGTCAGAAAATGTTATGTTTTCCAGTGAGTTGTTTTCATTAATCCATTGTCGAAACCACCGACAAAATTGCACGTCTCGAAGTCCTGTTCATACAATTCTTGATGTAAGGTAATATGGTAAGGATGAAATTTAAAATTGTGCAAAATCCTGAGAACGGATGTTTTACATCCGGCGTCTTTGGATAGATCTCGGGAACCAATATGATTGAGATACTGTTCAAAACTCCTACCGCCATGTCGTCGTTCGTTTTGGTTTTTCTCCTGCTGCTTTTCTGGATGAGAGTTGGCCGGTCTGGCGACTCCTAGTCTCTAATCTCTTGAACGCCATGTGAGATTTTGGTGCTAAATGGGGAAATCATTCTCCGAGAATTAACAACATATCAACTTGGCAGTTGAATTCATTCATTTTAAGGATACGTAGTTAAAATCTCAACTAAGATTATTAAATACGAACAGGAACAACAGAGATAATTAACAAACGAACAGAACTAACACTAACTAACAATACACGAACACAATGAACACTAATTTTAACAAGCCGCTTAAACTAAAGACTTTAAACTCGAAGATAATCTAAGGAAATTACTGGCAAGTCGTTCGTTGTCATGATAACTGCAACAGTGGCGGCTGGTGAATCATCGCTGCAGTGCCACATAGCTTCAAAAAAAATCATGAACTTTCTAAGAAAATAATTATTAACTACATAATCTAACCAAAATACCGTATTTTTTTACCCAGTTGACATGTTAATTCTCGGAGGATGTAGAAAAAACGACAATGCTTCTGAACAAAATGGTCGTCATTTCGAAAATCTATGTATTATAATAAAATAATGTACCTAATATCAGTTTTTTCTTTAGTTCATTTTATTTTTAATTTTGTTGAATTTAGCGTAGTGACATTGATATTGGCATTAAATTATTCATTGATTATAACGTAGTTTTTTCTGGAGATTACGAATCTGTAAAGAATACTACACCTTTCCATTTAACATCTAAAAGTAACCCCATAAAAAGTGGAAAGAGTTAAACATTACTTACTCTGTCAAAAGTGTCCCAACGACCCATTGTATCTAGATATTTCATTTATTTTCATTCAGCCATTTTCTCAATATCGCTTTGTAACACTTTAAAGGACACTATATATATATATATATATATATATATATATATATATATATATATATATATATATATATATATATATATATATTACATTGAAACCATGTCTTTGGACGTTTTCCCACTGAAATCTTTCTATAAATAACGATTGCTCTGGTCCGAACCATGTTATCGTCAACCTTCACTTGTTGGTCGTCGGTACATTACGTTGTAGAATGAACCAAAAAACGCGCATTTTTTACACGCAATCGTTCGCGTGTTATTCGCATCTGTACGTGTTTTTTTTTTTTATTTTGACCTTTATATTTGACCTCCAGTAGTAATAACCGTAGTTGCTAGTATCCCAAGGTATATTTGACAAAAACCGCATCAGTATACGTCACTCATTTTCATAATGTGTTTGTAACACAAGATAAACAGATGGTTCAAACTGCATATTTATTAACTGACGAAGGTTAATAGTGTAATTGGTAAATTTTTGAATTTTAACCAACCAAACTCTTTAAATCCGTTGATTTAACGATTCTGAACTTATACAAGTGACCCAAATTGGGGCCGAAAGGTTAAAGACAAGACTTACAGTTTACTAATATACCGACAAGTATTGCCATCATCAGACTAATACGAAACATCAAAAGTAATTAATAAAACTTGAAAGCTAAATTACTTACAAGTAAAAAAGTTATGCAAATGGTAAAAAGCATATATTATAGATTATAAATCTTACTAAGCTAAAAGAGATTATAAACTAGGGTATTGGACATAAAAAAAAGAAAATTCGTAAAGGGAAAGCAAGGAAAATCACTTACTAAGAAAGGTGTAATAGGAACACAACAAAAAATAAAATTTAGGTAACGATTTTTCGTCGGGTATTCAACCGGGGTTGTTGGCTTTTAATTTTCGGGTCTTCTGCTACTATTTATTAGATCTATGGAATAGTAATCTTTTACCACAACGTTTCAAAATGTGTGTTTTGTCAGGGGCGTAAACAACGCCTTGGCGACCTTGGCAGCGCAAAGGGGCGCAGAGCAGGAGGGGCGCAGCAAAAGACAATAACAAAAAATAAGAGTAATGAAAATCTTAAATGAAAAACACTGATGAATGTTAACTAAAGAGAGAGCAGTGAGAGAGTAAGTATCAACGTCTCTCTGTATCTATGTAAGTATGTGATGCAACGAACAGATTTTTCTTCTGTGTTTGTTGGTGTGACGTCGCATCGTCGCTGTGAATCACCGCCAGGCGCGCCCTGTCGCCCTGTCCGAGTGTCCGCTGTTCTGTCTACCCTTTGTTTATCTGTCAGTCAGTCACACAGTCACAGTCAGTTATTGTCTTAGCAGTCATAGATAAAAAAATACGTTAAGAATGGCAACTCTGTATACTTTTTCAAAACGAGTTTGAGCGTCACCTACAATTAGGACAGATACTAATTAAATAAACGCGTAATTTTAAATTAGTATAGAGTGTACCTATGCTATTAATATTCAATAGAATTATTACATCTAATCAATCACAAGGTAATATTATTGGAATGAACAGGCAGAATAACAATAATACCTTGGATTGATTATGTAATGAAAATTCTATTTCCGTTGTTTTCAAAAAATTTAGATTTAAAATTGGATTTCAAAAAATACATTTCTAATATTAAGAAAATTTATTAACATGATTAACGCTGCATAAAGAAAATAAAGTAAAAAAAGGTATACATTAATATGAAAATTATTATTTTACTTTAGAACTTATTCGTTCATAACAAAAACTTATAATAATTATATTGTTGTATTGTTATTTGTTTTATCCTGGACCAAATATATACACTTACAGTCAACCCTTTCTTTAAGAATGTCTAGTAAAAGAAACTCTTTTTATACAATTATTTGTTTGGACGTACAGCCTATGTTTGCCAAGGGGCTTATCCCACCTTAGTTACGCCACTGTGTTTTGTTAATACATATTTTGTTTAACGATTGCTTTTTAGTTGCACAATTTTCGGTTTTGCAGGTCAACTTTTAATATTTGGATTCATGGCTATCTATTTCACTCATCAGTTTAGTTTTACGGGGTTCCCAGATATTCATTTCCGAGCCTTCAGCAACCATTTGTTAGCTCTGGTAGCAGTGTCAGGCTACAAGTTGATACCTAAATTTTATGTTTTGTTGTGTTTCTCTTTCAGCTTTTTTAGAAAGCAATTTTCTTGCTTTCACATTACTTATTTTTTGTTTTTAGTATGGAATATCTTACTTGATCTCGTCTTAAGTAATAATTATAGACTATAGGATATGCTTTTTACCTTTTGCGTCACTAATTTTAATGTTTTGTAACAGCCTGATGATGACCAAATAATTGTCGAAACTTTCAACGATATATTAATTATGAATTATAATAATATTAATTAATTTTAAGATGTAATTTGAGTTGGACTTGTATAATAGAACACATTTCAAACATTTTTTTATTATACAGGGTACGCCCAAAGACCATATTTTTCTTCCAGTACACTCGCTTAAGTAATTTAGAGAGATTTAGATGCGAGACCAATACTCCTATACAATTACGAGCATAACACGAAAAACAGAAGAAGAACTTTCTAATATAGAGTGAATGAGTTGGAGGGCTAATGAAGCTGTAAGATTTATTTATTTTCGTTGGTTTCTTATTATATTGTTAGTACGTTGAAATAATATTGTTGAAGATCACTATTTCTAAAAAATATGTTTTTGTTTGTTAAACTTAGTTTTGTTTTTTGAATTAGTCAGATAAACATTAAATCATTAAAATGTGTTTACTCTTAATTTGCAATTTCCAAGGAAAATGCTTTCAAATAACACCCATGTTGCCGCATGGTGTCAGTAAAAAATTTTGTGCCCTTGTTTTTGACCCAGTAGGGGTCCCTAGATCTAAGTTAAAATAGGAAATGAACTAAGCAGATATGAAAAAAATAGCCGATTTCTTGTATTCGTGGACACGGATGGGATAAACGTGCCGGATCAGACTGAAAAGACGAATGCAAATGCAGATTCCATAACTTAATAGCAATAGAGGGAAAATTGCAAAAGAAGATTATAAAATGCGGATACTTAAGAATCACACTTGTAAATCAAATTGTAAAATATCACTCATAGTGATTAACATTTATGACAACCTAAGCACAGTGGTTCAGTAATAGGTTTTCTTTTACTCGCTGTGCGTTATTTTCCAACCAAACTTAAGTTCGGACTTGAATTAATTGTAAGTATTGCTATTAACTGAAAATTGTTCCCCTACCAATGCTTAAACATTAAAAGAGTTAAAAGTCTTTGTTATAGCAACTTATGCATTGTGATTTCAATTTTTCCGGAACAACGAATCGTTAATTATATAATCTCCGGGAAACGCATATAATTATTAATAAACTTCCCTTGATAACAATATAAAAATCTAATTAACGATTAGATAACTTATCGTCATTTAGATAATTTATGCAATGCACATTGAATGCTTTCTTATTTTTGTTTACAAAGATGCAATTTAATGTTGCGCCGTTCAATATTTTCACTTTACACGAATTAATAATACAACATAATTATCGTTTAAGTTTCTGTGGATAAAAAAAATGCGGAAACTGAAATATAATAAAGAGGTTTTAAATAATGTTAGGAAAACTTACAAAGGAAAAACATGGCAAACCAAAGTGGCTGGTACGATTATTTTTTGATTAGGGTGCCCTCTCGTTGGACAACCATCGTGACTTTACATATTGTAAAAGATAGCCATTGGTCATCTTTTAGTTTTCCGTCTGCATGAGTATGTTATTATTAATTTGTCTAGCGTGTCGACAGCACCTTTAGTTTTGTTGTTAAAATCATGAACGGCTTTTTAAGGTCTTGGTTACACACTCCGTTATCGTGGTGTATGGTGCTCATGAGCGTAACGTTTTTATTCCGTGTCTTTGGTAGAGTAAAATTTTGAAGAAGAGATTCTTTCCTCTTTCAGACCAATACGGCTGGTAATTCAGGCTTATTTTTGCGAATAGTGCCAAGCATGGGTATTTTTCTTTTCAATAGCATCTGCCCCAGATCGTACGAGGTAAAAAATAATATCACGCGTTACGTTGTGACCTTTTAGACCATAAGTAAGATTTAGCACAACTCTTTTACCTTGACTTCTCTCTGGAGGTTCTCCTTCTCCATTTCCGAGGTAAACTTGCATGTTATATGCATAAGCAGTTACAGAATCGCATAAAGTTCAAATCTTGACTCCGTATTTAGTAGGTTTATTGGCGATGTACTGTCTAAAAGGACAATGGCCTCTAAAAAGTACCAGTTGTTCATCTACTGTTACATTATCGTGAACATTATAGAGCTTAGGTAGAATTCCAACCCATTCATCCCACAAGTCCCGTATGGGTGCTAATTTATCAGTTTGACGTCGTTATGGTCGAGTTTTTATCGTCAAAGCGAATTATTCGTACAATTACATGAAATCGCTGTAGGGACATCGTTAGTCTGAATATTGGACGGCCTATATTTCCATCCACACACTGGCCTCTCCATGAGATTTATACACTCCACCTAGAAACAGTGGCCAAAATAGACTTCTAGTTCAACTAATGTTAGTTCTTGAAACGTGTTGCCACAAAGGCCTTTGCCTTCTAAATTTGGCATTTTCAAAATTAGGTTTACAGTTTTGGGTGTTAAATATAAGAAGTACGCGGATTTTATATCAATGATTCACAACGTAGCATACCTTGTTGGCCCAGGAATTAACGAAATAATATTTGCAGCTGATAACCTTCCCGGTTGATATGTCTTGATTCCATACTATATTGCCATCTGTTGAAGTTACGTGATTATTCGTACCAGCTTTATCTGAAATCGTGCTTTCAATTTCTTCTTCAGAAGCATTAGAATCACTATCAGAAACGCACAAAAGTTTCTCAAGTTCACTATCCGTAAGCACTCTCTCACTACACATTTTCAATAATAAATATCAATCGCTAGGTATTTCTTATTAGAGTATAGCATCAAGTTTGATATTCACTACGAAACTAACACACATGTACTCACTGGATGCATTTATATACGGAGCCACAGACAAGTCTCAACAGGAACAAACTTGTTTACCGGTATACAAATAACGCAATATTGTGCAATAATGTGGCAATATTACGTAAGTTATTTATATTTATGAAAATAAAACAAAACTAATAAAATACATTCGTCTATGATAATAATCTGCTTCTCGTTCTTCTAATTTGAACCTCACAAATCGTCGTATCATATAGACCTAAACACAGTGAGTGTAATAAATGCATTTAAAAAAAACTAATTATAATTTTCTAACATCAATCTAGGTATACCGTTTTTAGAGTAATGAAATAAAAGTCATGCAGTGGCAAGGAAATATTGAAATAAATTAACGAATTATGCACATTAGAGGAACGCGATTGGGTCATATTAACCCGAACACAATAGAAGGGTTAAATGCAGTCTTCCATAAAACGGTAATCCACCTACAGTTTTGATCCTCTTGAATAAGCTCCAGTAGATGGTCACAGTTACAGTTCCCCATTGTAATCATAACTGTTACCTATGGTTTGACATATATTATATGAAAAATAATTGTTACGATCACTTAACCATAACTCCCACTCGCTTTGTAGATCACAACAGCGTTTCAGTGTTTGAATCACAGTGGACAATTTGATTACAACCGCCATGTATTTTTTAATTATGTCGGGAAACTATCATAACAATTTCTTCATTGTATTTCAACAACCTTGATAATCCATTGTAACATGTGCAAAATGTTATTGAACAGTAAGTACAACTAAAATAATTTTCGTAAATTCTGATGTCAATTAAATACTCTAAAACTATATTATTGCATTGAATGATTTTATCGTCGACAGTTTAATTTTACACTTTTCGTCCCCAAGAAAATTCTCCCCCGGAATATTCCTCACCCGAAAATTCGCCCTGGAAAATTCGCCTCCGAAACTTCGCTTTCGGAATATTCGCCCCCGGAAAATATAAATTAATGTTAACTATTATTGTGGATTTAAAACAGGAATTCTTCAACTTAAGATTAAAGTTCCAAGGTTACAATATTCACCTATATCCGAACATTTATCAGAATGTCCATAGTATACTCAAAAATTTAAGTAAATTGATTTTCGATATCGGTATTGTACGTAGCGGACTGTGAAAATTTTATTATTGTAATAAACGTTTGTCAAATCGCGATTGTTACCACGAGAGAAAAGATAATTAGTGAATTTTTAATATCTTGATAATACGTTGTAATTTGCTAATGTTTTCAAAAAATTTTATTTATATATTTTTATGTAAGAAATAATATTTTTCTAGAGTTGTAAAACACATGTTGGGGGGTGAGTGGCAAGTGCACGCTTAAAAATGCTTTACTGAAGGGGCGTAACGAATCATAAGAAATTCTTATGCGCGCTCTTGATGTAAAAATGTCATTGATCTAATGATTAATTGTGACTAGAGAGAGAAATCTAAGGTTTATTACGACCGAATGCATGTTTTTAAAATTAAGATGTCGTGCTATAATTAATATGAAACTGTTCCAACAGAAATTAATGTTTCTTGTTTCTTTTTTTACTTTTGAAAAACGAGGGTGGTTTCTCGGGAGTAGATATATTTAGTTTTGAAATCGAAGGGGGCAGTTACAGTTAGCGTGTCAATCGAACCAGATCGAGTTTTAGGTTAATTAAATACCTTCATTGTAAACAGTTTGTCTTTTAAATAATTCTTGCGTGTACATTTTTCTTTGGAATTCGCCAACAGTAAGTTGTATTTTCTTTCGGGGTTAAACCGCATATGTTAAGGATTTGTGTCTGTGATCAATTAAGGGAATATTTATTCTAGTGTAAGCATGTATTTTTATATATAACTGAAAGCTCGCAGTGAATCATTTTACCAGCCTATGTAACGTATTAAAAGAATCAAAAATTGCATTGCAAGGGTATCTTATTCGTACGCGGACTCATTAAGCTGAAATAGTACAGGGCCCTCTCACTCTGGTATTTTGTACGCACTCCCGAGATCAGATAACCATTCAACACCTCGAATTTTATTTTTATCGTTTTTATTGTTGTACAGATCACTGTGTAACCGGAGAAGGGAGCACGGTATTTTTCTAACGCACTCAAACTTATATATCAGTCGCGATGTTTGTGATTTATTTATAACGTACCGTTGTAAGGATTTGTTTTAATGAGTTTTTATTGTCAGTTTGTTTAAATAGAATTATTTGCCTGCGAGCTGATTTCTCTTTGTATCTGCTTTATTGCAATTTGATTTATGTATTATGTGCTTTAGTGGTCACTAAACAATTGCGTACGTGCAAATTCCTTGTCTATTTTCCTTTGTCCTTGCCTTCACCTTATTATCACCTGTGATATTTTACTGTTGATATATTTTATATGCACCGTAATTTACTTTATTATTTTATGTGCTTATTTACTTGAAGACCGGCATGATTGGTTTTTAAAGGGTCACATATTTGGTGTTACGATTTCTATTACGATTTTTTATTATTTATGATCAATTGTGTGTGACTACATGTGTTTTTTGTATTGTTTCGGCGTAGCTACACTGATTTTTATTCATTGCTCTAAATGTTATAATTTCGTACGCACTTTAACCTGATTTAATGGTGTTTTGTTATATATTTAACCCTTTCATTGTTTTTTTGTGTTATTTGCTTTATTTATGTACTTGTGCAATTACTTATTTATGAATAAAGTGGGTTTTGTTGGTGGTTCTTTCTCACAATAGTAGATTAACGGGCTTTTCAAGATGGGGTACCTGGACGCTACAGTATTTATACAAGCAAGTAAAGAGTAACAATTTCGTGCTTTTGATAAACGCCTTTACTTTAAAACAAGATCACCAGTGTAGCAATAATATAACGTATATGTATATGTATATGTATATGTATATGTATATGTATATGTATATTATATGTATATAGTATATAGTATATGATATATGTATATGTATATATATTATTATATGATATATATATATGATATTATATTATATGTATATATATATATATATGTATATATATATATATATGTATATTATATATATATGTATATATATATGTATATGTGTATAATATCATATACTTCCTAGCCCGCTGTGGTACTTGAGGGACCTTACGCAAGCATCTCACTTTTTATCTACTTCTTTTTCGGCATTTTTTGAAACGTCTTTTTGATTAGATTTTCAGACCTCATCTTCTTCTACACCTCAGTGCACTTTTATTTTTCCACCTATTGCTGGTTCATTATACCACTTTTTCTTTTAAGCAAGCAAATACTCATTAACGCTTTAAGAATTTTTTTTGCATTAAAATGGCAAAAGCATATATTACGTAACAACTTAACTATCTCATCGGTTTCAATTAAACATATAGTAAATAACAATTTTCTAAAAGCAGGCATTGCTAAAACATGTAATATAAAATATAGAAGATTAAAGCTTGAGCTTAGCAACTGTAACAATAGTTTTGGGGAGTTCAGAATGCTGGCAGTTCGCAACTTATTTTTAGAAAAACTTTCAATCAGAAAGTTAAATATGTAATTAAAGCTCAGCTAAACGATTAATACAAAATTTTGTTCTCTGGTGATTGCCGCTCTTCGCTTCGCGTCGAGCGGCGAACTTTACTCTCCGAGCAAAAAAGTTGTACTTGTCACTCTTAATGCATAAAGATCCATTGCTCTTACAACACCAGTAAATTAGTATCTTAATTTGGTTACGTTTAATGCTATAAGGACAAATTTAAAATGTTCATTTAATTTTCTGTTCCTTACGTTTAGAACAAAACTGCATCCAAAATACCTTTCAAATGGAACTATGTACGGTGTTTGTTCTGTTCAATAAATAATCTGATATATGATTATAAAAGGCATTTAATTTCCTATTGTATAATCTCTTGTCATTAAAAATAATTTTATTATGCTAATGGTAGTATAAACCTTATGAATTATAAAACGATACAAATGCATTTAGAACACGCAGCACTTCGTGGAAACCATCAGAAACTTCCAACCAAACCTCGAAGAAATACTGGTAAGCTTCGACATTGTAAGTCTATTCACAAATGTGCCTACCGATAATGCACTAACTATCATGAGGGACAAGCTGGAAAAGGATGAAACGTTGGACAAACGCACGCAACTCTCGGTAAACACAATAATGGAACAATATGCATTAGAGCTACATATTTCCAGGTAGAAGACAAATTCTACCAACAAGAGTTTGGGATGGCTATGGGTTCCCCACTATCACCCATAGTGAGCAATATATATATGGAAGACTTTGAAGACCAAGCGATATCCGAATTCACAGAGAAACCAAGGATATGGCTTAGATACGTGGACGATACCTTCGTAGTTTGGAAACACGGCAAGCATAAGCTAGATGAATTCCTACATCATCTAAATAGCCGCGCACCCACCATCAAATTCACAATGGAATTGAGTCGGAACAAAACTGCCATTCCTGGATGTACTTGTACACAGGAATGACAACACTTTCACGACAAGTGTATACAGGAAACCTACCCACACGGGGAGGTACCTACACTACAACTCAATCACCACAAAAACCTGAAGTTGAAAATGCTTGTACGATAGAGCAAAAACAATATGCTCAAAACAAGAGGACCTGAACAGAGAAAAGAAAATATCGCTAGAACACTCAAAGAAAATGGCTACCCCGATCTAACACCTAACCTGAACAGGAAAGGGTAACCGAAAAGAAGAACCTAAATATACAGCGATAATACCATATATACAAGGTACCTCAGACAAAATACGAAGGATAGGCAGCAAATACAAGATACGCACTGCCTTCAAATCGACCAGAACGCTCAGGGGAATACTAACCAAAACCAAACCATACAATGAAGATCAGAATTCCAAGAACTGTGTATACAACCTACCATGCGAATGCGGCAGAGCATACATAGGAGAGAGCAGTAGACCACTCAAAGAGAGAACTCAGGAACACAAGAACAACGTCCGCAAGGGCGAAACAGAAAGATCAAGAATCGCCGAATATGCCTGGAACGAAGACCACCGCATCCAATGGGATAACATACAGATAGTGGCAAAGACGAGAATACAACTCGTCGGAAACTCAAAGAAGCCACATTCATCGCACTAGCAGAAAATCCAATAAGCCAAGCTAGTGTAGAAATGAAACCCATATGAATTCCAATAATGCACGAAGAGCTTAAGCGCAATACTCCTACGCAAGAGGTTACGGCGCAACATGCGCAATAAACTTCTGCGCAACCACGAAAAAAGTTTAATATATATATATATATATATATATATATATATATATATATATATATAAGTTCTAACAAATATATATTGGATTACTCAGTGGCTCAGCGGTAAAGGTGTCAGACTAGTAAGTGAAAGGTACCAAGTTCGAATCTGAGAGTAGTCAAGTGCTTGAGAAAAATTAGATATAACAAATGAATTCGACTCAAGTGCGAAAACAGTCCTTCTCAGGACTAAGCCTGATGACGGAAGCAGAGTCCGCTTCCGAAACGTCGCGCTCAAAAAGCATAAACTGTGGAAATAGGCCGATCAACTCCACTAAAATGCATTTAGTTACAGTTTTCTGTTTTGACTTCAATGACTATCTAGATCAACTTTTACTAAGGTTACTATTATGCTTAACTCGAGATGTCAAATGGATCTGACACCATTGATAAACAATAAACATAACCTCTAATAATTCTCCTCTTCGTTTCCTTATTGTTTTTACCACGATTATTTCCCATTTTCACTTTTCCAAAACAACCTTTTTTAAGACTACCCATCTTTATCAAATAATTACAAGGTAGGTAAATTACATTTTAAACCACAAATTCGTGTTTTATGATTTCAGAGCGTAATATTGTGCGACGTGCCTTTTTCTCTAGAAGAGAATAAATTTCTTTTGCCGTCCTATTTCCGTAATGGAAATAAAGACGAAACAGAAGCTTGGGTATATTCAATTCGCTTATGTATAGAAGAATTTCGATAACCGAATGATTGGAAGAAACCTTTGGCCTCCAAGATCACCGAATCTAACGCCCTTGGATTACTTTTTATTTGGTTATCTGAAAAATGTAATTTATAGAAATCGTTTGCGTACACTTCCCGAATTACGTGCAGTTATAGAATCGGCTGTACACAACATAACGCAAAAACAATTGGAGGCAGTTTTTGAAAACATGAAAAGGAGAGTGGATGCCTGTCTCAATAATGGTGATGATCACTTTGAACACTTATTATGTTATGCGACTGACGACTGTTGCCTCGTAGGTACACAATTTATAAAAGAAACTTAACCACGTTTCAATTACCACTAATACATTTAGCAGCATGTAAGTATTAAAAGGCGTGTTAATTTTATTTAATATTTGTAAGGTTAGGTTTATATTGTTTAGTATTGTGCAGTACCATATGAGAGACGGCAAATGGTGACTAACATCCTGTTTCATAAGAGCGACTGTGTTAATTGTTATTGATACCTTTGTATAAACATACAATGCGATTAACAAAGAAAGGGGACGCCGCTGCCATGAAACATGTCGTTAATAACCATTTGCCGCCACATATGTAATAGTACGCCAATACTAAATATAACCTCAAAATTGACATTTCACGTTTAATGTTGACGAGTGGAAAGAAAGGTGACGCCACCCCTACTAAACATTCGATAGGAACCATTTGCCGCAACAGATATGATAGTACACCAATATTAAACATAACCACCAATTTAAACCTGTCTTGGCTTTTCGCCTGCATATTTGAACTGCACAATCTTTTCTCGTCATTTGCACCTTATACAAAACAGCCTTTTTCAAGACTATCCATTTTTATCGAATAATTACAAAATACTAGATAAATTTTGAGTTAAAAATGTATTACCATTGTAGTTTGTAATATTCTGAGACATACTTTTTACTCTTGAAGACAATAAAATGCTTCTGCAGCCCTATTTCCGTAATTGAATTAAACACAAAAAATGGGGTTTGAGTGTATTCAATCCGTTTATGTATGGAAGAATTTCGAGAAGCATATCATGACTATAATGTGAATTATGAGCATTATTAATCGTGCTATTTAGCTGTTTAGCACTACAGGAAACGTTGCTGTTGGGAAATCACCTGGTCGCCAGTAACTAATGAGGAGGTTGTAGAAGATATTCGTGTGCGTCTTGACCAAAGTCCTAAAATCCTCTGCGACAATTATCCCAACAAACTGACTTGTCTTATGGAACATACCACAAAATTGTCAGAAGAAAACCACATTTCTACCCGTACAAAATAGCAGTGTTACAAGAACTCCATCGTCTCGACTTTTAAAAGCGTGTAAATTATTTCAATTTGTTCAACGCAATTCTAGGAGATGGCTGAACCAGAGCTATTTCTCCGACGAGGCCGAGCTATCGAACTCGAAAACTCTCATGTATATCAGGAATCACCGGTTCATCCTTTAAAAGTAGGAGTGTGGATAGCGATATCGAGGAGGAGAATTGTCGGGCCAATATTCTTTGACGATAGCGTTAATGCGGAACGTTATCGTGCCATGTTGCAACAGTTTATCGATCAACTTTACGATGACGAATTACAAGATAGTTTCTTTCAACATGACAATGCAACCGCACATACAGTTGCAGAAACAATAAAGTTTGTTTAACAGTGCTTTGAGGACCGAATGATCTGAAAAAACCGTTGGCCTCCAAGATCTCCAGACTTAACTCCTTTGGGCTAACTTTTATTTTGTCACCTGAAAAATGTAATTTATCGTAATCGTTTGCACACGATTGACAAAATATGAGCAGCTATAGAACTTGCTGCTCGGAACATTACACAACAACAATTGCACAAAGACTTTGACAACATAAATATTTGAGATAATGGAGAAATTACGTCGAAGGTTTATACCTTTGCCGTCTTCTAAAATCGTATTTTCGATTGTTTAGAAGTAATGATTACATGTTGCTATTAAAATATAAAAAGATTGAAAAATTATTGCTATGAACCTAACAAAGGCAAAATGATAATCTTCTCTAAACTGCATTCCATTAACAACCTTGATTGCATTACAGTAAAATCTAAATACTTTTGCCAAACACAAGTATACCCCGCACTAAAATTGCATACAAAAGGGCACTTTAAATTAAAACAAATCCTATCTTGGCGATCTATTATCTTGTAATTTTCTTAAAAGAATGAGCGACTTATTAATTTTATTAGTAACACTCACATTGACTATCAATTTAAATTAAGAGTGTATAACTGGCGCTAGAATGCAGTAAGCATTAATTGATTGTCAGAAATAATTATCGTATTCTAGTAGTCTTTGTAAAAGCAACAGAAATTAAAGTTGCGTCATCAGCATAAATAGTGCAGCGGATATCGAAAACCATAATCAATTAAAATTACCATAGACTAAGATGGATCACTTGTTAGGCAGCAAAGATCATATATATATATAGCCCGTAAAATGGATGATTGCGAATTTCGGCTTAGCGCTTTATTTAGCGTGCACACTCGTAGTTTGTGTCAGGTGGGTTAGAAGGAGATAGTAATATTTGTTTTAGGCGTCTCTTTAAAGACTAAATTGTCTGTTGTAATCCTTTGACAGTGGTATTCAAAAGTTTGTTTCACGTGTTTGTAACTAACAACTAAATATGTTATATTCCTTCAATTTATAAAAAAAAATTAAAACGTAATTGAAAATATAATAATATAATTTATTTTTATAAACATTATTGGAATTGAATTATGTTATTAAATTGAATACAACATTGTAAATAATTTTCATGATATTTTTCAACTACAAAATTACCTTATAATTAACTATTTTCTAAATAAGTACATTAAAGAATGTAGGGTCATTAATATATCATTATTTTACACAATGGAGTAATGTCGACAGATTTCAAATTTGCGTTAGTACTGTTTGCATACAATTGTTGTAATAACCGTAAAATGCCAGGAAAGTTTTTAAACGAACGTTGCCATGAACTCGTGTTTAATGTGTATGAGAATTTTTGTTGCGAAAAGGATAATATTGGTCCTCTGTGTTATTGTTGAGAACACATTGTTGCAAATTAAGTTGTAATTTAGATCCTTTTTGTTCATTTCTCCTACTCTAATGGTAAAAAGCTTTTTTTATGTAAATATTACATTCTTCTAATTAAAACTGCATATTAAACTACATGCTTATTTACAGTTATTACTTGTAGTTTTTATTTATTGCAAAAATACTGAAATTTAATTTTTTTATAAATGGTTTGAACAAAATTAAATTATTTGCATATATATTTGAAGACTTTGCTACATTGTGTAAAATAATGATATATTAATGACCCACATTCTTTAATGTACTTATTTAGAAAGTAGTTCCTAATAAGGTAATTTTGTTTATAAGAATAAATTATATTATTATATTTTCAATTACGTTTTAATTTTTTTTTATAAATTAAAGGAATATAACTTATTTAGTTGTTAGTTACAAACACAAGAAATAAACTTTTGAATACCACTGCCAAAGGATTACAACAGACAATTTAGTCTTTAAAGAGACGCCTAAAACACATATTACTATCTCCTTCTAACATACCTGACACAAATACAGATGTTTCAAACGTATAGTGTCCGTCTTAGTTCACCACTCGCAGCGACGATAATGTAGCATTTCATTCTCTCTGTTTTCAAATATTGTGTGTTAGAACGAATTAGATACAAACTCATAACATTTTTTTGCCAACTCTCATATTATTTTATTTTTTTCATGTACTTTCGGACAAGCGGGCCAATTGCGTTGAAATTTGGTTAAGATTTGTATTTTAGAATCAAACTTTTTCCACTATCCTTCGTGGAAGGCCCTGTTCATGATCGGCATTTATTCTTAAATTCATGCACCACTTTCGCTTTTCATCCAACTCACTGTTATTCATATGTATTTATAATACATAGTGTATAAGGATACTAAACAATTTCCACATTAATTTATCACATTTTGCTTGTTGACGATTTTTGAAAAAAACAAACAAGAAATCTCATCAATGATATGGATTGTATTTTATTCTTTCTCGCACATATTAATGGTTTCTGGAATGCAGTCGTTGATAATGCGCTGTTGTATGCTTGGTAAAAAGGTTAGTTAGATTGCATAAACTTTACTGAGGTGATTCCATAAAAGGAAGTGCAAAGGAGATAAACTGTGAATGATGTCATTGGACAACATCTTTACGTGCAGTTCAATGATTTGAAGGATGTGATCCTAATGGTCGCACACACAATTTATTTATTAATGCCGGATTAACCATGTTTCTACTGGTTCTTTGATAACTGCCACACAATCACATCAGTGGCTTTGACCACGACATCTACCGTAATCATAATAGCAAACTACTTAAGTTAAGATTAAAATTTCCCTGCGTTGCCATCGTTGTGAAAAATAGTTGCCGTTGTGGTAGTCATTATTATCAGCGTCAATTGCATAGGTAATTACAGACATGCACATGGAACACTGGTATGACGTCTGTAAATAAAAAGTAGCTGTGGTGATCACCGGCTTCTCGTTCGCCGTTGCGACGGGGACCGTTGTGATTTACAGCCTTTCTTTACTGAAATATTTTACGCTGTGGTCGGTTTGCAAACGTTCTGACTTACATGCTTTTCGTTCCTTATAATTTCATGCCAAAAGGATTTAATTGCATCAGCAACCATATTTAAGATCGTTCTATGCAAGTCCGAGTAAAATATTTACGTTAAGGGTGAATTTCATGTTGTATGTTCTGGCCGGGTGGCCCAAACCATTTGTGTATAGTCTGCAGTAAAAATCAAAATGAAAATTTTCTGGCGCCCTTTGCGCATTTTTTTAAAATCAATAACCACACAGCATTTTAATACAACACCGAACGCGTTTATATATACTTAAACTATCATCAGCGATAGAAGAGAACGAAATTAACAATACCATATATCAAGAACTGTGTTTATTAAGTTTTTACGTCAAAGGAAGAGTATGCTTGTTAATATATTTAACAAATCACATAGTGTTTGAAAACATGTGCGGGGTTATGCCAGATTTATACTAAACGGTATACTTAATATCACAGATTTAATTACATCAACCAAACTTTCATTAATGCTAGTTTTGGTAGGTCGTTTAGTTTGCTCTACATATCTATGATTACAATTTTTACAATTAATTGTGTAAATTCCGTACCCTTCCAGCATATCCGTGATTTTTTTTTGCTGAATCCTGTCACATGTTACATAGTTCGTACATTTTTATGAGATGCTTATTTACATTCATAATGCGTATACGAATTGATTTTAGTGTCTTCATTATAAAATGATGTATGGACTTATTGCATGTCATTTACAAAGATAATGTGTTTGGTTGTATATCAAATATTTATCAAATATCTACGTTTATTTAATATAATAGCATCATCGATAATACATTAGTCTACCAGCTACTAGTTTACTTCAAACAAAAAACACCTTTATTGATTTAACCAAAGAAATGTGTCTATCAATTGAAAGAACTATATTGAGATTTTTAAAAGATTGGCCAGAGATTCAAGGCATTCGGAACCTTTTTTTTTTTGAAGTAAGTGTATTTTAAATGTCAAAAATATTAATTATGTAGCAACAAAATTAAACGTTTAAAGAATTCGATAACTTCTGTCAAATATTATTTATTTTCCTTAATTATTCTTCAAGGTACATAGTAAGAAAGTACGTATATGTACCTACACTATTAAATTATTCATGTATCATTCATTTTTTGCTATGTACACAGTTGGATAGTTCTCACGGTATATAACCTATGTTTAAGTAAATAAATAAATGATGCAAATTATTTCTTATTTTAACTTTGAATACTAAATTGTTTGCCTAATATGAAACAAAACAAAACTGAGTTATTAATAGGTATCGATTGCGTTTGACAATTACTAACCTTGTACTATTTGACCTGTATTGTAATGCTTCATTGTAATTTTAGTGCTCAACATAATTGAAACTGTCATAAAAATATTAGTTTGTATGCATCATTTTCCGGAAAACATCTCGAATTTTATCACAACGTAGTTCTTAATTGCTCCCTAAAAAAGTACTTATCGTATTTGACTTACATTTTAAGTAGAAATATCTATGTAAAATTACGTAATAGGTTTTATGAGTATTGCATTTCCAGAATACTAAAAAGAGTACGTATTCGTGCATACATATGCGCATATTTTGTTCTAGTGCATAAAATTCCGTACTATATTTATTTTCGTTATCGTTATCCAAATTGGTTCCATTTACTTTTGACTTTTCTAAAAAGATGTCATAAATCAATAATACACATAGTTGTAATCTGAAGTGCGTCCCTTTGTATTTTATCAATTTCTGTTTTCTATAAGGCCATATGATTTAAACATTTTGTTGAACAAATTTATACTGTATGCTTATCAATAGAGAGCGGATTTTATGCAAACTGCATATTGCTTATATTTTATAGTACCACCCACGCGTTTCGGTTTTTATACGAATCGCATTAATTATAATTATTGGGCACTAATTAGTTTTTGCATATTTTGCATATTTGGTCAAATACTGCATATTTGGGCAAATCTGCATATTTGGCTAAATATTACATATTTTGATGTTTTACGCATATTATGCACTTTTTTTGCATAATTTAACATTTTTTTTTTCAATTTTTGCGTTGAAACTCAGGTTATGAAATATTTTCGGGACTCCTGTTCAAAGTTAGAAATGTTTATATCCTTTTAAAATAAATATCTTTAAAAGGTGGTGTCTAACATCGGCAGGTAGTTGTTTACTTTTAATTATTGTCTGAGTTGACAACTATCCTAAATCCTAATACTTCCGGATTGCAAAGAGGTAATACGATTTTTTGTTGAGTGCTTCTAAAATTTTTGTATGGAAAGAGTTGATGAATAAAATATACATAGTTAATCCCTAACAACCAAATGACCTTGCTTAGTAGAAAACCCCTATTTTAAAATAAGGAATAATATTGCCCATTCCTTTATAAAACGTGCATGTGAACAGTAGTGCAGACTGCAGAATTTAGTTTTCGAATTATATTTAACATGCCAAAAGTAAAGAATAATTTAGTTCCAGTATGGATAAAAAAATGTCCCTGCACTCCGAATGGACGGTGAAAAGGTGTTTTGTACAGCATGTGGAAAAGCGGTAAGTGACAATTCAGAATACTGTTTTAAAATATTTTTAAACACTGACAACAATGAACGAGGCCTTTAGTGAATACAGAGCAGGTATTAGTTTTTTATTCAAACGTTGTATTTAAATGCATCGTTTTATAAGATAACGCGGGAAATATTTAAAATACAACGATGAAACCTAATCGATTATGTTTTGATTTATTTTTAAATTGGGAATATTGGTTTAGATCGCATGCGAACGAAAATCCCAAATTACGCAACACATTGAGACCGCTCTGCATAAGGGAAAATTAGAAACACAGAAGAAAACCAAGCTCTCTCTAACATTTCTGCGAGAATCTTTACGCGGTGAAACATCCAAAAGAAACAACCAAGAAGAATTCAATTTTGAATTATGCAGTGCTCTAGTTAAGGCTAACATTCCCTTTAAAAAGCTTCAAAACCATACTTTTAGATCTTTTTTAGAAAAAATTAGTAACAAGCAAGTGCCAGATGAAAGCACACTTAGAAAAAATTATGTTAATGGGGTATATCTTGAAACCATGCTACATATAAAAGAAATTGTTAAAAATAAATATATTTATTTCATAGTAGATGAAACTACAGATTGTCGTGGACGTTATGTTGCAAATTTAATGTTAGGTTATTTAAGCGAAGAACAACCTGCCAAATCATATTTGATTTCTTGTAGAGCACTTGATAAAACAAATAATGCAGCAATAGTTAGATTTGTAAATGAGACTTTCATGCAGTTTTTTGTTCCCGATATTGTTCCAACAGATAAAATTGTTTTGATGCTTTCTGATGCCGCGCTATATATGGTAAAGGCTGGCCAACAATTGAAGGTATTATACGAAAATTTAATTCACGTAACATGTTTGGCTCATGGTATAAATAGAGTAGCTGAAGCAATTCGAAATGAATTTCCTTTAGTAAATAGTTTAATAAGTAGCGTAAAGAAAGTGTTTGTAAAGGCGCCGACACGAGTACAGTTATACGGACAAAAGCTACCTAACATTTCTCTATCACCAGAACCTGTAATTACGCGTTGGGGAACGTGGCTAAATATTGCTCTTTTTTATGCAGAAACTTTGGAAAAAATTAAGGAATTAATTTTAGATTTGTCTGATAATTCAAGTGCTTGTATCAATAAAGCGCAATCGGTTTTAAAGAAATCAGAACTGCGCAATAAATTATTAGCATTTATAAAAGCACATTATTATTTTGTAAGCGGGACTATTTGTAAATTGGAAACGGAAGCATTGCCACTTAACGCATCGATAAAACTAGTAAATAATATTCAAAAATTAATTTATACTGCCCCAGGAAATACTGGCAAAATTATTTGAAATAAATTTAAAGAAATTTTACAAAAAAATAGTGGTTATCATCTGTTAACTAAAATTAACAAAATTTTGACTCTGGACGAAAATCGGGAAGATCTGGATGTACAATTATATTTGCCCATATTAACCGCATTAAAAAATGCACCTATAACGTCTGTAGACGTGGAAAGAAGTTTTTCCACCTATAAATATATACTTTCTGATAGACGTCAAAATTTTCTACCAGAAAATATAGAAAAGCATATAATTATAAATTGTTTTGCAAATCAACGCAATGAAGCATAGGAGTATTAAGTACCTATAATTTAAAATTTATAATACCATATGAACACAAATTATTTAGATAAGGAGTGGCCACGGTAAACAAAATCACTGTCTTTGATAGGTTCAGCTTGTTGTTGGTTCTACATGTCAATTAAATGTCCGTTTTGATTTGAATCAATCATGCAACGTACGTTCAGAATTCCAAAGCCACCCTTTATCTAAATAATTTTTGTTCATATGGTAAGTATATTATATTATTATTAATACGTATTATGCTAATTATGTATTATTTTTTAACTAATAGTTTCAATTTTTTATGTAAATACTTTCTTGTAAAAGTTTTTTGCATATTATGTATTAAATTTTTTTTTATTAAAGATGAAAAAATCACATTTTTTATTGGTAGTTTATTTTGCATATTTCGAAAAAATAATGCATATTTAACAATTTTTAAGTGCATATATATGCACATATTTTGGCATTTTATAGTGCATAAAATCCGCTCTCTACTTATCAAAAATCGGAGTAGCTAGGTATGGTCAGATTGTCCTATCCTTAAAGTGAGCAAAGCAGTTCTTTTGCGCTATTGCAGACATAATCTGCTTAACGGGATGAAAAAGTGTAATGAAAAGCACCCTGAAACATGTAATGTTTTAGTGAAAGATGTAGAACCATTTAACGTAAAACATTATCACCCAGCAATGGATCCAGAATATTGCAAAGGAAGGGGCTAAACTATTAAATGCATGGACATACAAGCAGTTCTTTTGCGCTATTGCAGACAGAATCTGCTTAACGGGATGAAAAAGTCTATTGAAAAGCACCCTGAAACATCTAATATTTTAGTGTAAGATGTAGAACCATTTAACGTACAATATTATCACCCAGCAATGAATCCAGAATATTTCAAGGGAAGGGGCTAACTATTAAATGCATGGACATACAGTAACAACTTCAGGTTTCGATATAAGAGTAAACAATTTATAATTTTTTTAATGTTGTAGTACTCTCCAGTTGTTATAAATGTGTGTTGGTAACGATTACAAGCATTCGTTTAATGGTTATTCTGAAAACACTCGAGGAGGTTGGGTGTATGTATAAAAAACACACAATTTATATTTCAAGTTATTCAATTAATTTCTATGTCATGTAGTTAGTCCCTAATTATTCGGTCCAATATGTATTTCTTGACTTCATCTGCTCGAAATTTTTTAAAACTTTTTCAACGCTGATCACTCTTTCATTGTGTATACTAGCTAAAACAAGTGCATTCAAATGATCCTCACGCATTTAAAGTAGAACAGCTTCTGTCGATTAACCTGATAAAGTTGCAAGTAGTTGCAACAAAATCCTGATGTTAGGAAAAAATATCTGTTGCATTGAAAAAGCTTTAGGTCTTGACCCCATTGATCTTTACATAAACAATTTGCTGCTAATAATTCTGTAATAGAAGCTGGAATGTCTTCACAATATATTTCAGCAGCATGCAACACCTCCTACGCTGAAAACTTTAAAAGATTTGTCGCTTCGAATAAAATCGAGTTTCTAATTGAAGAATCAAATAATCCAAGAATCGTACAAATATGGATACTTTGTATTCATATTGATTTGTTGGCACATTTAGTGTTTGTGTTTGCAGACTGCACTAGAGTAGTAAATTAATTTCCTCTCTTAACAACCTTGGTATGTCTTGTGACATTTTGAAGATTTTACTAAATTTTTTGTTTGCTTCTGATTGTATTTTGTTTCTATAATAACTGTATATCTCTTTGCAATCGAATGATATTGTGTACGATCTTATAGAAATTTGCTTAGGTTTAGGGTCAGAGCTAAACAATGCACCGCTGTATTTATGCCTATAATGAAATCACTTCCTCTCAAAGCACTTCCAAAAGCTATAACCTTCCTTGATGTTTCTCCATCTCTGACTGATTTTAATTATTCCAGTAATTCTACTACATGGCGATGAAGCTCTTTAAAAACAATTAAACTGTCATGTCACTCCACCCATCTCGTCGGACAGACTTTCAAGTTTGCTTCTGAAATCATTTTACAAGATTAGAAACTGAACCTATAATGCCCATAATATATTTAATCGGTTGAACATCACAGCTCTCGGTTATGCTCTAATTTAATTGGTGACTAAAACAATGAGTATAAAAAACTAGATGTTGTTCATTCAGCAATAGAGCTTCAGCCCCAATACATTTTCCTGACATGTTTGAAGCTTCACCAAAACCTTGACTTCTTAAATTATCCAAACTTCGCCCTAGTTTTTTCACTTCTTGTAGTGTTTAGATTTACATCTCGTAGACATAGGTTCATTTGTTCTTGTCCACTAATATCTGTTTTTTATCATAAAGGATAAAATAAAAATGAATTGAATTTAATTGATTTTTTTACTTCAGAAAGTATGTCATTTCAAATAACCTTTCCAGCGGATTCAGTAATTTCATTTTGAATTGTTTTACTAATCATTGTGCAACTTTCTGTTGAATTTTCAAAATTATATTTCAAGTCCGTATCACCAGCATCTAAACGAAAGGCTAAAATGCCTTGGTTTTCTTCTTCGTATGACTCCATCGTTATCATTCCATCATCTATATGTCCACTCAATGCAAGATTATTTCTAGCACAGAAAATGACATTTTTAATAACAGGGCACAAACGCTTCTTGTTTGATTCTACTAGTGCTTCTTTGTCCTTATCAAGCAAAAAAAACTATGACATGGAGTGTTTACGAATAATTCTTTGAGATTCTACAAAGAAGACAACGAAATAGAAAAAATAAGTAAAATGTTGCCAAAGTATGAAGAAACTTGTATAATGCTTATCCAGCTTAAACCTTTTACAGAAAAAAATTGTATAACATGAAAACTTGAATCTATTCACTACTAAATCTAAACTTTACGGAATAAAATATGTTTACCAAGCGTACATTTTACGTTACCTGATTTTTCATATCTTCGCTTGTGGTGGGAGGATATTGGTAAACTTTTTCTTTAACGTAGCCCCATAGGAAGAAATCAAGGGGCGTAAGATCCGGTGATTTGGCTGTCCAGTTTTGCACACCACCTCATCCTATCCACCTCATCGGATAATTTCTATCGAGATATTGCCTAACGTTGATTGCATAGTGTGGAGGGGCGCCATCTAGTTGAAACCACATGGTACGCGAATATTATCTACCTTGATATTTTCCAAAAGCTCGGGTGAATCATTTTCCAAGAACTGTAAATATCTTTATCCAGTAAGACTCCCATCAAATAAAAAAAGACCAACCACATTAAAATTGATTATACCACCCCACACATTAACGGACCATCGATTATTGTGAAAAGTTGCCTCATCCGTAAATAAAATGTTATTAACAAAATTGGGTTCTTCATTGACTTTAGTAGTTACCCATTGGCAGAAAGATCCACGATTTTGAAAATCTATTTCATTTAAAGCTTGATGTTGCTCGATATGATAAGGATACAATTTTTTTTTTAATGAAGCTGAAAACTGTATTTCTATTTAGGTCTAGGTGTATACTTAGCTCTCTGGTACTAATTTGCGGATGTTCTATGAGAGATGCTACTTGAAACTCAATTTCTTCATTTGGGCTTGTTTTTGCGCGCTTGGGACAACACACACTTCCAGAATTTATTAACCTCTCAGCTATATTCATAAACGATTTCCGCAGCTGTCTTCTCTATGGGTTCGTTCACAGTACAAACAGGTAGTCAACAAAGAATTTCTTTGAGCTTCGCCGTAAATAAAGGTCATATCGACCATTTCTTCTGACAAAACGACAATCCAAAAATGCACAAACTAATCGAACAATATTTTAATGATTATACAAACGTCAAAACAATAGATGCAATTGTTTCTCTTTATTACGAGCGGCTGGCCTACCTGATTTGTTTTGTTGAATTCTATTGTCATAGTAAATTTGTATTTTAGAATATTTTTACGTAAAAGCGTCAATATCTCAAGAAGAGTCCGTCTTATGGCTATGAAACCTATTATCAATTAGTATCTACTTTTCACGGGGAATCGAAATGTGAAAAAATATACAGGGTGCATTTGAAAAAATTGAGAAAAACTACATTTCGCGTAAGTTAATCATTCTGTATAGTTTTGCATGTTTTCGAAAAATTTTCCAGTTTGTTTGTTAGTAGACTATTATTAATTGTCGGTGGTATAAACAGATTTACAAAATCGTGGTGACAACGCTCGCATCGTGGTTCCAACTGAACTCTATTTTGGTACTAAAATAACGATATCTTCAGAACGGTTAGTGATACAGATACAAATTTCTATACTTTTATTCTAAATGTAACAGTGAATCCAAAAATGTAAAAATATACAGGGTGTTCCATTAAAAAATACAGGTTTGGGTTGGCATATTTTTGTCAATCACCCTGTATATACTTAAATATATTTAGTATGTAGGTGCAATGATCATGTATTACCACACTAAAATTGATTTTGATATCTCTAATAGTTAAGGAGAAATCCTCCGTCCACTCAGTAGGCACCCACCCTGTATAATGGCGAAAATTTCAGTTTTAAAAGTTTATTTTTCGTCTTTAACTTGTCATAAAGGTGCCGCTTAGCTTCTGTAACCGTAAACATAAATACAACGTAATATTTGCATAAATCATCTGCCTTGACTACGTGTTTATGATACAATACTTTATTTAAGTGAAGGATTAGTAGGCTTTAGTGCAAAAAAATTACGTTTTGTGGAAACACTACAATTATTTATAGATTTTCACAAGTCATTTTCACTATTTTTGTTTAGCTTTTCCTATGTATTACATATTACCCACAGTTCATATCTCAGGGAGGGAAAATAAAAAACTCTCATTAATCATATGTAAGACACCCAAAAACGTTTTACCACGAATTATATAAATACCATTTTTATTCAAGGTAAGAAAGAGTGGTAACCGATTCTCTCATCTGAGACGTCAATAAGGCAACTTTTTTCACGACTCAATTTCTAATAGCATAAATCTATCGCAGACTTCGTCTATTTTTTATCTTGGATAAAACGAAATTAAAATTTGTCTCGTTTTCCAACACAGATAGATACTAGCGCCCCTTAGAAGCGTAATTCGAAGTTAAAAGACTGTAAAATCTTTAAGAGCATAATACTGAACTTATTTGCAGTGATGTAAATTCTTATAAAAATTTACTGGAAATAATTCAAATCTCAGAATTATTTTAAAGCCTGATGCTGAAGCTCCTTACAACCACTCAAATCAGATAAATAATTGACCATCTAGCGGTATCCTACGCTGTGTTATGTTGGTTACACGAGATAGGGAGAGATGATGTTAAGTGTCGGATGATAGTGGGACAGGAAAACAATACAATCTGTCAATTAAAAATTAGCAAGCTTTGCGCATTGATGATTCAACTCGTTAATTATGATGGGAAAGAATCATCAAGAAACCCCAGATGTTTACTAACTAATAAGTAATTTTATAAGTAAAATTTATAAATCAAGTATGCAAATACTCCAAACTGCCATTAAATCAGTTTAAAACTATAAAATCGAGCGATAAAGCAACGCCAAAAATGAAAATCAATTTTTCTGTATATAAGCACAAAGAAAAATAAAGGATTCACACAGACAGACACACATACACGTACACAAAAAACACATTTACACACACATACACACACACATACATCCACACACACACGCACTAAATCAATTACACTTGAAAATCGCTAAAACGAAAACCAAAGATAAAGTGAAAATAAAAAAGTTAAAGTTACAATATAGCTGATGGTCAATAAACTCTCCTCGTCAAGCTGTGGCGCAGTGTTTAAGTTACCGCGCTAGAGCCGACTACTCTTAAAACAAAGAAATGGCTGAAATAATGCCGTAGATAACCAGCTTATAATTAGCGAGTCAGTCTATAGTCGGAGTTTCTCCCAATGGGAATTGCTCCAACATAATCTGGTTACGTGTTCAATAATCCTCAAGCAACATCCATAATCATACAAATAAATAAACTGAGGCTATAGTATCACGTTTCACCACATGTTGAGTTCTCTGCAAGGGCGGAACATGCTAATAACAAACAACAATGCTAAACAATATCCGCAATGATCGAAAAACACCTTACAAGTACTAACAACTATTTAAACAAATCTTAACGCTTGCGAGATAATTTATAAGCAACCCGATTCTAAATTGCTGTCCTATGTTATTGAAGAGATTTTGTGCGATTAGGATTTTTAATCTACATTTAACTACCTACTTACGGTGAATGTAGTAATCCATTTATTTGTTAACTGGATAGTAACTGTTACGAACACATAAAGGGTTAATCACGCGTCTAAAAGCTAAAGCGGTGGTGATTATCGATGTATGTTTACACAACTTTATTATTATAGTAAACTTACAATAAAATCAACAAAAAAAAGAGAACAATTTTGCTCTTTTATTACTAAAGCGATAACAATATATTTAATGCCACAAACAGTTTATAATTATCATATGCAACAAAAGATCTAATAAACTTTTAACCCAAGCTCGCGACTGAATCTTCACTAAGATTCCTCCTTTCCCGAAAAAGCACCGTTTTCAAAAACTATTAAATTATAACAAAAAAACAAGGAATATTATCTAGGAACATTACGCCCTTTTTACATTTACCATTAATAAGAAATGGTAAATTTTAAAATTCTCGTAGAAAACCCCATACGTGTTGACTTTCAGGGTAACAAAGACTAACCTAACTTTGATTTCGCGATATGCTCGCAATGTAATGTGCTTGTAAGTGCTTTAAAAATTTTGAAAATATTTCAAAAATAAGGCGGTAAAACGAGGTTTCAATTTGTTCTGACCGATCAATTTCTCACTTACACATTTGGTTAGTGCTCGTTTGTGCTGTTTAGTACTTCAAGATGTTTTCCCAAAATTTCAAGGATAAGACGTCAAAACCAAATTTCTGTTGTTATGGTTATCTTTACGCTAGCAAAAAGCGAATTGTAACTTACTTATTCGTTACTGCTTTTTAGTACTCTTTAGTGCTCAAAATTTAAAAATATCATCTCAAAACCAAAATGCAATTTGTTTTCACTAACTTCACACTATCAAAAAGTTTTCGTCGATCAAATTACGACTCATGTATTTGGTTAGTGCTTTACTCGTGCTTGAAAATATTTTGTTTAAACTCCACTAAACATGAAATTGGTCTCCCTAGATTGAAATTCAATAAAAAATAACAAACCGTACTAAAGATTAATTACTTATTGATAAAGTAGGTATTTGTGGACATACAAGAAATAATAAAAAGTCATGTGAGGGGTACATCCATATCATTGCTTGTGATATACTGTGATATACTTACACGGTATAATCTCTATTTAGAATCTTTGATTCTACACAATTCCACGTAGTGGCTCACAGCGTTTACATTTTACGTGGAGGTGATATGAAATAGCGCAATCCTTTTTGGTAACAACGCCTTTCCGCATACTTTATTGAAGTTGGAATGTTTTATAGTTTTGTGTTGCCGCACTCAGTGGTTTGAACTACGTGGTTTAATATATTAATACTGTACACAACGCCGCTATTAGATATGTTTACACTATCACGTACTACACATTTTGAATTTCTTGCTGAGCCAATGGGAAAATTGATATAAAGTAGCGCCGGAGAGATTTGTCTCATGGCGAACTCGAGAATGGGGATATAATTATTACTGTGAAATGCATCTGTTTCCCTTTATCTTAGTGCGAGGTTCCCAGTTAAAGAAAGACGGGTTATAATTTATACGTCTGCTATATATTTTAAATGCAGGACTTAAAAATGTAGGTCGATTCTAAAGTCAGATGTCTTCTTGGCTATTTAACCTCAAATTATTCTTCGTATTTCATTTCGTATAATCGCATCGTGTTTTGTAGTTATAATAATTTATCTTTCGCTTCGTAATTGATTAGTTTCCATTGCATTTGTAAACAACCTGTATTATTATTAATATTCACTATTACGAGGTAAGTTTATAATGCAAAATGTATTTCCAATTGATTGAATGCAGGAAATAATGATGTCACTAAAAGCTTTGAAAAGCCAAACTCAAGTAATGCTAATGAATATACTGCATTATTTCGAGATGGAACGCGATAACGGGGGGCCAAGTTTACCTTTAACTTCCATTATCCAGGTACGCTAATAACTTTCACTATTTAAATTTATATTTATATAATATTTGTTGCATCGAACTGCTCTCGCATGCGGCATTTCCGAGAAAACCGTAACTCGGACAAAGGCAAGAATGGCTCTCGCTTTAGAATCAGGGAAATCGGCGCCGGATTCACCGCAAAAACATAGGCTGCGTTTGAAGTCGAAGTCAGAGGATGTCGACGAATACGTGAAAGACGTTTTGAAACGAAAAATTTACACTATGCATGCAACTGGTAAATAATTCAGAAATTATTGTTGAAATGGAGTTAATCACTGTTTAATTTTAGGCTCACATATTACTATCGAAAAACTCCAAACTGAACTTAAAGAAGATAAAATATTTACCTTCTGTAGAACGAGTTAGAAACAATTGTTACACAAAATTAGTTTTGAATTCAAAGTTGACGATGGAAGAAGGCGTTTAATGGAGCAGGTTCATATTGCCGGTGCTCGAGCAACATTTTTGCGAAAATATTTTCCTAATAAAAGTTCTGAAATTAGTTACGATCCTGTCTTTTTGGATGAGACGTGGATTTTTAGTCGAGAAAGCGTTCGAAAATCATGGCATGGTAATGATTTGAAAAGCACAAAAAACAAACCGCTGGGAGAAGTGAAACGATAGTTAAAATAATCCAATTTGTTAAAAATAATTTTAACCGAACAAATTTTAGTTTTATCGTACTGAGTGCTGGCAACAAGGATGGTTGGTATTTCCAGTAAAAGTAAGACAGCAGACTACCACGATAATATGAACGCTGATTTATTTCATAAATGGTTTCAAGAACAGCTTTTACCAAATTTAGAAAAACCAAGTTTGATAATTCTTGACAATGCCAGTTATCATTCTACATTAGTAGAAAAATTGTCTTCAAGTAGTTGGAAGAAAGAAGATCTTCTTTAATTTTCAAGAAAACACAACATCCCTCATTAGAATGATATGCTGAAAGTAGAATTATTACAAACTGCCAAGGATTTACAAGTTCCAAAAATATATGCAATTGATGAAATCGCTCATCAATGGAGACATCAAGTTTTACGTTTACCTCCGTATCACTGCCAATTCAACCTTATCGAGTTAATATGGGCAAATTGTAAACAGTATTACAACAAAAACGTTGGAAGACAGGGCCTCAGGGACGAGAATGTTTTATCGCTATGGAAGGATTCATTAAATCAAGTAACTGGAGAACTGTGGCAAAAGTGTATTTTACATGCTGAAAAGGAAATGTTGCCAGTGGTGGGACGTTAAAAAAAGAGCTGAAGAAATGGTAAACCTCTAGTAATCAATGTCGGAGAGTCGAGTGAAGATGATAGTGAAAGAGAAGGTGATGACTTTTAATTATAAGATGTCCAATATTTGAATTTAAAGCAAAAATTAGAATCTTAGTTACTTTATAACATTGTAAAGAATTATTATATTTAACATATACCCTTGGGAGAACTGTGGCAAAAGTGTATTTTACATGCTGAAAAGGAAATGTTGCCAGTGGTGGGACGTTAAAAAAGAGCTGAAGAAATGGTAAACCTCTAGTAATCAATGTCGGAGAGTCGAGTGAAGATGATAGTGAAAGAGAAGGTGATGACTTTTAATTATAAGATGTCCAATATTTGAATTTAAAGCAAAAATTAGAATCTTAGTTACTTTATAACATTGTAAAGAATTATTATATTTAACATATACCCCTGTAGCTGTACTTAGGTTTACATTCGATATATATATATATATATATATATATATATATATATATATATATATATATCAGGGTGTTTGGTACATTGATGCAAATATTTAAAGGGTGATATAATAGGTGATTTTGAATCGATTTAAGCAAACATACTTATATACCAAGTGTTACCGTTTTGAGATAATGCCACTTTTAATATTTCTTGATTTTACCGTGCTTTTCTGCAAATATCGAAGTGTACAAGCGTAATAAGCCGTCTTATCGCAAACTTATACTAAGTTTTTATTCCTCATGAAGTGATTGTTCATATTATTTTATCAGAAAAGCCTAAACTGTCTTTGGTTCTTGCCTAGAACTTCTTAAACATGAAAGTTTTAATTTGTAAAAAAGCAATCACTAAAATTCAAACGTGGATTTAGTCTAAAATCTTTCGTTATTTTTTTTTTCCAATTTCAGTAAAACTTCTTTGGGCAATGGTCTTTAAGATAGCATGAATAGATTTAGAAAAAAATTTTCACAAATTGGAAAAATTGAATTTAATTACCAAAATACCCCCTAGGCGCATTCGCCAAAACGTAATACAATCGTGCAAAAAACAGTATGAGCATCACGAACATTAAGGGTTGTACCGGTCTCCGGCCAAATTCGCTATCGCTCAGCCTCCAAACATGGCCGGCGACCGGTAAACGTCCCTTACTGTTCTTGATACTCAATATAATATTGCCTCGTGCAGTACTAATTTTGAACACCAATAATAATACTATTAATGTTTTAATAAATCGGACATTTTCTAAAAATCTGCTTTTTTTAAACTATTTAAACTAAATAATGAAGGGCTATTTTACGTTTTGGCGAATGCGCCTAGGGGGTACTTTGGTAATTAAATTCAATTTTTCCAGTTTGTAAAAATTTTTTTGTAAATCTATTCTTGCTATCTTAAAGACCATTGCCCAAGGAAGTTTTACTGAAATTGGAAAATTAACGAAAGATTTTAGACTAAATCCACGTTTGAATTTTAGTGATTGCTTTTTTACAAATTAAAACTTTCATGTTTAAGAAGTTCTAGGCAAGAACCAAAGACATATTAGGCTTTTCTGATAAAAGAATATGAACAATCACTTCATAAGGAATAAAAAAACTTAGTATAAATTTGCGATAAGACGGCTTGTTACTCTTGTACAATTCGATATTTGCAGAAAAACACGGTAAAATCAAGAAATATTAAAAGTGGCATTATCTCAAAAACGGCAACACTTGGTATATGGGTATGTTTGCTTAAATCGGCTCAAAATCACGTATTCTATCACCCTTTAAATCTTTGCATCGATGTACCAAACACCTGTATATATATATATATATATATATATATATATATATATATATATATATATATATATATATATATATATACAGTGCTTTCATTTCAAAACTAGTCACCCTTAATATTTTTTTAGCAATGGAATCTCGACCTAGAAAAAAAATACGTCAATTTAGATGTCGAGGAGGACATTCAAAAACAGTGTTCATGGAATTTTACTTTTCACCCCTTATTCCCCACTCCCCTCACTTTAAAATTTCAAATTGCACCCCCTAGCTTGTGATACATCATTTTGAAGGTATTCAAAATTAAAATCCAACGGCGTTCATAAAATTGATTTCCATCGCCCCATTTTGAAATTACAAGCGAAAATGTCAATACTATAGGAATAAATTTTGTTCATTGATTTCATTGTTCAAGACAATACCCCTAGTTTATCAAGTACTGAAATACGCAGTGATACGGAAACGATATCTCCTCTCTCGAATATTTTTATCGTGTTTTTATCGATTTGGATTATTTTTGCTTTCTGAGTTCAGTTAAGGTAAGCCGTATTTCAGTTTGTAATTTATTGCCGACTGCAACGATTTATAATCAAGTCTGTTTCGGTTAAGTTGTTGAATTTTGAGAATTCATTACTTCAGTTTGAAACATTGAATTTGAATAAAACCAAGAATCAATCATGGTTTACACTATTCAAGAAAGAGTTGAAATTATTTAATTGTATGGAGCCCAGAATAAGTGTGCTCGTAGCACAGCCCGAGTCTTCAACGAAACGCATCCTGAAAAAAATGTTGGATATCAATATGTGCTAACTCTGGTGAGAAAATTTGAAGAAACTGGCTCAGTATGTAACAAAGTAAGAAAGATACTACGAGTTCTCAATGAAGCTGCACAAATTGAGGTCTTAGGCCATTTTGCCACTGAACCTACGACTTCAATTCCAAAAGTCGCTGCATTAACGAATATTTCTGTTGGGTCCATACACAAGACTTTAAAACGTCACAAGTTCTTTCCTTACATATTTACCATTCTCCATGAACTCACTGAAGATGATTACGATAGGAGGATTCAATTCTGTGAAATAATGACTGCGATGATTCAAAATGACAGCAATTTGGTAAAGAATATTTGCTTCAGTGGTGAATCGACGTTCTATCTGAATGGCTTTGTTAATAAACAGAACTGTAGATATTGGGATCTTCAAAATCCTAACGTGTTCTTAGAGGGTCATACGCAGTTTCCAGAAAAAATTAATGTCTGGGCAGGAATTCTTGGAAATGAAATAATAGGTCCTTTGTCTATCGAAGAAAATTTAACCGCTGATTTGTATTTAAATGTGTTGGAAAACTACATTGATCCGCTTATACCTGAGTCCTTAGAAAATCAAGCTGACGAAAAAGGCAACCCACTGTTAGATGAAAGAAATTTGCAGTATCAACAAGACAGTGCACTCCCACACTATGCGTTGGGTGGTCGCGAGTGGCTTAATCAACGGTTTCCCGGCAAATGGATTGGCAGAAGAGGCGCAATAGAATGGCCTGCCAGATCTTCCGACTTAACGCCATTGGATTTTTTCCTTTTTTCCAGCAAATTACTGCGGAAGCATTTCAAAATGTTAGAGAAGAATTCGTTAATAGATTGTTTTATTTTCTAGCTAAGAATGGAGAACATTTTGAGCACTTAATAAAGTGAGGCTACACGAATAGATTGTATTGTTGTTTACCTAAGAATAGAGAACATTTTGAGCATTTAATAAAGTATTGTTTTTGTGTCTTGAACAATGAAATCAATGAACAAAATTTATTCCTATAGTATTGACATTTTCGCTTGTAATTCCAAAATGGGGCGATGGAAATCAATTTTATGAACGTCGTTGCATTTGTATTTTGAATACCTTCAAAATGATGTATCACAAGCTAGGGGGTGCAATTTGAAATTTTAAAGTGAGGGGAGTGGGGATTAAGGGGTGAAAAGTAAAATTCCATGCACACTGTTTTTGAATGTTCCCCTCGACATCTACGACGTATTTTTTTTCTAGGTCGAGATTCCATTGCTAAAAAAAAATATTAAGGGTGACTAGTTTTGAAATGAAAGCACTGTATATATATATATATATATATATATATATATATATATATATATATATATATATATATTGACAAACTGTAAACTGAGATTTTTAAAATCGGTTATATTATTAACTAATAATAAATCTCAGCGTTAACATCCAATATAGTGTATTTATTTATGACAAAATTAGTTATTTATAAGTGTCTTCGATAACCAAATTACAGTCTTGACTCTTTTGACGCAGTGAGATCTGTCGGCTAAAAACGATCCTCCGCAATTAACCAAACTTTTCGAACTTCATTCGGGCACTGCCTACTGCTAGCTAATTCGTTTCTTATTGAAAATTATTGATATAATTAATTTGTAAAACACATCCAAAACGAAATTTTGTTGACCCGGCCTCGGTTCTGATAATCGTTTACAATATATTTTTATCATATGACTGCCCACACCCGGTGGACTTTACATGCCAGAATAAGTGCGAACAGACCTTAAACGAAATTCGACTTTATTTATACGAGTAGATGGGGATTTTTAAGACCTTTAGGATGCTAAATCCCGAGATATTCGAACAATAATTTTATTTAAATTTGACAGCGCGACTTAAATTTGAAAATAACCTAGAAACATTGACGATGTTTTGTTGGTATTCAAAATTACTAACTATATAAACCAATAACGACATACGTTTTTAAAATCTTAAACCATGCATTACTAAAAGATGAGTCATAAGACACCTCTCGCCGGCCCGACCATAGTTCTTTATTTTGCTATCCTTGACTGAACAAATTTATCTTAATAGATACAAATGTTTCTAAAGCAATTTCGGTATATAATCAAATGGACTTCTGAGTGGCAGAATAACATTCCATAAATAATTTGGGCACTACATCCATATTTAATGGCGCCGTCTACCAAAACAGTTTTATTAAAGCAATCCAAATTTAAAATAATATTCCCCCTTATTTCAAAAGTCCACGAATTAAACAATGTACTACATATATTTGTTCATTGTTGCATAAGTTTTATTGTACTCTTCAATATCAGCGAAATCCGCTATAAAAACTAGGAGTTTTTTTAGATTGAGCTCCTTTTTGTTTGCACTTTTCACAATAATTTTTGAATGCAAATTTGTTAGAAAGTGTTCACGAAGCAAAAAATGTATTATCTAAGGATTTATAGTATGCATTCATTCATTGCATTTATTTTCGCAAGTGAAAGTATTTCCACTTATCTCATTGTCCTTAATTTGTAGTGAAATATCGTTACTGGGCTCTTCATCGTCACTCGGTAAGTTCACTAAATTGCAACTGGAGATTAGTAATTGTATTTTTTTTTTATTCACAACAAAATGAGTGCCTTTACCGGTGTATTCGTTATTACTAGCAATAAATATTTTACTACACTATTTTTTCGGCTTCTTCCATTGAAGAACTTCGCACTAACAAACTGACAAATTTCAGATCGAACATTTTTGTGAAAGCTTTTTAGTTATTAGCAAAGTCTCATTGTAATATTTTGAAAACTTTCTAGGGTATTTGATTGTGTGGATAAAAATATATTTTGTAGTAAATTAGAAACATACTGAATTAGAGGAGTAGCATTAAATTGGTTATCTTCTTTTTTGACTAACAGACGACGATTTGTATTTCAGAAACACTAGACTACTAATTTTCTACAACAAATAAAATCAATCGTAAACGAAAATAATATAGGTGTACCTCAAGGTTCTACACTCGATCATTCTATTTTTACTATATATTAACGATATTGAGAGTATGCTTTGCGATTCAAAAGCTACGTTGTACGCTATCATTGTTATCGTTTTTGATACAAATAAAACAATTTTAAAATAAAAATGCGATTCTATTCTAAAAAAATTATGTCTTTGGTTTTCATGAATCCATTTATACTCTAGAACCCAATCTCATAATGAACGAGGAGAAATTAATACATATTAGTTATGTTTACTTTTTAAATAGAGAACATTATAACTATTGAATTTCTAAGATTAACTTAACTTAATAGATACCAAATGTTCGATATATCATGCAATTGGTTTGATAATTAGGTATGAAATAAGTTTGTTCGACAGTTCTGCACTATCCAAAGAGTCATTAGCTGTGCGTACTAGAGTATCCAATGCTGTTTCATGTAGAAATATTTTTAAACACTTTCAAGTTTTGACGAACACCTTAATTTTAGAATTATGTCTTAAATCAGAACACAAGTTACTAATTACCTATAAAAAACATTTACCCAGTTAACGCAGAACCAATAGAAAATAAATTTACATATTTACATATTTTCGAATAATATCAGATAAGATAAAAGAATAAAAAAACGTATAATAGCATCTAAAACTAATACCAAAATTCTTAAACGTTTATGGAATGCCAAAGATCCAGCTAACGACATTATGAAGTCTGGTGTTTATAAATAAAATTTCACATCATGTAATTCCGTTCATATTGACCCAATTAAAATACTTTTGTGTATGTAATCGTGTATTTTTATTAATTTTTTTACAAATTTCAACGTTTTGATAACAATTACAGTTATAGCCTTCAATAAATGACAATAGTTTTAAACTATATTATCATTTACTGAAGACGATACCTGTAATTATAATAGAACCGATTACATTTGTATATGGTTAATAAAAACACACGTATTTTGATTATGTCAAACATAAACTAGTAAATAATCACCTTCTCCGTCCTCGTGTCTCCGTCACCAACTCTATTTCCCCCTTCACGCTCTTGTTCCCGTCTCTGTCGCCGTCTCCATCTCCTCTTTCGTTCCCTCCCTCCCTCTTCGTCTTCGCCTTCGTCTCCTCATCCGTCTCCGTCTACGTCTTCGTCCCCGTCTACATCTTTGTCCCCATCCGCGTCTCCGTTTTCGTGTCTGTTTTTGTCTCCGTCCACCTCCTCCGTCTCCGTCTCCGCCTTCGTCTCCTCATCCGCCTCCGTCGACGTCTTCGTCCCCGTCTACATCTTTGTCCCCGTCCGCGTCTCCCGTTTTCGTGTCTGTTTTTGTCTCCGTCTACCTCCGTCTCCATGTCTGCCCTCGTCCCCGTTTCCCTATCCATCTCCGTTTCCGTTTCTATACCCGTCTTTATCTCCGCCTCCGTCTGCGTCCTCTGCCTCCACCCCCTTCCCGTCTCCATCTTCGTCTCCGACCCCGTCTCCGAGAAGGGCGATAATGCTCTGCTACCTGGTTAACTATATAAATCTTTGATGGTTTATTTGTGTAAAGAAAATGTATTTACCTCCATGAATCCATGCTTTCTGATTGAATCAACGGTTGCCTGTAACCGGTATAAGACGAGCACCCCTTTTTGAAAATGAATTCAAAACTTTATTGCTTTTCACCGTCATCGATATTACTGACCCTAGAAAGATTAATGTTTAATACTTGACAACGCGCTACAATAATTAGTAATCGGAAAATAAATAATGAAAGCAAGATTTCTACTGCCTTTCTATCTGCTTGTACCGATATCAAAGGGCCTCCATTGGACTCTCATTCTCGAAATGTTTGATTAAAGATTCTACGAATTATTACGCAGCACTACTCAAATTCTTCGTTATCTGGAGAAATAACGCTTTGCAACAAGAAAAACTTTGATCAGTTTCGTTATTTCTATCGATAATTTAGGAAAAAAAGACTAGCAAACACGTTAAGCAGGAAAAATCGTAATTAATAAGAGCAAAATTGACAACTAATGACATACCACAGCTCGATTACGACGACATAACCTTAAATGTTTAAGGCAAATATCAAACATAGGGCGTAGTAGTCACCGTTATAATAAAGGCGACCAAATTGACGTTATATGAAGGAAAGTGCATTATACTTAAACAAAAGGGCATTCCACATCACACTACACCTTTAATGATGCGTTAGCGTTTATGGAGCTCTCACTGGTAGCCCCATCTCTATGTAAAAATGTACATAACTGAATAAAATTATAACTGTGTTAAAAGTTTAAGTGCCAAGAAACATTTTCTTAATTTTTTATTTCACGTATCACAAGGAATTTTGTTTTGCGTATTAAATCTGTCATTAACTTTAAATAAATATTCAAAACTATGCTTGAAATCTGCCTTGGTGGTGAAATGGTTAGAGTGCTTGTCTTTCACCCGAGTGGTGCGTGTTCATACCTGGGGAAGTAAAGCTGTAGGTCCCGTGGCAATACGATGTTTGACACATTAAAGATACTTTACTATAGGTGGAATTCCTTTAGTAAGGCAAAATTCTAAAATTCTAATTCCATTACTAGTTTATACACATAGAGATGCTTGACATTTCCGTGTGTGTCTAGATCTCGACCCACAACTACAAATACTATGCTTGAAAGGGTGTGGGGACTCGTTATAATTAAAATTGCTTTAAGGGTTTTATAACATAAAAACCCCAGTATACTCGATCAACACATAATTCTAATTTAGATATAATCAATTGGTTTCCTCTTTTCAAAAACTCAATTTCGGATTAATCAAAGCATATTGAATATTATAAGCGCCTGAACTGTGACTTCAAAGAACAGGGTAAGCTTGCGAAGCCTCGAACAGGGTAAATACCTATATAATACTTATATTATCTACCTTTTTACAAGTATTTTACATATTTATCTAAAGTAATTAATTAAAATATTTATATTTTGAGTTGTGTAAATTGAAAAAACATAATTTATGTTATAGCCGGACCGGTTTTGACAATACATGCTATTCTCAAGATCTAAAAAATGACAATTAATAATTAAACGTTTAAGATATTAAATATTATCAAACAGTGTAAAAGTTTACAAAGTTGGGATTAAAATATTTAACTTTTATATTTTTTCTAATGTTTCTTTTGTTGACAAACGCAATTGAAACAATCAATATGTAAATTAGAAGAGGCCATTAGGATTCTCTAAATGAGTAGTAAAATGCAAGGTATGGTCCGGCGAGAGGTGTCTTATGACTCATCTTTTAGTAAAGCATGGTTTAAGATTTTAAAACGTATGTCGTTATTGGTTCATATAGTTAGTAATTTTGAATACCAACAAAACATCGTCAATGTTTCTAGGTTATTTTCAAATTTAAGCCGCGCTGTCAAATTTAAATAGTGAAAATTATCTGGATAATGGAAGTTAAAGGTAAACTTGGGTTATCGGGTTCCATCTCGAAATAATGCAATATATTCATTAACATTACTTGAGTTTGGCTTTTAAGATTTACTGACATCATTATTTGCTGCAAAATAAATAATTGCATTCAATCAATTGGAAATACATTTTGCATTATAAACTTACCTGGTAGTAGTGAATATTAATAATAATAGTTTTGAAAAAAACTGTTGTTTACAAATGCAATGAAACTAATAAATTACGAAGCGAAAAATAAATTATTATAACTACAAAACACGATGCGATTATACGAAGAATAATTTGAGGTTAAATAGCCAAGAAGACATCTGACAGCGTCATGCGCCAGCGTCGAAGGCTAACAATGAAAAATGTTAAACCCATTTAACAAAATTTAATCAAGTTATGATGTAAGTGTAAAGTTGTGAAAAACCTCAATTTGAAAATGATACAAGCATTCACAAATATAAACATGACATCAAATAAAATAATCCAGTTAAATCTAACAAAGAGATATCTTTGTCAATAATTCAAGTGTTATTAACAATTAAAAGCATAATGCAGAACGTTGTTGTAATTTTTAATTTTAATTTCAACTACTTATGTTAAATTATAGTGCTGTGCTAATTTAACATATAATTAGTAAACATTTGCTCCAAGATCTAGTAAAACAGCAATAAACCTAGACATACCAAAAGTCAAAATTGAAATCAAAATCAAGACGTATCATAATGCCTTTTTTAATTATAAGATGCCAAAACTTATTTAACCGGAGATTTTCTTCTTGTGTATTAAAATTATTAGTGTTTATATATCTCAATAGCTTCACGTTGTAAACCAACATAATAATGAGTTTGTCTCGACAATATTTCCATATTGTCAAATTGAATGTCATGATTTAAATTATTTAGGGCATGGTCAGCTACCGCAGACTTCTCTGGTTAACCTAATCTACAAAATCTCATATGTTCTTTACGTCTTGTATACTTTTCACATGAACAAGATAACTTATACACTCCGAAAACGAATTTTGACTGAATTTTTGAAGGATGAATATAAATATTTAACAAAAATCCTTACAAGATAATAGATATTCACTTATATACATTAATAATGTTATTATACCTTCTTGACGCAACCTTAAAGCAAAACCAGTTCTTAATCTTGGTACTGCCTTTCTTCCTTTTATAGCTAATGTTACAGATAGAATTGAAAAAATCCTAATTAAGTATGGCATTAGGACTATTTTGAAACCTACAAGAAAAATTAAAGAACATTTAAGATCACCTAAAGATATTTCAAATCCATTATCATCTTCCGGAGTGTATAAATTATCTTGTTCATGTGGAAAAGCATACATTGGAACCACAAGACGTAGGTTTGATACAAGACGTAAAGAACATATGAGATTTTGTAGATTAGGTCAACCAGAGAAGTCTACGGTGCCATTAAATTTGACAATATGGAAATATTGTCGAGACAAACTCATTATTATGTTCGTTTACAAGTGAAGCTATTGAGATACATAAACACCCTAATAATTTTAATAGACAAGAAAAAAATAAGTTTTGGCATCTTATAATTTAAAAAAGACATAATGATACGTCTTGATTTTGATTTCAATTTTGACTTTTGGTATGTCTAGGTTTTTTGCTGTGTTTTCCTAGATCTTGAAGCAAATGTTTACCAATTATATGTTAAATTACCACGGCACTATAATTTAACATAAGTAGTTTAAAATTACAATTAAAATTAAAAATTACAAAAACGTTATACATTACGCTTTTCATTGTTAATAATACTTGCATCTATTGACTAAACTATTTGTTTGTTAGATTTAACTGAATTATTTTAATTTATGTCATGTTATATTTGTGAATGCTTTATCAATTTCAAATTAAGTATTTCACAACTTTACACTCACATCATAACTTGATTAAATTTTGTTAAATGTGTTTTTGCTGACATTTTTCATTGTTAGCCTTCGATTTGTCATCTTTAAGACAGTTTAACAATATTTAATTTTTAATGGCCTAGTTATTCTTTACTAAAGTTTAATTGTATAGTTGGCTTTATACGTTTCTCAATCTGTTATATTAATAGCAGGCTAATCTCTAATCTCTAACAATCTTAATACATAATATTACTACTGACGAAGATAACTGTAAGTGTTATCGAAACGTTCAAATTTTATAATTTAACATATGCTATTAAAAAAACCCATAAAAGATAAGTATTTTATTAACTAAATTAAATTGAATATTTCTCATTTATTTAATATATGCATAAATAAATTCATTATGGCGATGTAAACAATTAAGTTCCTAAACAATTAAAAACAATTTCTGATGAGCCCAAATGCCTACATAAAACATTAATATAAAATTCACTTAACTTTTAACTATAATTGTACACAAAAAAAAATTCCACTTAAGAAAATTGAAATTTGAAAGGTTTTTTGGTTTCAAAAAGGGTTTTAAATTTGAATTTTACATAAAAAAGACGAACTTTGCTTCAGAACATTCAAAAACTGAAATTTTACAGTTTTTTTGTCTTTCCAAAAAACTTTTTAACAAATCTATTTTTAACTGCTTGCAATGTGACATGTTTCTTTCTGGCATGCATGCCATATACAATATCTCTTATTATACGTTTTAACCCTTCGGGCATATCTTCACTTTTGAATTTTTTACGGGATCTCTTAATTGTTGTTGGTAATGGATTGCCCGTCGGTTTGCTTAAAACAATCTTTCTAATTGTTTTATCACAAAATTTTAAAGCACTGGATGTTTTTTGGAACACTGCCTCAATATTGCCCAAAATGCCAAAGTTATCTCTTTCTCGGATGAAGTATTCGTAAACATTACATATCTGGTGTGCAACACCACACGACCTTCCAATCTACAAAATGAAAATTAAAACAATTGAAATAAATTTAATAACATTTTTTAACGATATGCAACCTCTTTTATAATAAGTTCATTACAAAAATACGCAACAGTGCAAAAAAATGATAATCTATGTCAAACATACGCAACATTGTAAAAACAAAAATAAAATTCTATGTCAAACAGACGTTTAAACATGTCTGACAGAGGTTAATAGACTGCTAACTTAAAACATGAAAAGAAATGAAATACTTTTAATTATAAGCTATTCAAGCCACCAGCCTTTGTATAGCTTAAAACCTACTAAATCAATGACGTTGTAATCAGCGTTGTCAAGTGTACGTGTTGTCAGACTGATTGCTTATGCATATTTTTAGGTTAGGCAATTTAAAACAAATAGGTTAAGTGGTGGATTTAATAACGAGATATTTTATGAGTTTATATTCCCACTACGTTTTAAGTTGTAAATACGTACTGCAAAGTGTGCGACAAGGATAAAATATGGTTGCTAACCCTACACAATTAATGACTTTTAATACCAACTGTACTTACGATAACATTTTGGCTTTACGCAAATTTTATTAAATACTACTAAAATTTTATAGTAAATTATAATTATAGTATTGGTATACGATTAGTGTCGTGCAACGACTGGTGACTTGAATAGGGTATATATATATATATATATATATATATATATATATATATATATATATATATACATATATATTTTTTTTTTTTTTTGTTAGGGTCTCGATGCAACCTCTTTTTTATACGTTCATAACGAAAACAGAAAACATTGTAAAAACAAAAAAATAATCTATGTCAGAATGACGTCTAAACCTTCATTCCAGATAGATATTAATATATATATATATATATATATATATATATATATATATATATATATATATATATACATGTAATTCCAAAGCCGCCCGATTCGAAAAATATCAATAATACAGTTTAACCATTTTCATTCATATTTAATTAAATTTTAGAGTTACCGTGCGTTATATTAAGAAACGTTATAAAGAAAAGTTATGTAAAATAAAATTTTCTTTAAAAAATATGTCTACACTTTTTCTTATAAAATTAAGCGTTATTCGGGTATTGAAAAAATTTTAACACTTAAATTCTACCTCAGGAATTTTTTTGCCGCTAAATTACGCGTCGTACCAAAAAATTGCATGGAACGTAATTAATCGATATGTTTAAGGTCTATATCTAGGTATTTTTATATCTTTAAAATATGCAGCTGTTTTAGGACTCTAATAAGACCCCGTTTCCGCCACTGGATTACTCCCAAGCCAAATGAAATCAAGCTTAAATACAAAATTTTAAGTACGTAGGTATTTTCGCTCTGGAGTTCTCGTGGATACTAACATAGATCCATACAGACACATTCACACACGTGCACGTGCGCACGCACCCACACCCACCACACACACACACACACACACACACACACACACACACACACACACACACACACGACACACACGCACACACGCACACACGCACACACGCACACACGCACAGCACACACGCACACGCACACCCTCACACACGCACACACGCACACACGCACACGCACACACGCGCACACGAATACACGCACACACGCACAAACAGACATCATGGCCGATCTTGGCGAAACTTGGCCAAACGTTGTAAAATGAGGTAATAAGTCGATTAAGAGATAGTGAAAAAAAAGTGTAGGTTGGAAGGTAAAAATCACGGTGTGTTCATAACAATGAAACGAAATAATACATGTAAAGCAGTTTACAATCTGAGCCTGAGATTATTTGTTTATTGCAGTTTCTGATTTTTTTAACAGAATTTGGAAACAAATTTGTATGATGTAGAGTATGGCAGTGTTCATCTTTATTTTTTTATTTAAGGTTATTAAGATAATCATAATTAACGAAGATCCGAGTTTATTGTGACCATCTTAATGTCCGTATTAAATACAAAGCTTAACAAAACATGGCATGGTCGATAATATTTGGTAAGTTGTATCTTGGGTTACGGCAAAACAAGTCAGTAACTCTTTTACTCTTGGTTACGGCAAAACAAATCTGTACTTTCCACACAAACTCGTGTCTTATGGTCAACTCCCTACGCAGGGGGGGGGGTGTTTTGGGTGTTCAAACACCCCCCGAAATTAGTTTCTTAGGTTTTATTTTCCATTATAATAATTACAAAAATAACATTTACTGTAAGCAAACGCCTAGACTGCCAAAAAACGAGCATGCTATTCGATAAGACTGGAATTGCAGATGCTGAGGTGAACATAAGTTTTAATAAATGAAATGAATTTAGACCACAATCGTGAAAAACGACTTGACCTATTAGAGATAGTTAATTTTATTTCAATTTTGTGTTTTGTGTTTAGTATACGTTAGTTTACAATATTTTCCTTTTGTAAGTATAACGTAACGTAAACTCTTACATTACGGACTTATTTAGTTCTGTTATAAATCGAATAATGACTAAAAGACAATCTACGTTATGATTTTTTCTTCAACCTAAAAATCCAAAAATGAAAATAAGCGAAGACAATATTATTTTCTTGGCTTCAGGCTCAGTCTCGGCCGTTTAAAGCTGAAACTGTGTATTCCAGTTAAAATTTTTTAAAAATTTCCTGAGGGGGGTCACCTCGGAGTACCCCTTCTACCACCCCCGCCACCGGTATAACTTCTGCATGACACCCCCCCCCCAATTCTGCGTACGGCCCTGATTATGGTAACTATGATATTAAGAAACAGTAACTATGCTATTATGAGCACTAGTTATTATTATGTATGTAACAGGTAAGTTAACTACTGTATTAAGTAGACAATAATATCCATGTTTCGATAAAATTATTTTACATGTCACAACCAAAAATTAAGCTTTCAAGAGTTGTACCACAGTTTTGTCTGTATTATTACACACAAATAGTCGTGGCACATACAGAGTTTTACAATGTTTGTGTTGTATAAATTAAGAATACCTGTCGATCCACCCCCCACCCCCACTTATTGAATCAATCTTTGCGGAAAAATTAGGAGGTCTTTATAATACAGGGTGGACAAGGAAGTATATCTACCTTCGAGGTGGCGTTGTGAATGGAGGCGACATGTCGGAGGAGTGAGGGTAGGCTCTAATGAGGCTGTAGCCTTGGAAGTTCCCGTTAGTGCCGCCATTAGTAGTAGACATGGCTTAGTCGAACGAGCAACGCGCTTTTGCCATTGAGGCGTATTTTTCCGAAAACAAGTGTATCGTTGCAGTGCAGCGTACGCTTTATCGAATTCCCCATCGAAATGCAGTTCCAGTTTGTTATGGGGGGCTTCCGTGCATGTGATAGTGTTGTGCCAAAGAGGGTCAAGGACCATCCGAACTCCAGAAAACGTTGACCGGGTAAGAAGATAGATTTTGCAGTCACCTAAGCGTTCTGATCGCGAGCATTCATCTGACCTAGAGCTTTCTAACCGTACTATGCGTCGAATCCTTCATGAAGACCTTCACTTCCATCCATACAAGATGGCCATCGCTCAAGGATTGGCAAAATCGAGTACAGCCATGAAAACTTTGATTCAAAATTTGCCTCAAGATGCACGTCATTTTTTTAGTAACGAGACACACTTTCACATCTCTGGATGTGTAAGCAGGATATGCGTTTTGAAGTGGTCAAAACCCTGGCACGTTGACTGCCGCGTGTATCTTTAGTGATCCACTCACTGTGCTTTGTGTAGGCCGCGTGTATCGCTAGAGATGCACCGCTTAGGTGTTTGTCCCAAACACCAGTGTATTTTTATGGCCTACTTTTATATTGGTTTAATGATGGATGTAGCTTCTCTTGGCTTATGCGAACATAGTAGCATGCAGAGCATTGGTTATTTATTCTCTAAAAAGAAACATATGTAAAGCTAAAATTTAATTAAAAAAACGTTTACTTATTTATCCAAAAAATAAAACGAAAAAAAATGATTCCTAAGAAAAAACGAAATATGTACCATAAAACCATTTACGATAAAAGGGGAAGTTTGAAAACTGAAGTCTAGAAAAATGAGTGCAAAAATGACCTTCGCATGTATCGCATACTGTTAGCACCTGTGCGGCCTTCTTGTTTTTTCCGTCCACAATTTTGCCATGTTTCCTGAGAATCTTGTAACATTTGCACATGGAGATCGTTTTTTGCTTTCATGTGTAACCAAGTGATGAGTAGCGCTACATTTTTTTCTGTTCGCAGCATTTTTGATTGAATCTGGGTCTTCTAAAAGTGACAATGTAACACTTTCTCTATAGTCTATTATACTCATATTGTTACTGTTCACACAAGTTCCTACTGTGTGTGTTTACGCCCAAGAAACTCATCTGTCAGGGGTAGAAATTATCGAGATAGTGTTCGTCGTTTATCTAGAAGATCTCGTATTAGATTTAAGGCAACAGTATGAGATGCTGCAACATTTGAGTTCTCAGTTTTATGTTTATCGATGTATATGGACGTATTCCAAGTATATCCTTTGTCTCTACAAAGCTTGCACATCTTTATCCCATAGGGTCTTTTGTCTAAAACTCAGTAGTCGTCTTCTAAACGGTATCACCGTTTCATTTATACAGACTGATTCATTTGGAGTGAAAGTACATTGGACATTTTTTTATAAACACTTATATAAACAACAGGTTCAGCATTGTTATTATCCGCAACATGCTAAAATCTCAGCAGGAGTTCAAATCGATTACGTTCATTGGTAACTCAAAGGAAAACAACTTATTTTTGGACCAATAGTCCAACAATTCAGGGACCTTCACAAGGCCCGTGTATCCAAGTAAGGCAATAAATCAATTTTTTTATGATCAGTGGGAACCCAGTCGTGGGGTCTAGAAGAATGGCCTACATCTACAGATTTTTCGAAGAAATGGGTGGCGTATAAGTCAAAAACAGCTCAAAATAATCTATTGGCTCAGCTACTGTTAGGTCTCTTCCATTTTTCCACTAACCGGAAGTTGTCTTCTACTCCAAACTATGTTATCATCCCTTGAGGTGCCGGATACTGGGAATTGAGTTGCGGGTGTAGCACTTGCTGGGGATGGTGATTGTGCTGGAGATGGTCGTATTTTCGGTGAAGGAGAAATATCCTCATCATGTGAGCCGGACGAGGGCCGGTAGTCTGGATCGACGTCAGAGCCTACGCTTCCATCGCTCATGTGAGCGTCCTCGTCATAGTCATCCTTCAACGCCTTCGCTAGCTCGTCGTCTGTGACAACATTTTTTATCCATTTTAGATCACTTAACTAGTTAACCACAAAAGTTCATGAAAAGGTATTATTGTTTTTATTGTCTAAGAACACTTTTATTGTTCTAAACACCTGGCATCTTACTCCGCTACCTAGAACAAAAGAAAGAACTAAAAATGTGTGTATCTGGGATACACCCGACCTAGGACTGAAAATGTTTAACCCAGGCTGCGTGTAACGCAAGAGATAAGCCGTCTAAAACCTAAAAAATTGCAAAAAACACAATAACATGTCATATTAATCACAATTGTAACATTTTAACAACAAATTTGGAATAAAACACTCTTGGCCTAAGGCGACCAAACGCCGAAAATCGAGTGGCAGTGAGTAATTCAAGTGAGGCCGCTACATAATGACAAAGTGACAGTTTGGTGTGCAATCAGAAATGAAGGCAAAATTGGACCTTATTTCTTTGAGGAGAACGATTATCCTGTTACCATCAACTACGGTGGAATTCCAAACTATCCAGCTTATACAAAAAATCTAAAACCATTTTCAATTAATTTCAAAACTTCATCAAATAGTAGTTTGCAAGATAAGATAGGTCGGGAATTTATAACATTAACTGTAAAAACTGTGAACAAATATAATATGTAGGACATCATCATCATCTTTATTTCGTCCTAGTCGACCACTGATGATGATAGCTTAGCTACTGAAACATGTTCGGTGTTTTTTAATTTTGTGTGGTACGTGGGTTTATTTTGTTCGATATAGTTTCGTTTATGCAAAGCAACTATTTTAAACACACTTTGTTTCTGAAGAAAAAACAATGAGCTGTTGTCTGCATATTGTCCATCTGTTCGTTTGTCCCTGTATGCATGTATGTTTATTGATTAGCTTGTTGGTGCATGGATGTGTTTAGGTTTAAGGTTTTGTATGTTTGGGTGTATACTTGTTTCTTGCTTTTGTGGTGTGTTAGCTAACTGTTTTGATTTGTTTGTGTGTTTATATGTTAGCTAGTTTACTTGTTTGCGTGTGTTTTGCGTTTTTTGGTATTTGGATGTTTGTGTGTTACCTAGTTTACAGACCTGCAGAACAGACGAGGCGTGCAGTTGGGGAACGGTCACGTGGGCATGGAGTGGTGGTGGCCAATCAGAAGTATGGAACTTTGCCTAGAAGTGAGGAATTTATCAAAAGTAAAAGGGCGTTGCTTAGACAAGGTAGGGGACCAATCGGTCGCAAAACACGTGATTTAGAAACGGTGTGGTCTAGCAGAAAAAAGACTTGTGGTTCAGAAAGGGAGAGGAAAAAACACGTGGTGGGAGTAATCAAAAGAGGGGACATGATGCTGTCTTTGAGAAGTTCATCCCACGTGGCATGATAACTCTGGTTGAAAAAAGAGTAGCAGTTGAATAGTGAGGGTGGAAAATAAAATAGGGATTAAAAAGCTGATCCATAAAAAAGATGACCAAATATGAGATGAAAATGAACCGAAAATGAAGATAAACAGAATAGAGGATGAAAAGCGCGATGCCCACATGTACAGGGCCCAAGAATTTGTGAAATGCAAGGTAGCCCAAGGAAATCCGAGATAGTCGACAAAGTGGGTTTGTTTCAGACTTTGCAATTGGATATACCGCATTATATCCTACACCTTACTAACAGTTTTGGTGCTTCACGTCCGCGTTCGGATAGGAGGGCAATATGTGTACTTCAGAAGATTAACTGTAGATTTCAAAAACTTTTGATTCATTTAAGAAACCCTGCCACACCAGAATAAATAGTTGCAATGAGGGTAAGAAAAGTAGTACCTTACTAGCAGTTACGAAGAATCCTGAAAATTCTGCAAGAAAAATGTATTCTTTTATGAATAAAAAAACCACTTAATCCATACATACAAATTTCTTACTTGGCAAGTACTTTGACCTGGTGACAGGCGTAAGCCAGCTATTTGTCACCAGTACACGAAACAGTACCAAGTAATTCATAATTTTCCATTCAATCTGGTGAAAATGGCGTTCACGTCTTTTAGAAAAACTGTCATTCCTGAAGTCAGTTTTCCAAAAATAAGGCAGCAACACCACTTTAGCTTCAATATTTTGGTGGAAATATGTAGAACTGGAATGTATGGTTTTTATAACCATGGCTATTTCCAAACGCAACGCAACGAATCAAAGGTATATATATATATATATATATATATATATATTAGCGCCATTTGACACCTTGATGGTTAGTGCTGCCAACATAACTGTAAATGTGATTGACATCACCAACGAATTTTCAAAAACATTTTTAATAAGTTAGTAACGTCAGCACAAAAAAAAAACGGTGAGCACACGTCTAGAAACAATAGTTTTGCGCGTATTCGCAGTTGCAATTCTGCTCGTACGCGCATACTGACGTAGTGATGCAGATATCCTGTTTAAATTAATAACTTGTGATATATTAGTGATATTGGGGTGAAAATGACTATCACCTAAATGGTATACTTTCTTCAAAAATTTGTAGTAGACAATTTAAATATCGACAGTACAAAAAATTGCTGTTTTTTGCAGATATATTGTTAAAATTAATAACGTGTAATATATTATTGATTTTGGGATGAGCAGGATTACTGACGCAGGGTAACCTGTTTTTGACCTGTATTAAAAATGGATGTTGGTGATTGTTACTCATGGGTAAAACGTCTTATCAATTATTTGTAGACGTCAAGCGTTAATCAGAAAGGAGTAGAAATAAGTTCAAAAACGGTTTCCATAATAATAATAATAATAATAATAATGCTTTATTTATCCTGTATAGATCATTACTAAACGACATACGACAAGTCAAATGAAAAAAAAAGTTACATGTAAACAAACATAGGAAACTAGAAGAAAATTGTTTTCTTTTACAGAAATTCTGTTTAATTAATAACTTGAAAATGTAAACTTTCACGATTATTACACACAATAAAATACTTACTTTTTGGGTTTTTAATCATGTATTTTTTTTATATTTGATATGGTTATTTTTGCGTTTTCATCTTTTTCATATTTCATAAATTTGTTATAACATCTCAGTTCTCAAGTAATTCTTAAAGATATTATCATTTACTGAGTGAGGGCTTTAACTGTTATTGTAATCGAAACGTATAAATTTATATAAAAAATACAAGATTAAACATTAATAACTTGTATTGATTTTGGGATGAACATGGTTATCGACTGCACTTTTCAATTTTTATTAAAAATGATACAAAATAATTAAAGGGGTAAGACATCGCATCCAAAATTTGTAGACGGCAAGCGTCAATGAGAAAGTGTTTTTTTTTTATTTTTTGAGAACTTTACAAAGTGGAAATTAAAAGAAATGAAATAATTTTAATAATCATTTTTTAGAATAATTATGCATCCCTTTTTAGTACGTTCATACGAAAATTGACAACATTATAAAACCAAAAATAAGAATCTGTCAGCTGGACGTTTAAAACTTCATGTCAGATTGACGTTAATAGACATATAGATGCTAACTTTTAAAAAATTCTATAAATACCGATAATATAATTTAGGCATTTTCCATCCTATTTAATTAAGTTTTAGGCTTGGTTTGCTTTATATTAAGAAACTGTATTAAGGTATGCAAAATGATTTTTTCTCTAAAAAAAAACGTCGACCCATTTTCTTATACAATCAATTGTTATTCAAATATAAACTAACACTTGGATTCTATCTTAGGAGCTTACGTGCCGCTAAATTACGCGCCGTATCAAAAAATTCCATAGAACATAATCGATATATTTAAGGTCTATTTGTAGGTATTTTTATATCTTTGAAATATACAGCTGTTTCATAAATATTTGATAAAAACAAAAAACTGCTCTTAATAAATCGCTGAATTTCTACCAAAATCAAAATCAGCTCCAGGAGAAACGAAAACAAACTTGAATACGAAACTTGAAGTACATACGTATTGTCGTTCACAAGCACGCACGCACACACGCGAAGACACGCGCACACAGATACGTATACACTCAAGGATTATGGTCGACCTTGGCGAAACTTTGCCAAACATTGTAAAATTAGCCAAGAACTCGATTTAGCGTTAGTGAAAAAAAAGGCGCTAGATTAACCTTCTACACCTACATATGTGGGGGAGGACGGGGCATTAGCGCAGGTAAAATTTTCACTTCACTAAGATCGTGCTTTTTTTTGTTTAAGAATTAAAAAAAAACGCCATTTGCGCTATTACCGCTACTTATCGGGGCAATAGCGCACGCAGCACAGTAACGCTAATGGCAAAGTCATAGTAGCAATAAATTTTAAGGATAAAACACTTATAACCTATTTTTGAAAAATCAGTCGACAATTAACAAAACCTAACTAATTAGACTAATGTTTGGCTTAATTGTCGATAAAAAAGGAAAAATAATAAGTCAATCATTAAGTCATTGCCAAATTGCTAAAGGACACACCGCAGTATAAAAACGACTGTTGCCGTTTTATTTTACTGTGTAATATGGGGTCCGGTAATAGTTATTTGTATCACAAAGCCAGAAAATGGGTGTTTGCGAGTACGAGTGAACTTTGCAGGCCGGGGCGAAGTCGAGACCTGCAGATTTATGAGTACTCGCAAACCATTTTATAGCAGAGTGATACATAAGATTTTTTGTGCCGATGTCAATAATTGTTATTAAAATCAATAAACAAAATTGTTGTACTTTTTAAATACCTGTTGAAATTAAGTTGGCAGTACTGACAGTAAGCAATATAACCTAAAAATATAATTACGAAATTATTCATTACTTAAATTTTGTAGGTACCTTATTAATTTGTTGACTTTATAATAATTTACAGATGTAATTTGTAGTTTATAAGGAACTAATATGGACATAATAACGGATGCGTACACGTACACAGTAACGCGATTAGGTTTTGTGTTATGTCAAATACGATTATGTCGAATATTCAGTTCCGTTTCTACAACGAATCTCAACTGTAATTTAGTATTATGTTTGCCGGCCTAGGCTGGATAACGCATAGTTTCCGGGCGCATTTGCGGTCTGCGTATGCCCTATTACAGAACGAAGGTGCAAAACATCATTTTAATGCCTGTCTTCTTAATAAGAAGTCACTAAGTTAAGTGGCAAAACAAAATGCTTTACACTTTTCTAAAAAATGATATTTCACATTCTTCGTTTTCGTCTGTCAGTTAATATTTTTCTCACATTGTAAACTTTTCGTTCTTTGATATTAAATTCCACCAAATCATAAACATTTTTCTTGGGATTGCCGTCCAATTCATTAAACTGGAACTCGCCCTCACTTTCATCACCTGAAGACGACATAACTATTTCTTCTTCTGAAGTATCATCTTTGGTTGGTTTCATTTTTTTGCGACAACTTTTTACAACATTCAGCTTACTTTCCTTAGAGCGGTTTCTCTAAACTGACTTCACAGCTGCTTTTTTGATTGATTCATTATTAACACTGATTGTTAAATTAATTTTTCAAATACTCAAAGAATACCCTGTCTAAAGGCTGTGTTTTATGAGAAGTATGAGTGGGCAAAGAATCCGTATTTATTCCATGTTCTTTAGCTCTAAAATGAGGCATACCCTATGATCCTTAGAAGGTCTAACCGTCTCTACGAAATGAGGTATCCATTTCGTAAAGATTTCAGAGTTGCTCCAACCATTTGAGCTAGCGAAGCCTTTTGAACAGATAGGAGCATTTTTCATCAGTCGGTCGTTCATATTTTTTCTAGGGAACACGATGAAAGGTGGCACACTGTTTCCAGCAGCACTGAAACAACAAATAACAATGACGGCGTCAATGTTTTGGAATGTTTATGTATGGTCTGTAAGCCGCTTACACTAATATTATAAATGTCACTGGCAGAGGGAAAGGTTTTCGAAAAATCTGTTAATTTCTGTCTTATTAAAGCCAACAACTCTACTCAAGCTCGTAGTCCATAATAATATTTCAGGGTTCAAGTTCTAGTAAAAATCTCAACCTGCAATTGCTTCATTTTCTGTTTTTCATTTGATGCTCAACGCCTAATTTTTTTAGCAAACTGGAATGCCAACTGTCGAAATTCTATAATAGTGAGCCCAAAATATCTCTGTGAGAGTTATAAACAATATTCTGCTAGCTGCTTTTCTTGCGCTCGAGTAAAAGTTGTTTTTTTACCTACCACCTTATTACCATAGGGGTATTAGTAGAATTTCGGCATCTTTTTCGAACATGGTCTTTTAATCGTTGTGTACGGAGTTCCATATACTTTACTGGCTTGATTCACATTTAATTTGTTTGACTTGACATCTTCTACGGCCTTCTTGAGGTCTGACTTCTTAAAAAAAGAAAAATGCCCTAAAATTATTTGAAAATATCGAGATAATAGCGCATAATGTCGGGCTAATAGCGCATATGTGCTAATGCCCCGACACGACACCTGGACTATTTCTCCGATGACGCCATTTTTTTCGAACGCCGATAACTACAATCTGATACAAAATTATGATATGAAACAGGTTGGTTCTAAAGCACAAGGAAATAGTTTAATTGTAATTAGGATTGTACTAACTCTAGAAGGGTACTTACCACTAAATTACTGAAACAAATATCCTGTAGAAAAAACTTTTTTCACGTAATTTGACAAAAAATCTATTTTAAACACACGTGTTCGCACTGACAGTTGGTAATGCACCGATCGGTGTTTCCCTAAACCCCTCTTTGGGCGATAAAGCGGTGTTGTCAAGAGTCATAGGTTTTTAGAGAATTAAATCTGCGCTATTTTCCGGACTGCGCTAATACCCTCAACTCAAGTGTAGGCTGGAAGATAAAAATGAAACCTGATGATGTTTACTCAGGAGTGAAACGTCGGACCAAATTTGTTGACGCTAAATGTCAATGAAATTGTGTTTTTTTTTATAACTCTTCAAAACTAATCCAGGAAACAATAAATACCATTTCAAAAAATTTTGGTTTTCTATCCCATAAGCTTTCCAGATTCCTTATATTGGGCAGACACACTGCATACTATAGTTACATTTCAGACATAACCGGAAGTAACCAGACAATTATATTCAATCGTTTAATTAATTAAAAATACTTTTTGGGTCAATGCCGTATATTTAAAGTAAAATTTACAAGTTTTTATTGTTTTAATTGACGATAGCTGTAATTGGTATTCAAGCTTGTAAAATATGTTTCTAAATGCACGACTGTAGCCCAAAATGATAAGGTAAGTCGTGAAAGTTTTCATTCTCGTGAAACGTTTAATTAACATAGTACTGGAAAATTTGGAATTTTTACTTTCCAACCCTATATTTTTAATTACATTCAATTATCCATTGATTTATAACAAATAATGACTAATTTTAGGGTTGGTTAATAAATAGATGAGTCATATCTTATCTAAGCAGAACTAGATAAGGTATTTGAGAAATTCCTTAATTAAAACTCTAATTTTGTAAGGCTCACTTAACAACGTTGTAATACAGAAAATGTATATGATGAATAATTCGATCAAATGGAAATTATTTAGAATGACCGTGCTCACCAATTTTTCTGGTATTTACTCCGTACATTGTACGGTTAAAATTATTCAAATTATTGAAGGCTTATTGTTATAAAAAACTAGAGTAAAATTGTTCTGACACGTTCTAATTTACGTTATACGTATGGTGTTCGAATAATGTCTGAAAGTGCTATAAATATCCTGCATTTTAATAATATCCTTAGTCATAATTGAACATTGCTTGTATAATATTTAGAACTTTGATAAGCATATTAAATATTGCAATAAGTACGCCACTGCGCTTTAAATTTTTATAACAATTTGTTACAATCATAAACAGTATACATTATGATGTGTGTTAATATAAACAGTTTTAAATGTAAATTAAATTGTTAGGTGTAGAAAGTCGTAAGCATTATTATGTATCCTTGGACTAACCTGAACCATTCAATTCACTACATTGGAAATGTAAGCGACAGACAAACCTAAAACTGAGTTGTTTTTAAACCTGAAACTCGTCATTGTAAATTATTAACATAAATGAACATTTTCATTAGATAATTTATCTGTTTAAAGATAAATATTTATTATTAAAATTATAATTTAAAAACTTTAAAAAGTAGTACGATAAAAGTAGGCTATTGAATTAGATAAACATTGGTTTTTTTAACCGCAATAAACACGATTGAACTCACTGATAATTTTTTAATCATGTTTTGTACGTGAACGGAAGTGTTTACAATTTGCAATGGGCTACATGACAGGTTTCGTACAAATTTAAGTAAATCTTCAGTACACGGGCCTCTCATAAATCTACTTAATTGCATTTGTTGATATTAAATTAGATAACGTCAAAAAATAAGTGCTTCTTCAAAAGAAGATGACGTGTCTAGTTTTATGTAAATAAAAAAAGAGCCGAGTAATCCGTATAAATTCCGTTTGCTTTGCAATTACTATCTTTATGCGCGAGGATATAAAGCGACGTAAACAAGTTTCAAGCCCGCATTCGCTCCGAACAAAAGGAGTTTCATAAGTTTCACTTATCGGTTTTCCCCTCATTGCCATGGTACCAAATGGTTCAAGGTCTAGCGCATGTGCCGTCCCCACTGTAGCCCTATGACTAACCATTGGATCATTTTGTGGCCCCCGTTCCCCGTAACCGTAGAGCACGACCGAGCCCGTTCGCGTTGCCTTTGGATCCATGAGCAAAGTAGGAAACAAGTGCGGATCGTCGCCTATAACGAAACTTTCAAACGTTCACGTACACATTTTATAAACATTGAATTCGTGTTTTTAGTTATTTGTGCGCATATAATTGCAACACCTATACCGTTTTTTTTATAATAGGCGCTAAATATTTACCATGCGTGTAAGTACAAATAATTCATTGTACTCATTTATTTAGTATGTATGAAGTTTATTTTTCTGTACAATTCCACTATTAATCAAACCGCCTAGAAATAAGTTTAGTCAACTTTCGAGTTGTTATTTTCCATCGTTTAGATTGTAAAGTGCTTATCATCGTTATCTATTCGTAAACTAATTATAATTAAATTGCGTTTTTCCTAATTATATAAACATTAAAACTTAATTGTGAGTTTCATTCCAAAAACAATTTTAAATGTGTAAAGTCAGAGGCGTTGCATTTGTTTTAAATGAATCAAGATTAATTGCCCAATTGGATTTAATAAATTTATGTGACAGTATTTTTATTTAAAATTGGAATGCTCCGCGTAGGTAGTTGGGTAACTTAAATTAGTGGAAGGGGCATTTTCGTTATTAACTAATTTTGAATTAGGTAATTAGTTTTTTTTTTGTCTATTTATGGTTTTTATTCGGTTCAGTTCGTGCTTATCACAAACATTGGGAAATTTATTGATACGTTGATATTATCCATTAAAAAAATAAATAAAAATGGAATTATCGAAGGGTATGATGTAATTATAACATTATCAACAGCTAGCATGTGTATATACAGTGAGTTATTTTTATTCGGTATAAAATATTTTAAGTGTAATTAAGCATGCCTACGATTAATTGTACGTGTAGATATACAGGGTGATGGTTATGAAAAGCCCCTAATTTAAAAAAATACTCTTCCGTGATGTTAGTTAAATAGAAATATCAATTATTTTTTATTGATAAGTGTTTGTTAAGTTTTTTGGTTTATTTATTTACATCTATCGATAATATTTGTAGTTACAGTGTGATTATAAAAAAATATGCTCATGTGCACTATTCACACTAATAATTCATAAAATTCGGTTTAAGGTTCCTGTTTCCTCTTTTTCCGACTCTATTGATTCATATTATAAAATATACAATTACTCTTATCGATGAAATTGATAACTTTTCTTATCTATTAGTAGACGGGTTAAACCAATGTTATCGATAATGGTTGATATTTCAAAAAATAACGATATTCCTAAATTATCAAATTATTACCGTTGAGTATTATAGAAAATAATGCAAGCATTTGGGTTTTATATTATTTTGTTGCAATAAATTTAGAAACCTATCAATATCGATTAAAATCACAAAAGCTACATTGATAATATTCAACATTTATCATTTGGACAATATGTATAAGCAAGTTCTTATTGACTCAGTTAACCCATGACTACTACTATGATTCCTTATTACGTTAATACTGCAGCGTCGTAATTTTTAAAAACACATATTTATTCTAAAGGTCTAAAAAAATCACACACCTCTCTTAACTATTAATGCACATGTCTTTATATTTTTTAATCACAAAGTTTTAAATTTTTGCACAAGTAACACACACATCTCTACGATGTTCTCCACAATCTGGCTTATTGTACCTAGTCATACGTCTTTTTTTGGCCAGGGCACATGTCGCATATTATACGTTTTTTTTTGTACAGGGTTAATGTTTTCTTGTGTTGGCGTCAACTTCAATATTTTGTTAATGCTGTCCCGGAGTTCACGTCTTAAATTTACTACACCTAAACGATGACCCATCCACGGTTTTGCCAATTCATGGCTTAAGTGTATTATGATTTGGAATCGTTCCAAGGGTGTTTCGGCCGCCTTGTATGTGTTGCACCAATACATTAATATATGCGATATTAATCATTTCATAAAAGACACAGTGGCCATCTTCTAGTTTTTCGTTGAGCATAGTTGATCAAATGTATCAATGCCTCCCTTAGTTTCATTATAACTCGTAACTATTGCTTCTGAAAGTTTGGCACCTTCATATAGTGTAGATAGCAGTTAAAACTGTTATTTTTTTCGGCATGTAAGAAACTAATGTCTTCTTGTGATCAAAACAAAACATGGATGTTTGAGAATTTCTTCCTTTAGTTTCTAACAATTCAGGTGGAATTTCGCGCTTATTTTTCCTTAAGGTTCCTATTATGGTTAATATGTAGGGATCATATAATAGCTCATCTGCTAAGGCGATAGAAGTAAACCAATTGTCCATGGTTATGTTTCTATTACCACCAAGATCAGATTTGGTTAGTTTCTTTACAAAATAGTTAGCTAAAGATAAACCGTCTGTTGGCGTGTTTTTCCTCAAGTATGGACGTCTATCACAAACTTTGTACTGGTATCGCAGAGCATAACTATCATTATTCCATACTTGGAAGGTTTACTTGGGATGTACATTCTAAATGGACATCTCCCACGAAAACTCAATAGTTGTTCATCGATAGTAAGATAAGCTGATGGGGTATAAAAAGTTCTACAAATCTGCTTAAATATTTCCCATATGTCACGAGTAGGTGCAAAGGACTCGAGTAGCGTCCAATCCCTCCTAGATCTTTTATCGTCAAATCGAAGACAATTGATCAAGAAACTGAACCGTTCGCAACTCATACATGCTTTGTAGAATGAGCCCGATAAGGTAGAGTCAAACGTTTGTCTTGCATTTAAATGATTGTCCTTTTTGACCGCAGAGAGCACCAACACATTTGTTATAGTAATATGTGCCGAATTTCCACTATAGTTTTGAGAATTCTTGACAATTTCCTCATTAGTATAATCTATGATTTGGTTTATGATGGAGTTTGGAAAAAATGTAAGAAATGGCCTACCATTGAAGAATATTTTGGAGTTTCTGGTTTGTTTCCGGGAATAAAATGAATAATATTTCTAGAGGCTGTTCTTTTAGATCTCAGTGGCAATTTAACGGACCACTTGTAACCATTTTTTCCTCGTAATCGTGTAGACTTTGGCTGTATTACATATTTTAATTTTCCAGCCACTTTTGACAATGGAAGATCGTCACTTGAACTATGGTTCATCTAACACACGTTTTCTCGCTTCAGAGATATTTTGTTCGGTGTACTCACAATCCAGAGAATTACACGCATCCAAAACTTCATTAACACTTTCAACATCGTGATCAGATTTTTCCACCTCTAATTGCCTACTTCACAATCACTTTCGCTGTAATCATCAAAGTTAGAATCTTCTCCGTTTATAATTTTTCTAATCTCTTCCTGTATTTCGACCTCAGACAAAGGCCTTGCCATAGAGTAGGACGACATATTACTAAATATACGCAGATTAAACAATGAAAAATGTCAGTGAGCTTTCAGTCTCTTCAGATGATAGGTAATAATAATACAGTCAACAATCGCAACACAACTCGCACTAAAAATATTTCAAAGGTAACCTTCCTTAATACTACAGCGTCGTAAATTTTACGATCACGCACGAATTGTGATTTTATAATTGTCCAAGATGGCCGTAAAAACGGATAAATATGTAGATTTACAAGAATTAGGAAGGTACTACACCACTGTAGATTACCTGATATTTACAATATAGTGCAACAAAGTTCGCCGGTCGTAAATTTTACGAGGCTTCAGTATCCTAGGGTTAATGATAGATTCAAATACCAATCATTCAAAAACCGACTAGCATTTAAAAATCTTGAACTGGGAAGTACTGGGTTCAATTATCGTTACCGTCTGCCATGCAAGAGGTTTTGTCAGGGGTTTCCTCTCTCATATGAAGCGTCAATTTTAAAACGAGAAATGACTATCGCACAAATGTGATTTCTTAGGTATACCAAGGGAACCAAGATGAAATCATCTAACCTCAGTTTAAAATTTCAAACGGCAACTACCCAATGTATGTGATTTCACGAAAAATCTTATCGAGGATACCAAAATCCATCCAGTTTTCTTCAACAACAAATAACAAAAAGCAACAATAATATTTTAATTCAACCTTAAGTAGTAGTATCTTCAAACTCTTTCCTAACATTTTCAAATGTTTCCCGAGAAGTATTTCGGTATTAATTGGTGAAGTGTTGGTAAAGTTCTTCAAGAGAGGTCGGTGGGGTTTTCAACGCACCGGTTTCAAATCACCAGCAAGAAAAAAGTGCAGAGAAGTTAAACCTTAAGATTATCGCGATTTTTCACTTAATCCCCCTTTTCCAATTCTTTCGGTTACAATAATGGGCACTCAAACATTATTGGAAGGTAATAATTTGGCGTGACGGTTCTGCTATTCATTTAAGCAAGGGTTTTTATCTGTGCCCATTTGATTTTTGAACCGATTTATTAGGGGTTCCACTCTGTTTTCCGTCGCGGTCTATTTAAATTTTTATTCCGCAAGTAAGAACCAATAATGTACCATTTCCCATGGATGTTTTGAGGAACAGTGAAAAAAATATGTGTCCACCATCAGTCGACATCGCCTATCTCCTGTACAATCTTGATTCTGTGGGGTGCTCTCTGTGCCAATTCATCTGAATGCCCGGATTTCTCTTCTTGGTTTTGACAAACATTATTACTACCACATTGGCTGTCTCATTCAATAACCATGGTGTTTAGTGCAACCCGTCTTTCGCCGTTTCCGCAAATTTTTCTACTAACTCGCGTAAATATGCCCCATGTTTTGACCGGAATGCTGTTCATTGAAAATTGGCGTTGTCCTTCTAGAAGAACGATTTTCTTGCCGATAAAGGTAAATGATTTCATTTCTGTTATCCAAGGAATAAACCATTTAAAACTCAAACCAAATTAAATGTTGATTCGTTTGTCACTAACAAGCAAAAAATGTGAAGACAAAATTATTTATCTACAACGTAAGAAAATGCGTTTATTTTGGCATCGTTCATAACTTTCTCATGATATATCATGAGCAGTTACCATTTGAAATTCTTAAATGAGGTTAAAATGCGTGGAGGGGGGAGAGTGTCGATATTACTGGATACGTCATTCGGTTCCCCAAACACACGCTCAAAACGTGTGCGTGTACTAGTATTGGTTATTTCCCGAGTTATTTCCAGTGACAAGTATCAAAATTGACATTCGGTTCCCCAAACACACGCTCAAAACGTGTGCGTGTACTAGTATTGGTTATTTCCCGAGTTATTTCCAGTGACAAGTATCAAAATTGACACCTACCTTGTACAAGAGCATGCATATATTCACACAATGGGCGACTAGTTAGAGATGCTAGGATTATCTGCACCCATAAAACATATTACCGTATCTTTTGATGCTATCTTGACCTCATCCGTTCTATTTCAACACTTGCTCATACCAGTTATATAAATTGTAGTAACCCATAATTCTGGCTGAATATGGTAGGGAAACTAAAGTAGCTCGCTCTTCCTCTACAGAAAGGAGTGAAACACTACTAGCAGTATCAATCTGGAACGAAGACCACCACATCCAATAACATACAGATAGTGGCAAAGGACGAGAACACAACTCGTCGAAAACACAAAGAAGCCATATACATCGCACTAGCTGAAAATCCAATAAGCCAAGCTAGTGTAGAAATTAAACCCATATGGATTCCAATAATGCGCGAAGAGCTTAAGCGCAATACACCTGCGCAAGAAGTTACTGCGCAACATGCGCAATAAACTTCTGCGCCACCATGAAAAAGTTTCATATATATATATATATATATATATATATATTGGATTACTCCGTGGCTCAGTGGCAAAGGTGTCAGGCTACTAAGTGAAAGGTACCAGGTTCGAATCTAAGAGTAGCCAAGTGCTTGGGAAAAAATTGTATATAACATATGAATTCGACTCATGTGCGAAAACAGTCTTTCTCAGGACTAAGCCTGATGACGAAAGCAGAGTCCGCTTCCGAAACGTCGCGCTCAAAAAGCATAAACTGTGGAAATAGGCCGATCAACTCCACTAGTACCAATCTAGTTATCATTTATCGATTAATACACTAGGTTAAGCTTTAACGTTAGCAACTAAAAAACTACAAAAATGCTCAGCAAATATTAATTCAAAAATTATTACTTTTGATAAGTTTGTGGCATGGATACGTAATGATTAACCGAATGATAATTGGCATTATCTGCTTCCTATATGCTTGTTTTAAAAAAGTAATAATGATTATGATAGTTAGCAATGACAACTGTACCTTTCTTTAGAGAGTTAACACGTCGTGTTTATGTGAAATATTTGACCTTGAGTAAAGTGCCAACTCTCTTCTCCTTAATAGTAAATTAAAAATAGTATAATTTCATTTGTCTATTTGTGCTGAGACTTGCAAAAATTTGGAAGTCAAAATATATGAACGCTTTTGGATTTAACACCTTATTTTTATTTTTGAAAGATGGCGGGCTAACTTAATAAGAACAATACAGAAGGTATCGAAAATATGTTAAACACGCTTAGACTATATTAATCAAACTTTGATCCATATCCGTAACTCTTTTGTGTTTCCGTGGTAAAAATACAAGAAAACTATGGCGAACCCAAAATTTTCAATCTTTCAAAAATCAAAAGAAATTTTCAGTTCTCTATTGGAGCATTTTTTCATTTGGTGATATTCGCAATAATTTGGTTACTCAAGATAAAGACATGGAATTTTACTGTACCGAATATATGTATACCTACACCATTTTTGTTTTCCGCTTTCTACCGCCATTTTCGACAAAATCTCGGAAGCTTTAAATGTAGTTTATGTTCACTATAGGCAAAACCACGAAGTCTCCACTGTTTTTTTAAAACGCACAATACGCGATTATTTTATAGCACATAGACGGTAAGTACTGGATAACTGTCTCTGCTGTTAGGCTTAAAGATACATCCGTGGTTCTATGGTTTTAATAGCTTGTATTAAGGTTGAAGGTTGTAGTACCTATAACAAGACACGGACTCACACCCGTATTTTTTGTTGATGTTCATAGCTTCATCATATGCTTCCGTCCAGATAAACCATGACCCAACGTTTTTTAAGTATTGGTTCAGAAAAATGTATTCTAAATTGCTACTTTCATTATTTAATTTTGATCAAAATGGAGCACCTTTGCATTACGTACTTTAGTTAAATATGAATGTTTTGATCTTTATTGAATAAGAAATTGAAATTTTCTCTAGCTTTCTTTACTGAATTTTTGTTTCCATCAACAGCGTCTTTTCTACTATAATTGGCCAGGTTTAAACCAGACGCAAGAGGTTATCCGTACCATGAAACTCCTGCTATGTATTAAACTGTTTTTTTTTATTTCTAACCATTCTTATCCAATGTGTTCTAAATTATCACTGCAATAATTGTCTCATATCCCCTTGAAATAACGTTCCTTATGATTTAGATAATCCGAGTTCGATGTAATTATTAGTTAACAATGCCATAATTAAATATCCTATAAATTGGTTACGTATAAATACGAATGAATGGAATGGAATATAAACTGAATTACGACGTCTTGAACCAAACCTGCCAATATAAAATGGCGATTACACGTGTTTGTAGCATTAAACATAATTGTATTGTACAATGGATGTATAAAACGTAATTGATACAATTAAACTTTTGTTTCAGGGGTCGCCATGTGCACTTCATTGAGAGACAACCCAGAAATCTCACTTCCTGTGGATACATCTGAAATTTTGCGATGTTTCGATTGTAATGTAAATTTTACAAGTGAACGCTATTTACTCGGACATCTTCTTCATCATATTAAACAACCAACAGTTGTGATTCAGAAGCTATCTCAAGCTCCAATTAAAATAACAATTAAAAGTAAAAAGGATAATAACTTCGAAATCATTAATTCCCCAACAGGCACGTCGAGTTATCTGTTTACCTCGGAATATTTGACTGAAGAAAGCAGTCAAATAAGTACGGGGACAGATAACTCGGAACAAAATACAATAGACTCTGGTACATTTAGTGCCGAAAATCTTGAAGAACATAATGAAATGTTAGACGAAATGATCGAAAGTGCTAATTTAGAAGAGGCAGCGAAAATTAGTTTTTCACCTAATTTTACCGATGAAATAATTGAAGGTGGATCACCTAATGTTTCAGATGAAATGACAAATACACCGATCATTACTGAACTTGATAATGAACCAAAACCACCTAATGAATCTCCGTCTCCTAACGAATTTCCAAAGATACGTATTAAAACTGGTTTGTTAAAGGAACCTTTGACTATTACGGAGATAACTGACGATAATCCTACTGGAGAATACCGCCCTTCTGGTAAGTAACAAAATTTATTCATGTTTGATTTTAGCGCCCCCCTCCCACTTGGTACTAAACACGGAAACTTTTTAATTTGAGGTTGGTTTGTTCTATACAGAACTGTTCAAATTGATGCAAATCATGTCTTTATTATGGCATGAGTAAAAACAAAATCAATACACAAAAATTATTTAAAATTGAATTAATTAAATTAAAATTAATTACTCCCATAATTGTTCAATTCAGCGCCTTTTAGCAGTTCACCTACAAAGTTTTGAAAAAGAAAAACGTTAAGATTAGCGAAGTAGCACTAAGGTCTTTTTGGCCTACTAATTAATGGGTTTCATTCTTTCGTTTCTTTGCTTTGCTTTAACGTAGTCTACGTGTTCTTAAAATTTAAGATCCAGCTCGTACTTTGCTTTCTTATTTTGGTGTAAATGAAAAATAAGGACTAAGTCGTAAGCTTACTTAGGCGAAGAATGCGATTTCGGCAAAACAAACAAATGAAGGTGACCAATCAACTGAATTTTATTAGCTTAATTATAGTTCTTTTTAAGATAGACGTTGATTGTTTACGTTATGAAATCTTCACTGCAAATATATTGGAGTATACGATAAATTATTATTTTATTTCAAATACTGTAAAACTGCGCCAAGCATCGATCCTTGTGGGCCGCCGCTTTCGTATGGAAGTTTTTGTTTTTTAATTTTTGTCAAAAATATCGTCTTTTTATGGTTGTATTCGGATAAAGAGGCTGTACCCCAGGTTTATGTGGAGAACATCTTAAGAGTAGAAATATTGTTTTTGTAACATGTTGGATCAAGTGAAAATATTGAAAATGTTTATGTTGTTATGGCAAATAATATTTTCCGTTATAAATTTTTGATGATCGAGATTTAACCCTTCTGGATGGGCGCTCAGGTTGTTTTGTATGACCTAATAGAATGACGAATTTTATGCTGGATAATTGGCGTTCTCAGATTTTTTAAATTACTATATTAGCAATAAACCATGAAGGTTCCTGATTTGGACTTATTCACTCGTACTTACCACTTTCATAATCTTATTTCGTTTAGGTGGACTTTTAGCTGTTACTTGGTGTTATTGGCATATGTTGGACAGGAAACAACTAAGAGAACAGTGGTTCATGCACACTTTATTGTACACTGCAGCTCTAATGGTAAAGAGTTGTCATTTCTAGCATGAATGGGAAGCCGTGAACAAGGTTTATTATGTTGGTTTATATAAGAGAGAGGTTTATTGAACATTATCAAATGCTTGCATTATATTACAGTGCAACGTACTAATATTATTTAGCTTGAATTGCTTCATTGGTCTTGCTACAAACTAAACTGACAAAGTGACATATGCGTAAGTTAGCATTTGTAACCTGCGTAACTACCATCTGTGATCTTAGTATCCCTCTAGGACTTTTACCTCTATCTTGCATTGTATTATGATTTTCAAATTATCGCCCTGTTTATTATATTGGAGGGATAAGACGGCGATTTAATAAACGAATCATTTGATCTCCACACTCACGGGATGCGAAATAATCCTCAACGCCAGTTTGAAGATGTCTATACGTTGTCTTGTGGTTCTTTGTGGTTCTCGAGGGCCAAAGCTTGAGAAAATCGGGTCGTTCACTAATATTATCTTATTATGCTGCGATATCTAATTACGAAAGGCCTGCTTCCAATAGACATTTTTGTTTGCCAGTTATCACTTGTGTTCTGTGTATGATGGTTGCACCAGAAGATAAACAACTACGGCGATATTGTATATTTCCGACAGACGTTTTTTTTTATTTCACTGTAGATGGTGCATTTTGTCTTTGTTTAAGGCATGTGTCCCAGGCGTTAATTATTTATTTCAAATAGAGAACATGTACTTGTGGTGAACTATATCAGCTGATTTAACCTTATTTAGTCTTGCCGATCACTTTTCTAATCAATTCTGTATTTTGTTCAGGTGGGCTTGTAACCGTTACTGCGGCGTCATTGATATGTGTGAGGCAGTAAGCAACTAAGACAGCAGTGGCCTGTGAACGTTGGCGAACGAACAACATTTAGTTTGGTTTACTTAAGACAGAGGTGTGTCACATATTCATTAAACGCTTCCTTGGCCTTACTATTCAATAAGCAAGCCATTTGATCTTTTCGTGGCCCACGGGATGTGAAATAACAAACACATTTATGGACCACCCAGGTTTTAGTTTAGTTGGTCATTTCCATTCTCCCAATTTGTATGCGTCGCCTTATATCTGGCTCGGAAGATAACCCTGATTGTTTGTCAGATCCCTCAGGCATATTAAAGTTGTCAGTCTTTAAATATGATAACTGTAATGTTTTGCTTCCTTTCGTTAACTGTGGTATTAGGTCTTCTATTTCTTGTTCGTCTTTTCCTATTCAGGTAATGTTTGTCTAATTATGCCTGCTTGCGATAGACATTTTCGCTATCCAATATCAGCTGTTCTGCCTATCTTGGTTTCACCATAGATGATTAACACATGCGGTGAGATTATTAGCGTTCTCAGCGAACGTTTTTTTGTTTCACTTTAAATGTTACCTTTTGGTTTTCTAGGGTTTTGTAGTGTTTTCCTTTTTTTCATTGTTTCTCAGTTTCCATCTTGCGATATCTCAATTGTAGGCGATTTCAATGTTCATAACTCTAATTGGCTTCAGTTTTTATCTACTACAAATCTTGCTGATCATAGTGCAGAAACATGTGCTATTTCATGTGATCTCACACAAATGATTTCTGAAACCAAAAGAATCCCTGATAACCCTAACCATACTCCACATCTTCTGGATCTCTTTTTTACATCAAACCCTCTTGTTTATAAAACTTCCGTTCTTTCGCCTTTAGGTCTTTCCGACCTTTGTCGTAATAAAAATCATTTCTACTGTACCTAACTCCACTGTTGTTCGCAAAACCGATAGAACCTTGTGGTGTTTTAAGTCAGCTCGATGGAGTGATTTACGGGATTTCTTTGCAACCTTTCCATGGCGTGAATATTGTTTTAAGTCGTCCTCTTTTTCGGACATCGCTCTTTCAGTATCTGAAGTCATCCTCATGGGAATTGAGTTATACATTCCCAAAAAACAGTACCGTAGAGGTCATTCACGTTCCCAACCCTGGTTCAATAAGGTTTGTGCTAATGCAATATCTTTAAAAAATAAATATTACATTAAATGGAAATCTAATAAATCGGTCGACAGTCATGTAGAATACGTTGGTGCTAAAAATGTCTGCAAAAGTGAAATCACTAAAACTAAAAAGTTGTTCGAACAACGAAAATGTAATGAACTAGCTACATCTCCTTTAGGCAGTCGTAAATTTTGGTCTTTAGCTAAAGCCATTAGTAAAAACTTTGGAACATCTTCATTTCCCCCCCTGACGTCTATTGACGGGTTGGTAGTTGCTGATTCTGTAGACAAAGCTAATGTTTTTGTGGATTTGTTTGCATCAAACTCGTGTCTTAATGATTCTGGAAAAGATGTGCCCCTAGTCATCTCTTCTTCATACGCCATGAAACCAATTCATTTTCGGTACAAGCTCTTGGAATCGATCATCAGTAGGCTTGATCTCAATAAGGCGACTGGCCCAGGCGGTATCCCAGCTATTGTCTTAAAGAAATGTTCCCCCGAACTAGTACCAGTCCTATCTAAGCTCTATACGATCTCTATGTCTTCTGGGGAATTCCCTTCATAATGGAAGTTAGCAAATGTTCAACCTATTCCCAAAAAAGGCGATAAGACCGATCCCTAAAACTACCGACCAATTGCCATCACTTCCATTTTGTCTAAAATCATGGAAAAAGCCATCAATCAGCAACTGCTCACGTTCCTTGAAACTAAGAAACTCCTTAGTAACCACCAATATGGGTTTAGGCAAAGTCGTTCAACAGGTGATCTTCTTTCATATGTGACCCAAGTTTGGAACAATACAGTAGAGTAGTCCGGTGAAACAGTTGTAGTCGCTTTAGATACCTCAAAGGCATTTGACCAAGTTTGACATAAGTGTTTACTTGCCAAACTCACCTCGTTTGGGTTAAATGATACGCTCATCAACTGGGTTTCTAGTTTCCTTGATAAAAGACCAATACGTGTCGTAGTTGATGGCTTTTTTTTTCAAAAGAAGTTAGGATTAACGTGGGCGTACCACAGAGAGCCGTTATTGCGCCTACACTTTTTCTGCTTTACATAAATGACCTTATTTCTTCAACAACTAACCCCATCCATTGCTTTGCTGACGATAGCACATTCAACGTATTCTCGAATGGGGAAGCAATAATCTAGTTAAATTTAATGCTAACAAAACTCAGTGTTGCCTTGTGTCCGCCAAAAAGATCGATCATTTCCTGTTGTAAGTATGAATGGCTCAGTTCTTAAGTTTTCAGACTTTATTACTGTGTTGGGTATAACTGTATTTTCAAATCTCTCATGGGTTGACCATCTTCTGTCAGGTACCAAAACAGCTGCTCGCAAAATAGGCTTTTTGTACAGATCTAAGCAGTACTTTACCTCTCGACAACTCCTACTGTATAAGGCCCAAATTCGGCCTCATCTGGAATATAATTCTCACCTCTGGGTTAGTGCTCCCCAATACGCTCTCGATATCGTTGATCGTATTCAAAAGAGGGCGATTAGGCTTATAAATGACCCGTCCTTAACTTCTCACATACAGTCCCTTGAGCATAGAAGGATAGTTTCAGTTCTTTCTTTGTATTATCGTTATTACAACGGCTATTGTGCTGCTGAATTATATTGTTTGATACCATCTCGGGCTATCTTTGCGAGAAACACTCGGTTCGCTCATTCACATCATCCGTATGCAGTACAAATCTCCACTTGTCGTACCAAACGGGCGCAATGCACATTTTTCTACACGGCTTCTAAACTCTGGAATGATCTCCCTAGTTCCCGTTTTCCTCTCACTTATGACATGAGAAAATTTAAGGTAGCTGTTCATAGGCATCTATTATAAAAAAAAATATCATTTCATAATTATCATGAACGGAAAATTACATCTGGCACATGATGTCCATTTTCATTGACCCGTTCTTGGTGTTTACGAAAATTGACCTCTACTCTTTCTAGCAGTAATCAGTTGAATTACCCTCGTAGACATGTCATTTGAAGTAATCCACATACAAAAAGATCGCATATGAATAAGTCGACATTTGTCTTGCAGTACCTGATTCCAAGTTCATGTGAGTGACTTCGGGTAGACCTCGGTGTGGGTTTTGGAGTATCGCTCGTCTGTCCGTTTTCAAGTGTACATCGGTGGGCAAGTCATTTTGAATAGAAGAACAAATATGTCGATGGTGCCCACCTTAGTAAACCGTGCAGTTAGGATATACGCGCAAAAAAGCAGAATGGCCGCTGCTAACAATTTTTCTTTTTTATAGCGGTCCTTGTTGGTGGAGATTCTCATCTCCACATTGGTGCATTTGATCATATCAATGAATTTTGTATCAATCCATTTGCTAAAGTGTATTTGTGGATCTTCACATGTTTTATTTGCGTTAGGTTTCATATAGATGTGACAAAGACCCAAACCATCCATGGTTGCTGATTTAGCTTGTGTTTCTTTTTTAGATTTATTGCATCGTCAAATTTGGGAAGTATTTATACACGTCACTTGTTTTTCTTTCGGAAGAGGTTCCAAAATTTCCCTATGTTTTCATTGATCCAGGTAACGATGCATCATTCAATTGAAACTAAGTAATGCTCTTGAAAATAAAATATTTATTAATGTTGAACTTCATGTCTATGGCATGTTTACATTGTCAAAAATCTAGAAATTAGAGAGCTGTTGTTATTAACGTGATTTTATCTTTAAGCGCAATTTGAAGTTTCTTTGTTATTGTTTTGTAAGATTTTTTCAATAGTTTTTCATCGGAGACCAAAAGTTGATTGTTCTGACACAAATATATTGTCCAGGTCTTTACCAGATTGTGCTATATTGCCTAAGGAAACGTTAACAACCGTGTCATTTTTACATTAAAATGAATTTGTGTAGATTTTTTTTGAAAGCTTTTTTACATTATTACATTTTAATCAAACTCTTGGTGTTTTTTCGGTTTTAAATTTTAATACGTATTAATGTTTGAGTCTCACTCCTACTCCTATTCTGGACTTAGAAATAATGTGTTTCTGGCTTTATTATCAAATGTTATCCCAGTAATCCCTCCTTGAACTTTCAGATTCTTATTCTAAAGCCCTGATGCTTCCATGCTATCCATTTTCGAAATAACTTAGCATATTAAATACAAAAAATATTTAAGAAAATCGTGAAGGAAGCATCCATTCTGCTATTTTAATTGATTTTACCAAGTTTAACATATCTTGTACCATAACCATATATGTACATGCAAGTTTGACTGGCTCTGTTGTGACTGCTGCAGTGAACTGCCTGCTGCACAATTGAAAACTGGGTGCTAACTTCACACTGGTGTAAAATGCTAGATTTAACGATTTTAATAATTGAAATGTCCGTAAATCTGGTTTTACACTTTAATTTCTTAGTCGGTTACAATTTGCAGATCAATTTGTAAAACTCAACTAATATTGTAAAATTAAAAGAAAACTTTAAAAAAAATCAACTTTCAATAATATTTGTTTCGCAAATATCAAAAACGATGACAAACACGAAAAATTAGAAACCAAATGTCGAAAGAAAGAAAGAAGAAATTCCAGTCACGCTAGAATTTATGCAGGTTAACCTAAAGTAAGGTTTAGACGCAACAATATATTATATCTAGTATGATGCCATGTAGGTACAGTGCGGTTGACAACTTTGACAAATATGATCGAGATTCCAAAAAAGAATGGGCGCACCAATATTTTGCAATGCATGAAAAAAAACGAAATTAAATTAAAACACCCTGTGTATCAAAAAATGTTGTCTCTTTCTAATTTTTGTTTCACATTTTTAAGATATGTAAGTATTATCACCTCCTTAAATATTTACGTGACAGTCCTTTCAGTACCAAGGGTTCTAACGAGGCTCTTAACGTCCACTAGTACGTAGCTAGAGATCAGAATAGTTTCAAATTGAAATATTCAGTTTTTCGAACAAAATTAAGAGTTTTAATTAACGAAGTTATCAAATATCTTATCTAGTTCTGCTTAGATAAGACATGACTCATCTATTTATTGACCAACGCTAAATTTAGTCATTTGTTATAAATCGATGGACTATTGAAGGTAATTAAAAATACAAGGTTGAACAGATTCTAATCTTATTTGGAAAATAAAAATTTCAAATTTTCTAGTACTAATTGTATTAATTAAACGTTTTACAAAAATGAAAACTTTCACTCTTATCTTTTTGGGTAAGAGTCTTGCATTTAGAAGAAAATTTTACAAGCTTAAATACCGATTAAAGCAAGATAGCTATGATCACTTTTGGTTAGGTCTATAGCGTGCAGTGTCCACAATATAAGGAATCTGGAAAGCTTATAGGTATAAGACACCGTTACTTGAGTAATATATTCGGAAAAAAAATGAAATTTTTGAAATCGTTTTTATTGTTTCCTGGACTTTTTTGAAGTTTTCAAAAAATTTAAAAAAAACATTCTCATTGACACTTAGCGCCTACAAATTTGATCCGATGTTTCACTTTTGAGTAACCATCATCAGGGTTCATTTTTAAAATAGGCCGAAAAAAGTATACCCTGTAATAAATAGCCCTTTTGATTCCAAAATGAATAATATACCACAAGTTATAATTTAACAAAATATCTGAAAATAACAGTTATTCGTATGACTAGGCCAGAAACGATAGTTTTGCGAGTATGCGCGGAATTGCGGACCGAGACGTCAACTGAACTTATCTTAAAAACACTTTGTCATTGCAACCTGGCGTTTACAAATTGTTGATACGACATGCCACTCCTGAGTAGCCATAATCAGGTACCATTTTTAATAAGGCCGAACAAAGTTCACCCTGTAACCGACAGTCCTTTTCATCCCAAAATCAGGGATATATCGCAAGTTATTTATTCATTTCATTAGACCAGAAACGATAGTTTTGCGAGTATGAGCAGAATTTCGGGACGAGTGCAGGATATAGAAGGCTCACATTCCATTAATATAAGTAATTTGACTGTAATCTGATTATATTTAGAATTTACATCAGTTCTACACACATTAAGACAAAATTTACATCGATAGCATGTATCTCGATTGCTCAGTATTTTTAATTTTTAATATAGGCTCAAAAAAGTGCAATCGATAGCCCTTGTCATCCCAAAATCAATACAAGTTATTAAGTAAATCATTATGTAAAATAATTAAAAAATTCTATAAAATGCAAAAATAACACATTAGTTTACGGTAAATTAAATTATTCTTTTTGGAATTAAGGCACGAATGAACTTTGCACATTTTGATTAGAATTACTAGTATTTAGTCGTACATTTGTCATTGGTTGAACTTCATATTTTGTTCTCTTATTTGTTTCGTTATCTCTTATTTTTTCCAGAGATAGTTTGCCAACCGTCATCTTGATGCAAATAGTCTTTCCACGTTTGAACTTGTTTTTAATTAAGTTTCTTTTGTATTCGAGTCAGCCTAATTGAGAAACGTTAGACCAAGAATACATTCTTTAGACCTAATATTCTGCATATTTTTATCAAAATGTCAACTTATTTTTCTCCTCCTTTAGACTGTTTTGTCCAACGCTTGACTTGATCCTCTTTATGGATCCCAACAATCAATTCTTCAGATTCTGTTGGCCTTTTCGTGAAAGTGCTTTCTTATTCGAATGAGAGTTCAATTAATGCCATTTCGATAAACACTCTAACTTAAAGTGCTTTTTTGAAACTTGTCTTTTAAATGGGCTCTTTGTAAGTGAACACGTTTCTCTATTTATGAACAAAAATTTGCTCTAACTTTTTCCAGCAACTCAACAGAAATCAATGAAAACTGTTCAAGAATATTGTCCTTAAGTTCATTGATGTTATGCAATTTTCCAAAAGATCTTACAAAAAAATCACATATTGAAAGATTTGGAGACCGCGCGGCATTAGAAATTCTCGCTGTGAGAGCGTTTGCTCCGTCTTGTTGAAAACATGGATAATGATGTTGGAGTTTATTGGTACAGGAAGTTTCAATCATGTTTACGTACTGTTGTAATGATTCCTTTCGAAGGCCATGCAGTGTACACATTTACCTTTTTACTGTATAATTGTTGCTGGTGTATAAAGCGAGTATTTTATCAGGACTAGTACCTGTAGTTGTTTGTTGAGGTAGCTGCAAAGATGAAAATTTGCTTCATTAAAAGGGAAGTATTGTTTTGATCATATTTTAATAAAAACTGGGTAGTAGAATTAAGTCTCCTTTTTAAATGACCAGATTCAAACTTTTGGACAATTTGAACTTTGTATGGATGCAGCTTATGCTCTAAAGGTAATATCCTGCCCAATGTGCGGTGAGACAACCCGAATGATTGGAATGACGCCTTTCCGAACGTTTTGGACTCTACTACATCGCGTTGTGGACTGTTACGACAGTTCCAATTGTTTGAACAGTTCTTGTAGGTTCCACATGCTTCTTGTTTATGGTTGATCTAGTATCTTCCAATTTTTCCCCCACTTTATGGCGACAAACAGGATTGGATCATGACGTCCAAGATTGTGATAAAGAAGACGTTGTTGTCTTGCTTTTTCATAACCTTTGATGTTTTTGTAAAATGCCTTTTTGTTGACCTGATCATTTCTACACTTGAAATGACGACGCTTTTTACAAACATCAACGTCTACGAATTATTACCAACTTTGATCGTTTAATAGTACTAAGCTCGTTTCCACACCCGCCACTTTAACGAATCAAGGAGAAAGACATGTGTTGATAAGAATTTACTCCGTGCTTTTTTTCAAACACACCTTAAAGTATTAAACCAACGAGAACACCAAAACATCTTTTGTTAGGCCACCAGGCCCGTGTCTCTTCTACTTTACTACATGTTCTACTAGCTTCTTATCCCATTATACTTACGTAGCCCAGTTTTATGTTATTATTAATAGCTTCTTCAATTATTGCACGTTGATTAAGCACATTTTCTGGAATCTTGTAATAGGAGAAACAAAATCATTTTGGAGCCACGAAAAAATGAGCTTTTCCATCCATTCTTTGCGTCTAGCATGTAATGTGCCACGATATCCATTACTAATTGTTTATCTAGCTTGTACGGCTGCACACTTAAATTGACTACTGAAGGCAAAAACTCTCATTGTCACAAACACAAACTAGGACAGTGATTGATTGTTTTCCACACTAGCTCGTAATTGATTGGGGACTCTGGCAAAGCCGCTTTTGTCACAGTTGGATTTTCTAGATCTATGCTAGATTTAGTTTCTGATAGAAATCATATATGGTGTAATCGTCTCTAACTATTTTCCTGGCTTTCTGTAAAGGTCTGGACGTTTTAGCGAAATAGTGGGACTACTCTTTATAAATTCTTGGTACCAGTGTTCGCCAGGAGCAATATTATTATATCGAGTTTTTAAGCCGTTACTGTCAACATTCTAGACACACTGCTTATATTAATTTCTGACTTTGCAATTAAGCATTTTCTAATAAGCTTTCCATGTCTGAATCAAGTACTGGTGGTCTTCCAATATTTTTTTTTCTATATTCGTTTTTCGCCCATTGATTCTCTGAATAAGCAGTTTTTATTTTGTACATTATTTACCGCACGAGCAATACTTTCCTGGGTAGAGCTGCTAGTGATCGTTTTCTTATGTACGTTCTTAGCATTTCTAGCATATATATATATATATATATATATATATATATATATAGGATAGTACGGTATAGAATGTACTGCTACTATTTTTGATTTAGGTGTTTTGCATAATGTATTGGTATTTACAAGAAAAGTTGACAGTTCCAACCGGATGTTATGGCGCAACTTGGTGTGGGTGTCATTCTTAAAATTGGGAGTTCTGGTCAAGTTTGTTAAATCAAACGCTCGCGTCAAGTTTACTACACGGACTAACTTCAGCTATGGTGGGTTTTATTGAACTGTAAGTAGTACACGTTGTTGCCAGCTATACATAAAGAACTTAACGTAAAGCCATAAATACATTTTCCTTCACAATTCCATTGAGGAATGCAGTAGTCACATTTAAATTGATAATATCTAAACCGAATTTAACAGTTAATGTTGTTAATAATCTAAAACTAGAATATCTGACTACTGGCGAGCGTTTCTTCAAATTCTACAACTGGCACTTGGTTAAAACCTTCGGCATCTAAACGAGCCCTGTACCACATTTTATTATCACTTGTGTATTTTTTCTGTACGCCCACTTGCATTTCACAATTGTTCCTTCTTTTGGAATATCCACAAGCTTCCAAACTTCGTTTTCTTCAAACGAGCCAATTTATCTAGCCATCGGTTGTTCCCAATTTTTTTTATCTGGTCTAGATAGGACATCTGATAACGAAATTGGGTATTCTAAGCAATCGGCAACTCCTAATAGAAAAATAGATGATGTAATCTTCTAACACTTTAGGTTTAGGTGGTCTTGTCGATCTTTGAATGGTATTAGGAGTTTCTAAATCTCCAAGTGCAACATTAGTGTTTTTACGATCACGCGTTACATCTTCTATACACTCGACTCCCACTTCTTCTGTACTTTCTGAAATTGTGCATCCACTATCGGTCATTGTAATACCTGCATCGTTAACTAAACTTTCCATTGTGGTAACATCTCTGCTGGTCGTTATGATGTTGCTAGGATTATGTTCACTACTTCAACCTTTTTTCTTTGAGAACGTGTACCATCACTGTATCCCCGGAAATCCTAAAGTAACTTACATCATATTTTGTTCCATCCAAACTTCATACGGAGTTGCATTTCGTAAGCCAGCCACTAGAGATCTACTCCTTATATTAACAGCTATATTTGCTGCATCTGCCCAACAAATTTCTTTAGCTTCGCATCAAACAGGCTCTCGTTGTAATACTTCTATTTAATCTCTCCGACATACCATTTTGTTGAGGTGTGTAAGGGTTGGTTTTCTGGTGAACTGTCCCACTGCTTTCTAAAAAATGTTCAAATTCTTTGCTGCAAAACTCACTATCATTGTCTGTTCTTAAAGTTTTTATACCGACCTCTTTTTGATTTTCTACCTGATATTTAAATTTTCTAAACAATAAGTACCTTATCATTCCTTTTCAAAACGTAACTGAATGTCATACGACTACCGTCGTTTTCGAAAGGTGAGAAGTACGGAGAACCTCCAATCGATTTTGTTTCCACCCAGAAATCTTCTAAAAGGTTACTTAAACAAGTACCTTTGTGTGAAAAGCGTAATTTGGTTGCTTACCTTCGCAACACACTATGCAATTTCGTTTTTCTATTGCTAGTGTACCTGAATAAAGAAGTCCACGTACCAGACCATTTTTCATTTCTCCTAAATAACTAGTATTGATATGTTCTAATCTACGATGTCAAGTTTGCGCTGAAACTTTTGCTGCCGCTGCTAACAAATTCCGTTAATTAAATAAATTTAATGCCATAATGTTCTATGGCCATAAACATCGGCGAAAACTTCTCTGGTACATCTGCTAATGGTAGCGCACCTATACATTGTTCGTTAATATTAAACCTTGGTGCCACATAATTTCTGTGTCGTCTCGTCTATTTGGTTCACGTAGCCGATCATTGAATCACAATTTTCGAGGCGGATAGATATTAATGTTCGCAACAGACCTATTTTTCTTTCAAATCCACAATCGTCGACTAATGATTTTAATTTATCCCATAGCCCTTTAGTTTTCTTTGCATCCCGTATATCAAAAAGAGAGACGTATCTATAATTAAAACCAGTTTGGCCTTCGCTTTAGCGTCCTCTGCTGTCACTATTTCCGTTATGCATTTTGATAACTCTTCAAGCACTAAAAAATGTTCTACTGCGAATTCCCGATCACTAGTTTTGTCGTCCTTTGAATTTGCAGCCAGTTCTGTGTTACCTAACACTTACTTATAAGAAAGGACAAAACGTGGGTCTCTGGGCCCATAACCTCGCGTCGAGTTTGTCACACGCTTGAACTTATTGAACTATGCGTAGTACACGTTGTTGCCAATTGTACATAAAGAACTTAACGTACATACATTTTATGCTCAACTCACAAAACGTTGAATTTTGGACCAGGTATTTTATTCACTCAGAACTACCATTTTTTTTTCACACATTTCTTCTATTAGGATATCACATGTTGTGTTTGCCTTATTGATTTGTATTAGATTTGTATGCTAATGGGTTTCTATTTGATGTTTTAACACATTTCACTTTTCAGCCTTCGTTTATTTAGACTCAGTAAAATTATTTTTTTCTGAATCAAACCTACAATACTTATTTTGAACTACTCTAAGAATATCCCTTTGAATCTAAAAGAGTACGAAAATGTAAACTTTCGCCATTATTACACATAATAAAATACTTATCTTTTCTGGGCTCTTTTAATGGTGTATTTTTACATTATACAATCTAAACGTTTCGATAACACTTTCAGTTATCTTAGTCAGTAGTAATATTTGTAAAAATTGTTAAAGATGTTGTAAACAATTTTGTGAAAGTTGAAAAATTAAAACATAAATGTCAGCCTGCTATTAATGTAAAAGTTTGAGAAACGTATAAAGCCAACTATAGAATTAAATTTAGTAAAGAATAACTAGAACATTAAAAATTAAATATTGTTAATCTTTCTTAAAGATGACAAATCAGAACACCCTCTAATGGTCGAAGGCTAACAATGAACAATGTCAGCAAAAAACACATTTAACAAAATTTTATTAAGTTATGATGTAAGTGAAAAACTTCAATTTGAAAATGATAGGAGCATTCACAAATATAAACATGACATGAGTTAAAATAATCCAGTTAAATCTAACAAATAAATAGCTTTGCCAATAATTGCAGGTGGTATTAACAATGAAAGGCATAGTTCAGAACGTTTTATGTAATATTTTAATTTTAATTTCAATTACTTATGTTAAATTATAATGCTGTGGTAATTTAACATAGAATTGGTAAAGCATTAGCTTTAAGAAAAACACAGCAAAAAACCTAGACATACCAAAAGTAAAAATTAAAATAAAAATCAAGATGTATCATTATACCTTTTTTTAATTATAACATTTGAAAACCTATTTAAACGGAGATTTTCTTCTTCTCTATTAAAATTGTTAGGGTGTTTATATATCTCAATAGCTTCACGTTGTAAACGAACATAATAATGAGTTTGTCTTGACAATATTTTCATATTGTCAAATTGAATGTCCATGATTTAAATTGTTTAGGGCATGGTCAGCTACCGCAGACTTCTCTGGTCGACCTAATCTACAAAATCTCATATGTCTTTACTCTTGTATACTTTTGTATACTTTTCCACATGAACAAGATAACTTATAAACTCCGGAAGATGATAATGGGTTTGACACATCTTTAGGTGATCTTAAATGTTCTTTAATTTTTCTTGTAGGTTTAAAAATAGTCCTAATGCCATATTTTAATTAAGGCTACGTTTATAAGGTGTAATAACATTATTATCTGTAAGTGAATATCCATTATCTAGTAATGATTTTGTCAAATATTTATATTCATCCTTCAAAAATTCAGGGTCACAAATTTGTTTTGCTCGATCTACTAAAGGTTTAATTACACTAATTTTTTGACGTGGATGGTGGTTGGATAATTTATGAAGGTATCTATCAGTGTGTGTCGGCTTTCTGTAAACCTTAAAAGATAGTGAATTATTATTTTTGGATATTAATGGTAAACTTCCATTAGTTTATGTATGTATTATATATATATATATATATATATATATATATACAGGGTGCCCGGAAAAAATGAGATTTTTTTTTCCTATGAAGTTATATGCTCAGACGTACCGTTTTTATATACAGGGGTTAAAGTTGAATTTTTTGTTCAGTTTTTGGACAATATCTCGAGAGCCGTATGAGATATGATGTTCAGCTCTTATACACAATTTGTGCTCATTAAGTCACTTGTGTTCGCTGTAAAATGAAGGTTTTTGAAAATTCAGTGGCGTGGATTTTGGGTATTTTCATTCAATTAGTAGTTATTTGTATTTGTATAGTTTCAGTTTTCTCGAAATGTTGTACCTACTGTTAATAAATTGTTAAAAAAAGTTATTCTTAAAATTATGGTTTTTTTCTCGGAAATGATCAACTTTAGAGCTGTTAACCAAGAGTACCTTTTTGGAGAGAAAATAACGACGGTTCTAACGCGCTCCTTGAAATTGCATTTATTTCAGTGGCGTTGAAAGTAGGGGGATTGAAACCCTCAAAATACCCAAAATCCACGCCACTGAATTTTCAAAAAAACTTTATTTTACGGTGAAAACAAGGGACTTACTGAGCACAAATTGTGTATGAGAGCTGAACATCATATCTCAAACGGTTCTCGAGATATTGTCCAAAAACAAAAAAAAACTTTGTCCACCGGGTCCTCTGCAATAACGACATAACTCAAAATTCAGGGGTTTTCCGAAAACGTGTTTAAAGATTTCACATTACAAATTATTACCTATGACTTGTATTTTGATAGATGATGTTTCTTAATTTATATCATAGTCAATAGAGAAATGGTTTGTCTTTTCACACTTCATTTCCATATTTTGATTAGATGATGTATAAACTCCTAAGTGATAACTTTTACCCCTAATGTTGCACTTATGTCACTATTCTACAGAAAATAACTAAACTTTTTGATTGATTTTTTTTTATGTCGACATTGTGAGTGTGGACCAATAATAATCATGGGTATAATAATGATTAAATTCAGCAAAACTAAACTTTATTCTTGTAAAACTAACAAATACAAAGATAAAAAAATATAAAAGTTTCTGTAATAGGATCGATAAAATTTTCGGATCAAAACTGAACGAATTACAAAGAAAATCAGTTCTAGAGGTTTTTATAACATGACTCATAAAGTTTTGGGACTACATTTTTTTCCACCAATTTGAGGAGTCCTTCTTTTTTGTTTGGATCTAAGCCCACTGGTTTTTCATACAATTGTGTCAAATTATAGCGCTTGTTGTCCATGGTTGCACAGCCACGAGTGTTTCGCTTTTGAGCAACGTCAATTTCTTTAAATTCAAAGTCAGTGTAGTGGTATTTGTAGAACATTTTCTGTGGATTCTCGTTTTCTATGCGAAGAATAGCAATGTCTGAAATTCTTACATTTTGGTTATTCGCATCTGTAAAGCCAGATGGGTTGATCGAAGATGCCAAATCTTTGAAATCGAGGAATGAATCATAGCTCATTTCTGTCACGGTATATGGTGGCCCTTTTTTTTAGCAGTTCTCAGTTATGTATTGCTGAGGAGTGTATATTGGTCCACGTTTTAGTGACTTAGTGATCTCTCGTTGAATTGTGGCATGGGCGCTGTCGCCTTCATTTTGGGTATAACCTCTCACCAAGAAGTGGTGGGTAATGGAATTTACGGAGTCAAATTTGCGAACAACATACTCGTACATTAGAAACACAAATCTATTTTTGGTTTGCCCGCAGCAATCATCCGAGTAGAAAGTAATATTGACAGTTCTTTTATCTTTAATGGCTTTCTTGTCCAATTGTTGCATGTATGTCCACAAGCAGGTTGCTATTTCATTTGCTCCTCTTTTTGCTTAGGTCTCGTCCCAAGTATAGCAATAAACATTATTTGTTCCCAAATCACAGATTGTAAAATTAAATGCATTTATTTTTGAAACATAATAAAATGTTGAAACATCACCTCGGGGGCACTGTAATACTGCCTGAAGGTCATATACGAGTACAATGTAATTTTCATCTGCCTTTGCTTTTTCCTTGTCTTCTTCCTACGCGCGTCTTGCAAGTTTCTTTTCTGTTTGGTGATCCTCAAATTGTGACTGCAGCTATAATTTTTCCTCGCCAGTACTATTTTCGTATCGAACACAGTCTTCACATTGGTCCTTCTTGGACTGGAAGAAGGAAATATTATATTCGTTATTAAATATTTTGGAATACAGTTGGTAGTTTGCTGGTTCTATATGTTGGGCTCTATACAGTTCAACATAGTCCCTATGAAGGTCCATCAGGGTCCGCCCTCCTTCTATGTATTCCTTCTTTGAATCCCTGCAGCAGTAGTGACTTTCCATCCTTGGTATGGAATTTATTATTGTATTGCTTTTAAAATAGCAGGATAGGTTTTCTTGTGATGTGTATGTTTACCCCGGCCGTTTTTTCAATTATCGTTCGTATGAAGCGGTCTGTTATTGCTAGTGTGTTTCGGAAAAAGAGTTTGCATACTCTTTTTCTTACCCCATCTGTGATTAAATAAAATGCATTATTAGGCTTGCGATTACAGTTCTCTCTTTGATATCTATATTTTGGTGTAATAATATCGATACAGCGCGTTGGAGATCTCCTGTTTTCCAAAATTCACCGAAAATCACTTTTCGCTCTTCATCTGTGATTTTACTTGAACATTTATGTTGACACTTTTGGTCACTGCAAGCAGGTCTCATAGATTTTTCTTCAACTATTTTTTTGCTTTTTGTAATATATTGCTTTCCAGAATTTCTCATGCGTTTGGCACAGTTTCTAGACCACAAATCTGGCTGCCCCTTTCTTTTTCTTGCGATTTTTTTCTGGCAGTTTTTCTTATCAGAGCTTTCACTATCGCTATCGGTTCTTGATGAAGATGGCATTATCAAAGTCGAATTTTGATTTCGTGTTCGTATAACATAATCTTTGTCCAGAACATCTTCATCGTTATCTTCTGAGAAAGACGAATCCAAACAAGAAGAAGACGACGAAGATCCAGGCGATCCGTTGCTCGAAGAGGAAGATGACGATTTGGAAGAATTTTCACATGGAATGGAAGATGACTGCTCACCTGTACTAGTGCATAGAATTTTATCTGAAATTAAAAATAGTTGTTAACGTCATACCGCGTGGAGCAAACCCGTAGCAGTAGAAAATTTATTTATTTCAAAGGAAAAGTATTAAGGAACACTAGTTAACGGCAACTATAACAAATATTTTCCAATTATTATTTTCTGTGCAGTACCTATCTATGTGATAATGACTTAATATCATACTTTTTATAACCAAACGAGAAATAATGATATTCACAAAGGTATTGAATATTGACTATTTTGCTGAATATGCAGTCTAATCAGTATTGTGCGTTATATACTAACAGCAATTATTTGTAGACAATGGTATTGGGAATTGCGTATTGAAATTATGCGACATTAATAACTCATCAATTTGTGCTTTCTAAGTAACAGGATATTTATTCTATACTCACCACTTGAGACCAATCCAATTTAATCTGACTCATTTTGTATATTATTTGATGGAGTTGGAGCTGGATTTATTGTCAATACGGCCTCTGCCTCTGATCCCGATGCCTGTTTTGCTAAGGCCAAAATTAATTCCGTGCGGCTTTGTGGGTACGATATTTTATTCTGGCTATAAAAAAAAGAAATTATTACTACGTTATGAAGATGGTGATATAATAATAATAAGATAAATGACTATATTAATTATTTCCAGTATCATCAAATTACAGGTTATTCTTCTGTACAACAGCGACATAACCTGAAATAAAACGCGAGGTGACTCAGCAAAGAGAACCAGTCTGATTTGTTATAGTGGCACATTTGAAGATATTGTATACTTAGAATAAAATGCAATTTATTATTTACCTTACCTTATTATCAATAATGGCACAATACGAGTTAGGGCAGTCTATTTCACAACCCGAGCTGTCAAGTTGACAAATAATGTTCTTCGGTATTGTTCATAAATTGTAAACTCACTTGCCGGCACTTTTTGAGATGTGTCACTATTCACAAAAACTAGTACTGTTATGCGCCATATTACGGTCATAACTAAATCTTGTGTCACTGTTCATTATAAATATATTGGAATTTTTCGTTTTGCTATAGTGACATAAACCGCCATCTGGTGAATGATTTCGTAAGCAGTGATGTGTCATTGTTACACATAAAAGTAAACGTTACTATCTAAATAATCCACTAAAAACATAAAATCATGAAATTTTAGTTGTGTCGATATTGCAGAGGATATATATATATATATATATATATATATATATATATATATATATATATATATATACTAACGGGAATACCCGTTGCTACACCATCAATATGTTCATAAAATTTACTATTCCACTGAAAATACGTTGTAGTAAGACTGAAAAAGATGGTTACGTCCTTCGGAAAAAGATGATCAATGTATTCAATAGTTCCTTTCAGTTTACCATGAAATAAGAAACTAATGGAAGTTTACCATTCTTTGACATAAATTATCCAACCACCATCCACGTCAACAAATTAGTGTAATTAAATATTTAGTAGATCGAGCAAAACGAATTGGTGGCCCTGAATTTTTGAGGATGAATATAAATATTTAATAAAATCCTTACAAGATAATGTATATTCACTTACAGATATTAATAATGTTATTACACCTTCTAGACGTAACCTTAAAAAAAAACGTTCTTAATATTGGTACTACTTTTCTTCCTTTTGTAACTAATATTACAGATAGAATGGAAAAAATCCTAATTAAATATGGCATTAGCACTATTTTTAAACCTACAAGACAAATTAAAGAACATTTAAGATCACCTAAAGATGTTTCAAACCCATTACGAAGTGTATAAGTTATCTTGTTCATGTGGAAAAGTATGCATTGGAACCACAAAATGTAGCTTCGTTCGTTTACAACGTGAACCTATTGAGATACATAAACACCCTAATAATTTTAATAGACAAGAAGAAAATCTCCGTTTAAATAGGTTTTGGCATCTTATGATTAAAAAAAGGCATAATGATACGTCTTGATTTTTATTTTAATTTTTACTTTTGGTATGTCTACGTTTTTGCTGTGTTTTTCCTAGACCTTGAAGCAAATGCTTTACCAATTATATGTTAAATTACCACAGCATTATAATTTAACATAAGCAGTTGAAATTAATATTAAAAAATTACGTAAAACGTTCTGCATTATGCTTTTCATTGTTAATAACACTTGCAATTATTGACAAAGCTATTTCTTTGTTAGATTTAACCAAAATATTTTAATTGATGTCACGTTTATATTTGTGAATGTTTCTATCATTTTCAAATTGAAGTTTTTCACAACTTTACACTTACATCATAACTTAACTTGATTAAATTTTGTTAAATGCGTTTTTTGCTGAGATTTTTCATTATTAGCCTTCGACCGTTAGAGGATGTTCCGATTTGTCATCTTTAAGACAGTTTAACAATATTTAATTTGTAATGTTCCAGTTATTCTTTACTAAATTTAATTATATAGTTGGCTTTATACGTTTCTCAAACTGTTATTAATAGCAGGCTGATGTTTTATGTTTTGATTTTTCAACTTTGACAAAATTGTTTACAACATCTTTAACAATTTTAATAGATATTACTACTGACGAAGATAACTGTAAGTGTTATCGAAACGTTTAGATTGTGTAGTAATACACCATTAAAAAACCCCAAAAAAGATAAGTATTTTACTAAAAGAGTACGGTCTCATATTCCATCGTCTAAAGTATTTACTGCGGATTTATCTAGTCGGTCGAATTTTCTAGTATTATCCAATCAAATTGATGTATGTGTTATCAGAGTAGAGTTCGTATAGAAATTGTTTAAACGTTGTATCGAATTGTAAACGTGACATAGCTAAATTCGTTTTTCGTCGCTACCAAAATTGTATATTCAGCAATGTAAATATCTATATGATAATGTGCTATATACCTTGATGATACGTTAATCGTCAAATCTTTGGAGGTTTAATAAATAAATCCCTAATTGGTAGTTTTCGTGACCTAGTGCGCTGTATTACATATTTTTTGGTGCTAGGCTTTGTATTTTGACCCCAGGTGTTAGCCGATGGCTAAAATAAAGGCACCAAAAATGTCACAGCGCACGAGTTAGTAATCGTTTTGATAGAGTAAGAAAAAATATAATAAATATATATTTGCATACCATTTTTTTGTTTATGGCTCTTAGTAAACGATTACAAAAAAAAAACCTGTTTCTTCTTAACTATAACGGTCGTTACTTCCAAATAATGCAGCTCTTTTGTTTTTCACTGTTGTTATTTTACATTAATCTACCTGTGTAGCGTAATAATGCTCGTAGGTCGTAGCACCAAAGAAGCCACATATTTTGCATTTGTAGCTGTTTTTAGGAGTGGATTAGGCGAAATGGACTATGCCTGAGGGCTCTATATTTCGAATAACGCCGTAGAGAGATTCTTTTATTATTATGCTAATTTAAGTCGTCCCTTTCGACCGTTACAAAACATCTGCAACGGTTCCATAAAATAAATAAATAAAATAAAAATTAACATAATGTTGGAGTCAACATTCTCACTGTATCTATCATAATTAATTTTCTGTATATATAATTTGTAAAGTATTGTAAAACATTATTTCTAACGCTATTCGTATACCTGAGGTAGATAATTGTCTCGTTGTACAATTTAAGCAAAGAATATGCATTACATTACGTATTCTTTGATTTAAGTATCTTTATTCGATGGTGTAAAGTGCGGGCTTTCCGTGTAATTTACATAATTATGTAATTTCATACGTATAAGATTTAGATTTGTAAAGTCTTAGATCTATATCATTTCTTTATATCTTGTGCTCGACTATGCTCGATTTCACAATTTTCCGTCCCCCAATAAAATAGTCTTGAAACATTATGCAGATCCAACGAAGCAACCTTTGCAATTGCCTATTAACAAAGATGTCTTACGTATTTTATGGGGTTTATAAATGACGTTTTCTCCAAACGTCAGTGGCGTAGCCAGTATTTAGTTTGGGGGGTTGTGGCAGACATAAAAACATGAGTTTTAAAATTTTCAATTTGTTTTTGTCATAATTACGAGTAATTAATTTTAAAAATTTCATAAAAAAAATTCTTAAAAATGTTGGCGAACATTTTTTAATGTTTCTATTCATTATTAGCCAGAATAAAGAATTATATATTTCCAGTATTTTTTCACTTGTCCTTAAGAAAAATAGGTTCTAACCTCAATATCTAGAAAAATAAGATCACTTTACTTAAGTGTTTTTCCAATACTCTATTCTTACTACCAAACTTAACTCTCAGGTGAATTGAGGTAGTGACGGGACACCCTGTATATCTTCAATCAAATTTTAAAGAAGGTTCAATAAACGGAGAATAATAATTGTTCAAACATAAATATATTATTATTACAAAAATCTAAATATTAAATTTAATTCTTCTCTGAGTCGAGGCAAATTTATCAATAACTCCTTCAATGTTAATTTCAATCATCACGATGTACACTCATCAATGTTAAACCATTTAACCTTTCCTCTCCGGTGTGGTTTAATAAGTACGTTTTCAATCGTTTGACACTGGGGAAGCTCCGATCTGCAATCGACGTACTGACGGGCAAAACTAATAACAATTTTATCAATATATGAGTATTAAGATAAAGCTCCCTAATTTTGTTAATGTTTCGGCTGTGGTTTTTGGAAGAACCTCATTTTTTTTGTCGCCAAAGATCCCATTCACCTACATCAAATACATTGTTTAATCTTATTTTCTCAAGTTTCCTTCAATGCTAGATAACTAGGATGAAGTACAAAGTAGTGTAATCACCTTCTAGTAAGCACATGTGTTGAACTGGAAGATTCTCTTGGTAGAATTCTAATAGTCCTCGTATTCCACTGAATTGGGTCTTGATAGCATGCATGGGTAGAATTTTATACAGCACGCTGGTGGACTTCTTATGCTCTGTGAATCTTTCTTTCAGAGCCGATATTATTATATCGTCCAGGTAGGGAATGAACATACCCATTTTGAATATTCCTGAGGTGATGTTGCCGGAAAATTTTTCCTATGACGCTGTTCTTACGCATCTTGAAATTTTCGGTGTGACTACAATTTTCTCTGCAATCTGCACCGCTTCCTTATAAATCTTTTCGAAGACATTATCGACATTGTCACGCATATCATGCGTTCGAAAATTGCAGATATCTGGAGAGGTTATGTATTTTAGCCAGTTATTTTCAAACTTATTATAAATGTCGCATATCGCCTTATGATAAGTTGATGCTTTACTATCATTCAACATTAATTCCTCCAGCGACATTACGAATTCTAATAAACAATCTAAGAACAGTGCAACGGCATGGTGTCTCTCTCTTTCCACCCAACGCGTTTCACATTGACATTCTACAAATGCATCTTGAGGACTTCTGAACGGTTAGCTGACCCTCTATAAAATGTGCAGACATCGCTTATGGTGCCATTTGGCGTTTCTGATATATGCCACTTTCGAGCCATCATTCAGACATAGGTTCAAGCAATGTGATATACAATGAGTGTATATGGCTTTTGGAAATTCATTCCGTATGATAGTTTGTACTCCTCTCAATACTCCTCTCATTGCAGCAGCGCCATCATATCCTTGTCCTCTTAAATTCCCCAAGTCCTTCCCGAGGGAGGTTAGCTCCTGATAGGATAAAATAGGTTGTGATAAACTTCATAATAGTAGAAACGAAATCTGACTTACCTGTTTGAGAGTTTGACAGGTACAGATTGGATGAAATGTTCTTTAACTTCGTTATCATCATCTATGTAGCGGGTGCAAAGGGAAAACGGCTCAATTCTGCTGATGTCCATCGTTTTATCCGCTAAGATTGTGTAGAAAACACGTTTCTTTATCTTTTCGACTGTTTTCTCTCTTGGATTTGAGCACCAATGATCGCTATGATCTTCATTTTGTACAACAGGGCTGATGTACGTATCATTCCAAAACACGTTTCAATCAGTTTTTTTAAATTCTAATCGCCACCTTTAGCACGATACCGCAGAAGCGCTCTCAAGTTTTGCCGTTGTTATTTGAAGGCTCTTGAAGTGTAAGCTTTCCATAATCCTTGTGTCCTCTGAGTGACATTTCCTGTCTGTCGCAGACAATAATTGTTGATATAATAGTACTCTGCACTTTTCTATTTTCATTTCTAATTTCGCGATCGTATGATCGTAATAATTGTAAAACATCTGGTTTTTTATTCTCGGTAATTTTCTTTAAGTAGTCCATCTTTGCTAGAGCGTCTTGGTGATACTTTGTATTCAAGTGATTGAAGGTTTCCAAAGCATCTTCCCATCTTGTAAAAGGAGTTCTAACAAGAGTTTGAATACTTTGATAGCTTCCAATGTCAAACTTATTTGTATTGTCCTCCAAGTTCTAGAAAGTAATTAAAGTGGACTGATAAACATTATTTTATAAGAAGGTATACTGGTATAGCTTTACTTTACCTCATGTGGAGAGGGTAGCCATGTTGTAGCTTCTAATTTGTCCAGATTGTCTTTTTCATCATGCTTATTGCTTGACTAAAATCAATATATGCAATTCTTATCATGAACAGAATGATGATGAAGATAACGATAACGATGCAGTGATTCGTTTTAGGATAGATTCTTAATATTTGTAATACGGCTACTATTGATACCAATACCGCCATTCAATCACTTCACAGGTTATTTGATCAGCCATTTATAATCAGTTATCTGACCTCATCTTGCACACCAGCATCAGAACTTGTTTCTGCACGGGTTTTCTTGAAAAAAGATGATAGTGTACACTGGACCATCCATCTAAGGACATGCAAACAGACTGTCCAGAAAACTTCTTAAAACATTTAGATTTTCCTCAAATATTTCATTCTGGAGAGTTGACGATAACTGAAATCTAGATGGAGGAACGTAACTGAGTCTTAGCATTTCTATGGCTTTTCGAATTTTCTTGTTTTCTATCGCTCTAAAACTGCAATTTGTTGCGTAAACGACTTTGGCTAGTTGTCTATCCAATTCTAACTTGTCCAGTTCGCATAACAAAGGAACCCAAATGACCGTTACTTCCATTATTTTCACTTTCACCTACACTTCCCTTTTCACAGTTCTCGCTTTTCTGTTTCTTTTGCAACTGGATAATTTCATTCTGGCTAATTCCAGGCTGTGACTGACGATCGCCATGAAGAGTTTCAACATGTACGCTATCACTAGTTTTACTTTCACAGATTTCCCAATGACTTTTTAGTCTGTCCACTAGACTTTGCAATTCTTTACCACACTGCTCTGCAACCTAGTTTGCTAACCACTTTCTTTTTTACAAAATGTTGCCAAACTAAATTACTTTCTGCCCCGGCATATTATGACTCCAAAAATATTACTCATAACTAGAATAAGTGCGTGTCATTTATGTATCTGAGCGGTTTCTGCCAGTTTCTACAAGTTTCAACTATTTCCCAAACTCACAAAACTGCGTGAAGAAAATTTTTACGTTAAGACTGCCTGATAGGGTTGTAAAGTTTAATAAATAGATTTTATTAAACGAAGACTTATATTAAAAATGTTACCCGCGTTTAAACGCCCATCGAATAAAAATTTGTGAGATTCTTAAATATCTACTAATACGACTACGAGAAGCATAAAATCTACAAAAATCGTGATGTATCAAGGTATTTAGTTACGTAAATGATAGTTTTTGTTACAAGTGAAACTCTATCCTAAACCACTAAATGCTTCAAAATAAACATATTTTCATTGTTGTATATTGAATAGAAATAAGATTTATAACCCCACAAGCAGTGTGCAGTAAATAAAAAAGCTGACCTCAATTTGTAAGGTGGGTATAGAAAAAGACTTCTGTTGAATAGCTAAATTAAATATAATATAACTATTTGAATCATCACAATTTCGAGAGTAAGGAATAAAGATTATTCTAATTTAATAATTTATATTCTGAATAAAAATGCATCAGCACAATGAATATTTGCTGTTTCTTTACCTTATCTTGTTTGTTGCAGTTCTGGTAGTTATATAGTGGGTTTAATACTCCCATTGTATAGCTTGAAACATTGCTGACATTGAAAGGTTTTGACGGTTAAACGCGAACTTACAACACTTTACCTATGCAAGGACGTTTAAACGTGTAACTGTAATCGTTTAATCGCTGCAACCCTACTGTCTGCAAATATTTGTTTGCTTAACAAAACAAAACATAAATAGTTAGAATTATTTGATAATATAAAAACTAGTCAAATTAAAAAAAAAATCAAAAAATTTTTTTTAAATCGAATTTTGATTTTTTTTTTAAATCATGATTTTTACAACCTGATTTCAAGGGAATCTATTAATCTTGTATGAACATGCTTATATGAGTCATTTAGATTTTTTGAAATGAAATCAAAAAATGACAAAAAATAATTCACTTGCTATAAGCAACTGATGATAATGTTATGATAACATTCAGGGCCGGATGTAGGTAATTTGAGGCCTTCAGCGGAATTTATAATGAGGCCTAATGCAAATAATTACATAATGTTATGACAAAATCACAAAATAAACTTTATTATAAACGAAAATTAACGTTATATCACCTACAAACTATAAAGTAATTCATTTCATTACATAAGTTATAAACGTGTAAATACAAAAACAATTCTGTACCTCGAGTATAGTATATAGAACATTTTCCTAAATTTTACTAGAGAGCAGTTCTTGTTTTGATTTTTAAAACATTTTATTTCCTTAAATGCTTATATTGAATTCACTACATTTCTTTTACATTGTATTTAGTATTATTTATCCACAAAAAATCAACTTCTACTCCACATGATGCATAATAGCTGCCTTGGTTATCTTTTAAAAGCAAGTAACTTATCTTACAGTTGGTTTTTTTTACCTCTTGGTAAAGCAATAAAAAGTCAATATAAAGGTGCAATGTGTAATAAAGTAATATTGATAAAAAATGGACAGTGCTCTATACTTCTGAAATACAATTCAATTCAATAGAACAACATTATAATATATGTATTTATATCACTTTTTTGCGAACTTTTATGAATTGCACCAACATAAAATTCAATTTAATATAAAAATTAATTTTAAAAACAACAAACAAAAGTTAAACATGTGAGTTAAGAAAATACTCGATAACAGAAATTATAATTATTTATAAGAACATAAAAAATTTAAAGACTTGGTTCTAACTTATAATATAATTTTTCTTGCTTTTATAGCAGCAAATTCATCAATATTTTTTTTAGTATCCAATTTATCGCAAATATCTTGTTCTATTGCAATCAATGATAAATGAACTAAATGATCTTGGAATAAATTGGATCTTAGATAAGTTTTAATTAATTTTAATCGAGAAAATGGACGTTCTTTTTAATCCTTTAGCAATTTTGCATCCAGTTAATATTTGAGTGCCAGATGCTCATTTTCCTTTTAAATGCAGAAACGTGAACAAAGTTTATTGAGCATCATTTAAATACCCTAATAAATACATATTTTTGCAATTGCTGGGTACATTTAGTCATCTGTTTTGGATTAAACCAAGAACTCCAAATGAAAAATAAAGATACTAAGTATTTGTGTATATTTTGCATTTTTTTAAATTTCATTTTTAAAGTAGGCGGTGTGGATCATAAACCTATCATAAAATGACACTAAACTCGAAATCTGACCTGACTATTGACTAATTGTGTTTATTTAATTAATTTTTTTTTCTATTAAATTGAAAATTTTGAGTCCTCCTAACATATGAGGCCTCAAGCGGCCGCCTGCCGCCGAATGGTTAATACGTAACTGATAACATTTACATTTTCAATTTACTCATCACAATTGCAAAATTGATATGAAATATAATCAATTTAAAACTATGAAAAATGGGCAGAAGCTCGAAACTGTAATTAACTTATAATGTATTTCACTAACCCATAAAGATTTTTTTCGAATATTATATATTAGGATATTTAAAAATTTAAAATAATATAATATGTAGAAGTAGAATCTTATTAAATTAAAACGTTGTTACCGGGAATTTTTATTTTAAATTTTGTTATCGCAGCTTCGATAAAAGGAATTGAATTTCATTTAGAATGAAGAGAGTTTTTAAGAAACACAATGTGTCGGTTTAAATTCGTTTGTGTTATCGTAGTCGATAACGAAATGGTTCAGTCGCGTTTATATAGTTGTGCATTGTTTTCGAGTTTGCCAGCTCATTTATGCATTGAGTTGTTAGTTGGAAAGTTATAGAAAATTTATTTGAGTAACACTAACAGGGCCTTATTAAAAAACAGGATCTGTGTGACTCATTCGCGATAGCAAGAAATGTTATTATGCAATTCTGGTATGGAAGATTGTTATGTGACGATTAAAAATATATGATTTACGGGGGTAAGACGTTGATGTTTCCATTTAGTGTTAAAGCAAATACGCTGTCATTTAGCGTATTTGGTTAAAGGTAGGCTGTAAATTATCAGTCTTTTGAACATCTGGGTAATATTGAACGTGCCGACCGAGTCCGAGCCGGCCGTTCACGCGTAAATACAAAAACGTGTTTGTCTACTCTTTGAAGAAAAATCCGGTATTGCTGACCTGCTCATCGTTTTCGCTTAATTTATAGTCTGTTTCCGCCCATATTTTATCTCTTGACTTGTAGAAGGGCGTCGAAGAGTGAATATGAGGGATTACCCCGTCTGAATTGCTGAAAAAATCAGCGTTCATCGTGGATGAGTTTGATGGAAAAATCCAAGGATAGGTCAAGCTTTGGGGGCAGGCCCCCACCCCTGGCTACGCCACTGCCAAACGCACTTGAAATGACATTTCTCGGCCTGTATTTGTTTCTGTTTTGAGCTACAGTAAAATTATTTAATGGCGCTAACTAAATTTAGCGTATTTCACACAATTGAAAAAAAAACAGTGTGAACTACGCACTTACGTTGGAAAATCAGAAGGTTAACGATCTTACAACTATCATTTTTTGTGGCTTATGTGTTTTGTTCTCTTTACTTCGTTTGACTATATTCTACGCATACGTTTGAATTTGTTTGGTACTAATTTTTTTTACATATTTTTTCTGTAATTAACCCAAATAAGGCCGAAATTATTTTTTAACTTTTTTTCATGTTTTATTGGTTTTTTGGGAATAAATATAATGTATAGGACTATACTAATCAGTCTTAGTCATGGTTACCTCATAGTTTTAATTTTTTAAGGTGTTCTTTTAAAAGGACAGTGGACAAATACGCAACCAAATTTCACTTTTTATTTCTAAATAAAACGGATACAAAAATTTCTATTTTTCATGATATTCAACAAAACAAAATTTGGGGTGTAACGCAACCGTACATTTACTGACAAATTGCATTTTTGTGACAGACACTGCAACGGATTTGTTTTTCTTGATAGGCTACTAAGTGGTCTAATCGTCATATCTAGAATGCTCATGAAGATTGGCAGACTGCTTACTTGGATCTCTTTTTGTAGTCTTATTACATGTTTCCAAAATTGCAAGTGCAATAGACTGTCTAAAATGCAAATGATCTTTTTCGCCATTGGCCATTCGATAAATTTGCCTAGCATTATGTAACGCTGTATCAAGGCAGTGACACAAAAGTGGAAAATACCATTTTTCTCCTTATTGATGTTCTATATAAACATAATTTTGGCCGGCTCTATCGACCCCACCCATATTTTCATTAATTTTTTTATGATTTGTGGCTGTGGTACTAGAACATTCTTTTTTTCTTTCTGAGAAAACCTTTTCACTGTTAGCAGTCGGAAACATCTTAGTTGCATTTGATACAATAGTTACTACACTATTATCATGCGATTTGCTGGCGACAATGCTGCGATCCTCAGTTGTAAGATATTCAAATGTACCTCTTTCGGATTTTTTGAGAATATAAGCCGATAATGGACAATCTTTGCCAACTCGGTTTTCTCGAATTGTGCCAGTCGCTTTGAAACCCATACCTTTTAACTCCTGTAGAAGTGCAATGGAGGTAAAAAAATTGTCGAAATATAAATGGCGTATTGGGGTGTCTATTTTGCAAAATGGTAGCACCAAGACCCAACTCTTTATATTGGTCTTCAATTATCGTTGTAGAACCCTGATAAGACTCAACCCACTCCATATACCCACTAGTTCTAGTACCAACATACATTTTGTAGCCCCACATTTTGGGTTTGCCCCTTATAAATTGTTTGGTACCACATCGACCAAAATATGGAACCATTGATTCATCAACGGTAGGGTTCTCTACAAAAGGAGCCAAATCAATGAATTTTGTATTTAGAGCATCGCTAAGGGAACGAATTTTAGCAAATTTATCGGTAGCATTTAAATTATTGTTATTGCAGCAATGCAAGTTTGTCATAACATATTTAAACTTATTTCTAGATATGGCGTCAGAAATAAGCTTATTTTTGGTATCTTGAATTTTCCAAGTACATTTCTCTGCGTGGATGGTAACTATGACCGCTTACTAAGAGTACCCCGAAAAAACATAAAATTTGATTTTCAGAAATGTCTCTAGTGTCATTGTGAGAAGTAGCGTACATATTACTGTAGTAAACTTAAACGGGTCTCGTATAAATAATTCACCCACTTAATGATTAATACTTCTAGCCCAGAGCTATAATTAGCTATGGAAAATAATGGATGATTAGAAGATTTTAGCCACTTTGCTCATCGGTAGATTAATAGCTCCAGGTTCAATAACATTTGATTTGCTTATTAATAAAAATAGAATTGCTTAGATATTTTCGTTTTACAAAAAAAGTGTTGCTTCAAACCTGAAAATAAATAATGTAATCTCGGACGCCAATTTGTTTTTAAGGAACAAATAAACCTTAAAAATAGAAAAGTCACAAAAAACTCATGAAAATAACAAGTAAAAAATTATGACAAGGAGTTTTATTACGATACTTTATTTGATTATAATGATCTCTTAAAAACTAATGTTAGTGATTATTAATTACCTACTTTAAACTAAAATGTGAATTAATCAACATTATGAAATACCTGAAGTAATTTCTTTTACATTTTGGGTGTCACTGGAACTTCAGCAGATAAGGAAATGCTGTCGATTCATCACTATTAATTTTATTCCGCAATTCCAATTGGGGGTTGAAGTAAACATCAGATTGATATGCTGTTAATTCCAAATATATAAAATTACTTTATAAGCCTGCAAACTGAATTGATTTTGCATGGTTCAAAGTAAAATTTGGCAATTGAAATCCCACTTCGTAGTAGCAAGGCTATTGCATCATCTTGCAAAGTTAACGTTAAAATAAAATTAAACCCAAAGTAAAAATAAGTAGTACGAGTATAAGTAAAATTGCCATATGAATGTGGCACTCTTAATAAAAAATTAAACAAAGCGAAAATGGCTTCTACTTAAACACGTTCAAAGTAATCCTGCGCAATGGCCGAAAATGATTCGAAGCGCTGAAAGGGATGTGCACAAGTATAATACTTGAAATAATTTATTAAAAGACATTTTTACGCCAATAAGGTATGCAACTAACGCTACACGAAATGCACTTAAATTGCCAATGTGAACGTAAATTTTAAACATACATAAAAAGGTAGTTTGTTACTCTGTAATCTAAAAACATAGTTATGATTTCTTGCAAAACAAACGATCGATATTTTATACTTCAACGCTTGAAACCGTTTGTTTACACACTAGAAATATTCGCGTGTTTGCGTTTGAAGTAACAAATATGCTGCCATCTCTTAAAAGTCGCCCACATTTTTTATATGCAGCGTTCTGTAACATGGCTTTTAAAAGGACAGTGGCCTTATTTGGATTAAAGTATCTAATTTTTTACGGGTGTTAATTGATTGTGTTACCTTATCTGGTGATGTTTGTTCTCGTCTGACAGGTTTTACTTATATTCGCATAATTGCAATTTTTACGATAAGAAATGAACACTTTTTCTCAAATACTTCCGAGGTTTGTTGTGTTTTACAACATACAATCAGTTCCAAAACAAGTGACACGCTGGATTTCTAACCTAACTATTAATGTCTTATATTTTTCAAACCAGTGGGCCGATTTTTAATTTATTCGTTGATCGGTAATTCTTTTGCCTTACAAAAAAAAATTAAAGAGGTAAATTTTTTTTGAAATCCTGGTCGGTAATGGAAAAACTCAAACCATGTTTTTTTCTTAATTATTGATTCCTGGTGTAGAAAGTGTTTACTCTATATGAAACACGGTTCTTTGGCGAGCATTTTGTTCTTTTATTCATTGATTTATCTCTAAATTTGTTCGAATTACAGCATTTTTGTTGAAACCTGGCATATTACCAACTTTCTAAATTTATCGAGAAACAAGTTTTCTGCTGAAATAAACTTATAAAGAATTTTAAAAATTATTTGTATTAAACGCAAAATTATAACTGGCATAAGTGCTCAATACCAGGTATTTCCCCCTCTAGCAACTCTAAGAGATTCTATTCTACGCGGCGTACCGGAAAATAGTTTCCATTGGCATATGATCCCATTCTTCCTCTAATGCATCTGCCATTTCTGCGAGACTTTCTGAACGTCTCTCGCGAGAGAACGTACCCTTCTCCCTAATTCATCCCACAAATGTTCTATAGGGTCCATATAGGGGCTTCTCGCAGTCTGCTGTAACGTGGTGACACCCTTAGCTTCTAAGAAGTTGCGCACTATTGTTGCGGTGTGTGGTCGGGAATTATCCTGCATAAATATAAAATTACTGCCCACTAACTCTGCATGAGGTAAGACATACCACTGTAGAATGTCAATGTAGATTTGGGCTGTCATCTACCACCTAATCAGAAAAACATGAAGGGGTGCCTTTCCCTCCTCACATCATAAGCGACCCATCATTAAAACTTTTGCATTCTGTTATTAAATTCTGATGAAACCTTTAACCAGTCCTCTACATTCTTTTTCTTCCATCCACCGTAGTACAAAACCTTGACTAATCCGTAAATAAAACATTCGACCATTCATGAATGTTCCATACTTCATAATTTTCTACGCAATTTCTTCTAGCAGCACGATGTTCGGGCAATAATTTAGGACCTTTTGCGGGTCTCCTAGCTTTTAAATTAACTTCTGCTAAACGTCTACATACCGTTTACTTACTTATTCCAACATCACGAATTTGGTAAAGATCCTGCTGAACATTTACCGATTCCGTAAAATCCGCAATCTTTTCTTTGAGAAGTTTTTCGCGGACCACCAGAACCCTCCTTCCGAGCAGTGCGTCCTGTTTGTTGACGGTCGCTCGACGAGTAGTTGCGCTTCATGGACTTCCACTGCGCGAGCGGCGTAACGTTCACTGCTCCCATCGTTTAACAAAGCAACTAATGTTGCTACTTGTTCAGGTTTTATTTGAGGCATTACACGTAATTTTAGTCACTAAAACTTTTTTTATTAATTAACTAATGACACAATGACAAAGGGTCAAATATAACAAATTCATTGCTATGGTAACGGCAATTGTTTTTCAAAGGCAATGTGATTCTACAATGAAATAAAGTTGTGGAATAAGCGTGAGGTTTCATGTAATTTCGCTTATTTTGAAGGTGTGTTGCATGTTTTCGTATTTTTCACATTTTACATTTTTTTTAATTTACTCGGGTTTGTTATAATGATTTTGAGTTTTATTGAGATTGTTCAATGTGAAATACGAGAATGTAGACTTTCACCATTATTACTCATATTAAAATACTTATCTTTTTTGAGTTTTTAATTCGTTCGTCAGTAGTAATATTATCTATTAAAATTGTTAAACATGTTGAAACAATTTTGTGAAATTTGAAAAATTGAAATGTTTACTGAAATTCACACGTTAGCTTTTTCTATATTGTTTTGTGATTTCGTTTCCCCACCTTTTACAAGTATTAAGTGTTAACACTCGGCCTAGCGTAACTTTATTCTGTCGTCTTGTAGCTCGCAAAGGTTTTCTATTACAGAAAGACTGCTCAACTTTCGTCAATCAACAGTATAGTAATTAAAGATGTGCATCTCCCAACTTGACCTTTATCCGATTGGGTCAAAAGTGAAAGTCAAAAATCGTTCAGTGGGATTCCGACACAGACGCGATCTGGGATACTGATCTAACATTGAACAGAATAAAAGTTGGTCATACACTTTAGTAGCACAGCTTAAAGGAATTGTTAAGTAATCGATGGTAAACCCGGTCTGTAACCCTACAAAAACTAAATACATTTCTTCTCGCCGTCTTTTGGATTTAAAATGATGTGTCATTTTTATTTGTTTCTCTTACTATTAGTTCAATCAAGTCATCATATAAAAAAATCTTATAATAACGAATTGCAATGGCTGAGTCAAAAGGGATGTTTATTTTTTTTTAACAGTAAATTTAAATTTGGTCTGTTTTTATATGTACGTACCCTTGCTTTCAAAAGTCTCGCGTACACACATTTTTTGTTGTATTAAATCAGGGTTCTAATTAATCAACTCTGACATTTAAAATTTTGAAAAGTCAAAATGCAGCAACAATAAACCTCCCTTGCCTTCTATAACAATCACTAATCTCTGCAAAATTCTCTGTAAAAGCCATTGGTTTTTATCTATAATTATTATGTAAGACAGTCCTGAGGGACAGATCATAATTTTTGGTAATTCTATCAATATCATCTTTAACCTAATCTCAAAAATACCCATTCACACAGCTAAAATTTAAAAAAATCGTTATTTGATTTTGAAAGTGTACGCGAAGCTTTTGAAAGGAAGTGTACATTCCATTCAACATTACTATCATCACAGCAACTCTCAGTCATTATAATTTGCAAAGTTTACTTCAGAGTTTTCGCCGTCCTCTATTCAAACACTTGCATTAGAGTCATGTCTAGCTATCTTCTCTCTCCGGAGCTTTGAAATGGATCTTCTTCGACACTTACTTTTTATTTAGTAATTAAGAGATTTCTACTAAACCATGTTTTTTATTTAACACAATTTAACTAAAACTGTCGAAACACGTGTTTACAACGCAAAAAGGTTACGTTTTATGCATGTGTTGTTACACTATATACCAAAGTGGCTATTTCAAATCCTTGTATTCAATGTGTCGTACAAATTAAAGTAGTCGCCAACCTTATAAAATGTTTAGTCCTAAGAAAAGAGATAACAGTACATTGCGTATACTGACAATCCATTTGCAGGGATGTGCGCAAGTTTTGTATTCCACCTTGAAAATTTTTTATTCTGCAAAAAATTTGTCAATCAACCTATTAAAGGAACATTAGTTTTGAGAATCTTTAGTATTTTATATAGTTTTGGTGGAAGAGCTTCAGAGTTAGTTAATGTCGTTTTCGTTGCTTAAAGAGTATGAAATACTTTAATACGTTCTTTGGTTTTGAAACGGAACTTCTTTGTAGGATATTGATAATTCAGGGTATGTTTGCGGTTCTAATAGTTATTCAATTTTAAATTTATAATCATTCATATTAAAAATAATAGTTGTGAAGTGCGTCAATAGTGTCATCTGAAAAAAATGATTAGAAAGCATATAACGTATGTTATATGCGATTTGGTTCAAACATTCGGGTCCTAAATTTGTGAAATTCTACTGTTGCATTTATAGGTCTCCCAAGGACTATAACTTTCAAGACTTTTGATTACCTTAGTTTAAAAGTTGGCATCTTCTGCCTCAGCTTTCATCTCCTTTCGGCAGTCGTAAAGTTTGGACTTTAGCCAAAACTATGAGTAAAAACTTGCCACATCTTCATTTCCCCCATTGGCATCTTTTGACGGATTTGTAGCTGCAATTTTGTTGTGATTTTATTTGCATCAAACTCGTATTTTAATGATTCTGGAAAAGATATGCCCCTAGTCAACTCTTCTTAAACACTATGAAACCAATTTATTTTCGATACTAGCTCCTATAATCGATTATTAGTAGGCTTGGTCCTAATAAAGCTACCGGCCTAAACGAAATGTTCCCGCAAACTAGTGCTAGCCCTATCTAAGCTCTATTCGATTTTTATGTCTTCTGGGAATTTCCTTCATTATGGAGGTTAGAAAATGTTCAACCTGTTCCCAAAAAAGGTGGCAAGACCGATCCTTCGTAACTACCGACCAATTTTGAACTTTTGTTTAATTAAGGTCATGGAAAAAGTCATCATTCAGCAACTACTTTCTTTTCTTGAATCTAACCACCTTCTTAGTGACCACTAATCTCATGGAGATAAAACACAATGCATCTAAACATTAAAAGACGACATTATCCGCATTATCAAACAAATAACATCGAATTTACCTGAAAGGGTGTACATTTATATCCAAACATTAATGTCAAATTGTTTTTCAAACAAAAAAAATTACGTACCTTCCACACGTCTTGTTTTATTTAAAATGAAAATACTGACGCTCTGACTGCATGGTACTTGATTGTAATAACCAAACCGGGAGAAAATTATGCCTAACTGTATAATGGTCTGTAATGTAATCAGTACAGCCAAAAAAAAACTGAAAAATGCTACTTCACATGTCATTAGCACTTCACTCGAAAAAACTACCACAAAATGATGATTTTATTAGGGTAGTATACAAAAAAAGACAACGTCAAAATATCATCGAAGGTTCCTCTGATAATTCTAATTTAAAAGCAGCTGTGAGTTATTTAAGTTAGAGACCGGGAGCTAGCGAAAGATTTTTGTTCGTGATTTGACCCAGTATGCCTTTTTCGGGGTGCGTAGATACGTTAATTTCGATCATTTCTTTTTAAGAACGAAAAGGTTTCGTCGGATTCTTCATAGTTTCTAATTGGTTTAGGGTTGTTCATGAAATATTCGTTTTTCCCAGGCTGCCAAAAATAAGTATGCATCTTCAGACAGAAACAGCATTATAAAATTTCCTCGTAATATGCGATTTTCTTCTATTTTGTCAGCTTTGTTTCTGTAGTATAGAGTTTTTTATTAAGTTCTGTTGCACGTCATGAATGTATGTAAGTAGTGCCAACGTTCTAAATTGTTTCTCTCTCTTTTTCAATCGTGATGACCCAGGAAATAGCTATATGGATAATTTGTTGGATCTAGCTAAATAAATGTATGGCGTGCAACGGAACTTATATGAAAAACACTATAGTTATGGTAATTGCGATTGGAAACTTTATGGTAAGGTATGGATGGGTTATTTTCTATACATATACATTATTCATGCAGTTGTAGTTTTTGGTCGAGCTTAAAGTTTAATTTCGTCCTTCACCTTTTTTTCGTTTCATGTTACGAAATATGCATACTGTCCTAGTACCTCATTTTTCCAATTCCTGTGATGCGATGGTTTCATCAATCAATGAAACAAACTCAAGTCAAGTGATGTAGAGTTACTACGAAAATAAAAATTATTTCAGAGAGTCTATCCTGGAAACAAGATCAGTTAGATCTCGCTTATTTTATTAAGAAATAATGATACGTTCGTGCGTATATATAGCCAATGACTTTCACATATGCCCAGATGCGGTCATTTCGCGTATTCTGCTGCTTTCACATGCAAATGCTGCCGACACAATATCGCGTATCGTAAACGTTTTCTTTCACGCTGTAACAACGCGCCGTTCTGGCAGATGCACCCACATCCGGTCATAGCCAACTTTCAGATTTTAACAGCATCGCTTTTGCGACGTGGGAGCAGAAATGTGTCAAACATAATTGATTCAGGAACAGATTTGATATACCCTCGATGATTGGAACTGAATCCAAAAGAACATCTAAACAAGAGTTCTAGCATAATCGTTTATTGGAACAAAACCATAGCCTAGTATTAATACGAATAGATAATTGTTTTACCACCAAGATAATTATGGAATGAATATCGGAAACATGTAAAATGGTACATCTTGTAGGCATAGAGCGTCAGGTGCTACCGGATACTCAAGGAGACGGGCATGCTTTCCTAGTCCGGCCTGCTGTATAAATGTGTCGCATCGCATGCACGCCTCCTTGGTTATGCACCGTCTATGGTACTTCAAAATAAACTTTGATTTGGCTTTTTGGCACCCATAGTTCTGTTTTACTGCGTTAAATGTGTTGTAACACTGGAAGTGATAGTCAACACCGTCATTCGCTCCCAGTGGAATTTTAACCGAATTTTATTTCAGATTATGTTTACTTCGAATTCGATAATGTCTTTTTCGCCACATATATTCGCAAGTGTCAATTACTGACTGTTGTTGGGTAATTTTTAGTAGCGAAAATTTGCACCTGCCTACCAGTAATTGGTTTCCAATAGCAGCAGGAGAATGTACATTCCCTCCCGTGCCATATAGCAACGATGGCCAATATATCTTGTATGAGAAAAATATAAACCAAAGCAGATCGGCAGAATATTTTAAGTAATTTATTATTCAACATGAATAATGTTAATAGTTCAATTTGTTAAATTACTAAAACTAACATTTAAAACACGTTGCGATGAACCACTCAATGTTACTGTGTTAACATCAATGTTTTCGAATGCAACAGCATTTGAGAGATTAACCCGAACGATAAAAATCTGCAGTTGGTGAGAAAATCATATGTTTCACTCTGAAATAAAGTAAAATTCCCTCCCTTAGATTATTACTGCCCGAGCGTAGCGTAGCGAAGTGAGGGCATTAAGCTTCATCGGTGTAAGGCAATGTTATACTTTCCTCCCTAGTAAAACAAAGCTATTTCTATAAATGTTTTAATGAAAGGATAACTTTTTCCACAAACGATGTCGGTTAAATTGGACGAAAGTTGCGTAAAGTACCTACATTGAGATCTGAAGAAAAAGAATTTAGAAACAAAACAATTTTTGCGAACTATGGAAAAAATTTCGGAAACTGTTTTGTTCTAAATTCTTTTCTTTCATACCTTAATATATTCCATATTACGCAACATTTGTTCCATATCTCATATAGTTTCTGTTATCATCAGAGTGCCAGTCAAAACACCCTACATGCGCTTGTTAATAGAAAAACCCGGGCTAACCGAATGCGACATGATATGCTATCTAGAAATATTCTAGTTGGTGTACATACGAAAGGGAATACTGGCTCAAATCACGGAAATTTACATTTTGGAATTCTAGTGCAATAGACTACATGTTTACAAATTTTGATAGTATATCACATAAAAAAGTACTGAATTATGTCTTTGACCATAGCGTTTTGAAGATATGTGCTTCTACCAACATAAATAAAACCGATTGTAGAGTAAATGCTAGATTTTATTCTAAACAACATATTACAAATTTCAAGCAGGATTTAGCTTTGGAAAGTTAGTACGATGTTTATGATTCAAAAAACCTTAACATTCTGTTTAACACTTTTTCAAACATACCCTATTATCACTTTAATAAAAATTTTAAATACGTCAAAGTAAATATAAACAAATTGCATAAACCATGGTCAACAAAAGGGTTAAAATAGCGATTTATGGTATAAGTAAATAGAGACAAATTTCATCCACGAAGAAATAGTTTAGCGCACGAAGCGAAGCCGCGGCAATATTGTACACTATTACTAATGTTAAATTTAAAAGAAGGAAAGTGGGATGCATCAATGGAAGTTAAGTTCATTCTACTTTCGTCATGGTCAAGTGCAGTGGAAGTTCCCGGTCTTTTGCTTTCATGTGAATTTACATCTTCTAAGATTCATCTTAACGTGGATATTTTTTGAGCAATTGATTCGTCGATATAGTGTTCTGCCACTGTAGAAGACTTCCAAACTGCGTGCCTTTTAAGAGTTAATAAGTCAGCTCCTTCATTGGCTAGTAAATTTTTGCACTTCTTGTAAATTTCTATTAAATCAATTTGATAGTCTTCATTGATAATTGTAAATGTGCGTTTCTGATTTGTTTTAGTGTCCGGGAGCGAAATTATTAGAACAGACGTCTCATCAATATAATCAGCTGGAATATTGTGTAGTTCGTCAATTCTACATCCTCCAGCTACATCCATAATTAATACTACCTAGTTATAAGGAATGTGTATTCCAAAAATGATTTATGAAATACCTTACCTTCATGCAGAAGTATACTTCATTAGGAGCCTCGGGTAAACATTTGTAGAATTCCGTTTTTTAAAAGTTATGGACTTTTTTTGTTCGTAACCTAAAAACTCCAAAATAGTTAACTCTAATTTAGAGTATTTAGGTTTGCTTGCTTGAAAATATCAATATTTTCATTTATGGGCAGCGTTTCTCTCAGCATCGAGTAACGACAACACAAGGCGAACTACTTTACTTTCTACGATTTTTCAAAGAAATACTCTAGTATAGTCTATTATCCTTGCCAGGAGTGTTTACCGCTACGTCATTAATTTACGAATTTAGTTATCCAATTTGTGCATACTGTCTTCTCATATAAAACAGTGGATTAAATAAGGATGGTGAACATTCGTAGTGCATTTGACGAAATCGACATACTGTATTAAATAAGCAAATGTAAGTTCATTATTTAACGTTCTCTAATTTTTACAAAATAAATCACAATAAATAAGTAATTGTATTTTGGAATTCTGCAGCTTTAAATGCTGCCATCTCGGGGTATATTTTCGAATCAGAATTTATTGTAACAAAAATAATTTTGACTCATGTTTTTCATATTATACCATATGATTGTATGTGATGACGTAGCGGTAAACACTCCTGGCGTGGATAGTATGTAAAATGTTTTCAATTTCAATGTTTGTTTACATTTCAACATTCAATAGAAACGAAATAAATCAAAATATGAGGTCAGAAATTAAACAAGACAAATGGCAACGTGGATTATTTTAAAAGAATTCCTCCAACCACAAGTCGGGCACATTTACCTTCGATTTTTCAAAGAAATACGATAGTATTCCTCCAAATCGCTCGAGCGAAATTCACTAGAACTCACTGCGATTTCTAATGCGGATGTATAACTGGTACGTTGGTATAATAAAACGTCATTCTGACGGCATAGATTACGTGGTTTTGAAAAGAGTTTACATAGACTTTAGTACCTTCTCCATAACATTTTCCAATTTTTTTATTGTTTTCCATTTAGAAAATGTTTTGTACTCCTTTTCATAAACTAATTTTGGTTTTTCTGGCAATAAATTGGATACTTCAGCCGCAACTTCATAAAGAACATCTTGAGGTATGCTTTTTTCCGGTTTATTTGCCATTGCCAAAGCTTTCAGTTGCTAAATCGGAAAATTGAAAAATTTGCGTGGTCTCACCTGTTTATGAACAAGTCGCCCATAGCAACGAATATTTCAAAGGTAGCGCGAATTTGATTTTATTTTACTTTATTCACGTTGTCAATGGCAGTGTGAATAAGTGTTACTGTAAACATTTTATTCTTTTGATTAAACGATTATTTTAATAATGAGATTTGACATTCAAAATGACCATTTTATTAATAGGAATTGGAAAAAAACATTTTCATCTATGGAAAACATAATATAATTACTAAGGATTGTTACAAAAATTATTAAAAAAACATATAGTCATTTATTGCGCAGTTCTAAACAAATGCACGTTGAATTTAAAATTAAAAACAAAAATAAAACAAAGGCTGTTTGAAATATAATAAATGATACAATTGCACGTAAACCAAGCTACACGCCACAAAAGCTTGTAATTGCATTAAACCTACAGATATGGTTCAGTGCTTTAACAATTATTTCATTCATTCTACCAAAAATTTAAGGAATAATGTTAACCAGTTCGAGTTTAATAGTCCTATATCTTTACAAAGTTACTGATTTTGAATTATTAAACAGTATCCAAGAATTAGAGAGTTCAAATTATTAGGCAGTGATGAATTTTCTACCAATTTATTTAAACTGTGTCCTAAAGAAATATGTCAACTTTTGTGCTTCATTATCAACGAATGTTTCAATAACGGCATTTTTCCTAATGCTCTTAAATTGTCTAAAACGTGTATAAAAAGCGTGACCGAAGAAGTCCAGATAATTATAGGCCTACTATGCTTCTTTCTATTTTTTAAAAAATGTCATAATAAGCATTACGTGTTTTGCAAAAATCAACATGGATTCAGGAGTGATCCACCTACAACCACAGCGTTAGCATCACCGTTGGATATTGTCTATAAGGCTCTTGTCAATGGAAATAAAATATGAAAGCTTTTGATTTAGTGAACCATAAAATACTACTTAATAAAATCGAAAAGGTGGGATTGCGTCGAAAGTGCCATCTGTTGAGTCGTATGTTACTACCTATGTAAATTACCAAGGCTGTTGTTCGACGGTTTTAAGTTTAGAAAAATTGGAGTACCGCAAGGTAGAGTACTTGGTCTTTTATTATTTCTCTTGTATATAAGCGACATAGGAAGGGTATTAAAATCAATGCCTGTTTATTTGCAGATGCGCTTCCACTACTTTCTTATGGAGACAATAGTAGTGTGGTGTCATGTCAATTAAACCCTTGTTTAGTAGAATTAGCGAACTGCGAACTATTTTACTTTAAATCAATTACGCAATTTTACTCTAACGGTTCTCAATGTACCTAACTCAAGTTCACTGATAAAGATACCGAAATATTAACAGTTTTCAAATTATTAGCATGTTCTATTGATTATTCAAACTATTTTCAACTTCAAAATACGTATGATAACTATAGTACTAGACATGGTAGGTGTTTTGTGTAACCAGGTTCCAGACTGCATACAAGAAATTTACCCTACAATTGTACAAAATTATTTGATTCTTAAATATTTCAGTGCATGAATTTGTAGAATCAACAACTTTAACATGGGGTCAAAAAGTTCCGGGCCTAAGTAGTAAATAATACATTTTTTTGCGAAAATTCTTCTTTATTTATCAATATAGTCGGCGGCGATACAATCATTCCAACGCTTTTGTAACTTTTCGATGCCGACCTTGTAGAACAATTTATCTTTGACCTCAAAGCAGACTTCAGTTTCTGCGATGACTTCCTCGTCTGAGCCAAATCTCTTGCTACGGAATTCGGAAAAAAGGTGGTAATCGATGAGGGTAAGATGTTTTTCTTCTCCAAATCTGGTCTCTTTTTGGTGATTTCAGTCTTCGAACTCTCCAATAACCCAATATAATAGTCGGTATTGATTATTTTTCCATGCTTAAGGTACTAATAAAAAATATACCTTGTGCATACCAAAATACGGAAGCCATAACCTTGCCGGCTGATTGTTGCGTTTTTGGTCACTTCGGACGTCTTTCACGGGCTGCTCGCAACTCGGCTGACTGTTGATTTGATTCTGGAGTAAAATGGTGAAGTCATGTTTCATCCTTTGTGATGTACTGACACAAAAACTCAGATCTGTTCCGCTTGAACGTGACCAAACAGCGCTCTGAATCATCAATTCGACGTTGTTTTTGTTCTGGTGTAAGCAAACGCGGCACCCATTTGGAACAGCATTGTCATACCTAAAAGTCCATGTATAATAGTGTTTGATAACTTCAGGGTGTCAGTTATCTCTTGCAATTTCACTTTACGATTGCCCATAATGATTTTCAGGGTTTTTTCGATGTTTTCAGGATTGACAGCTTCATTTGGACGTCCATAACGTTCAACATCATTGGATCAGAGTCCGGGTAACACTTTGGAAGCCATTGCTTAGCTTGAACGGTGTTTTTCCCATTAAAAAATAATGAGAAATCAACACACGAAATTGTTTTGAATCCATTGTTTCTGAAATAACAAAAGTAGTGTTACTTAAACCACTGTAAATTCTAAACTAAAGATTGGATTGACATGCAATTTTGGCATATATCTTTTAAAGGTTGGCACTATTGAAATATACGGATTGTTACATAATATGACGCACTATATAAATCACACTGAAAGCATTGTATGTGACAAGTGGGCCAATGATGGTTTACTTCTAGACCACGACTCACAGAGGGTGTGAATTGTCGAATAGTTTATGAAATTTTAAAGTATATAATCGACTGTAAGGCAAAGATATATACAGCTTTGTATCACAACTATAACATTTTCTATATTGAAAAGTACAGTTGCATTTGAAAATTGGTGTTTTAACTTCGAATGCGTTATAGTCCAGAAGTTCAGCGTTGTGCTACTTATAATACTACACAAACCTAAAAGGTAGGGTTGTTACTTCACATTTTATTTAAAATTAATTGAATAGAATTCTAACGAGCAGAAAGGGGAAAGTTGCTTAATTGAACCATTGTATATGCAGGGATATCAATCATCATTGACACAGCTGCTCTTATGAAACATGATGTTAGTAACCATTTGCCGCAACATATATGATAGTACGCCCATACTAAATATAACCTCAAAAATTGACATTTGACGTTTAATGTTTCAGAGTGCCCAAATTATTCAAAATTACGCAAGGAACAAAAAAACAAATTGGAAAATGATTTAATTTATTTTACAAATTGTTACTAACAAGTAACAATTATGGGTAGTATTTGTACTGGTGTACTATCCTATGTGTTGTGGCAAATGCTTACTAACGACATGTTCCAAGCCCCCCCCCCCCCCTCCTCTTTCCACTCATAAACATTAAATTTGAGATTATATTTCTGTTTCATAAGAGCGGCTGTGTCGGATATTTTTGTTCGCGGCATACATTGTAAGTAGGACAACGGTAGGTTAATTTTGGACCACTGCGTACAGATGGCGTGCGCATTTGAAGTTACCAAATTTTAAACACTATTGCCTTACTCGATAAGTGCATTTGGTATAATCATATACTAAGAGGGTACCATTGTGAATTCATAAAATCCAAAAAATAATGTATAAAGTACTGACTTTATACATTATATTTTTGGATTCTGGATTCTGCATTAAAGCAGATATTCCAGTTAACAGGATGTTTCATAAATCAAATACTCTGTTTTTTTATTTTTTATTTATATGTTATATTATATATTTATTATATACTTCAAAATTTCATAAAGCCACACAAGAGCCTACGCTCTCTGTGAGTCATGGCCTAAAATTAAACCACCGTTGGTCTACTTCGTACATACAATGTATTTTAATTTTAAGGTATTCTAAGCGTAACTATCTTTACCTGATAGGATCCCGCCATTTTTGTTGGGATTCATGTCAAGTCTATGTTTCTCCTCATTTATGCTGTATAGGTACATACTTAAGGTTTATAATAGATATAATATATTTAGTGAAATTACTGTTTTTCACTAAATTTATTATACTAACTAGGATGTTAAACATATGTGGAAGAGAAACAGATTTCAGATCATCAGCTCTAGATAAAAAATAATAAGTAGGACACTCAAATCTCCTATTTCTGATATCTTTGGGTTCTTTCCTAAAATAATATTGCTAATGCACCCAAATGCACAAAATTAAAAAAATTAAATATTCACAAATTAATTGTTAACATACATCATATGTTATACAGTTTCTTTATAATTATCTGCATTTAATCTAACATTTACCACATTGTAACTTCAACATTTAACTAAATCTGAAATATCCAGTGATACTGTCAACACCAAGAATCAGGATTAATTAAACTAAACAAGATCACAATAAAATAAAAAATATACACAATAAGTAATTCACTGTTGCAAAGACCAAAAACGCGTCCGTACGTCAAAATTTGAAAGCGCCACCTATTGATATATGGTAAAATCAAAGTTACCAACAAACAAAATTAAGACTACAATAAATTCGGATTCTACCCTTGATATATTATATATATATATATATATATATATATATATATATATATATATATATATATATATATCAATCAATCAATCAAAGAAGGTAAGCTACTGTTGTAATAAACGTGCACTAACCCCTTTACTTCTGCTTTTCCTGTTTACCTTCGTAAATGGAATGTGTACCTGCGCAATTCTATTTAATAAAAATGTTATGTTTATCTCATTTCCAGTAATTATAGTTATCGTCCTTATACAATTTGGAACATGCGATGTACTCTTAACATGAAGAATGCGTTATACACGTAGTAGAATATAATCAAAGGATTCTATACATACATTTCATAGTTAAAACATTGGTTGTAAACAAACTATCAGTTTTTATTAACAAATTAAAAAAAAATTCACATTAAATGTGAAATATTAAAAATAATTATTTGTTTCGTTAGTACAAAAAATGTCAATTTTGGGGCGTGGAAGAAAGTTGCTGCACGACGCGAAGCGGTGTCGGCAATATTCCGGAACCCGAAAACGTATTTTTTGTATAAATGAAACCATTTTTTTAGCTTCAGTTCACTACTTGTTTGGGAACTACTCATTTATGTCGCTATAAGTATCAGACATTTCTATTTTATACAAAATGAGTATTATTCTTCTTTTAGTGAAATAAAAACTTACTGTATAGTTTTTATACATTTGATTCAAATGTAGCAGATGCCGATTTAAAGTCTGTTCATAGAAGGTAATCACTCAAAAAATTTTAATTACCTTGCACTTACTTAAATCGAAAATAAAAAGCGAAATTATACTGAATATCAGTACTTCCTTATGACTGAAAACGTTGCTTGTGGTGACCATGCGAAAATTTACCTTGCACTTACTTAAATCGAAAATAAAAAGCGAAATTATACTGAATATCAGTACTTCCTTATGACTGAAAACGTTGCTTGTGGTGATCATGCGAAAATTTTGAAATTGTATTTATTGAAGTAATGACTTCCCATGAACTTTATTCACCCGATATTGATGTTTGATCAAGGTCAAATTACTCTTTGTACTAGGACAAAAAGTAAATCACTTTTTGTACAGTTGCCATGGAGACACCGAGGAATCCCGAAATCATCCACTTTTGGTACGAAGTACTGCCACAATAGGGCGAACTATTTAGGTGGTTGGAGAAAATACATATTTGTTGCAAAAAAAAAAACGTATCTAAGCAATTATACGGTTGATCTTTTTAGTTAAGAGTGTATAATGCTTCTTCGTTTCAATTCGCGCGTCGGGTATAATCGTAAATTAGATGCATATAATTAGTAAGGGTATACTGCTAACTGCACGATATAATGCACATTTCGAAGAAAAATAATTGAAAAGGAGATAGATCTTTTTATTCTACACATTCTTCATGATTTAGTTGGTCAATTAAATCATAAGATATACTAGCTTTTCCTGCGCAAAATTTTGCGTTTAAAATTAAATTTAATGATGATAATAAATTAAATATAAATACATATATGTAAATGGACAACAATATTAGCGCCGACTGCTAGACTTTTTCAAAAAAATTAAAACCTTGAAATATTCTGGCTCCGTTATTGTTTCCTACGCAAACTTAGCTTCATATAAAAAAAATCATCGAAATCCGTCAAGCGCAATCTGCGTGAACTGAATGACCCGATTATGTTAATATATAAGATTACTGAGTTATAATGTACTGTTAATTTAAGATCATTTTGCAGGTATTTTATACATCATTATCATACAAAAGATATTAAAATTATTGATATCAAATTAATATATAAAAAGAATTTGATGCCCATGTGCACCAAAGAAATTAAGTTAAACGTGTCAAAAACAACTCATAAATGAATTGATTAAAACTCGAAGACATTTCTACTGCGACTGCGCAATATAATATGTTTTATGGGATATCCTCGGGAATTGTAGAATGAGAAGATATACCTCTAGATTGTGGCTTCACTTTTTAATTCTTGTTAGCATTGTGCCCTTACTAATTAACTGACTGGGCGTGAATATGGGCGTAATTAAATGAAACATACCGAGTGAACATAAATATAAATGAAAAGATACAACAAAAAGATTGCAGCGAAAACAATAACAATGTACAGTCCGCGCGGCCAAAGAATGTCTGAACGTTGGATGCGCATTCGTCCAACTTCAAGTCTCTTAAGCGCGGCATGTCAGTGGCGTCGCCACCAAAAGCGCGTTCCGTTTATTATCATGTATTACACTAATTAATTATTTATTTCTGTTATTAATTTACATACGTACTTGTTAATTTAACTTTATTACAATTATTGCATCAAAACGACAGTGAACCATTTTGTGTCCTATGTTAATTTTAAAGCTCATAATACTCAAATTTATTAGATAAATATGTATAAACAACAAATACTTTCACAATACATAGTAAAATAAATAAGTAGTTTTGCGGCGCATGGCATTTGCTTAAATTCTCATTAAAGAAATCCTAATAGTTGACATTCCTTAGGATCATTAACAACAGATTAGCAAATATTCAAAAATGTTTTTATTAGTTAGTTCGTTTTCAACTGTGATTTAAAAGCTAGTGTAGAAATATGAGTTCTACATTGGGAAAAAGTGACCAAGTCATAAGTGGTCAAACGCCTGAAGTGATATATAATGTGTACAGTTATTTGAAAAACTTACACCCCACATATACCTTGAAACAATTAAAAGAAACCGTGTCTGAAGCAACAAACGTGTCTGTTAGATCAGTGGCAAATATTATTAAAGAGGGTGAAGGTCCAACAGAAGAGGGAAAACCAAGATTTTCAACTCCAGGCAAGAAACGCCCACGTCCGTCTCCTGTGACCGACTTGGAAGATTTCGAAAAGAGCCTTTTTCGCAATATAGTGTATAATTTTCACAAGACCGAGGGTGCTCGTATGACAATTCCTGCTCTACGCGAGAAACTACACAATGACTTAGGTTGGCACGGTGGTGCTATATCTTTACGTGTTATATTAATAGATCTGGGATTTCAATGGCATCGAACTGAGAATAATAGAAAACTTTTAATAGAGAAGAACGATATAAGGGCTCTAAGAATTACTTACAAAAAATTCAATTCTACCGAGAATTAAATCGTCCAATTATCTACATGGACGAAACGTATGTTTATTGTGGACACACACAATCAACGTCGTGGAGTGATGGCACAACTAACGGACTGCTGTCTGCAATTTCCAAAGGACCAAGAATGATTGTGGTACATGCAGGAGGTGAAATGGGTTTTTACCAGGTTGTAGTCTGATATTTAAATCAGGAACTAGCAGCGGAGACTATCACGACGAGATGAATGGTAGCAACTACGAAAAATGGTTACGTGAGAAACTTTTACCAAACTTGCCTCCACAATCGGTTTTGGTTATTGATAATGCGCCGTACCATAATGTTCAGGTGGATCGTGTAATTCGAAAAAGTCAGATATGGTGAAGTGGTTAATAGAGAAAAAGATACCGTTCACTCCTTTGATGTACAGACCACAACTTTATGAAATAATTAAGCTACACAAAAAGGAACATATAACGTACAAGTTTGATTGTATATTAAGTAATGAAGGACATACGGTGCTGCGACTACCTCCCTATCACCCGGACTTAAACCCGATTGAGTTGATGTGGGCTCAAGTGAAAAATAATGTTGCAAAGAGAAATACCACCTTTAACTTCAACCACGTTAGAAGATTGTTGGAAGAAGAATTGGCGGCTGTTACTCAAGAAAACTGGAAAAAGTGCTGTAAGAAGGTAATCGACCAGGAAAAAAAATATTTAGAGAACGAAATACTGATTGACGTAGAAGTCGAAAAACTGGTGATAGATTTGGAGGACGATTCAGAAACTGAAAGTGGCTGGTCTAGTGATGAATGATTGTGTGACTTATTTGTTAGTAGTATTTAATTGTATTATAGTAGGTAATTATCGACGTTTGAGTAACTTTTCCCCAAAGTGTATGGAAATATAAAAATTAATTACCTAAGAAATATGATAATTTTTTTAAATCCTGAATAATACTCTTAAAATGCAGCCTATTCTGTTTCTATAATTAAAAATCGAACTTATACTTTTTTGATTTTCATAAACGATTAAACTGTTGTGTTCATTTGTAATTCAAATATAAAATTTATTACTTGTCAACATGGTTATTTTTTTATTTTATAAATGTTTAAACTATTACTGTTCATATGTAATTCAAATAAATAAAATATTTTAAAATTTCTTGTGGTTTGGTGACGAATAATTGAAAACGCGACACCGACGCCACTGGGAATGTTTTTAGTCGCTATTGCGTTAACGAGTGCGGCCGAATGCACGAACATCCATGCGCGACAGGAGGCATTCTTTGGCCGCGCGGACTATATCGATTACGAATCGATATTTTCAGAAAAGCTAGTAGCCTACCCTATTACGTTAATTCGTTTCATTTTGATTTACTGCGCGTCAGTTCATAATAAAATGAGACTATTTTACCAACCTTAAAGTATGCAAACCACACCCAAAAGTCAAAATTTGGAAGCGCCACCTATCGGCTTGTGGTAAAACTAAAGTTGCCAAAAAATACGTAGACTTCGTCGTTTTTTGAGGTAGGAGAGAAGCGGGAATTTTAATTTATTAATGATGCTACACAATAGTAATCAGAATTGTTGCTAAAATTATAATAAATATTTATCTTGTAAACGTATATACCTATATCTACATAATTATGGTAATTTTATTACATACAGTTAGTTTTTAGATAAGTATTAATAACTTTGTAAGTACATGGTATTCCTATAATAGTAATTATACACCAAGGTAGAGAATACAATTTTCTGAGCCGAGGTGTATTATTTCCCGAGACGCGGAGCGTCGAGGGAAATAAGTGTACGAGGCTCAGAAGGTCTTCTCTACCGTGGTTTATATATTATTTTATTCACTACTAGCACACATATTCTGTAAATATGACAATAAATAAATACAATTCAAATAATCTTATTATTAAATAAAAAATTAAGTGGCCTGAGGTTTTCACATGTTTCAATTTGTTGACATTTTGTAATACATCCACATTTAACTTTTAATCATCCTTAGGTAGTTTCAGTAGCTAAAATGGAAAGTATTGAAATATCTAGTACTCCTCCAGAAATTAGAGGCAGCAGAGCATGTAGCATCAGGCAGCTTATTACCTGAAAAATCGAAAGAGTACTACCTTAAAGTGTATTCAAATTTCAAAGATTGGTGCCAGTCGAAAGGCGTACTAAAAGTGAGTGAAAATGTGATCTTAGTGTATTTTCAAGAGAGATCCGAAAATAGGAAAGCTTCCAGTTTGTGGGCTATATTTTCGATGTTAAAACAAACTTTAAAGCTGAAAGAAAATATTGACATTTCGAAATATTATAAAGTAATTGCATTCTTAAAAGAAAGAATGATTCCTATATGTCGAAAAAATCACCCGTATTTGAAAAGGGGGACCTAGCAACATTTCTCGCCGAAGCTCCTGATGCCATGTTTCTTTGCACTAAGGTAAATATTTTGATGGGATAGTCAAATTAAGCAATTATTATGGTGTTTCAGGTCATCCTTGTAATAGGCGTAGCAGGAGCTTGCAGGACGGATGAGCTATGCAATATGAGAGTGGCAGATATTGATGTTCGTGATAACATAATCATAGTCAACATCCCGCTTACGAAAACAAAATCTGCAAGAAAATTTGTAATTGTAGAACCACAGTGGGTTAATCTCGTGAAGAGTTACCTGTCACAGAGGCCCCATCCAGACATGGAAAAAGGCTTTATCGGATTCGAATCGGGAAACCAACTAGGCAAAATATGGGCCATAATTCAATAAGCGGTGTTCCTAAAAGTTGCAAAATATTTAAATCTCCCTAATGCATATCAGTTTACGAGACATTCGTTGAGAAGAACATCGGCCACAATTTTAGCAGATAATGGCGGTGACTTATTATCTCTAAAACGGAATGGTGGGTGGAAATCATCTACAGTGGCAGAAGGATATGTAGAAGATTCTATTGCCGATAAAGAAGAATTGCGCACATGGTCCAAGGAAATTCTTGCACTATGTGTACACACCAACCTCAAGTATCGATAATGCTACAAACGAATCAGTTTTGAAGAGATTTGTTATTCTAGCATCAACATATCCCTGCAAGATTTCCTATTGAATGAAGATGGGCCTACTACTCCTTCTGCTTCATCATCATCGAATGTAAACAAACCTATAGGAAATCTTACTTCTAATGCAGATGCGTCACGAATTAACATTACGTACAATAATTGTACAATTAATTACCATTTTCATCATTAATTTCTTAATTGTTGTTTTTTCCATTTCATTTTTCTTAAAGTTTCTGTTGCGCAAGCGAATTAAAATAAAACTTAACCTCTCTTTCTTTTATAAATAAAGAAAAAGAATGCGCTGATCCTAAAAACATGCACGTCCTCAAAGGAACGCGGTTTTTAACGCGACTTTTTGTTATTGGTATTAGATAGGCAACCCAACTGTCAATTTCATTATCTACTACTAGGAGAGAAAAATTAAGCAGGTCGAGAAAAACGAAATCTCGCTTCCAAATTCGGCCTACTAATGGCATATTCTATCGCTAGTAGTGAATAAATTATAATTTTACATCAAGTAAATTATTTATGAAAGAATTTATTAGTACTGAGGACGATAACTGTAAGTGTTATCCAAACGTTTAGATTTGTGCAAAACTTTAAAACAAAAATATACTATTAAAAACCCAAAAAAGTATTTTAAATAAGTAAATTATATAAAACTTATAATAATAAAGTAAATTATTTATTTCATAAAAGTAGGTACAGCTTTTTAACAACGTGCAAATTTCCGAACTTAAGCTGCTCTTTTGTGGATTCTCCTGTTTTTGAAAGCATTGCAAAGTTGTATTTATAAAATAATATAAAGCGGAGTTTCTACGCACAATTACATTCACAAAAACGCCAAATTGTTTCTGATATATGTTTATCAGCTAAAGCTGGAAAGTTTTTTATCAATTTTATTTATTTTAGTTTAGCCATACATTTTCTTTAAAAAAATGTACAATTTCTCAATGAATTCACATGCTAGTTGCAATGTTGCTAAGGAGTTAATTTTTTTGTTATCAATCAATGCATTTAGCAGCAGCAGAAATTTTACGCATTTTGTAATTTCACTTTTAACTTTTTAACAAACTTATTTGCCATTACGTATTCTTTCATTCTCAAAATGACAAAAATTTAGGGATATTCTGTACAGACTAGGGACTATACGAATAGTTACAGACTTGGAACAGCGATTTCGCAATTTTTCAGGTATTATTCTCTCGGAAAGAATCGCCTGCGTCATTAGTTTATGAACCTAACCAAACTGTATATACCTACTGTCATCTCATATCAAAGCATAAAAAAAGGATAGAAACATACTTGTAGTGCATTTTACACAACCGACATATGACATTGAATAGTTTCAGACAATAAAAAGAGTAATAAAGTACTGGTTGGTATTGTTTATTATGCATTTCAATTCTAATTTGGCTAACGCGTAATTTTAGCACACCTTACTGTCTTGCATTCCAGAGCCTATATTTATTTTTATTTCACTATTGCAATCGCAAAATTACAGTGTGTGGCAAATGCTATGGCTGTATGTGTGACCACAGTGAAGTATATCAAGTCTCACAATAGATCTAATCCAATTTTATCCAGTCCAGGTAAAAAACGACCTCATAAAAAACAAAATGGAACGATCTGCCAGAAACATCCAAAATGTACATCAGGAATACATTGTATAACGTGTATGCACAAAATGAGTACATTCTAACGTATACATATTTCCACAACTGAAATGCTTTTATTTACAGAAAAGCATGTCATAGTTGAAGCTTTAAATGCTGAACTCCGTTACAGTCATGTCGTATTAAATGATAGAAGTTTAAATCGTGCATTACTCACATTAGGATTCAAGTTCAAAAAAGATTCTAATTGTAGAGCTGTATTGCAAAAACAAAATATCACAATACATTCAAGAGATCAATTCTAAGTCTAAGATGATTTCGTGATTAACACAAAAAAATATTAGTTATGAACCCACACTATTTAAAACTGCACTTTATTCACTTATTTAATCTTAGCAAATAGAGAAAAGGCATGAGGTAGATGAAATAATTAGAAGCTATCGACATGAAGTGTTACGATTGCCACCGTTTCAAAATTTAGTAGCTTAAGTTTATTAAATTGAAAAGGATGTGTAATTTTTTGTAATATAATTATTCTGTGCAGTTATTGAACTCTAAATAAATTACACTTAAATATGTCATGCCGTTAAATTTAATTTTAGTTATTTATTTGGCATAACGTAGATCATGTAGGTATGGTTTGTTAAATTTCCATTTAATAAGAACTGAAACAATGGTAACTAATGCTGTTTCGCTTTAAAGCTATAAGTACATTTATGTTTTTAGTTCACCAAATGAAAAAACATCAACATTGAAGTTAATTAGAAAAAGGAATTTACAGTTTTCTGATTGAATAAGTTTACTTATACCTTATTGATAGTTTTTCTTTAGCTAGACATGTCATGCAGTATGTAAAGGTTACAAAATAATTTCATAACTCATTAATAACTAAATTTGAGTATATGTCGACTTATCCCTCTATTGTACATGACCGCAGAGTTGTAAGCAAATTAATTTTTTTAACAAAAATGTTTCTTTATTTTGATGGGAAGTCTTATTTCCATATTTATCTATAAACAAGCACACACGTCCATTTAAAGTATACAAAATATGTATTTATAAAGGTAAACACAATGAAGCTGTAGCATCATTCTGAAGTTGAAATAGGAAACCTACAAATTCGATTATCTTTAGTTATCAGTTATATGTAAATGTTTAACACCAACTTACATGATATTGGTCATAAATATTCCCTTAATAATTTACATAAACTTACTCCATGTAAGGTGGGTGGGTCGGTCTATGTGGGTGGGTGGGTGGGTGTGTGTGTGTGTGTGTGTGTGTGTGTGTGTGTGTGTGTGTGTGTGTGTGTGTGTGTGTGGGTGGGTGGGTGCATGTGTGCGCGTGTGTGTGTGTGTGTGTGTGTGTGCGCGCACGCGCGTGTGTGTGTGTGTGTGTTTGCGTGTGTGCATGTGAGGGTGTTTGAGTGTGTGTCTGGGTGGATGGAAGGGTGGGTGGGTTTGTGATTGGGTGGGTGAGTGTGTGGGTATACTCCTGAACTTTCGAAGGACTTAACATATCAACTTGAAATTTGGCACACATATAGGTGTCAACTACCCAAAGCTACTGATTTCTTTTCGGATCAGTGGGGAATGGGGGGTAAAATTAGGGGAAGTACTCCTTTTGCAAATTTTTATATTTTCCTTTTAATATGTGATTAGTAATATAATTGTGAGTACTTTTTGTCCCTATAATTTATCTATACAACAAACGGTTTACAAGATATTAGCAAAAAACCGACCGGTTTTTCCTAAATATCTCCGGAACTACTTAACATATTCAAAAAGTGAAAATACCAATAGATAGAAAATAAAATTTCTCACAAAAATTTTGTCATTTTCGAAATATTTCCAGAAAAACTCGAGTTTCTGATCGAAAAGCGTTCTTGTAATTATTTTTGAAAAATCTCGAGTTATTTTCAAAAAGCGATTGTTTTGTTTTGTGGAAGTATTGATACAATTTTCAGCGGTTTTTGAGTATAAGTACTCATAAATTATAACCTACACCATGGTCATTTATACGTTAATTATAATGAACAGTCTTCTTCGATTTTCACATAGTAAACAGTGTTTATATTTATAATCATATGGAAACCTATAACTGCACTACCGCCATCTCGGAAAAGAGTAATTAATTAAAAGAAATTAATACGGAAATAATTTGAATCCTTTTTTTAAATATTAACTCGTACTATTGTAAATGACGCAGGTTTATTCTTTGGTGGCGAGGATAGTATTTCATAAGGAGAATGGACGCCAATACCCATTTACATACAGTAGTGGCATACCTAGATTAGAAAAGCGGAGAGGAAGCATGTTTGGAGGGCTCCAAATAATAATTTTTTATTCATAGGATCCACCTCAATTTGAATTATATTTTTATTTCTTTTTTTGCAAAAAAATAAGATTTTACGTTTTTAAAAAAGAATATAATATTCATAATATCTAGTTTATTTTTTATTACACTGCTTATACATTCAAATCTAAACAGCTAAACAAAATTGTATGTATATTATTTGTTGTTATTTTTACAAATAAAAAAATTTTTTAACAGAAACAAAAGCCTACCTACTTTTGTTTAAATTATAATAGCATACGCCTAGTTTTAATGTTTCTAATTTTATCCAATATAAGGTTAAAATCTAATTTTTTTTTGAAAAACTTTGTGGAATATAAACGTAAATTTGTTCTAATGGACCAAAAACAGCTTTGCCTCTGTGTATGTGGTTATGGAATCCACAAGAACCAAATTCAAGTTATAAGCGCAACCATGTATGTACGTTGCTTCTGCTACAATTTCTTTAATTCTAGTTTGCAACACAGTAAGCTGACTAGGCATACTCTTGCCCTCGACAATCTATACCTAACAAATTTAATTCTTATAATATTGTGTTAAAATATGACTGCTGTTCCACTTATCATTTTAATCTTTCTTCCGGAGACCCATTTTTTCCAATAAATCGATTTTATTTAAATATCCTGAGTGGAATCAATAATTAAAGTAAACTATATAGCTAAGTTAATATCACAAACAATACTTATGGTAACTTCTTGACCCATCAATGTAAGAATTTCGTTTTGAATTTTAGGGCTCTAGTATTTGACATTTTTTATTCATTGGTAAAATGTTCAGCTAAAATTACATCGTACTTTTTTAACAGATCGAGAAGTTCTAAAAAGTTGCTCTTATTAGAACTAAAATTGCCCTCATCATGACCTCTTAAAGGTAAATTTTGTTTTGCCAAAAAAAGTGCAACGTCAAATATTCCTTTTAAATTTACATTTACATTAGACTCTATCTTTGAAACTCTGAGTGGGGTTGTATACCTTTGATTCCTTTTAAAGATTCAATGTTTTTTCTATTTCTGTTTTTCTGCATGAAGATGTGCTTCAATAGCAGTAGTATTTTTTAAGAGGCGTAATTTAATAATGATAAACTGACTATGATACTTCTTATGGATTTGACTATTTTCATGTACTTTAATTTTTTCGATAGCTTTTTTGAAATTTCCAATCCCTTGATGAGCATCTGCCCACACTGATTTTTTTTTCATGGGTAAATAGAATATAATAAAAACAGAACATTTTATTACCACCAGGAGAGTACAACAACCAGTCATGAACTCCAGTTATTGAAGAACTAATATTTTGTGCATCTTTATGGTACCACGACACATTAAATTTTCTTTCCCTGGTAACAGGAAAGCCCTTTAATGATCTTTAAACCCTGATTGATAAGAACCTTTGATAATTAACCTTCTAATAATTTCGTTACTTATTGGAATGTTCTTAAAGAGAATCTATCAGACGGATACAAGCCATCAGCAGAGATATATAAAGATGTTAATAATAATAGAAGATTCATAAAAAAGAAACTTAAGGAATAATAAACCAACGCAGACCTACCAATTTTTTGAGTGTTGCTATTTTCTGAATAGGAATTACTACAATCGATCTTGGGTTTATCTCCCTTTCAAGTTCTACATCTTCAAATTTCATTTCATCAGTTTCAAATATAGTTTGCTCTTCTGATTCCGCTGTAGTAGTAGAACTTAGAATTTAAACCACAATTTTTGGAGGTTAACGGAATATTAAGAGAGGTAGAGGGAATATCATTCTCAATATCAGAACTAGAAACATCTAAAGATTTTGATGCGAAGACATTTCCTTCAAGGATGGGGTCTTTTGTGACACTTATTAAAAAATGTTGTTTAATATTTATTTTTTTATTTTCCATGTGGAATGTTACTGAAACAAATCGTTCAGGTATTTTTAATCCGCTGCCGGAAAATGTTCTCAATTTTTCTTCACTTTTCTTCTTATTCTCCCAACGGAATTTCTTTTTCACCATTTTAATTTATTTGAAATTACACAGCACACAGCTACTATACTATACTACTATACAAATATTTTGATTTGATTGTTTATTAATAGTTAAATCATTTAATTATTTGTTAGAACACTTGATATCACTTGCACAATCTTAATTTCACAGCGATCACATCACTTTTTGTCCATACAGTCCATGTTGATAATAAATAATGTTGATAAATGCATTGCGTACTATTCATTTTATTAATGATATGGGCAGATGAACACATTGATTGATTGGTGAGACACTGAATCACATTACTGGTACGTTTATCGGCCAATAAAAAAATTCTGAATAACAATCGAAATGGATGAGTAAATTCATCACAGGAATCCTCCTTAAGGCAGATTGACGGTTGCTTATTTTACGACATATAAATTGAATAGAAAATCTGCATTTTACTCCGAAAAATGACACAACATTTGCCAATGAATGACTTGTATGAATGCTGGCAGTGCAGGAGGTACACGCTGCCGCCCGCCGGTGCCGTCCAATTTCTTTTAATGAACACGGCCACTTGCAGGAATACATGATTCATGATTTGTTGGTGCAGTGTAATATTTTATGAACTAGTGTTTATGTAAGGCGGTGTAAATACAGAGTGATCAATCTCAAGTGTATACCACGTGATCAAAATATTTAAGTTGGTACCAATGATAGGTTGGTAAGAAGCCGTATTGCTCTAGCTACTCTAGAGCATGGTTCGAGTAAAAACTACGATCAATTTCAAATCTGTATGAAGGTCATTAACTTATACATATTATAAAATATTATCTTAATTTAAATAATGACTATTTTGTATTTGATTAGACTGCATCCCTATAAAATACAACAAAATAAATAAAATATTATTTAATGATTGGATTACATCATTACAAAATAATGTTATAATTTCATTATAATTAAATAAAATTTACAGTACATGTTTGAAAACGGCATGACGATTAAATTCGATATCACAATTTGAAATTCAGAATATATAATTTGTCTTGATATAGACAGTTTGTAAATAACTCAAGAAAATACAAAAGTGAAAAACGAAGGTATAATATGACATATACTGACATAAACTAAAACGACTAAAACCACACTAAAAATCCAAAGCAGCCAACTGCAAAACACAACAATATGAACAACTAGGGATTTTTGTCATACCACTACAGTACAATTGAGATTGATGATGTTGTAATAAAAGAGCAATGTCTTTCTTTATTTTAAATTTAACCAACTTATTTTTTTATCGCGTATAAAAAATTAATGTGTTTGTCTTAAAAAATTAAGGACGTAAAAGGGCAAACTTCCCCTTAGTCCCTCACTAGGACGCTGTACCTCAATAGATCCTATTAGTGATGACGTCAAAATTATCTGGGAAATTTAAAATTTTGGACAACTAATATTTTGACGTCTAGTAATTGTCCCTTATCGCCACGTTATTAAGGTTTAAAATAAAAAGGTCTAAATTTGTGACATATTTGTTATGTTATTATAACGAAGTAAGTGGCGAGGGGTCTTGAAATGTTAACCACGAAGCTTCTATTTGTGTGTTATAGAAATAATGTCCATGTAAAAAGACCCACAATTGTTTTTATTTCGAATTGATGATGAGATGCAAATCACGAAAAGTTAAGTTAGTTACGCCATACGTCGTTTTGTTATGATTACTACATAACCTTCAATATTTTTATTTAAAGATTCCTAAGGTATACAGGTGCAACCACCCTGACATAAACAAACATAAACAAAAATGACTATTCAAATTATGGTTAAAAATTATGTAGTGAAGTATAGGGGATTTGACGTCTATTTTATTTTTACGAACATAACTATAATGAATGTAATGAAGTTGGCAAATGTTAGATGTTTTGCATAGTGTTTGTATTATGTGTACCGTGTAAACGGTGTAAATACAACAGAATTATTTTATAGACTTTCACATTATTGTATTTTTTAAACTTTAACAAAGGTTCATTTATGGACGAATTTGCGTATAATGATTTTTAGAAAACCTAATTAAACAAATTTGTAAGATAGCAGTGTCTCAAAAATTTACATTAGAAATACATTGAGATCTTTAGAAATGAGCAGACTGTATTCTTTTTTTATTCTTTCACCGAATAAGAAATATTTACAGAGATGGCACTGATCGTATATATTGAGCTCAAAATCATTTTGAACGAAGGTTCATTTATAATTAAATTTACGCATAATGATATGTAGAAAATCTAATTCAAAAAAAATTACATTAGCAATACAGTAAGATCTTTAGAAATGAGCACCCTATTTATATTCGTTCACCGAATAAGAAATATTTACAGAACTGGCACTGATCGTACATATCATATATGTATTTACTAAGTTAGTAAATATATGCATATTATAGGCTCAAAATCATGTTTTAAATTAAAGACAGGCATTTAAAATACACGTTTCTTTCCTAATTATGGCACTGATAAAAAACTATTCATAAGAAATATAAAAAGTTGAAATGACCATATCATTGGAAACCTCGGACCCGCGGTTTCAGTTGATAAAAGCTCAAAATCGAAATATTATTAAACCTGCGATTAATTACACGGTTTTTTTTTTTTCAAATTTATTATTCGATTAATTATGAACATTTATTTAAAAACACGTAAAACACTGATTTTTTAAGATATAAATGTGATTACAAAAAATAACCTCAAATGTTTTAAAATGAGTTTGTGTTTCTAAATGATGTGATATTATTATAATTTTTTTTTATTTTAGAAATCGTCGACATTTCTAATAATAATGAAAAAAATACGGAATCCTCACACTTTTGGCCATCATGTTTGGAGGATCCTTTGAAATTACCCGACGGTGATCGAGATGATAATAATTTATTATCTAGCTTCCTAAACAATAACAATGATCAAGCGAAAGCATTTGGAATTACCACCGATAATGAATTTATATCTCTAGACCGTTTAGATGATAGAAACAGAAATGCTTTGGTATGTTTAAGGAGATTTTAAATTGATGTAAACTGATTTAGTATTTGTAGCAAGTGTACAATCCATCATCGGTATCGACGATATCTAACAATTCGTTGGATACTTTAACAGGTTTGCCTATGCAACAACTGGCTGAGCAAGTATCACGATTACAACCTTCTGGTAATAATGGTGGTATGCATCAGCAGAATGTACTTATAAATATACAACAGTTTCCTCAAGCACCACCACAACCATCTCATTCGTATCAGCATCCACCTTTATATCCTCATCCACCTCATCCAGGAATGCCGCAACCTCAACCTCCACCATTATATCAACCTTATCAATATCAGTAAGTATTTAATATGAATTGTAAGCTGGAGATTTGTAATGAAAATTTTTACAGGCCAAGTCCAATGTATTATCCTCCACAACCAAATTATCCACCTGCACCTCCTCACATGCCACCACCCCCTCAAATGCAGCAGCAACCACCTAATCAACAAATGCCCCAACAACCAATTCCTCCACACCCACAACAACAAACAATGCCTCCACCTCAACCTCCTCAATATCGACCACAAATGCCTACACGACCTTCAGCTCCTAGACAGTTCAATCAACAAGCACAACGTGGCCCTGCACCTAGAGCACCCATGGCACCTAGACAAAGAGCTCCTATGATTAGAGGTCGTGGAGGGGGAGTAGTGAACAGTGGTGGTATAAGGGGACCTCGTCCACGAATGCCTATCAATCAAGCTCAAGTGAATGGTCAAAACAATCAACAGCAACAGCCAAGAATAGTTAAACGTACTCCTGAACAAATTCAAAATTTACAAGCAAAAAAGAAGCGCATAGATGTATTAGTTCCTGATAAAAATGATGATGCTGATTGTCAAGTTATTGCTGTGCAACCAAAAAATACAGATGGCGGTTTACCACAAATTCAAAGTGTACAGGTAATTTTACTCTTTTTTATTATTACTTTTATTAAATGGTTTTTTTAAAGGGTGGCACTCCAGACCCAAGTGATAATGTCATGCACTTATCTGATTCAATCACATTATCAGTACGTAATCCACCACCTAAACCACCAAGTCCTGTAAAATCAGATGCAAAAGATGTTGCAAATATACTAGCAACACGTGGTATTACAGTTACACAAAGTGCAAAACCAAAGGAAAAACTAGCACAAGGAAAAGATAGTCCTCCTGCTGTGGCTATTAATTTAAATAGTGCAGTTAGTATCATACCCACAGCTAAAGGTAACACCAACCCGCCTTCACCTACAAGAGTGAGTATTTAACTCTATATAGGTGTAAATTTACTAAACTCTCACTTTCAGACTTCTACTCCAGAAACTCGCCTTCCAACTGTAGATTTAACAGATGACAGCATTCCTGATACACCAAGAACTGTACCAGTAAAACAAGCTCCAACTTCCCCACAAAAGAATGGTAGAGGAGCAGCCTTACCATTTAAATGTGATCTTTGTCCAGCACAATATCCTACATTAGGTGGGTTAAGTAAGCACAGACAAAGTTACCATAAAACCGGTTCTCCATGTGAGATTGGCATACCATTAATTGATTTGAAACAACCAGGTATTTTACAGAAACTATCAAATTTAGGAATTACAAATTTTATACCAATGCCAAGTTCTACACCAGATGGTCACTTTGTTCTTCCAGTTGTTAACATGAATGTTGCAAGAAATTCGACAGTTTGTAATTTAAATGCTCTGGGAGCCGCTTCCCTCTTAACATTAGGTCCTGTTCGCTCACTACCCAAACCCCAAATTAATAATCCTCCTGCGGCAAAACAATAATTTGTTTTTATGCCTGTTGTATATATATATACAAGTAATTTATTACACTGTACAAAGCATTGAATAGAATTTAATGAAGATCTGTTTGTTTGCGTTTCTTCTTGGCATGTGATTGTATATATAAGTATCTGAAACAAATTATATAGACTGATTAGTTTTTTGTGCAATTAACGTGAGAATGTCAAATTCCATATTTCATTTATTTTTGAATTATAGAAATTGTTTTTATTTCATAGTTTTCAATTTAGAAGGTAGCTTCTATAAGAAAATAAACAACTGGAATTAATTGTATTAGGTTTTGTATTACTAGTTCCTTAAAAGTGTTATTAAATAACAGATTTATGTGAATACAGTTTTATGTATTTTTGTAATAAATTGAATTAAATAAATAATATGTACTTTGTTGTCTTTGTGAGTTTTAAAATATGGACTAAAAGTGCAACGATAGAACAAAATTGAGCTGTCAAGTGTTTGCTTGCATACCACCTGTAGCAAAAATTATTTGCAATAAAACGAATTTTTTAAACAAACATATAATGTATGCAAACTGGGTTTAAAAATTTTTTTTTTTTTGTATTTGTAAATTTAATCAGCAATCAGAATACAATAATTCAATAAGCTAATCTTATGAATGTTGAGAGATGGCATGATGAGGTTTTGTCAGATGCACTCAGATTCTTAAAAAGTCGATTGGCTATTTTCTTGAGTCGTTTGTTGTCTCTCTTTGTAGTAGGAGTTCTATGAGTGGATTGTTATGGAATTAACAGCATGATGTAATTTTTGAATAATTATTCACATATTGATTTGGAGGTCTTATGTATCGTTTAATTGGAAAAACCATGGGGCATCTAGTATTGATCTCAACAGTTTGGACTGGCATCTTTGGATTAGATTGGTTTGCTTGCCATCCATAGTTCATAATAAGTCCATATTGGATGATTATGGTTTTATAACGATTTTGTTTTCTATAGTTAACTGATTTTCTACTAGTAGCAATTTAATTGTTTGGTGTTAGATCTATTTGCTTCCGTTTCTTTAGTAAATTTCCAATTAGCTTGATGTCCATGGTCATTCAAATATTTTACTGACTTGTTTGGGTATTATAATGTTTTAAGATATACATCAGAGTTGGGGTTTTTACAAAGTGAATTGATATGACTCGATTTGATTCATTTATTTTATCCTCCATTTGTTGACCCTGTTTTGTATATGTTAGGTGATCTTGTGGTCCAGTACTGCTTGTAGGGGTCAGGATTTACGATAAATGGCGTTCATCACAAATGTGCCAATTGTTGTGTTCCTAGAGGTTGGTATGTCTGACGTGAAGAGAATATAGAGCACTGGACCCAGGACATGCTGGCATGCTTTGATTGGATGCAATTTTGATCTTTCATTTCCCACTTTGACTTGAAACTAGTCATTGCTAAGATAGGATTGGAGAAGGTTATAAGTAGGAAGGATTTTTTTTCTATGATTGTGGACCTGAACTGTATTTTCTACTGCTAAGCCAACATTAGGAGGATGGATAGAGGGATAATGAATTGCCAATGTGCCTATGAACTGCTACCTTAAATTTTCTCATATTAATGAGGAACAGGCATGGATCATTCCAGGTTTAGAAATGTGTAGAATGTGATTGGCGTATTAAATGATTTGTAATCATACTGATGATGTGAATGAGCAAAGAGTGTTTCGTAAAGATAGCCGAAATGGTATCAAAATATAATTCAGCACAATAGCCTTGTTACGATATACAAAGAAAGAACTGAAACCATCCTTCTATGCTCAAGGGACTGTATGAAAAGTTAGACGGGTCATTTATGTAATCTTCTTTGATACGATCAACGATATCGAGCATATTGCATACCAAAGGTGAGAATGATATTAGATTAGGCAATTTGGTTATTACAAGGAGTTGTAGAGTAAAGTATGCTTAGATCTGTACCAAAGCCATTTACGCAGCTGTTTTGGTAGCTGACAAGATGATCAACCCATGAGATTTGAAGATACAGTCATACCAACAGATAGATAGTCTGAACACTGAACTGAGCCATTCATATACAAGGAAATGGATTTGCTTGATTTTAGAGAGGAGACCAGTATGCCAGACTCAGTCGAAAGCCTGGGCTACATCAAGGAATATCGCTGAGCTGTGCATCCGTCCTCAAAGGCTTTTGAATGAGGTCAATTAATCGATGGATCTGTTGTGCTATAGAATGTCCTGGCGAAAACCAAATTGATGGTATGGTATCAAGTCTGCTGGCAAGTCGATTTTAATTTTATGTAACAGAAGCTTTTCGAATATTTTAGAAATCACCGGAGAAGACTTATTGGATGGTAGGAATTAGCGTTGAAGGTTCTTTACCCTGGTTTGATTATAGTTATTATTTCTGACAATTTCAATTGCTTTGGCTAATGTTGTAGCCTTAGGCTTCCATTGAATATGTATCGTTAGTAGCATTAGTGCTTTTAGGAAATTCTTTTAACATTTTAGTGTGATTTTATCTATGCCAGGAGCTTTTTTGGGTTCTGAAAGTTTGATCTCTTTTTGTATTTCTCTTGAAGTAGTTGCCGTGTTTCCGTAATTCGTGCGAGGTCTTGTTCCATTTCGTGATCTATATCGTCGGTGTGCGGAGTAAAGATATTAGAAAAAATTTGTGAAAATAATTCGGATTTTTCTGCCTCACTTTTTGCCCATGGTCCTAATTGTGGTATTGTTTGTCTAATAGGCGGTATGGATGCTTTGGGTTTTCTTGTATTTTTAACAGGTTTCCATATTGATTGATCATATCTGTTTAGACTGTGAAGTATTCTTTAAAAGTTTCTTCTCTCATTTGCTTGAGTATAGTTTTCAGTTTATTTGTTAGATGGTTAAATTTAGTTTTGTCAGATGGGTTTCGTGTACGGTGCCAAATTGCTCTAGCTTTCCTTTTTTCTTTTAGAAGTTGTTTAATTTCTAACGGAAGATCATTGACGTACTCTTGTGGATGTTGAGGTGGGGTGGATTGTAGTGCAGCTTCTTGTAGTAGGTGTGTCAAATTGTCTGTTGCTGAATCCGGATCATCTGGTGTTTGTAATTTTACTTTTAGGTTTATTCTGTCTGTAAGTATGGTCCTGAACTCATTTCAGTTAGTTTTATGATTATCGAGTTTAATATCTTTTGTTTTGGAAGAATTGCTGAGCAAATAGTTGCTATCACTGGGGAATGGTCAGACGATAGGTCATAGTTAGGACATTGAGTATATATACTCAATGGTTAAGACTTATATTCGTATAAGCTGGTGAGAGTCCTTTTGTTACTAAAAAGTCTGGTATTTTTGCTGGATCAGTTGGCCAGTACGTTGGCTTGCCTGTAGATAAGAATGAGTAGTTACAATCCTGCATCAGTTTAGCCAGTTCTCTTCCTTTTGTTGTGGTGAGCCGCGAGCACCATAGCGTATTTTTGCTATTATAATCACCTCCTGCGAGAAATTTTGAACCAAGAGTTTGGAAGAACAGGTTAAAATCTTCTTTTTTTATTTTATGTCTGGGTGGACAATATACCGCTGAAACTGTGAGTTCGTAAGGGAATGTTTGGACTTTAACTGAAGTGCCTTGTATTTGATTTTTCTCATAGTTAGGTAATTGATAATGATTTATTGATTGTCTAATAAGGATAGCACTTCCTCCATGTGCGGTTCAATCTGGATGGTTCGCGTGGTACAGTTTGTAGTTAGGAATATTTAGATAGCTTTCTGCTGTAAAGAGAGTTTCACTTATAAGTAGGATATTAAGATGTTGTTCTTTGAGGAAGAGTATTTCCTTGTCTTTGTGCTGGATTAGTCCATTTGCGTTCCAGAGTGCTATTCTTAAAAAGTTGGCCATTACTTTAGTTTTCTGACAAGCATGGATAGCATATATAGTACTAAGCTGTTTTGTTGCATGAGTTGGTTAAACATTTGTCTGAATTCTCCTAGGAATTTAAGAAGTGTGATGTCTTGTGTCACATTATTATCTCTATTAACTGCGTTAGCATAGCTTGTGGTGTTATCCAAAGGGCCTGTAGGAGGTGATTGTATGTGAAGTGCATTACTGTTGATGTTTTGGGTGTATTGAGGTCTTTGTGTGATGCTTCTATTTTTAGTGAGATTATGACAGTAGCTGCAGCCTTTGTAACTTGCGGGTGTGGTCCATCATGTAGCGCGCACGTAGCAGGAGTATTTTTACTCTTTTGCAAGCTGTTGTGTTGTGTTGACCCCACATTTTACACAGAGATAGTTTCTATTGCAGTAGCTCTTTGAATGGCCATATAGTTGGCATCTCGTGCATTGCATTATGGTTTTGGGTTTGTTGGGGGTTCTATTACTACTATTTTGTTTTGTAAAGCTTTTATGTTGTATATGTCCTTGTTGTTGTCTGAAGGCTCTAGATCAATGAAGAACAGATTTAGAGGTTCTTTGGTTTGATACTTTTTGCATTAATTATGTTTCTGACTACGTGGCCTTTGGCAGTTAATTCATCTTTTATGTGTTGTAACTCTACAGTATGGTGGAGATATTTTATGACAACTCTGTAGGCACGGTCACTTTTTAATTGGTAAGAGTGGTAGTCGACATTCTTGTCTTTTAGGTATTTTATCATTTTCTGTATGTGTCTATTGAGTTGCAATTTATTTTTATAATGTTGTTTGCCATTGATCTGGTGGTGTATTCATTTTTAGTAACTGTTTCCGTTAGATGTTCTATCATTTTTGGTAATTTATGACATTGTATATGAAAATTGGTGGTGGTTTTATGTCATTTTTGGTTACAACTTTTCAGTGTTATCTTTATTACTGACTTCAGCGTTGTCTTTATCACTGTATTCATTTGTAAGTCCTGAGTATATGTTATGACTTGTTATTTCGGATTCATCGTTGTTTTTGGTATATTTTAGTACGTTTCCTTTGTTTTGTACCTCTAACTAATTGCCAGGGTACTGAGCTGACTTGAGTGGAATCATCGTACATTTCTGTATCTTCATCTGATGTGGAGATAATTTTGTAAGATTGTTGGTCCGTATTTGATAGAGAATTTGATGTTTGTTGACTGTTTTGCGGTATATTAGATAATTGTTGTTTGCATGCAGGATTTGGGGGAAGGGGATGTTGTTGAGGGGTTATCTTGGTGGTGGTGGTTGTGGATAGCACACTTGCATTTGGGTCGTTTGAGTGTTAGTATATGGATAATTCTGTATAAAGTTATTTTGTGGTGAAGTCATTTGTAGCTGTGGGATTTGATTATTTGGTATTGGTTGGCCCTGTACATATACTGGTTGCCCATTGATGTCAAAACCTGCTAAGTTCCCCGAAGGGAACATATTTAAATTTTTAATACTTAATACCAATAATTTGTATTGCTTGGCTCACAATAAGAAAAATTATTTTATTACCGTGAATTTTATAAAGTTGATTTATTTTTAAACACTTATCTTTAAACACTTATCATTTATCTTGTCACTTCACATTGCAACTACAAATTTATACATTTCTATAACAAGTGCAGTTATATATGATAAATGCGCTTATTGTTATTGGAACATATAATTTGTTTTAAAATGCACGGTTTAAAACTTAAAAAGATAAGTATTTGTAAATATGAGTTCAAATAGTGAAAATCTACATTTTCATATTTATGAAAAAGAAATTTATTGATAGCTAATTTGCATACACCCTCTGCATACTATGCTACATCCCGTAATAACTGAAAATGCAAAATGGCCAATGCATAACAAAATAGAATTAGGTATGCAAATGATTGATAAAAATATTGATTTATTGAAAAATGAAAAACTACTTTGTACTCCTGTAGTGTACATGCCAATTTTATAAATTTTCTATAACGTGTCAAAATATGACATTGGGAAGTCCCATGTAAAATCAGAAAAGTAATATTATTTCCTCTGTTAATTCGATAGAAAAACGGTAGATGAGAAAGCTGAAGGCAATAACAAAACGCATCTGATTAATTACTCTTTCATTTTATTCAACAAAATAGTTCTGCAGAAAAATTAAAAGTCTAAAAATTAGGGAAGCCTAGGCAAGTCACTGACCTTAATACCGAGCGTCCCAGTAAAATGTATACACTCTTTAAATGACTATAACACTAACAATTATTATAATATAGAAAACTTTCAAAAATGAAAATAATGTTAACAAATGTAAAAACTAGTCAATTATCGAAAATGTTCAAATTGTTGGCCATTGTGGTCCATGCACAGCTAATAACGCTGGTTGATTGAATCCCTGGTAAGTTCACATGGTGTTCCGCTGTCACATGAGGATTGTCAGCTGCCCAGTAGGTGCAATTGTGACGATTTATTGAACCATTTAGCTTGAACATAGCCTCATCACTCCAAACAAACTTGTATGGGAATTGATTGTCCTCTGCACATTTTTCTTGGTACCACTCACAAAATTGGATTCTGCGGTCATAATCATCTTCATTGAGAGCGTGCACTAATCTAGGAATAAACTTCTCCATTTGGCACACTACAAAATGCGATGGGCGCTCGATTTTGAAACTCCTGTCTCACGAGCCGCTTGCCGGACAGATTTTCTAGGTGATTGCTGAAATCTCTGAATGACTTCTCCTTCTCTTGTGGGGCTGGTGGATGATCGTGGTCTTCCGGAATGGTTCTTATGGACATCCTTAACAGTTCCTTCTTCCTAAAATTATCTCGCAAACGAGTAATTGTGAGTCTCGTTGGTGCATCTCGTTGAAACTCCCTAAACCGTCTTTGTACTTCACTTACGTTCTCAGTCTTCCAGTAGCACTTTAGAATGAATTTTCTTTCCTCAAAGTTTAGTCTGACTCCAGCCATTATTTTAAGCAGTCACAACTGAAAAAAAAGTGTGGTTGTTATAAACTGTTAAAGAGTGTATACATTTTATTGCGACACTCGGTATGACATGTACTATCAAACTATTGTCAATTACGAATGTTGTGAAGGTGTTTCATAAAGAATTCTCATCGAATATAGAACAGTAACTTTAATTTTTCTAATAAAATGATTGGGTAAGTTGAATTAAATGTTCAAACAAACCACCATTGGCAGTTAAACAGTGACCATATCACATTTCCAAGCATATGTGGGGTGATTGTAGCACATTATTCTCTTATAGCACGGTTCATATCCGGCACATTCTCCCAGTTCATCTGCTTCCCATTCTTTTTCTATTTTTACTCCTTTCGTAAATATCTTTTTGATATGTTGTTTAAGTATATCTGCTATCTTTTCTTTCTCCATACATAACTCTCCTGCTTCGTTTGGTTCAGTTTCTGTAAGGCATTTGTCAAACTTCCCTTTGTTTTTTTTAAATAGTTGATTTTGTTTGCTGTATTTTCATTCTGATCAGGAAGTGATCTGATCCTACCTCTGCACAACTTAACGTCTTTTATTGTATTGGCCTGTCCTTTTGAAATTAGACCTTGACCTATTCGATTTCTTATTCTTTCATCTGGACTGCACCATGTTTCTTTGTATATGCTCTTTCTTTTTTACATGGTACTTTTAATTACTAAATTGTTTCTTGGCGCATAGTTGATTAAGTATTCACCGTTGTAGTTTGTTTCCTCATGTAAATTTTCTTTGCCTGCTATTGCTTCGTATTCTTTTCCTATTTGTGCATTTTGGTCCCTATAATAATTTTGATTTCGTACTTTGATAGACTATTGATCGTGTTTTCCAGTCGTCGTAAAATTTTTCTTTCCACTGTTCTTCTATTTCGGTTGGGATATATTGATGATGTCCATTTTCCTGTATTGTCCTCTTAATCTTATTAGGCTTAATCGTTTGTTTACAGATTTCTAAGCCATTACTTCCTTTTTAAGAAACCTGTTCCATACCTGCTTTCTCTTCCACCTCCATTTAACTAACTTTGCGTTTGTCTCTCCTTTAATATTCATTTCTTGTACTCCTAGAATGTTTATGTTGTATCTTTTGACTTCTTTCATTAATTGTTTGATCTTTCAATCTCTATTAAGCTCTTGTGTGTGCTACGAAGCCATTGTTAACTGTTTTTTTGTGGTTTTTTGTTTGGCTTTATCATTTCCTTGTTCGTTTCCAGGGTCGTTACCATATGTCCGTCCGGTTATTCCTTTTTTTAGTTTTTTGGCTATGGTTGCACTTTCTCTAATCTTTTTACCTCAAACATATGACTAGTTCTCCACTTTTAGCTTCTGGTATCTTATGCCTTTTCCCTTGACTTTTCTCTTATTTGATTCTGTATTTGTCTCTTTCTCCAGGTCATATCGTCTTCTATCACTATTCTTGTCCCTCTCAATTTCTTTTTGGTCATCATCACTTCTTTCTTGGCTTCCTAGCTCTCCAATTTGGCTATTATTATTTGTTATTTATTTGTTTTTTCCTACTTTGAACACCTCCTGTAGTACTGGTTTGACTTACAGTTTTTGGTATAATAGTTCTTTTACTGTTTTGTTTGCATCATCATCCCTGTAATGCATTCCTTTTATTTTTTATTTTCTTTCTCTTGTTTTTCCATTTGTTCTTCCAGTCTTTTGATTCTTATTTCAAATTGATCTTTTTCTTTACGACATTCTTCTGCCTTCTCACACTCTTCTTTTAGTTTTTGGAATTTTCCTTTCATTTCTGCATTCTTTTTGTTGTATTCCAGCTTCAAGGCTTCACTCATCTATTTCCTTGTTTCATATTCTCTATTAATTTTTCTTTTTTTTTCAGTCCTTCTTCCATTTCTTCTACTACTTCGTATTCCGCTGTTTGTTCTGTTTCTGCTGTCTGATTTTTTTTTATTCATTTTTTCTTTTGTTCATGATCTTCCTACTATTGCACTCTTCCTGAATGCGAACAGATCTGTTTCTTTTACACTTTTCAAACTCTGATGGGTTTTCATCTGGTCTTTTCCTTTTATATTTGATTAAACCTGTAATACCATACACACTATTTGCCCACGATTTAATGTAGGTTGTCCTTTTTATTCATTTAGTTGTCTTCTCTACTGCCGTACTTTTTGCAAGTTTGGCAACGTCGCTTTTCAGCCTTCCCGCGGACCGCGACCTTGTTGAACTTTCTTCCTTATGCTTCGGCCCTTAATTTTAACTTGGTATTGAAACTTCGTAGCCTTTTTGTTGATTACCATTACTTTATTTACCTTCTACACGTTTTCTTCCTCTCATTTACCGCCTTTTTTTCCGCTTCCCACTCGACAATGGTTAAACACTTTAACTTGTTTGTCGGAGTACGGTCCGGATATAATCCAGCAAACAGATCTCTGAACTTGTTAAAAGAATTTCCTCCAAAATATCTTTGTATAAAACATTACTTTCTCTTCACTACTATAGTAATCCATTGCTGAACAGGTAGTTAGCAGAGAACACAACACAGAACAGTAGTTTAACAAACACACTACAAGGAAGTTTCTCCATTAATTAATCAGAGTTTGGCACTAAATATCATTATAGGTTGTGTCACTATCCCAAAGGGCCTGGATCTTTTATAGGTGTTATAAAAGTTAGTTGTTACTTTTTCTGGTTTACAATTTCGTTAAGTAAAATTAAACGGTAGTTCATCAGTTGCATTTTGCTATTGCCTACAACTTTCTCATTTACTGTTATTCTCTATAATTAACGGTGGAGATATCACTATTATTCCGATTTTACATATGTTTCATATTTTGATTTACTCATTTGCACATATGAGATAAAAGTCATACTTGCAAATATTTACGTTTTGAAAAATTTAAAATTCGTTTGCAGCAATCGGCATATTCAATTTAAGTTAATTATTACAGGAAGTAGTGACACACAGAGAATGTAAACAAATTAGCTAGCAATAAACTTATTTTTTATAAACACTTTGGATACTTTAACATATTGACTGAAAACATTAGTTTTTGCTGCAAACACTCCGGATTTTCTTTTATTTCATGTGAAATTCCTCTCAACAAGAAGCGCTCTAATTATCATTCCCCGACTTTTACTATGTTTTTTCCTATCGTTGGGCTCCTAGTCGAATAGTCTCATTATAGAATTAGAAGCCAATTTTAAGGATTATGGTAAATAGTAGAGATACTCAGGATAATCGCAACATTTGTTTTGAATGTTGATTCGAAGATTATATACGTTTTATGTGCAGAAGGTAATAGCCTCAAATGTATTAAAACCATGTGTAGTGAATATATTTTGGAAATTTCCAATCTTAAGTTTTTGTTCCGTAATGGGTATGGCATTATTTATACATTAAACAGTAACTATGTAACTGGCAAAGTACAGTATTTGAATAATATAGTATTCACAGTAAGTAAAATAAAAATTACATTAATCATGTTAGGATAAAACCGATTACATGATGACCTTATTTAATAGCTAGATAATATCAGCATTAAAACAAGAGTCTTATCAATGTAATCTAAATACTGAAATTATATACCTACTGAGATTTTAGTTGATTATTGTACCGGGTGGCCAAATAAGCGAGGTAAGCGGCTGTATCTCAGGACCTGTCAATCTGACAACAATGGGAAACAAATTTTTATTATGAATGTGGCCATGAGAAAATGCTGGAAATTATTTTGAAGTTCTGTATTTCGCCGCTAGGGGGCGTAATTAAAAATTAAATAATAAACATCTAATTTTCTCCCAAAACTCCTACATAAAGATATACCTTTGCTTACATAGTTGGAAAGTCTAGAGAATTCTACATAATTTTGACTGAAGGTTCATTGGCATACTGATCATAATAAGAGTGGGGGAAGCTGTTGAAAGTATAATCATTAAAATTGCATTAAATTCTAAACCACTTATTCAATTTTAGTAAAAAAAAAACTTGTTTGGAAAACAAATGTAGGTATTTTAAATTGCCGTTCCCATTGTTAATAGTTCCTAATAAAGGTGCTAGAGGGCGCAATTTGTTAATCAGTTTTTTCCATTTACTCCGAAAATTTAAATCACACGGTATATTTTTGACATCGTATTCGAAAAGTAGATTAAAATTGCAAGAACATAGAAACCGCATCTTTGTTCGTTTTAAAGTTATAGCGAAATGAAGATTTTTTTACACTTTAATTGACTAAATTTGGATAAATGTTGGTTTCATATTAAAGAGATAGTTGTTAATCGAATTAAGGACCAACAGTGATTTTTAATGTCTTATCACCGTCGCTAGGGGTCGCTAAGAATGCAAAAATAAGGTTTTTACGCTTTTTCTTTAACATTTTAATTGCAATGATGTACGTGTTTATTATAATATCAAAATCAAAAAGTATATTAAATTTGCCATAAAAATTATACAAGATTTATTTTAATATTGTTGTTAGTTTTAGAGTTATAGCGAAATTAAAGTTTAATTTTAACGTGGCCCACCCTGTAAAGTTCAAATAAAATCAAGAATCCCATTTTAAACCCAAAAATATTAAGTATTTAATGCCTCGATAAATGTTGAAACTGCCTTCCATCATATTCCAAAGTCTTCCAATCTTGTTTGGGTATGTAAAACTGCTGCTTCGATTTCCGCAGCTAGTAGTTGACAAATTGCGTCTCGGATTCTGTCTTCCATGTCAAATCTTGTCGGTGGAGTTTGAAATACAATTTCCTTCAAACGACCCCATAAGTACAAGTTGAGACACGTGAAATCGGGTGGCTAGGCCGGCTAAGGAAATATGCATCCCCTTTCTATCCAGAGTTCTGGAAAATATTCGTTAATATGGTGTCACACGTTAAGGGAAAAATGTGCCGAACAACCGTCCAATTGTAGATACATGATTTGCCTAATGCCCAATGCCATATTTTCTAACAAGACTGGCAACTCATTTATTAAAAACTCTAAGAAGCGATTACCAGTTAGCGCACGATCAAAAAAACGAGGACCGATAATTTTGCCGCATATAATGCCACACCACACGTTTAGTCTCCAGATGCACTTCTCGCATCCAATATGGATTTTCAGAAGACCAATAATGCATATTATGCATGTTTACCTTACCATCACTATTAAAAGTAGCCTCTTCGGTCCATAGAATTTGTAATAAAAAATTCCTGTTAAAGAATCATTCCTAACATCCATTGACAAAAATTTATTCTGTGATCAAACTATATGGCAGGGGTATAGTCTAAAAATAACGCGCATATAGTAGACTGTATGCCTATTAAAAAGGATGTGCTAATGCAATTATTGGTCTTGTAATAAGTTTCGAACAGTAGTTCAAGCTATTCCCAAATCTAAAGATAACGGCCCTATTTCCAATGTGTCTATTAAATTCTGTGTAAGCTAAGACATTAATAATATTTTCTTCTGTCCTTCCATTGCGACGCCTCCTAAATCTACGACGACGAAAACTACCAGTATCGCGTTGTCGCTGCACCAAGCGTGGAAAAATTCTTCTTGTGTAATGATGTCGATCTGGATACCGCAATCTCATCAATGGCTTCACCACTTGTGAAAGGCATTTTAAAAAATATTCACAAACCAAATTGACAAGAATTAAACTACATCTAATAAAAATTTGACGTTTCTATACAATATTATCTGAAAATTTGTTTTTTGTTTCCGCAGCCTACTACTAAACGTTGATTAGACATTCCAAGACAAAGCGCTAGATGGCGGTATTTATCTGGCATGTAACGCAGTTTGAACATTTATCGAGGCATTAAATAACTAATATTTTTGGGTTTAAAATCGGATATTTGATTTTATTCGAACTTTACAGGGCGAGTCACGTTAAAATTAAACTTTAATTTCGCTATAGGTAACTCTAAAAGTAACAACAATATTAAAGTAAATCTTGCATCAACTCTATGGCGAATTTAATTTATTTTTTTATTTTGATATAAAAAATACCTATATCGTTGCAATTAAAATTTTAAAGAAAAAGCGCAAAAACCTTATTCTCGTATTCTTAGCGTCCCCTAGCGACGGTGATAGACATTAAAATTCACTGTTGGTCCTTAATTCGATTAACAACTATCTTTTTAATATGAGACCAACGTTTATCCAATTCGGCTCAGCAAAACCAAACAAATTGCGCCCTCTAGCACTTTTATTACGAACTATTGTGTAACAATGGGAACGGCAGTTTAAAATACCTACATTTGTCTTCCAAACAAGCTTTATTTTACTAAAATTGAATAAGTGGTTTAGAATTTCCAGCAATTTTAATGATTACACTTTCAATAGCTTCTCCCACTCTTATTATGGCCAGTACGCCAGTGAACCTTAAACTAAAATCGTGTAGAATTGTCTAGACTTTCTAATGAAGCAAGCAAATATAATTTAGAACTTTATTTACTATCTAATTTTTAATTGCACACTCCAGCGGTGAAATACTGAAATTGAAAATAATTTCCAGCAGTTTCTCATGGCCACATTCATAATAAAAAAAATTTTCCCATTGTTGTCAGATTGACAGGTCCTGAGATACAGCCGCTTACCTCGCTTATTTGCCCACCCGGTACATTATTTAACTATCGAACTTTACTAATGACATATACAGGATATTTCACTTACGAAACTAATACGAAAGTTTTAAACGTTTATTTAATGCCAAAGAGTCAACTAAAAGTAGTTGAAATCGGGTATTTATAAATTGAACTACACTTTCTGTAATTCTGTTTAGATTGGACAAACACTTAGGAACTTTAATATTAGATACAAAGAACAAATTAGATGTTACAAATATAAACACACAGACAGATCGAATTATGCCAAATATTTAATAGTAATTAATCACCTTACCACTTCACGAAACAACATTAAATTTATACATTTTTGTAATAAAAAAGACGAATTAGATGTTTCCAAATTTATAAACATAAACAGATAGTACCTTTAATAAATGAACAGTTTGATCTTATAGACTCACTTTTACCAGATATTTTAAATACAGAATTGCTGTTTTACCTTAATGATTTGTTACCACAACTACTTATTCATTATTTTACCTATATATTTTCTCTCGATAATGATATATGTTATATTGAAACACGTAGAGAAATAAATAATTACATAAAAGAAATGGTGGAATTATATCATCATCATCATAATTTATTGGTCTAGTCTATATATATATATATATATATATATATATATATATATATATATATATATATATATATATATATATATATATATATTATAGTATATGGCAAAATTAATTTTTTATAATACAAACACAGTTAGCACAATTCAAATTTCATCTTCATCACCATCAGTATGACTGTCGTTTTCCAAGTCGCTGGCAGTATTTACGGTAAATGTAAGCGGCCGTATGGGTATGTCACACGTACACGCACACCCACAAACAGACATAGTTGCCGATCTCGGCATAACTTTCTCCAACATCGTTAAATGAGCAATAAGTCGATTTAGCGATAGTGGCATAGTGCATAACCTTCTATACCTACATATGCATATATAGACTGGAAGGTAAAAAATAATTTGATTTTCTATTGTTCGTTAGCCACAGATACGTTGCTATAAAATGGCGAAAAAATTCAATCTTCAACTTAACATTTTTATGTCCCATTACAGTTGTTAACATCATTCAAACTAACCCTGGTGAAACTCATGAAGCTCTGCCCTCGTGTATCCAAATAATCTGTAACAAACTGTGCTTCATTGATCTGCCGTAATGTGTTATGTAATTTATAGCGGGCCCAAACCTACGGAGTTTAAATTTGTCATGCGTGTAAGCAAAGCTTAAAATAAAATGTTGGTTATAAAAGCATGCAATTTTGAATAGGGGAGAATGGGGAACATTCGGCAGTTTTTAAAAAATGTCACTATATTTTCGGAATTAGCTAAATTTAAATAAAGCTTCATTTTCTATAAAATTATTTATGATTTAAGAAATGAATTTTTCCAAGTGAAACTCCACTATTTTTTTAATATATATTTTTATTTTTCCAAAATTTCCTGTAATGTGATGATACTACCCCACCGGTGGGGTAGTTTTGTCATAGGCAAGGGTACTTTCGTCAGTATATATATATATATATATATATATATATACTAAAATATATAAAATATAAATATTAAATATTTAGAAAAATACACATGAAATGTTTATTTTACAATAATATCGCAGAAATTATAGTTGAATACGTATATTGAGGCGGATCTTGCAGTCCCAGTTTGCGAAGGAGTATCTAATTTTGCAACAACGTCCGAAAAATCAATATCTGAGATATCCTCGACATCGGGATAAACAAAATTGTTGCTGCTTCCCTTTCTCCTTAGGAACTTAATTGCAATGTATGTCTTGTACACAACCTATGTAGTGAACAACTGCTATTTTTCTTGGAAATTTGATCATAACAAAACTAGAAATTTCAAATTCATGGCTAGATGTTTCAAATTCTTCGAAGTCATCACTACTGTTGGAGTTTACATCAGCCAAAGAAATATCAGATTCACTACTTGAACTGCTTATCCATTTTTTCATTGTTTTGGTTGTCACTGGCTTTCTTTTGAATAATTTTTTTTTGTTTCTTTTTTTGTAACTGTTTGCTTCCTTTTTTTTTCTAATTCTAGATTTTCTCGGATGAATAATTCAGGAGTTTCTGCATAAACAGTGCATTTTGATTTTCTTTTGGTGTTTCGTTTTTTTTGTGAAATTTGCTTTAGGATAGGGACAAAGTCCTTCCAAAGTGGGTATTGAAGAATTATTAATAATGTTTTGACCAGAAGTAGATGGTGCATCTGGATTGAAGTACAGTGTTGACATTCGACAACTGCTCATTATCTTTAGGAGTTTGAGGTAATACTGTACTACTCGCTGTGCTGTCTTCCGAAAACATTATGTTGTTAACATCCTAAGACGTTGTTGGAGTCACCTTATCTTGACTGCTCATAGGTTTGACAGTAACATAGCTCGCCATAAAATCAGACTCAGTAAATACAAGCCGATTAAGTGGCTGTAGACCTGTTTTATGAAAAGCATTTTGATATTTTTAATGAAAATGCATTTTCATACGCTTTGTTGCATAAATGACATATTTCTAATTGTTATTGGTTGGTCAGGGTATGCTAGCATCCAATCATTAAAAGCTATAGCAGCAATAGTTTTAAAAGGACCATAAATCCCACACCCATGGGCTGGAGCCTGTGGGTGGTATGTGGAGGAAAAGAGAAAGAATGATCCCATTTTGTGTGCAGTAACGAATTGTTTCAACAGAAACATGCGATTTGTGGTTGTCGACTAACAAAAGAATTTTGCGTTCAACAGAGCAATTTGTGTGACTCACAATGTGCTTTAAAACGTCAGGAAATAGATCTACAGTCATCCATCCTGACTTATTACCAAGTGCAATAGAGCCTGTTGGTGACCCTTCTGTTAAATATTCTGTTGGATTGCGTGTTCTAGGATAAACAAATACAGGTGGAAGAGAAGTACCGATAGCATTAACTATACCAACAAAAGTGACCAATGTTCCCTTTCTGCTGAGGAAATTTGCCCAACTTGCTTTTTCCCGTTTGTGGAAACAACTTTAATAGGCTTCATAACTGTAGTGACACCAGTCTCATCCAAATTCCATATTCTTCCAGGGGTTAGTTGATATTTCTCCAAGACACAGACATATTTGTCAAAAAAGTCGTCTACTACAGGTTTATTGAATGCCATCGAACCACTTAAACTTGTACTTTCCGGCTTTCGCAGTGACAGATCACTATGCCTATTGATAAAACCTAGCAGCCAATCTTTACCTAAAATGTAAAATGTGTAACTCTTAATTTTTTATGCTACTTAAATTTGGTTCGTTTTACAAATCTGTCAAAAACATGTTTAGTGAAAAGATCCTTCATGGACATGCTTAGGTGTGAATTAGGTTAACCTTGAATTCTATGCGCACATACCTGCCATTTTATTGGTGTCCCAGTTAACAGGAATTCTACTGCAGAGACACGATTTCGCAAATTGGAATGCAATCGTCCTGATCTGTAAGTATGTTAATCCATAATGAAGATCAGAAGATTTTTTGATGTAGTCTCGTAATTGGTTTTCTTGATCAACCGTAAATACTTGTTTAACAGTATATTTACTGCTAAATTGTATTTTTTTTGATGATTCGTTTCCAGAATCAATATTGATAATATCATTTAAAAGTTTCTTCTTCAACAGAGATCTAATTCTAGACTGCAGTGTAGTTCTTTTGATGCCATATTACCTGGCTGCCCCAGTGACTTTCATTTTATTTTAAGGTATTCATTTATAGCCCTTTTCATACTATTTTCATCGATATTAGTTCTGTCTGTCTTTTGAGTGTACTTTCGAGGCATCTAGAAAATTTGAAAATATAAATATCCAATAATTTGCAATATTTTGTAAACTTGCTACAGCATCAATGTAGATGATTGTGTGTGGGTAGATTCGTCTGTGTCGAATCTACCCCACATACAATTGTCGAATCTACCCCACCTGCAGTTCTATTACATTTGGGCTACCTAAACCTATGCCCAAGATATTTTAGGTTAGAACGCATTTCAAGACAAATTTATAACAATAACTGACTTGTATAACGTCATTACTTTGAAGAAATGTATTAATTTTACATAAAAATATGTAAACTAATATCTACAAAATATTTACCTTAACGTCGCCTATAAATACTCTTCAAAATATTTTTTCACTGACCCGGTATCACCGACACAACAACAAAACACAAAGTCGTAGATAAGGGAAAACACTATAAGAGCCAACTTTACCGCGAAATTAAAAAATTATGGAGATTTTAAAGCTTGACACATCTACCCCACCGCCGAAAGTACCCCACTCACCCCTACCTAAGTATATAAATTAATGTCAGAATTTGAACAGTTACAATTTTTTTCTTATACCTAATAAATAAATTATTTTATATTAAAGCATTTCTTATAATAATATAAAGTCTCAAACTTCTGTACAAAAATAATTACAAGCATTAGGGCATTGAAATTTTACTGACACTACTGAAGTTTGTATTTGGGTACATTGAAAATGTTTCAAAACTCTGTATAAGAAATCTGAATTGGAATCATACTTATTTATTTTCTTAACTGATTAATAGATAACAAAGAACAGTAATTGTAATTAACCTTTGTTAGTTTAACAATCAATTATGTAGTCCGTGTAATTTAAACATTCAGATTAGATGAAAAGCTCCGTTTGTACTCAATCAGAATATCCAAAATGTTTTCCAAATTACAAAGCGCGTGTTTTACTTGTGCTTTTTGTATTTGCATTTCTTGAAAGTGAGAAAAGAATGGCACAGGAACGCATTTCATTGTGCTGTGCAGGAGGTGTAACGTGTGACTGTAGATGTGCAATGAGTGCTTGTTAATGTCGGGTATAATTTGTAATAAGTTTAATACGTGTAAACAATACTTTTTATTTTAACTAATGGCACATGTTTTTAGTATTTGCGAGGAACCGTTGGTACGATGTTGCGGAAAAATCGAGAATGGATGATTTTGAAACATATTAAAGGATAAAAAACAAAAAAGGAATAACGTGCAAGTGAAAATTGTCAGAATCAAACGAATTTATTGAGTAATAGGTATATTTACAGTTTAAGAGTTTAAATATATTGAGAAAACGAATAATTAACTAATTTATGGCCGGCTTGAAGCAGTGGTTTGATTCTCGTCTGAACGGTTTAAACAGTCTCCAAGCTTGGACCTTTATCAATGTATAGGGCTAACATAACCAATGCCGTTGATGCCTGACTTAGAAAACATCAATTTTTGTTACAAATTACGTATTTAATCTTTACATAGTGCTCTTCATTTCTAACAATTACTTTAACATTAGCAATGAGAAAATACCATTTTTTGTGCTTATAGTAACTATGTTATAGAAGATTATTTTAGCACTCGCGAGAGTGAAAGGTAGTTTGTAGGATCACAAGACATGGACCAAAATAGAGATTTATGCCCTACGGAAATTATGATAATAAAACTTCCTCACGTTTATAGGTAGAAAGAACCCACTTTCCCAGCGCCACTGTTAATTGGACTTCACAATTAAAAGGGTTTCTCATCCCTTTTGATTGTGAAGTCACGTGGCCACGACCCTTTTTCATGTGGCCAAGCCCCATCCACAACGTGATTTCGCTTCTTTCCCACGTGGCTACGCTGGCTTTCACTTGATTGGTTCTTACGCGCATCAGGTGGGGTTCCGATGCGGTCCATTTCCTATAGTTGGCGCTCCGTTTGGCACATCTTTTCTATCAGCTAAGACTCCGCCTTAGAAGAGGTCCAGTTGTTTGTTATGGCAGTGAAAACTTATTTGAAATAGTATTTTAATACTTAGGGGGTTCACTGCCATCTCATAGAGCCCCGCTACCTCTCTGGAACTTGTCCTCGCGTATTAACCCCTTGCCAGGTCCCCCTTCTTTGTTATGGTGGGAAACCTTAAAATTTTAAATAGTATTCTGGTAATAAGGGTCACACCGTCTCGTAGGGTTTCGCAAGGGCCCCAAAACTTGTCACTTTTTTTGTTTGTGGACCTGAACAGGCTAATTTGGCCTATCGTGCTAAAGCACTCAGGAACACTTAGGAGGATGGATAGAGGGATAATGAATTGCCAATAGCTGCCTATGAACAGCTACGTTAAATTTTCTCATGTCATAAGTGAGAGGAAAGCAGGAACTAGGAAGATCATTCCAGAGTTTAGAAGCCGTGTAAAAAAATGTGGATTGCGCCCGTTTGGTACGACAAGTGGAGATTTGTACTGCATACTGAGGATGTGAATGAGCGCACCGAGTGTTTCTCGCAAAGATAGCCCGAGATGGCATCAAAGAATATAATTCAGCAGCACAATAGCCGTTGTAATAACGATAATTTAAAGAAAGAACTGAGACCATCCTTCTATGTTCAGGGGACTGTATGTGAGAAGTTAAGGACGGGTCATTTATAAGCCTAATCGCTCTTTTGAATCGATCAACGATATCGAGAGCGTATTGGGGAGCACTAACCCAAAGGTGAGAATTATATTCCAGATGAGGCCGAATCTGGACCTTATACAGCAGAAGGAGTTGTCGAAAGGTAAAGTACTGCTTAGATCTGTACGAAAAGCCTATTTTACGAGCAGCTGTTTTGGTAGCTGACAGAAGATGGTCAACCCTTGAGAGATTTGAAGATATAGTCATACCCAACAGAGTAATAGAGTCTGAAAACTTAAGAACTGAGCCATTCATACTTACAACAGGAAACGATCGATCCTTTTTGGCGGACATGGCTGTAAAGCATAAGATCTGAAATAGTTTTCTGGTAATGGGGGCACCACACTTTTTCATAAGACTACGTTAGGGCTCCGAAACTTGTCACACATCCTTATACCCACTGCAGAGGTTTCCTTGGTTGTTTGTGGCGTTATCCAGTGATGCATTTTTTAAAAAGCTAATGAGAGTTTCCTGTAATAGGGTCTGGTGGTAATTCTATCTAGATCTAGTGTTGGAAGGCGGGTGCTTTTTGGTTTTTGGTCATCCTGTTTGTGATTTCTTCTTTCTGCGAGCCTTTTTGACTTCTTACCATCCTGCTCTACCTAGTGGTATATTTCAAAGTACCTAGATGTAGATTCATATAAGTAATGATTTAGGGTAGGTTCTGGCCCAGTTCAAGGTCACTCGCCTGTGGTATGTATGTGGAGAATATGAGGCATTTTCATGTAAATCGTAAGTGTGTGAGCGAGAGCAAGAATGTTTGGAGAGAGAGAGAGAGAGAGAGAGAGAGAGAGAGAGAATGTTTGGAGCTCTTGGAGCCAGTTCAAACTTTTAGCGGGAAATTTTTGGAGCTGTTCAAGGTGATCTAAAAATAGGTATGTGAAGGTCATCATCATCATATTACAATTCTTAGAAATCTAAAAATAGAATCAGAGGATACAATCTAAAAATAGATATGTTATCATGTTTGGAGCCAGTTCAAACTTTTGTCGCGAAATTTTTGAAGCTGTTCAAGGTGATCTAAAAATAGATGTCAAGGTCATCGCAATTCTTAGAAATCTAAAAATAGAATCAGTTCATGGTGGGGGAAAAAAGAATGTTTCAAGGTTGGTAGTTTTCAAAGATACACACACACACACACACACATACACACACACACACACACACACACACACACACACAAACACACACACACACACACACACACACACACACACACACACACACACACACACACACACACACACACACACACACCACACACACACACACACACACACACACACACACACACACACACACACACACACACACACACACACACACACACACACACACACACACACACACACACACACACACACACACACACACACACACACACACACACACACACACACACACACACACACACACACACACACACACACACACACACACACACACACACACACACACACACACACACACACACACACACACACACACACACACACACACACACACACACACACACACACACACACACACACACACACACACACACACACACACACACACACACACACACACACACACACACACACACACACACACACACACACACACACACACACAGACACACAGACACACAGACACACAGACACAAGACACACAGACACACAGACACACACACAGTACATTGCACTTTATAGAAAATATTGTACAAATAGGATGGATTGTTTTACATTCATACATAGTTACGTTTCATTTAGAGTATGAAAGGCGAAATACAAAGAAAAGATTTATTCGTTGCTCGCTATGAACGCAATAGCTTTATACCTTTGCACGTTAGTACACACACAAAATTTTACATTGTTTTACATTACGTTGTAATTCATCCGATAAAACTTGAAAATATCATAGCAAAGAAGTGCACAGAAAGAGCATAGTAATATTAACGAAATAAATTGCTCGCCCTAAGCAGATACACACAAAAAAGACTTATTGGTTTGCAATAGGATTCGGGGATGTAATCCACCCCGTAAAACTTGATTACAAACATAACAAGGAAGTACACAGAGAGAGCATAATAACATTTACACAATAAATTACGCATCCTAAGCAGATACACCCATAAAAGCCTTATTGATTTGAATTCGGGGGCATAATCCTCCCCGTAAAACTTAACCGAATCAAAGCAAAGAAGTGCACAGGAAGAGCATAATATTTACACAATAAATTACTGATCCTAAGCAAATACACTCACAAAGACCTTATTGAATTGCAATGGGACTTAGAGGGTGTGACCCCGTAAAACTTGAAAAAATTATACCAGAGGTGCACAGGAAGAGCATAACAAGATTTACAACATAAATTACTAATCCTAAGAAGGCCCATAAAAGCGTGTTTGACTTGCAACGAAATTCGCGGGCTGTAATTCAGACCGTAAAACCTTGAAAAATTATAGCAAAGAAGTGCGCAGTAAGAGCATACTCAGATTTACTTAATAAATTACTTATCCTAAGCAAATAGATTTACAGAAACCTTATGGACTTATAATGGGATTCAGGAGGTGCGATCCATCCTGTAAAACTTGAGAAATTTATAGGAAGGAAATGCACAGTAAGAGCATAATAAGATTTAAGCAATAAATTACTCATCCTAAGCAGGGACAAAAGCCTTATTGACTTGCAATGTGATTCACGGGGTGTAATCCACCAGGAAAAATTGAAAAAATATAGCAAACAAGTGCACATTAAGAGCATAATAAGTTTTACAAGATAAATTACAAACCCATGAAAGCCTGTTGAATTACAATGGGATTCACGGGGTCAATTTCAATTATCCTATTATTAGACTTTTGGATATTTATTATAAGTTTTGTTATGAAGGAATAAGGTCAAAGGTAAATATGTAATTAAAGATTATTATTAATTTTATTAAATATATAAATAAAAAGTTTACCTCGAATAGGATTTGAACCTCCGACCTGTACTTTGCTAGAGTACTGTGCTAACCATCTGCGCTATCGAGATTCAAGCCCCAATCGATGTAAATTTAGACTTTTGGATACATTAATTAATTATATATATATATATATATATATATATATATATATATATATATATATATATTATATAGAAATTGGTTTAGTGAACGAACAGAAGTTCAATTTAATAATCATTAATTGTATTGTATTTAAAATTAACTTTTAAAGTACATACAGTAAAAGATTAACTCGAGTGGGTTCAAGTCCCACAAAAGTTGACTGTGATCCTTCATTCTGTGTATAATAATTATAATACATCGTAACTAGGGAAGTACATACAGTTCAAGTTTGAATCGATTGTGACTTGCCTCCTCGATAGCTCAGATGGAAGATCCCACTCTAGCAAGTGGAGGTCGTGGGTTCAAGTCCCACTCGAGTTAATCTTTTACTGTATGTACTTTAAAAGTTAATTTTAAATATAATACAATATATATATATATATATATATATATATATATATATATATATATATAATATATTACTTCAGCGCCTGGAATGCATGATAGATGGGTTTGCGTGGTGTTGTAGTATGCTTGTTGACATTATTGAGTTGAGTTTTGTGGGTATCCAAAAGAAAGTCTTGTGTTGGTGGTTGCTGCCAGTAAAGATCGATATTACATATTTATCCTGAGGCACCAGTCTTCGTGTCGGACCTTTGTATGGTTACCCGAAAAGGACAATGACCTCTGAACCGTGCGTGATGATCACTCCCCATAGGTCCATAGTCCATGGGATTCGGGAGTGCAATCCTCCCCGTAAGAGTTAACAAAATCGTAATAAATAAGTGCACAGGAAGAGTATAATAAGGTTTACACAATAAATTACTCATTATAAGCAACTACACCTACAAAAGCATTATTGACTTGCACTGGGACTTGGGAAGTGTGATCCACCCCGGAAACTTGCAAAGAAATGCACAGTAGAGCAAGTAGATTGTTGCTTGAAAGGAGAAACCGCTATGGAATATGAGTACGTCTAATGATCATAGCCATCGAAAACGTTCCTACATAGCCTGAGGACAAAAGAATTTAAATATTGCTACGGAAAATATACATAATCTGTTGGTACCAGCGAAACCGTTCCTTTATATTTAAATTAATTTGGTTCAAAAATAATTATTTTGATAACGAAATATGGAAACAAATCTTAACTAAAACTAAAAACATGAAAAAAAAATAATTTGTAGAAAATCAGATATCTATTCTAGCTTCTAACATGAAAGTTATGATTATTGCGTTTTACAGTTAAATATAATAACTGATACATTGAAATCACTGATGAGAAGCTATTAGATAGTCTGCAACAAGAGTTCTGAGTCGTTTTATGGTTCCAACCGACATATTCCTATATAAATTGCAACTATAAAACTTGTTTTCGCAAAAATAGAGATACAACCTCAAAGTTATATTTCAAAGTGACATATTTGTTTTAGATGTGGGAACATCATGTTTGCACAAAAAGCGATGTGTACACTTTAAAGTATTTTGCTCTGGGCTATTGCAAACATTTTATTTTTGCAGCAGGTAAATAGTTTTGCGTCGTACTTAAATGTACAAATATCTAAAGAAATGACTAACAAAAAAAATATGATGTGGCCATCACGTAATCAGTTGCGATACGAATATTTTTAACTTACTCATATTTGTTTTTACATTATATGTACAAAACACATGTACTTAATCAAATACACATATACACGTATGCAAATGCTTGTATATTGAAAAGTTATATATACAGGGTGTTTCTGAAATAGGGTTCAATTTCTACTGCATGTAGAACTCATTAAAATAAGACAAATGTTCCTATAAACATGTGCTAAAACGCACCGTTAAAAGTTACAGGCTTGAAAGGGTTCGAATTAAACTGATTTTATCCAGTTATTTCAAAAACGATAAAAGATAAAGAGACGAAATAAAGGAACATACATAACTTTTCACAACGAGTAACATGAGCTAGGCCATTTTTCGTTATTCGAATCATATGCGTCCTTTTCAGGGGATGAAAAGTATCAAGTCCCTAAAAATGTTGTACGACCTTTTGCAATTTTTTGTCAAATTCATAAATTTTGGACAGTTTTACGTAAAAATGTCGTCTTTGCGTAAGTTCTGAATTGATTCCGAAGTGAATAACAGTAATTTTATCAAACTCATTTTACACAAAAACCGTTGCCGATATCGACTTACGCAAAGACGACATTTTTACATAAAACTGTCCAAAATTTATGAATTTTTAAAAAAATTGCGAAAAGGTCGTACAAAATTTTTTAGGACTTAATATTTTCCATCCCCTGAAAAGGACGCCTATGATTCGAATAACGAAAATGGCCTAGCTCATTACTCGGCGTAAAGTATGTATGTTCCTTAATTTCATCTCCTTATCTTTATATCGATTTTGAAATAATTGAATAAAATACAGTTTCATTCGTAACCCTTTCAAGGGCCTGCTAACTTTTTAAGGTGCGTTTTAGCACATATTTATCATGAACATTTTGTCTTATTTTAATGAGTTCTACATGAGAAATTATAATATATTATATATATATATATATATATATATATATATATCTATATAAATAAAATGAATCGCCAACTGTGTTGCTAAGCGCAAAACTCGAGAACGGCTGCACCAATTCTGCTAATTTTTTTTTTCAAATAATGGTTGAAGTCTGAAGAAGGTTTTTATGAAGAGAAAAATTGGAAAAATCTCCGAAAAACGTGATAACCTAATTTTTCGTTTAAATCAATGTAACACGGCGCGCCCAAGCCTCATACTTTCTCTCACACCGACCATTTACCTCACCGCGAGCGCGAGATGCTCTATGTATGTGTCCTTAAACTTTTAATAATTCTTTAAGGCGGAGGGATTGTTATGAAATAAGTACATTTATTTGTTATTATTAAGCCACTGGTATCTGTGCATGGTGTTGGAATAATTAATTTTTTATACTTCCATTCGCTAATATCGCTTATAGGACTGTTTTAGCGTTAAGCAGAATAAGAAAATAACCAATTATTTCAGTTCATTCTCTCTACATGAAACAAAAGTGACGTAATGGTGTATCCAGTTTCAGTAACCATGGACTACAACGGGAGTTGTAATGTCTAATGAACTGTGAATACACCAAATTGGCTAAATGTTCAGTTAATGCAGCAATCTTTGTGTGAATTACCAAAACAAAGAAATCAACCTAGACTCAAATCATAACTTTAACATTAGGTATTATTCACTTTAGGTTATTGATTAGTAATTTTTGAAGCAATCTTAATAGGTAATCTGGTATATAAAATTCAAAGTCCTGACTGACTCACGGACTAACTGATATATCAACGCACAGTCTAAACCGCTGGTCCTACAGACATGACAGAGGGTGTGTTTTTTTTTAAGTGTAGGTATCCACTAAGAAAGGGTTTTTCGAATTCCACCCCTAAGAGCGTGAAATGACGGGTTGAGTTTTTTAACTTTTTATTCCATGGGTTGATTGACTCGAATAATTATGAGACACGTGTATCACAAAATTTAAATATCCTCCACAATTTTGAGATCGCAGCAGCGACGTAAGTAATATAGTATATATATATATATATATATATATATATATATATATATATATATATATATATATGTATAATATACACCATACCTGGCAAAATCTATTTATTTAACCCTCTTTATACAATACAATATACATAATCTTTGGTATGACGTGCACTCAATACAAAATACATACTTTTATTAACATTTAGGTATATTAATGAAATACAGACGTTTTATCTTTGTTTGTCAAATATGAAAAATCAATGTAACAACTATAATAAAAGATGGTCTTTCCGTTTACATTAAATGTTTAAATAAATTCTTAACGCTTTTCGTTTCATATTAAAACTTTCTAAGAGATGCAAATAGAAGATTGAATTATCGTTCAAAAAGTGCTTACACTGCTTGTTACACTGTGAGGGTGGGGAGAGTGGACTCTCAGTGTTAAATTTGATATAAAGTTCCTAGATTAATCTAGGGACTTTAGTTTGATAGACGTAACAGAACCCTCATACAACTTGGAAGGAAGTATTTTCTATACGCGCGCGAAACACATTTAACACGTGTGTTGTGTAAAATTTATAAGCAAGTACCTAGTAAGTTATTTCAAGCAAGATGTAATTATTTTTAACGACAATAATATAGTAATTTAGGTTACAAGACTTGAAAGTAATAGTAGTAAGGCACCATTCGCCATCTTGGATTTTGACGTCACAAGACCGGCTACGTGGGAGACCGCATTTTCAACCCCTATTTTTACTCGCTTACGTGTAGGACGTATTTTTCACCCTATTTTTTTACATATTCACGTGTGAGACCGTATCTTTTCGAAGGTCCTTTTCAACCCTAATTATTTTTACTTGCGCACGTGTAGGACGTATTTTTTACCCCTATTTTTACACATCTACGTGTGAGACCGTGTTTTCAACCCTTTTATCCTAATTATTTTTACATACCCTGCATGTGAGACCGTATTTTCCACCCTTTTCTTTTCGGAGGCCCTTTCAACCCTAATTATTTTTACTCGCTTACGTATAGGACCGTATTACCCTTATTTTTAGGGTTTCTTTTGGGGTTATTTTTCAAACCTTAACTATTAAGGACCTTTTGACAGCTAGGACTTTTTGTGGTTGGTAGCGTGAAGACTGTATTTAGGGGTGGGGGCTGGTCTTAGGGCTGTATTTAGGGGTGGGGCTGAACTGGGGCTGGGGCTGTATGTAGAACTAGGGTTGAAGCTTAGGGCTGGGGCTGGGGCTGGTCTAGGGTAAGTCTTAGGGTTGGATCTGGGGCTGGACTTGGACTTGGGGTTGGTCTTAGGGTTATTTTTGATGGTATTAAGGTCCTTCTGGCTATATTAAGAACAGTGCCCTGGAGGTTGCACACGCATACAATGTTGAAATTGCATAAAGATTATTATCGATCCTATTGCTTTAAAATGGTCAAATACTATTGGATGATCTTTTACCTATACGAGAAAACGTATTTTCTAATAATGATGTAAAATAGCAGCTGTGTTAAGGGTTGATCTTGCGTGGGGAATTTAAATGACAGTAAAATTTAATTATAGAACACTTATGTTTATTGTAAATTACATAATTAAAAATCCTCAGTGAACTATAAAAATTACTGACATTCCTAATGAAACAAATTTTTAATAAGTTAATTAATTACATAACAGCAATATTGTCTTCTAAAACGCATATTAAAACATAGTTTACCTGCATTGAAATATGTTTAATATCCATCCGACCATTAAAATGTTGCACGCCTTAATTTTTTAAAGAAACTCAATGCTTAGATGTGTTTTATAACTGTAATTAAAAATCTGTAAATAAATAAAAGGTTAACACCACACTTACCAGTTCTGTACTTAAAGAACGTTTTGAGGCACTGCTTCACGAGTGATAGTCACTGCTTTTGTGCTGCATGTCAAACTAAAAACAATTTTCTAGGCTGTGTAAAATTACCTATTGATTTCCCTTAATTAGAGTGTAAAATATACAAACAACCTTATTATCTTTATCGCACTTTCTGCAACGTGTATTTTACCTTTCTCTTAAAATAAATCGGTTTGAAAAATATTCATATTGTACATACGGACACACAAATTGTTTGATGAAAAACCATATTAAGAGTTTTGGAAAGTTACATGTTTTAAATTCCACAACAATATGTAGTAAGAAATCACTGTTCATGTTTACTTTAGCTAATTACCGTGTAATTATATAACTTTGTTAAATATAATAGTCTAAAATTGATTACCAATATAAATGGTTAACATAATTTCTATTTAAAAAACACTAAATCATAAATTTTATAACACGATTTTCAAAACACACATGCTGAATTAAAAGAAAAACAATGGGTTATTTTGTTATTGCAGGACTCTTGATTAAAACAATTAAAGCACTAAAATATCTCTTTATTTATCAGAATAGAATGGTTGGGTAACAGGCGTTAAACAATAACCTGATTATCTCATCATTTATAATTAAACATGAACTAAAATAGTTTTTACAAAATCAAACATAGGTAAATTATGTAATCTAAAATATAGAAACATTAAGGTATAAGGTCCACACACATCCGAATGATAGTCTTGTAGTATTGTTTTATTGTATACGAAGCATCTGGAATTCTTCTCTAGAAAACGTAAATGATATCCTAGCGGTGGTCGTCCAAAGGAATCAAAATACTCTCCATTACCATTCTCGTCAATGTAGATAGCGGTCCAATGCTGACCTGGTTTGCTTGCAGGATCCGTGTTTACGATAATTGCACACGGTCGAGGTGCGTGTCTCGGTAGTTGATTAGAAGCACATACAAGCCGAAACACATTCTTCTTGTGGCTGGGGATCGATTTCAAGCATCTCAACACTTGTACCGCATACATCTTTGGAATTGGTATGCGTCCAGTCTTGCAGTAGTAATGCGTTTTCCAGTGCACACATAGGCTCAGTGATGTTATGGTTTAAGCAGCTATATGCTTTTGCTTCCTTTTTCAACTGTTTAATCGACGGGCAACCAGTCTCCTCCAGGTTTACTATTGGTTTGTTAAGAAACCTTAAAAACTGTTGTTTTTCACCGCCCTTAACGTGAATTTTGTTAAATGGGCGCAACACTCTCATCAACTCCTCACGGAAATTGTTGTAATGTACATGACCCCACCACCATTTCAGCCCATGATAATTATCTTCCATAAATTTTATCTGTCGTGACATGGATCCTGATATAAAGTAGCCTCGAGGTGGTTTTATTAGCATTAACGATAAACGACCGTGATCTGTAACCACGGCAATTTCTTTCGGTATGAATTCGTTGTTAACACCACTAAACCCTTGTACGTCCAAGTATGCGTCCATCTTCTATCGGCTGTTGCTGTACACTGAAGCCTACAGGTTAGAGCTACCACTTTTTAACAGCTAAACTCCACAACAACATTCCGATGTTTATCGATCTCGATCACGTTATAGAAATTCTGCACACACCAAACAGTTACGATGAGCGCTTCTTCAAACCCGACTTCCAGCCGAAGGGAGCCGTTTCTAACTAAATTCCAGTGCGCGCTAGCGTTTGCAGACAGGTCAGGTGTTAGGTCAAACGCCATTAAACAATAGCCGTTGGGGTAATCACTTCTTGATATATCGTTACCTTCATTCAAAAAATGAATACCTGTACCAAAGAATAAGGTGTGGTACGCTCTTACATATAAACCATTAGCTGTAAAGTCTGGTTATAAGGCCTTCGAAGGAATTTGTTGCCCATCAATATATAACGACATGTAGTTAATATTGCTGTGATGAAAATTGAACGGATTTGAGGGGTAGTTACCGTTGAAGGCTTTATTTGCTACAAAGCCTACGATGCATCGTTTAGGTAACTGACCTAGGAAAACATTATCCAATGATTTTCGCTGTATGACTGCAGGTATAGTTAACACTTTTACGTCGGTCCTTGTAACAGGGTATTTTGCGGCTGTTGTTTCTAAAGCTCTAGCGTGCGCAATTAGAATAGTTGGATTGATTCGCATACGTCTCACCAGTAAACTAGCGTCTATAATTCGCGTCTTGTAATTTGAAGCGTGTGCCGCCATTAGGCTAAAGGTATCTCTTGATCGTACAAATTTAGCCTTTAACTCAACACCACGTATGAGAAACTTTTCTTGATTAAACAAATCCGAGTGCACGTGACTCATATGCGGTAGCATGTTGCGTTGAACCTATCTCTATCTGTCCAGCTGTATCATTGTGCCATAAGGTACATCCTAGATGTGAACTCTTGGCCTCCTTTCCATAATTTAGCAGCGTTTCGATATATGAACGGTAGGCGTAGGTGTTGTTTGGTTGTGATACCATCTTCTGATTTAAGTAAACCTCCACCTGTGAGAAAAGCGAATGCATCCAATTGTTTACCGGTGCTACAACATCAGCGTCTGTAAGTGCTGAATCATCATGCTTTAGAACTTTAGCTGTAATGTACAGCATGGTCTGGCTTAAATCTATATAATCGTTTCCATTTCCGGGGACTACAAATTCTATTGGGGCGTCATCACTCAGAGCTGATAAGGGCTTGTAAAATATCCATTCACCGCTCTCGATACTTGTCTGCGTCGATGGTAAAGCGAACAAATCCAATTCGGACTTGACGCATTCACACGATTGTGCATGTAGAAAAGCCATTATCTTGAAAATATATCGTCGTAAGCAGGCTTCTTCTTAGCAACAGCTCTCAGTGGAGACTGATTATTATCGGTCAGACGTACTCTTTTATAACCCGAACCCTCCATCATTTTATCGATTTTCTCGTCGGCTTTACGCTTAAGGTTTCTACCTGCCTCGTGAAATCTTTCTTGAAACGAATCCTTAATAGGTCGATCCTCTATGACGTCACCAAGAATATTAGCACCCGTTCTAAGAGCTTCTTTACCAATAGCCTTTGCGCCAGACTTAAATAACGGTATTATACTTCTAAATATACCACCTAACCAGCTCCCTATTCCATGACCACGTTGATAGGGCGCACCTCTGTAAATAGAGCCGATACCGTTACCGGCCTGATTCATGTAATATTGCTGATAAGGGCAAACCATTATTGTACTTTCTTAAAGTGTAGCTTCAGGCACGACGTTCCAAACTCAAATGGCATTGCTGCACCCGTATCTGTTTTATATTAATCTCGATGTTTTCAAATTCCCGTGTCATTACCGGTATGTAGTGTGCAGGCGAAAAACCACATCTTTATGACCCCGTAAGCATAGTTTTCTGAAGTAATATTTATTATACGCATAAGCGGAGATAAAACATCACCCACAATTTGCGGTTCAACGATGTTGCAATAAACAAACATATCCTATCCATATACTAGCAGGGCGAGGGGTATTGGTTCCATGGCCATGTTCTGATACGGTCGATAACCCAATTGTAAGGCTAGACGTGAGAATCCGAATAGCGAGGGCTGAGTTTTTAATTTCGTAGTGACGCGCTTAGTTAGATTATGATATTCGATTGTTAGCAGTTTACTTATTAGTACATGGTTATTTAGCTCGCTGATAATTTCTTCTATGCTGGCGTAATTTCCCGAAGCGAATCGTATCATGTACCAGCCATCTTCAATATAAATGATCTTCTCGTTGTCGAGTTGAAAATATTCTGCGGCCTTTTTTAATATCGTTTCCAACACGTTCTCTCCAGGTGGCTCTGTTCTATAATAAATTAAATTATCTGTTGCACTTACAGCGGCAAAAGAACATGGCTACTGAATTTCGATATCCCTACAACCCACAAGCCCGTTAATCTTATTCGTTTTGGCAGTTGCGTTATAAAACTTGACGTCATATTACCTGGAAAATACATCATAGAGCTATTACTCAATAAGGTAAGATAAAAGTCCATGTTTTATATATCTCTCAACTGCGAAGCTAACACCCAGCTATTAAATTTGTCACTGTATCCACGCCACTTGACCAAGTATTGTTTATTTCGCCTACGGCCCTTCTCTGCTACAATCTTATCGACTTTGAATAGAGTCTCTTTATCAACCGTAACAACTTGCAATTCTTCTTCGTAAAAGGTGCCCTCAACAGGATCGTTATTAAGATCGATTATTCTATAAACTGGTGGTCTTCTTTTTATCACCGTACTAATTGTAAAAACTTCCTCGCTCCAATTCGTTTCTTATCCCTTCTCAAAGGTGTACTTCGTTCTGGCGATTCTGACATGCTCGCCGACTTTATATTTAGAATGGCGTACAGGACCTAAACCTTTCGCGTACAGGTTATTCCATACTTCCAAAATGTTTTTATGGTTTACAGCTGCGGGGCCATCTTTATACTTGAATGAGGGCTATTGTTGTAGACAGTCACAAGTCTTTCGAGTATATCAATATATCTGTAGGAATTTTTGTAAGTGAAATAACGCCACATCTTTGTTTTCAATGTTTTATTAAATTTTTCAACTACAGATGCTTTTACATCAGGGTTATTTGTTACATAGAAATTGATATTTTGTTTCTTGAAAAAGTTTTGCACGCTGCTCGCCACAAACTCTTTGCCTTTATCCGTCTGTAGATTTGCCGGGTATTGTCACAATCCTTAAGAATATCCGCGAATGCTTCAATTACAGATGAGGTTGTCTTCTTTTAAGTTAATTTGTTCTCTTAGATTTCTTCTGTTTATGACCAGCAGACTTCTTTTTAATAAACGTTATTAGTTTTTAAGGTTTACATTATCTTTTATGGCCAGCATAGATTTTAGCATTGAATATAGGCTACATAATGTTGAAGAAGCCAGTATTTGGGATTTTTTAGCTAAATATGCCAGAAGACACTAACATTGTTTACCTTTTTTCCCAACACCAGTTTCTAAATACGGGGTATGATTTCTCGTACCGGGCTTTTGATTTTATTGGCAATATACCGTAAGTCGCCTTCTTTACAGGTTCCAAAATTTCTTTTGGATTTTCATTTGCACAATTCAAAATCTAAATCTATATTTTCGAATTTGCGAACTCACATACACACAGACACACAGACACACACACACACAGACACACACACACACACACACACACACACACACACACACACCCAGACACACACAGCACACGCACACGCACACGCACACGCACACGCACACGCACACGCACACGCATACACGCATACACGCTATCACGCACACAAGCACACACGTACATAAGCACACACCACACGCGCACACGCACACACGAACACACACACGCACACAGGCACACGCACACACGCACACACGTACATACGCACACACGTACACACTCACACACGCACACACAAACCCACGCGCACACGCGAACGGAGTTAAGGTTCTGAGGGGAACTCTCCCCAGCATTCGCTTAAGTAGCCGCACATGGTGTGCACTGACCATGCTGCTTCATGTGTAAAAATCTCATACAAGGTAGACTGTAACGGGAATCGAACCCATTACCTCTCGAATGCTAAGCAGGATGTGCTACCATTATGCTACTACCTCGGTTAGCGATAGTGAAAAAATCGATTGCATAGCTTTCTATACCTGCTTATGTATAGGTAGGTTGGAAGGGAATAAAAAAGCGAAGGGGAATACGTGAGTAAGAATACATAGAGTATATTGAGCAAGTACGGGGTGACCGATTATATTTTGCACCCTTTTTACAGCCTAAACCGTAAAAGATACAAAAAAAACTTTAAATTCAAAAATTGTAGGGGTTTCCCTCTATTTTATTTTGCAGTTTGTAGAAATGCAAAACAATCTTTCTATACCTGCCAAAATGACATGACTTAATTTTTTTAAATAGAACACCCAGTATATTATTATCTAGATCGAAAAACTATTTTCTCCTGAATACAAAAGTATATCGTTTGCCTATATTATCTTTTATAGTTATTCTTCAATTCACGTGCAAAGTTTGAAATTTTAAACCGTTCAACACCGTTGTAAGTTTCAAGGCTGTGCTGATTTTCAAAATTTTTAATTAAATAGTAGTAGTAGGGTGCAAAATATAATCGGACACCCTGTACAGACGTCTAGCGAAAAACTATTGTCTTTACTATAGTAGAAACACTCGTTATGGAATATTAGAAGAAATCGGATTGATAACAACATTAAAAACAACATTGGAAAATATTTATTCTTTGTCTGGCTAATGAACATAACAAAAATTTATGTGTATATTAGGATAGATATGCATACAGACGCTTAAATTTCGAGATGTTTTCTTTGTAATATTTCGAGGTCAGTTCTGATAGTTAGGCTTTTGTTTTTCCTATTATACAAACAATACCTCTACAACTGCCACAGAAAATACAATACGGCGTGAGCTAAAATGTGCTCGTTATGCTTAAGGTTTAAATTGATAGATAACAATTCTAATGAAAGGGGTGAGGGGTTACGCAATACATACCGTATGATCGAATAGCGCCATTGTTTAACATAGTAGTTGGGAATATTCACCAGAGTAATAAATTTGTATAATCTCAGAAATTGTAATAAAATTCATGGATGATTTGTTTTCAATTTTAATAAGTAAATATGTTTAAACCCTATCCAAATCGTTTAGTATTAATTCTCCTCGTTTGAGTCGCCAAAGAATAATTGACTATATAAATGGTAAGCTTTCCGACAATAAAACAAAATACTCCAATAAATATATTTTTGTCCTTCTGTCCGACAACACTGTCTTTTCAAACCTCAAAATCGTTCAGACCGGCAAAACCTTACAATTATTAGATTGGTACCACTGATTTTTTATACATGGACGTTTGACGACTGCTGTCATACGTGTTTGACACGTAGACGTTTATTGTTGGCAACATGACTTTAAATATGGTGGCGTCACTAAACAGTTATCGTTCTCAGTAAGTGTTAATATCTTTAAGGATTGCTTAAGAACAAATTTGTTCAAACTTCTAAGTTTACATTTTCATATTTTTTTGAGTTTGAGTAGAATTGTGGCCGAGGCGTTAGCCGCAAAATGATCGTATCTGGCCTAGTGGTATAAATAACTATTAGTTATTATTTGTATGAGTCAAAACTTCTTTGTGAATCCCTCTAAAAGAACGAGTGCATATGGAGAAAGTTATGCTGAATATACATAAAAATAACATTTGGAAATAATCATATAGTCATTGTTGCTTTTAGTCTATCGGAAGTAACTGTACACTGTAATTCATTTGTCTAAAGAAAACGATTAAAGCAAAGTTTATTCTTTATTTATTGTCCCACATTACAATTCATGAAAACCTGACTAACCAAAAATTAAATTTTGTACACTTCCTGATACACTTGATATTGCAGATTGGAAATTGCGCACCACTTCCATTGCTTTCACAAACGTTAGTCCTCCAGTTTCCAATTTTTTTATTGCAGCGCTAACACAATTATAGTTTGCTTGTAAAAAAGCCAAATTTTGTTTAATTTCCGTGCTTGTAAGAAGATTGACAATCTTAAATGAACTGGGATGCAGATTCGGAGAATTCAAAAACCACTTCTTTGAATCCGTTGAAATTATAGGCGTAGTACATTGCCGCCTCCAGCCAGGTTCCCCACCTTGTTATCACTGGCTGAGGTGGTAGGGGGATGTCAGGCATTTTTTCCCTAAATACTCGTACACGCAAAGGTGCTTTAAAAAAAGTCTTTTTACCTTGCGCAATTAGGTTATTTGTTTTTGCAAGTTCTTTGGTAGCAATTAAATATGCCGTAGTTTGTACATTTTCATGCAAAACTCCAATCAATAAACTGGATATGTAACGCCCACAAACGTCTGTGGTCTGGTCCACACTGAACCATATATAATTTTCTTCTATTTTATTTTTTATTTCGTTTTTAGCTTCTATGTATACTTTATCAACATAGTTCTTACGAATGGTAGACTCTATGAGAACAAGTCGGCCACAATGATTTTGCAAAAAAAGTTTAAATTCGCTCTTTTCTAGTTTTGCCAAGGGTATGTTTGATGAAATCATGGATTTACATAGGTCTTGGCAAAATACGAATTGTTCATCAAGAGTAGAAATTGCAGCGAATGATTCACTCATTGTTTGCTGCTTAGCTGTAAACTTCTTGAGACGCTCTTGATTAATCGTCGTTTTCGTATTGTACTTTTTGTCACAATTGATCTAAGAATAATTTTAAAAAACTAATGAAAGACCATTACGAAAATAAAAAAGTAAAACTTACTGTTTTCACACATGCTCTTTTCACACTTCAACTCCGGATATCCTCTAATCCAATCTTCAATCAACGGTTTAATTTCACGAGTAATTAGACCTCTGCAATATGGCCGCCGTATAAATTTGTCACCAAATAAAGCGCGGGAGCACTCATTGGCGTAGTACCTTTTGTCATATAAAAAAAGTGAAAAACTTATTTGAATAAATTTATTATCAATAAATGCTATTTTGGTATTCATTTCTTCTGGGTTGTTGGTTTTATATTTCAAAACCGTACATCTGCTAATACCAAGACATGTTGCTGTCAACTAAAAGTTAAAACATTTTATTTATTCTTGGGCTGATTTACTATTCTAAATCTAAATAGTGTACTTACTTCAGCTATATTTATTTTTCCAAAGTCTACAGCTACATTTTGATGTTTCTTACTTGAAAAGAAGCTATATGCATTTACAATTATTGCTTATGCTTCTGTAGACTTTTTACGCATATATATGATCTACGCTGTAATAATAACAGTTAAAATATGACAATTAAGAAAATATTGTATAATCTTACCGAAGTTGCACTATAACTGTGCAAATTTTCAATAAAGTTCTCGTCTTCAGTTAAAACAAAACTTTCTTCCATTTTAGTATAAAAACTACACAATCACTACAACCGTTACAAATTATTATTTACAGTACAATGGCAAAACGGAAAATTGATTTCACATTTATAAGCAAAGCAAGTGGTCATTAATGATTTCTAATTCACATTATGCTAATGGAGTAATTTGCAGTTTCAACATTAATTACGAATTAGTAATGGTAAATTTTCAGAAATTCTTAACAATAATGATATTTGTTTGGAACATTCTTTTATTTTAACGATGTTTATTTCTTACAATAATTAATTTAATTGAAAAATTTTCAATCTTACTAACCTAAGTTACCTCTCCGCGTGATACGCTGAGTTGGCAAATAATATTTTAAGACGTTGGAAGGTCGTATTTGTTATTATATTTGTCTTTTGCTATTATAATGATGTAGAAAAGGATGGAAAATGCGGTTCAGAGTAGCCAACTGAAATATCCCTTTCATTACAATGTTACACTTATAGCATTTTAGTTATTTTATAATTGGATGTTGTTCATAGTGGAATGGCAGCCATATTATTGAGGTCTAATTATTCGTGAAATGCACTTTACAACTATGATACTCTAAATGAATAGCTGAACCAAGAATAAAATAAATTACCGAGAATTCTCTACCATTCGCCACCTGCAACTAGACGGAGGAGAGAGTACTTAACTGACTAGATGAGTATTTTGTCGCAGACACATGAGTCGCATGACACGTTTAATTTTTTATCTTTACGCTCCAACCAAACGGTCAGAATAAACAAACACACATACAAAAATTAGCTTACTTGGCTTAAAAAATGTAATAAGCCGATTGAAAATTAGCATAAAATATCTAGTGGGGAACATCACACGACCTTACAACCTACAAAATTCTAACAACATTTTTTGTGCGTGTGCGTGTGCGTGTGTGTGTGGGTGTGGGTGTGGGTGTGGGTGCGTGCGTGCGTGCGTGCGTGTGCGCGTGCGTGCGTGCGTGTGGTGGGATGTGGGGTGCGTGCGGTGCGTGCGTGGGCGCGTGTGGGCGTGCGCGCGTGCGCGTGTGCGCGTTTGTGTCCGTTTGTATGTGTTTGTGTGCGTTTGTGTGCGTCTGTGTGCGTTTGCGTGGGTTTGTGTGCGTTTGTGTGCGTTTGTGTGCGTTTGTGCGCGTTTATGTGCGATTGTCTGCGTTTATCTGCGTCTGTGTGCGTTTGTGTGCGTTTATGTACGTTTGTGTGTGTTTGTGTGCGTTTGTGTGCGTTTGTGTGCGTGTGTGTGTGTGTGTGTGCGTGTGTGTGTGTGTGTGTGTGTGTGGTGGGTGCGTGCGTGCGTGCGTGCGTTCGTGTGTCGCGTGCGCGTTCGCGTGCGCGTGTGCGTGAGCGTGATAATGCAAGGAAAGAAATTCTAATCCCCGACAAGAAAATTACACACATCCAGACATGATGGCCGATCTTGGCGAAACTTGGTCAAAAGTTGTAAAATGAGCTAATACATTTTGTAACGTGATGCTAATTAAAGGTAAACTTTTACATTTTTAATTCTGCTGTGTTATAAATAAAGTGTCTTTTTTTGTGTTTATGTGGAAGGACGTGCACGCTTGCTTTATGTATCTATCCTGAATTTTATTTGTGGAAATTTTGTGTATTGAAAGTTTATATTACCGATATTTTGTATTATTTTGTTGTATTTAATAAAAGGTATTTGTTTATAACGTTTGGTAACTGACTTTAAATGACCTTGCAAGCGCCGCGTCGTCGAATTCGGTTATTATTTTAGATTTCTTGTTTTGGAATGCTAACTTCACTGTGTTTTTGTAATTGTACCAAAATTTAATATGGAAACGTCGTAATATACGACCATTGTTAATGTTTATAACTGTTTTATTAACCGATAGTTATCTATTGGGATTCGTCCTCTGTGCCACAACTGTGTTGACCTAAAGTAATAAGTTAAAAAGATTAGATCATTTTGGTTCATAGTTAAGATTTTGTAGTAATTGAATTCATTTGTTACAAACTTGAGTCAAACATTTTCTTTAGCTTTGTGTGTAACTTTTAAGGAAAGTTATTCTTTTCTTTTCTTTTAAGTAATTAAGTAAAGGTAAATTTTGGAGATATGAGAGTCAGTATGGTTTGATGTAATGCATTTAGATAACGTAGTTTGAGTTTGATGAGAGACCAGCTAATCAAATGTCGTTAAATTGTTCGGTGTAAAGATAAGCTGATGGATTTTTGTTGTGTATTATTTTTCAAATTTAAAAAAACTATAACCCCGGTTATTGAATTTGAGGATTCTATAAATGTTGGATCTTGTCGGTTTAGCTTTGTGTGACGTATGTTTCGTTTTAAATTATAGAAGTGATTACCGTTTTGATCAGTTATTTCATTGGTATTTGGGCCAATAATTATAGCGCTAAATTTACCGAAATATTTACTGAGTTTTAGTTTTATTATCGCGTTTGCGGCGATATATATATATATATATATATATATATATATATATATATATATATGATTTTATTGAAGTTCAGGTAAACGTGGCGTAAAGATTTTTAGAATAGAATTTTAGTTGTAGAGTAGCTTATTTTAGAGTGAACGTTTTGGTTTCCCGTTAGACCCATCTAAGATCTGTTCATGACGTTTTCCCGCTATAAATGTTTTAACGGGTGACGGCCTTTTGACATTTTCTCCCGATCTTGAGGTTTTTTAGAGTTGTGACGAGTATCCTTTTGCAACATTAAGTAAAAACCCCGCCTATACCACTGAGCTATGCCGTTGCACAAATTGCCTTACGAGCTGGATTCTCTAGTGACTATTTAGCCTGTAACACTCATTGTCACAAAATTAATAATAAGTGAGTTTTTAAAGTTTAGGGCGATACCCTTAACCTTACAGGGAGATATAAGTGATTGATTGATTGTGGCCGCATTGACCACAAGTTATTTTTGCGAGCCATGTAGGAAACGTTTTAATAATAAGAGAGATCGCATGAACTGAATGTACCAATGCTCATATGGTCATGAGTATCCACCTTGCAACGTTGAACATCAAAAGGTAGTGTGCAGGTTGTCATAGAGATTGGAAGGGTCAATAGTGCCTTGACAATCATAAAAATAGTAAATTTGCTTAAAAGGTTTACAGAGTTACTGGCTCCGAGATGCAAGCAGACATGTGTGTGGTATGAAATGTGATATTACTTGTCAGAGAATCATACCTTTTAGACATCATTGTTATACACCTATTAATAAACTTGCAGAGATCCGAACTCAGAAGATGACTCTATTTATCTTCTACATATACATATATGAGAAGTATGGTGTCAGGTTTTATTTTTTAGAGACAATCTTGTTAAATCTTTCCTAAAATACGTTGCTCAAATGGCTTCTTAAATATAAAATCATGCATACTGCACTTAATATGAAGGAGTGTGATTGTTTTTTGTTGAGATTAATGCTCGATGGAGACCGAAGGTGATTTCAAATGGTTTGAAATTAATTTTCATATAAGTGTTATCGATTCATTAAACTTTATTTCGGTAACGTTGTCGGCTATCCCTCAACGATAATAAAGACTATTTTTCCCGCTTGTTTAACACCTCCGAAAATCGTCCTCCACCACCAACGAATTTTTACTACCCGGATCAGATGTCCACGAGCGAACGCATAAAATTTATTCAATGGTACACTCGGGAAACTCAAAATAATACTTTTTTTACACTGGCTGATGAAATAGTTCGTTATTGCTTACTGAATTGGTTAAAGGCTGCATACTCTTCAGGAAATTTTCCGTATGCAGAATGCTGTGGATCCATTCGAGAAGGCAATAACCGTCGCAGGCGCCTGTAACAAAGTGTTGTGTAGTATGTTTTAAAAGCAAACACATTAGGTTTAATTCATAAAAAGGTTGCTGGATGGCTGACAATTAATCGATGGTGGCTTTTTGATGGTTACGGTGGTTAGAGCATTCTGAAAATAGAATCATTCTGCATGCTGGTAATCGGCAAGTGTATGTAACCCCGAGGTGTACGGGTATTGCGGTGAGAATAATACCATTTATGAGTTTTAGGATGCTACCCCAACTAGGCAAATCTCAACCCTGATGATCTAGATAAAGATATGCTACCACCCAGCGACCTACCGATGAAGATGCATAGTAAACGAAAGATTGTACTTTGTAAAGCGTGTATATATATATATATATATATATATATATATATATATATATTATTGAGTAAAATATGAATGATTGTAAACATACAGATTCTGAGCGCAGTTTCACCGATATGTTTGCGGTTAATGGGTTGCACAAGGCTCTCTAAAAAATTATAAAATAGTTGAGGTTTAGGAAATGATAAATCTTTAAACCAATGTGGTTTTTAGCAATTAGCTGTTACATAGATAGCTTTGTTAAATTAAAACAGAAATGTCCAAGATAGTCCGGTCATTCTATCATAGATAAACCAAAATTATCATACGCTAAACAGTATCTTGAAAAAGAAGGTATACATTTAGACTGGGATAAAATCAACAAAAATCCGGGGTTAAGATATCTCGCTAAGCTGATCGAAAAATGGGTGCAATTATTCACAGCACCGTTTTGATTCACATTGCATTGGTGCCTAAGAGAAAATTAAAATGTACATGACTACGCCATATAAAAATGTACTAACATGCCCCTACAGCTTTAACAGCATCCGACAAGACATCATATAACTGAAGATCACTGATCAAAATCAACCTTCTGCATAATCACATTATAAGTCTCGATTAATTCCTCGGTGACGACGGGGCGCCGTATTGTTACAGCTATTTTCTGCTATAGCAGACAAACTATTTTAAATTCATCAGACGTAACAGAACATTTTAGCAATTGTTTTATTCCTATACTGTAGAAGTGTTTTTTAACATTAATTTTATTAGTAAAAGATATTATTTACAAAAACATCTAACGCTTATGAATCATTGTATCAGTCTGTAATGAAATACTAGATACGTAATAAATAATTGCGTTGAACTGCTAGAACTTTAATGATTTGTTTTACAAGTTAAAGTAGAATGTTTTCTTAGTTATTTTACTTTATTATGGTTTACGATCAGATATGAAAATAGGCCTCTGCCAAAAGGATATTCGATGTGAAACAGGTTGCGTGTCCAAGCTGTTGATTTAAAACAACTTCTAGCAAAAGGATCTTAAATACAAAACCAAGATTCAAGACCCACATGTTAACAAATTTGTTCGTAAATAACGTTAAGCCTTTTTAAACAAATTAATTTAATTAATTAATTCAAAACGTTAAAAGTTGTACATTCGACTTATACAACCATAGCATAGCATTTTATGAAAACACATTAACGGGGTTTTTGAACAGTAAAAAATTTGATTCAAATGAATCATTAGTACTTTTTATTAGCACTAATTAACTCTTTGAAAAAACCTTATGAAGTACTTAGCGTGGAGCTCCGTTCCGCACTATGGCTACTACACACCTCAATAACCGTTTACATAGGTAGAAACAATTTTTGTGTTTTATAGATACAGAAGATAGATTAATAAACAAAAAATACGTTAATTAGGCCGATTTTAACGTATAAATATAGGAAACGATTAGTAGTATGGCAGCATTTTCAGGGATGTTTTCACCATCACCATTCGTAAGTGATCGTTTTTTCGTTTTATTTTATACATAGTCGAACAAAATTTGGGACAAACCTATTTTGGGATACGTATATTCCAGACTTGACGTTTGCAATGTTACCAGATTTGCCGTTTCTCTTGTATTATTTGTCACTTTGGTTTTTTTAAATACATCGCCCTGTATATGCAGTCACTTATGATTTCATGTAGTCTAGGTCTTAATCCTCCTATTGTGTTAACATTTTGGTTTCACTTATTGTGTTCAGGTTGTTATGACAGGGGAGCCTATAGTTGTCGTTTTATTGTCGTTAAATTGATATAACAGTAAATAATAATAATAAGAAATAAGGTGTAGTATTTATTATTTATTACATTTTATTACGTTGTTTTATTTTTATTACATATTATTATAAATGTTATGTAAAGAACATCTGAAAAACGTAGTAATTAGGTATATACATTTATTTGTTACAGTCTTGACAGTAGTAATATACATGAACTTTACATAGGTATTTTGAGCAACTACAACTTACCATATTAGTTTTATTATCATTTGAAGAGGGACAAAAATTACATCTTTTACGCTTGGTTGTGGTTGAGTGTTCCGTTACATCGGCATTACTGGTTGTAGAACGTGACTTTATAACCATTTCAGCTGCAGGAATACTTCGAGGGACACGTTTTCTTTCTTGCAATAATGGAGTGATCAAGTAATTAGGCAGTTATTCAAGAAATAGTCGCCGTTTTGTAAGTTTTCCAGTATTCCAGGTTGGTGTTACTTCGCACCACAGAACATAAGCGTTGTTAGCATGATATTGCAAAAGATAGTCATTGGCCATCTTTTAGTTTGCCGTCTGCATGTGTATGTTATTATTAACTTGTGTAACGTGTCTACAGCACCTTCAGTTTTGTTGTAATCTAAAATGGTAACCAGCTTAGATAGAATTGCAACCCATTGATCCCACAAATTTTTGCGCCATTCTGTACCTAAAAATAAGAAGCTTCTTATTTTCTTAAGCACGTACTATACCCAAATCTTATGATTTTTACCTTCCAACCTCCATACACATACGATATGTAGGTATAGAACGTTATGCTATCGACTTTTCTTTCACTATCGCTAAATCGACTTGTTAGTTTATTTTACAACGTTTCGCCAAGATCGGCCATAGTGTATGTGTGTGCGTGTATGAGCGTGTGTGCGCGTGTGTAAGCGTGCGTGCGCGTATGTGTGCGTGTGTGCTCGTGCGTGCGTGCGTGCTTGCGAGCATGCACGCGTGCTTGCGTAGGTGCGTGCGTACGTTCGTGTGTGTGCGGGGTAATATACACCATAACTCCGTAACGAAAACAATTACGTACTTAAAATCTTTTAGTTAAGCTTGTTTTTATTACTCCTGGAGCTGATTAGATTTTGGAAGAAATTTAGCGATAGAAAAGAGGGGGGGTTATTAGGAGCTGTTTTTAATTTTTATCAAATATTTCTGAAACAGTTGTATATTTCAATGTAGAATTCAATATGTAGACCTTAATTATCTAAATTAATTATGCTCTATCAATTTTTTGATACGACGCGTAGTTTAGCGGCAAAAAATTCCTAAGGCAGAATTTAAGTGTTAGAACAATTTTTTTTCAATATCTAGTATTGATTAATTTTATGAACAAATGTGTAGACATATTTTTTAAAAAAAAATTAATTTTACATAACTTTTCTTTCGTGAATTTTTTTTAGTTAGTATCTAGATGTCTATTGACCTCTATCTGACATGTAATTTTAAACGTCGGTTTGACGTAGATCGTTGTTATTATTTTCCAATGTTGCCTATTTTCGTAATTAACTTATAAAAGCCGTTGCATAATTATCAAAAAAAATTGTTTTTAAAATTATTTCATTTCTTTAAATTTTCATTTTGTAGGTTGGAAGGTAGTTTGTTGTTCCACACCAGATATTTTGAATATTGTAAATGTTGAGTTAAATAACTCATATTTTAATAGCAGACTAAATGCAAGTCTTTAGTTGTAAGCTTGTCACACTAATTAAAGATTTAATTAAAAAATAAACCAAACAATGAAGTGGTACAAAACAAACATAATTAAAAAAAGTGTAAGATGCCTTAAATTGAAACTTTTAGCAGCTGTTTAAAATGGCTACCATCCTATTGAACGCGGATAGACTAATTCTTATTTCAATAGTGTTCTTAGGATTTCCCAGAGTCACGTTTGATTCTCATTTTCATGTCATCCGGAATAGTTGGCGGAGTGTATTTTTACATACTCTCTGGCTGGCCAGTTAATTGGGCCGTCTCTTCCTGTCCACAGATCAGGAGCCAATACAACTTAAGCCACATGGTCTGCCTAACATTTTAACGGGATTCTTTGTCAGGATGCTCTTGATCAGCGAATGTTTGTGCATACACTTTTGATAAAAATAAGCATCCAAGGACGAAATTCATTTTAACTCATGCAGGAAGTGAATATTTTTTTTACTTAACGGCAACAAAACTCTTAATAATATTACGCTTGCTTTACAAATCCAAAAAAATCAAGCTGAAAGCAAACACTGCACTAATTTTTTTGAAAATAAAACATATGTGGTGTTTAAGTGACATTTGCCACCTGGATCGGATAATTACTAAACATTTTAATTTACACTTCTATTCAAATATGATTAATCTACATATCACCAAAATTTGACATATAATTTTGAACTGTGTCTCTAATTGCCATGCAAATCCGCAAAAATAGATGAATACGGTGGGCCATAAAGTATTATGGTTAATACAACACACTCGAAATGAGTTATTTAACCAAACATTTGTAATAACTCGAAAATGGTCAGATTTTGGTATAGGCCTAGCTTACATATTAGGCTACAAAATGGTGCAAATATTAGGGAGTTGCCATTTGACAAAAATTGTAAGAATTCTGAATACGCAAAAGGCTATTTTACCAGAAATAAAAACTTTATTATATATTATATATATATATATATATATATATATATATATATATATATACAGTGCTAGTCAAAAGTCCCCTACCCCCTTGTATCTTTTGAACGGTTTTAATTATACTAATGAAATTTGGAGGGTGAATATAAACGGATATAAGCTTCTCAACTAGTCATAACAAGTGACGTAATAGTCATATATGACGTCACAGGGCCACAGTGACCAACAATTTTAAATAGTACCTTATGGCAAGTGACATCTCGTTTAAAAGGTATTAAAATTACCTATTCAGTAATACTAATTTTGTTAGGGTTTATGTTGATTTTGATAGAAAAATTAAATAAATACTAAAATTATAGTTTGGCATTTAATTAATCAAGATTCAAGGACCAATTCTTATAGTAAATGTTGGAAATGTGCTCCACTTAATTCCTGACAGTAATGCATCCTATTGCTAAACTCTTCTCGTACTAGTTCAAATGTGTCTGTGGAAATTGCTCTACATTCTTCAACAATTCTTTGTTTCAAAATGTACATACTGCCAGGTGCTGTAGCGTAAACCTTAGATTTTAAGTACCCCCACAGAAAACAATCTAATGGTGTCAGGTCTGGTGACCGAGCTGGCCATTCTATCGGGACCTCGTCGTTCAATCCATCTGCCACGATATTCTTCATCCAAGTAATGTCTTACTGCACCATAATAGTGTGCAGGAGCACCATCTTGTTGGAACGTTATTTCCAAGTTGCCGAATTCATCTAGAATTATCTTCCAAAACTTCAAGAATTAACGGTTAAATTGCGTTTTGTAACATCTCCAGATACACTTTACCGGTTAAGTTAGCATTGAGAAAAACAGGTCCAACTATGTGGTTTCCCAAAATACCTGCCCAAACATTTACTTTTTCTGGAAATTGAGTATGTTTTTGACGAAAGATTTATGTCACTCCAATATCTCACATTTTGTGTGTTAAGGTTTCCAATGAGGAAGAAAGTACTTTCGCCACTAAAACAAATTGATTTTATGTAGTCTGGGTGTTGGATAATTTGATTGGACATATTTTCACAGAATTCTAATCTTCGGTCGGGGTCATCATCTGAAAGTTGGTGCACCATTTTTAATTTGTATGGATGAAATTTGTTTTTAGCCAACACCCTATGTACTGTCCTTTGACTGACTTCACAGATAGACGCAACTTTGGCTGTAGAAGAAGTAGGATGTACTACCATTTCTCCAATTATGTCGATTTTTTTGTAGTTACTAATTGTTGGCCGACCAGATCGTTTGATATCTTGAACACTACCGGTTGCTTCAAACTTCTAAAGAAGTTCCCTCAAATAAGTCCTCGATATAGGGCGATCGGGATACCTCTCATTAAAAAGACGTTCCGCTGCATGGAAATTGTTTCTACATTCACCAATTATTAAGATAGCAGCTACTTTTTCGGCTACCGTACGTACCATTTTGTCTATGTAGACACTTAAACGTCGCGTTAAAGAATAATTAAACTGAATAGTCAAGGTATAAAAACTTATGAAAGTAAAAACAACGAGAGAATTAAAAAACGTCAACTTTTTTGACAATTAACCAGAGGCAGACTTTAAAATCTTGATTAATTAAATGCCAAACTATAATTTTAGTATTTATTTAATTTTTCTATCAAAATCAACCTAAACCCTAACAAAATTAGTATTACTGAACAGGTAATTTTAATACCTTTCAAACGAGATGTCACTTGCCATAAGGTACTATTTAAAATTATTGGTCAGTGTGGCCCTGTGACTAGTTGAGAAGCTTATATCCGTTTATATTCACCCTCCAAATTTCATTAGTATAAGTAAAACCGTTCAAAAGATACAAGGGAGGGAGGGGACTTTTGACTAGCACTATATATATATATATATATATATATATATATATATATATATATATATATATATATACGTTATATATTTTTACAAGGTCTTTTTAATAATATTCCAAAACTGCGAAAATATTTTGGATGTTGTATTTACTGTATAACTTTGATATGGCACGCTCTTTTTGAATGCGCTGTATATTTCAAAATGTTTTTAAAATACAGTTTGAATTAACCTGCATGTACCTACGTACAAATTTTTTTGAAAAAACAAAACAGTCGTTTAGCTTCTAGAAACCGACGCGTTCAGCTAACTCACCCTGTATATCTTACTTATATGTTTTTGTGTAATGGCCTATCGATATATTTATCAGTTGTTATATTCTACTACAATACTTGACATTTGTTGCAGTTCCGCCTAATGTCTCTAACTTGGAATGGCCGAATTCTTCCCAATTTCAGGTTTCTGTTGTAGTTGTAGAAACGATAAAAGGTACTATTAAGGTACCCACTTCACATTCGATTCGGTTATGTATTATACGTAAAGAGGAGCCCCCAACAGTGGTACTTATATCATGCAAGCATATTGGTTATTGCGACTCTTGCTTGTTGCAATGAAATTCAAGTGACCAGAAACCTGATGAGGAGTGGGGATATATTGTGAATTACTCAGTCTGTCCGTTAACCGTTAGATCGAAAGCCAATTGAACACTATATACGTGTTCTATCTACTTAAGAAAAATGTAATAACTAATAATAATAAATTGTAATATTATGTAAAATAAAGATTGATTTACTGTGTTTGGTCTACTTATTAATTAGACATAAATGGAAAGTACTATTTTAATAGAAGCAGTGATCCTGCACGGATGAGAAAGGGACCCTCACGATAATTATGGCGATGTATTTCATGAAAGTACTAAATCGAAAAGGACAACTTCGTAGACAGAGCTTTATTAAAATTTAAATATGTATCTAGGAAAACTCGAACGATACACCCAATAGCAGTGGCGTATTTATGAAAATGTTAATGGGGAGTCCGAGTAAAAAAAAGTATACTAAAATAGGTATACAGTAGGTATACATACAGTTGGTAACGCAATATGTACCTATTGGAAATGACATTCTTCGAAATATACCGCGCAATGAAGGAATACCGTTTAAAAATGCAATTGTTCAATAATCCGTGCCTAACTGAAGTATTCTTATACACTTATATGATGAATTGTTAATGTAGGCAGCTATATGTATTGTACCTACTATACGTCACTGAATATTGTCATTGATTGTATTATTCAATGATATTGTACATGTACACAAAGGCGATACTATTAATACATTAAACAAATTATAGGGTTTTTAATATAAATTCCGTTACACGTAATAAATTTATTTATCTAGTTCCAACAAATTATTCACGCAACTATTTCGTATATAATCATAACTGAAAAAGAGATAGAAACAATTAAGAACGTTGGCACTACTTACAGGAAATTATGACGTGCAACTGAACTTATATGAAAAGGCAATAGGTATACGCTATTCAAGCCACCAGTCGTTGTGTGTCATATCTTAAAACTTACTAAATCAATGACGTGTAATCAGTGTTGCAAGTGTACATGTTGTCAGACTGATTGCTTATACATATTTTTAGGTTAGGCAATTTAAAACAAATAGGTTAAATGCGTACCGGTGAATTTAACAAAGTAAACAAAATTTTAGTTCGAGATATTTTCGCACTACGTTTTAAATTGTAAATACGTACTGCAAAGTGTGCGACAAGGATAAAATATCGTAGCTAACACTACACGATTAATAACTTTAAATAATACCAACTGTACTACGATGAGATTTTGTCTTTAATTAAATTGAAGTTACTTGCGTACTTAAAATGTAATTAAAGTACCATTATAAAAGAAAAAAATGAAAAAAACGAAGTAAACTGAAGTGACTTAAGCAAACATCATAAAAGTGCATTATAAAAGTGTGCAAAAAGTGCCATCTAAAAAAAGCAAATGTTTTAATTTTAAATATAATGAATTAAAAAGGTAACTTACCACCAAAACTGATGGCACTATTACAAAAAACTTAGGGATAACCTAGAACAATGCATCCCGCTACAACATTCTGCAGGAAGTGAATTAAATAAAGGCTTTCATAATAGCTCCTGTAATTGTCCCCCCCCCCCAAGAAGTTGTCACGCGTTGCGTGGATACAATGATCAGAATTCAATTTTTTTTCAAGAAAGAGAGTTATAACTCTTTATGAAATATTACACCTAAAAAGATATGTTCTAGGAAATGCAAATTAAATTGCCTTTCTCAATTCTACATTTTGATAATTAAAAACTTTTCTAATATTACGCCAAATAAATGAACGATCTTAAATTAATGTATTATTTAATACAACACAAAAAAAAAGGTTGTTACACACCCTCTCCTAAAATTTGGACTCGAAGATCACCAAAGCGGAGATTCCAAACACTAAGCTAATAAATGAAATTATTAAAATTTAAAAAAATACGAGAAATGTTAAGCTAATTAAAATATAAGCAATATGTAAAAAAATAAAAAGGAAATGTACGAATAAGTACAGAAAATACGGTGATGTCGGTCAGGAAAGACCGTCCCAAGCGAACGTATCACGATCACTTGTTGAAGCTGCTTACAGATACCACCAGAGTATTCGATCACAGTCAATGCAACCTAATGTTTCTGTACATTAAGCAAACGTTTGACAGGGTCTGGCACGCCAGTCTCCTAAAAGAAAAGATCCGCAACCTCAACATACCCGGCCTCTTCTCTAAACTCCTATTCTCGTATCTGACTAATCGGCCAGTATGAGTTAAACTAGACAACACCTTTTCCGATTTATTTCAACCCACAGCAGATCGTCTACACTATCTTCGCTTCCCACATTCCCGAAGTTACACAACCCTGTGTAGTCGTTGCGCAGTTTGCGGATGACACTGCCCTCTGGATGATAAGTCGGAACAGCGAAACGGCTTCCCGCTTCATACCCAAAACCCATCGTAACTTTCCCGATTGGGCGAACCGGTGCAGAGTCTTCGTAAATCCTACCAAAACCCAACCAATCCTCTTCCGACAGCCTAACTACCACGAAGATAAATTTTCAAAGCTATCCGACATCACTGTTTCCCTCACCCTCAACCGCGAAAGACTCCCACTCCAACACGAATTCACCTACTTAGGAATCCTCTCCAGTAGAACCCTGAATTGGCTCCCCGATCTTCAATGAACACTAAACAGGATAAGAAACCGAGCAAAACCTACTGGGCATCCTCCGGAGTAGACTCAGAGGTTACCATCTCAAAATACTACAACAGACCTACAAAACATACATACGCCCTGTTATGGATTTCCGAACAGCCATATACGCTAACATAAACCCTAATCACCTCTCCTCTATCGTTTCAGGTACCCTAACGACCTCACAATACACACGCAAGCATACCACTGATCACACACAGAATACAAAGAAACTTTGCACACAAAAGAATTTTCGGCGACACAATCCCAACCAGAGAGATCCTTACCACTCCCTACAACTACCGATTTCCTCAGTTCTCACGTAAAAACTCAAATTAAAATTCGAACACTCCCCGACATCCTAACACAGCTTCGTGACGACCTCCCCAAGAATATAGAAGAGCGCCTAGATAACACTCCATATGCCCTCCGCATCCCTCGCCTATCTGATGACGATCTCGCAAGATACCGGCAAACGAATTAGATTAACCAACCACACGCAGCACGCTACACCCAGTTAAACAACACTTAAACCGATTAACATAATCATTCAATTAAAATCTAAATTTTTTCTTTTTTTTAACGCCAAAAATAACCAGAACTCATGATTGTAAACTATACAATTGCACAAAGCAGCGTAACACCAATAAGAAGGGAATGACCAGGGCTGAAGACGAGAAGGACTCCTGAACAGTCTACGAACAAGATCTACATAAGCTAAAATAAGTAAATACTAACCATAAGCATGAGCATACTAAAACAATGTCAATTCCTACAGTTTCAGCAATCGCACGAATAGTTAACCGTCGATCAGATCGTATCAGATTACCGACTTCTCCAATATTTTCATTCGTTTTTGACGTGGAAGGGCGACCCGGGCGTTAATCATCTTCAACGTCTTCTCGCCCATCTTGGAAACGCTTCAACGACTCAAAAATCCCGCGCATGTGATAAAAATTCATTTAATAATAAAAATAAAATACAATAAAAATAAATAATAAACCTCTTTTAGTAAAAGATAAATTTCAGTAGCGCTTTTTTCAAGTTTTATGTTAAATTTCACGACGATTCGTTGCTCTATTATTACACTTATCATTTTTCCGGCAAAATAAAACAAAAGCTCTTATATAAACGAAGGCCACGGCCAGACCTTCTTCTGTGAAAGCATCAGTCTCTTTATTTTATAGCCACACCTCGTATATACATTGCATTAGTATGGATGAAAAAAACCGTATTTTCTTATTAAGAATGGTACTAAGCAAATTCAATTTTTGGAATATTATTTAATGAATTTTGGTAATTAGAATATATTTTATGCTTTCTTGACGCAAGCATCACGTTAATTTATTTTCTAAATAAATAATGATAAACTTTTATAATAATGCTATAAATAAGTCAAGTCTATGTAAACTACGGTTTAAATAAATAGCCTCACTCAGTTACCTTTGCAAATCATAAGATTTAAAATGCTTTCCAAATTAAGAATCATACTTTTGGCAATATTCTTTACACTTATATTTATCGAAAGTGAACAGACGCCGTCGACAGTTTTCCCAACAATGACGTTCATTCCGTGGTGCTGTATAGTAGTAAACTGTGTATGTATATGTACCTTACCTGAAACTTGTAAACGAAAGTTCGGTACATATTGTGGAGAGTATGTATAAGAATTTCTTATTCTGACTTACTTCTATTAATTCAATATTATTTTAGTACTTGCCGACCACCGTACATTGTGTGCTGCAAAATGGGTGGGTTTAATTAGAAAGCAGTTCCAGTTTACGTTTTCATTATTTTATTTTGTATTGTTGGTACCTACGCAGTTTACAGTAGCAATTTGGTTTAAACATAAATTCTTTTTTCTAATTAGTAAAGATTTGTAGATTGAGATTTATTTCTCCGAATGAATTACAATTAATTAAACATAAAACTACAGTAGTTGATCCTTCTCCACGGTCATTCTTTCTTCTCTATACCTTACTAAGCAACTCAACCTACGCTACACATACGTCCACACGCAGTGCAAATATAAATATCCTGAACATTAATAAATATCACGAACATTATCGTTTACAGGGTGGGTATGCTACTTATGGAACCTCCTACCTTTTGGTTTCTTGCTCGAACTGTCGAATATCAAACTTGAAAATTATCTCTTTTTCTTAGTCTTTGCGTCTACGCGACTTGACAAAAAAATTGACTAGAAGCACTCGAGTAAAGAGTAACAGAAAGAAGTAATATTAATGAAAGTGTAAACTTTCGTTTATAATTAATAATTATACATTGAAACTCGTAGGGTGGGCGAAAAGAAAAGAAAAGAAAAAGTCTAAGAATCGGCCATTTTAAATTCAATATATGTAGTTTTTAAAACGTAACCTCCCAGTATTATTATACATAATTAAAATACTTAGCTTTCTTAGGTTTTTTCAAGTTTTATTTTTATATTTTATATAAATCTATACGTTTCGATAACAATTACATTTATCGTTTTCAGTAGCGGCAATTCTTTAAGAATTGTGTAAGATGTTAGAATAAATTTATGAAATGTGAAAAATATTAAAACGCAAACAAAAGCCTGCTATTAATATAACAGTTTGATACACTATTGCCAACATGGAATCTAATTTTAGTCAAAAATAACAAGATCCTTAATAAATTAAATATTATTAAACTGCCTTGAAGATGACAAATCAAAACCCCCTCTGAAAGTGAAAAAATTCACTATCGAAGAGCAAATTTAACAAAATTTAATTAAATTATGATGTAAGTGTAAAAATGTGAAAAACTTTAATTTCAAATTGATAAAAAACATTTACATATAGAATCTTAGATATCAATTAAAGATCTAGTCAAATCTAACAAAAAAAAATAGTTTAGTTAATAATTGTAAATGTCATTTTACAGTGAAAACACAATATAGTACGTTTAATATGATTTTCAACTTTAATTTTACAACATGAAGCTATTGAGATATATAAACATCCTAATAATTTCAACAGGTTTTACCAATAATATGTTAAGTTACCACAGCACAATAATAATTGAACATATATAGTTCAAATTAGAATTAAAATTAGAATTAATTCGCGTAAATTGACAATTACAATTAACAAAAAACTGTTTTGTTGTTGGATTTGACTAGGTCATTAATGGATATGTGAAGTTTCCATTTTTTAATGCTTTTATCAATTTCAAATTAAAGTATTTCACAACTTTACACTTAAATCATAATTTGATTAAATTTTGTTAAATTTGCTCTTTAATTAAGACATTTTCACTGTTAGCCTTCAACCGTTGGAGAGTGTTCTGATTTCTCATCTTTAAGCAGTATAATAATATTTAATTTTATTAAGGATGTAGTTATTCTTTATGTGGAGTAGAACTCGCTTCAGTTACCACTACAGATTATTTAGCCACAAGTCGGTAATGTAGATTACAACAATTACAATAAAGTACATGTATGCATGATGGTCGTTATTGTGAATCACCCTAGACTCCATACATAATTAATCCACTTTTTCTACTCCTATATACGTAACACACGAATAACGAAGCTCTCCACTATAAGTGTAAATTCTCCATATATATATATATATATATATATATATATATATATATATATATATATATATATATATATATATATATATATATATATATATATATATATATATATATATAGCTATACCAAGCAAACAAAAACCCCGGAAAATATGTGAACTAAATTAAAAAATTTATAGCGGTAAAACGTTCGTCCAATTACCATTAAGAAATCTCCGACCGTACATTCCCAAACGCAAACAATTGACATTTGTCATATGCATTTTGCATTGGCAGGTTATTTTCGTGTTTCTTGAGTATTTATTGTCGATTAGTCTTTATAAAAAGCTTTTTCAAGACTCTTTTTACTGAGTTGTGAGAGAAACGGTATATATTGTGCACATGTATCTTTTAGTATAAAGCTTTAAATAATAAAACGATTATAGAGTTCATAACCTTAAAACAGTACACATGCTTTTTTAAATATCTATTTACATCGATTTTTCAATATTTAGAGTAGTGTACGATTTTGAAATACGTAGCTGCACTTAAATTAAATGAGCATGACAAGTTTTAAAATATCAAATCATGTTGATTTTCAATATTTAGAATTTTTAATTTTGTAGTTACAAGTTATAAATCAATAATAATAAACGATATGTGCTTATTTTTACATAAAATCTTGGACATTATTTTAAATTTTAATTATGCATATGTGTTTTGTTTCTATTGTGAATAACATTACACTTTATTTATGTGAATGTTTTAGATGCTATTATATTATTTACACTTATGATGAAACTGTAGAAAGGTTGTCATTTCAAGTAAATACAAGTTAATCAGATAAAGAGGAAGAAAGTTCTGTAGAAGAATCATTGTAATTTATTAGTCACTTTATATTCAAATGTGATCAGAATGATGTTTTTTCAAGTATTTTACAAATGTTTACAAAACCAAAAATTGTGTAAATTATTTGTAGAAAATGTTATAACTTCAAAACCATCTTATTTGTACTTAAACAATAAATACTTAAAAGTTTTTGGTAATTAATTCAATAACATTTGATGTACCTAACATTAAATAAATAAATTGGTTCACAGAATTTTGAATAAGCAATCCATGCATTTAATTTAAATTTGCCACCTTAATACTTTTTGTATGGAATGTATCTGTTGAAAAACAGCTCCCTCAGGTACGCCCTCTCAGGGCTTTTGTTTGCTTGGTTGAACTGTATATATATATATATATATATATATATATATATATATATATATATATATATATATATATATATATATATATATATATATATACAGTGCCCCTCTAAAGTCCGTTCCCCCTACTAATTTTTGAGCCACCTGGTAGGTATATCACAACGAAATTTGGAGGGCTTAGATAGGAGATGGAAACCTACATGTTTATGGAAAAATTATAGTTATAATTTTTAAAATGGTGGCTGAGCGCCATCTTCAGTTACTTTTTTAAATAGAACACTCCATATATTATTCCATTTTCTAGATCTACTCATACTTGTTAACATATTTCTCTAATACATTTTACTCCTAAATTTGATTGTTTACGAAACATTAACGTTTGAAGAGTGACATTCCGGTTTAAAATGGAGTACGGATTTTAGTTACTTCCGGTAAAACATTTCGCTAACTAATTTTTTTTTATTAATTTGTATTAATGAATCCGACTAATAAAAGGCGTAAAGAGTGTTTATTAAGAATAAACATCACCGCTTACCGGAATAACTAGAAGCTTACGAATATGTCCTGTAAATTCACAATCAAGACAAGTTAGATGGTTTAAAAAAAATTAATTATTTGTGAATAATAACACTTTTATTTAATCCCAACAATTATTTTATCAGTAAGCAAAATGTTATAGTTTAACGTTAATATTTCAAAAATAATCAAATTTAAGAGTAATGTGTATTAGAGACAAATGTTAAGAATGAGCAGATTTCGGAAATGGAATGGATTCTGTTTAAAAAAGTCAAGGTCAAGAAATTATTACATCTTATTACAATTGTCTGGTGATGGTTAACATTTTGTAAAATGGATTCACGTCTTATTGTTGTTTTGAACTATAGGGTACATATATACTCTATTGGTTGCAATAACAGCACTTAATTAGTGGAGTTGATCGGCCTATTTCCACAGTTTATGCTTTTTGAGCACGACGTTTCGGAAGCGGACTCTGCTTCCGTCATCAGGCTTAGTCCTGAGAAGGACTGTTTTCGCACTTGAGTCGAATTCATATGTTATATGTAATTTTTTCCCAAGCACTTGACTACTCTTAGATTCGAACCTGGTACCTTTCACTTACTAGTCTGACACCTTTGCCACTGAGCCACGGATAATATATATATATATATATATATATATATATATATATATATATATATATATATATATATATATATATATATATATATATATATATATATATATATATATTATATATTAAACTTTTCGTGGTCGCGCAGAAGTTTATTGCGCATGTTGCGCAGTAACATCTTGCGAAGGTGTATTGCGCTTAAGCTCTTCGCGCATTATTGGGAGTTCAAGCCGATTTGTTTTATTAACCTAGCATCCACCTCAATTCTTAGGTGTTTTAAAATATGAATTTAGGTAAACTTATATTGATATTGTTATTTAAAGAAACTAAATACCATGTAAGAACATAATGTCACTCCACTAAATTATAATTTTCATTTTAGAAAAGTGAAGGATATAATGAAATAACATTGGAAATACTGTTAATCGATGGTGCAAGAGATTATTTAATACATTGTACATTTAGTAGATTAACAGTGTTAGTGAATTTATTAATTAAATGTAAAACGGAAACTTATGCTGTATCGAATATGACTTATTTCACACTATGCACATTTTAGATTAAACGTTATATTCAGTAAAGCATTATGAGCTTTCTGTTGAAATTGAAGGCGTTTATGTAGTACATAAACAATAAGTTATTAGATAACAACTTTGGATATGACTTAATGGAGCAGTATGTTACATCAATCTTTATGCTATATAGAAGTAAACCAAATATTGAACAAAATGATATATAGCTTATGACTTTAGTTATTTTGAAAAAAATGCAAATAAGTATCTACATACTTTTGGTGCGTTTAGTATTTATAATGTTATTCATTATGCATTATTTCATTATGCATTGTTATATTAATTGAAAAACTAACTTTAAATATGTTAAGATATTCATTATACAGCTGTACTCAGCAATCAAGATAGTTGGAGAGGGGATACCGGCGCTATAGTAGCTTTTAAGGTACTATCCGAAAAAAATATTTGGGCGCTTAATTTTCTTGACGAAATCACAAAACGGTGAGCAAGAATTTGAGGTTAGGATATGTGTTTTGCTGATTTTTTAAAGAAATATTTAACTTCGAAAAATTGGGAAGTAGGTGTTTAATGTGATCATAAATAAAGATGTTTACTTTTTTATTTTATAGGCAAAGAAATAGGATATATCGAAAGTGCAAATCTGGAAGAAAATACAAATGGTAATTAAGCATTCCTTAAAAATTTATTAAGTTACAATTGTTTAACAAGTACATTTTATTTATTAAATTAATTAATTATTGTGTAGGATATTATTGGATAGTGGTTAATAATTTCTTTTGTAATGTATTCTAGATACATTAATTAAATTAATCGGGTGGTGCGACTCTTCTGTAAAACTCTTAATAACGGGTGGTGCGGCTCTTCTGTAAAACTCTTAATATCATTGTACGAAGAATTCAGACCAAAGGTAGGAAAAACAGTAAAATTAAAGACCAAAAAGAAAATGTGGGAAGCTATAGAAATAGAAATGAAAAATCAAGGATATTGTTTTAGTGCGTTACAAATTGAGAATAAATGGAACACTTTAAAAAGAGCTTTCAAGAAGAAAACAGAAAATAATAAAACCAGCAGAGCACATGCAATATACCCTTACGAGAAGTAAGTTTTTGTTGTTGAAGTTGAAGTATAATCATATCAATTGATATGTTGTAGAGAATTAAGTGAATGCATGCTACGAAAGTCGTGGAATTCTTACTTGGATCGAATGATAATGACAAGCACCGACAGGAATTATTAATACAAGTAGATAGTGCACAAGCAAGTAGCAGTTCTAGCCCTAGCCCACAAATGGTGGAAAATAATTCTTCGAATACTGAAACAACATTAAATACCAGAAGAAAGAACTAAGGAATTAAAAAGGAAAAATGATTTAACAATTTAATGTATTGCATATTAATTATAAAACATTCATAATGAATTACATATTTCATCTCTTAAATGCTTTCCATCTTAATAATATAATTATGTACTGCTTTAACATCCCATATGAGTAAGTTCAGTATCTACTCGGCATTCAAAGCAATATTAAAATTTTTTTGTTTTCTACTTAAATGCCCATTGCCTTTATATGGAACAATAAGCCATTTTAAGCAAGGATACTTAATACACCACACCACACTGTATTTAAGATCTACAATTCATTCTGATTAAAAAGTAATTACACTTTTATAGTTTATCGAATGAACTGATGAGTTATTTGTTTGGCAAAGTTTACCAACACAATTTAATTGTTGAGTTATAATCAAAATAAACTGAATACATATTTAAACAATCGGAATGAAATCATATAAAAATCAAAATGTTTAAAATATCAAGGCAAAATTAGTTTATGTTATTTTCTTAATCTGATTCAAGTTCAGAACTTGTGTCATCTTCTGACAAACCAATATTCAATACAAATTCCAAACTTTCCACTACTTCGTCAAATAATCCATCTTTCTCCCACATTTCTTGAGCCAATCGATCCACATGCTTTCAATGTTTTTGCCAATCTAATGCTGTAATTTCAGCAAAATCGTTTCTCACTAGCACTTCGATTTCCTTGGCGCTTTGCTGTACGTTGTTCATTGCGACCTTATGTTTCACCAAACTCCATATGAACTCAATTGGATTAAGATCGCAATGATATGGAGGCAAACGTAACACTGTTTGTCCATGTTTTTTTTTTTAATTTCATCCACATAACATGTTTTAGTGTGATTAAACTGTTTCACCAGTTCTAACAATTCGGCTTTCCGCATATCCTCAGTTGTTGAAACCTCGTTACTTTTAAGCCAATCTCTAATTTCCTGCTTTCTTGTGGCTTGGGTTGGAGGTTTGTTAATTTGAACACTGTGGTACGGTGCATTATCCATAACAACTATCCCTTTTGGAGGCAAATTTGGGATCAGCTGTTTTTCGATCCACTGCATAAAATTCTGATGATTCATGTCATCGTGGTAATCCCCTGATTTACTCTTAGATTTGAAAATTAACAACTCATTTATTAATCCGTATGCACCACCTGCGTGTACAATAAAGTACCGCTGACCAGAACGATCAGCTTTGTATGTACCTGGTTGGTCTTTGACTGCCAGCATTTACTCACCCCATAAGATGGATGAATAAAAGTTTCGTCTAAATACGTGATTGGTTTTTTATTGTCACCGAGAGCACAGTTTTCTCTGCACTATCGTAAATAACGAGAACACCAAGCTACGATATGATTGCGTTCCATGAGCAATTTTCGTCGGTTTTCACATTTCTTAAATTTGAAGCCAATGTTTAACAGATTTCTTCGAATAGTTTCTTGTCCACCAGTATAATTGATCATGTCTTGCATCTTATTCACTAAAATTTTTAACGTCAGCATTTGCTTGTCAACCGTGAACACCTCTTGCACTGTTCTTCTAAATCACACTCATCCATTACTATTTTGTTGGATCCTCCGCTTCTCCTTTTTTTCGAAGGTGAATCGAGTAAATCACCATCAGCTACAGCAGCTTCTTTTCTGATCCTCAAAATAATAGCAACTAATTTCCCAACAGAACTGTATAACATCTTTGATAATGTTTCGAGTCTCAGAATGTATAGTTTTCTTCGTAGTTCCAGCCATACTAGGGATAACCTTAAAACATAAAAATTACATTAAAATTAAGATTTTTATAAAAATTCTTGTACATACTTTTATTTCACAAATAAAACAACCAAAGTCTTCAAAAAAACTGATTTTAACAAACAAGAGTAACACAATAAAAGGATTAAGTAATAAAACGCACGCGGAAAATGTCAGCTGTCAACTGTAAAAATTTACTTTTAACTGTGAATGTACCACATTATAATTCTCAAATATGATTGGACAAATAATTTGGCACGTCAAAAATTTCAAATATATTATTTTAGTTGACATATTTTCCGACTATCTTGTTTGCGGAGTGGAGCTGTAGTTAAGTTATTTTAACTGTCAGTCACAGTCATAAAACAGCAGAAAATTGAATTGACAATTCTGTATTAAGTAAAGCCTCAACTGCCACTACGATTTAGTACTTAGAATATATTGAAAGCAGTGTGTCAACATTAAGACCCATATATGTACACACTGAATCATTGAAAATGAACAGGGCTATGCCACCAGCATTATAGGAGCTAATTTACGTTTTTAGAACGGTCTATACACAGTTGCTGTTACTAAATGGTGTAGTAGTTTGTCACCATTTTCATGTTACGTGATGATTTCATCCTTGTTTATCACCAGGGTTATAGATAATAATAAAGGATAGAGCATAATCCACGGCCTCAAAAGAGTAATAATTTAGCGATTGCCAAAAAGCTAGAATATTTGGCTAAACAGTAAAACTAAATAAAGTAATAAAATACCGTATTTTTTAGAAAAATAATAAATATCTTCAAAGCCATAACAAAATTAAAGAAATTAACAAAAATATCACATGTCAATAGTGGGTGTAAAAGCCGTTCCTTTCTATGACTTCCAGCATTCTGTTGCGCATAGAAGCTACAAGATTTGAACAAAAATTGGTTTCTCGTATTAATTGTGTGGTTGAATAATTCTGCTTGATTTCGCAGAACAACAGCTTCTTGCATGCGTCCTTCCCATTGGCTAACCATTTTTGCTCAAAGGTGTTCTATGGGGTTTAAATCCGGCGAGTTTGCGGCCCATGGCAGAATTTCTATTTCCGGATGGTCTTCAAACCATTCTGCTACAATACGAGCTGTATGCACTGGGCTGTTGTCTTGTACTAAAACAATTGTTTTCATTTCTTCTTCTGGATACAATGCACGTACTGATGGTAACATAACGTAGAACCTCAATGTATCTTTGTCATCGAAAAGAAGGTGGTGGAACCATTTCTAATTCTCTTGGACCAGCAGCAGACATCCATCTCCAAAATCCTAATTGAACTCTCCCACTTTTTCTAACAGGCCTAACGTTCGCTGTGTTATACCGGGTATCGTTTGGACGCCATAAGTGCACAGGACTGTCTTGTGTAGAGTCTGTAAATATTACATTAGACCAATCTCTATTCAAATTTTTCTTACAAAAGTTCAAACGGGCCTCAGCTCGCGCGTTAGTGAGCAACGGTTTCCTTGCTAGGCGTCTATGGTGTATTCCGGATGAATGTAAACGACGGGTATTGTAGAGAGAGAAACCTGAACACCGGTTTCTTCGCGTATGCGAGTAGCTGTAGTAAAAGAATTTCTAGCTGCTGCTACCGTAATTTCTTCATCTTCCTGTACAGTTGTTTTGCGTCTTTTGCCGGGTCTAACAGTTGTAAGAGGTCTATGCCCACCTAACATGTGCCTTTGAACCCATCGTGCAACTTGAGTTCTCTAAAAGATTATTGTGAACAACAATATCCAATAAGTAAAAAAAAGTAAGATTACCGAAAGATTCACGCGCCGGCTTATTTCACTATAAGAAAGGCCCTGCTCTGCCATGCTTATGACCATCTAACCGTTTACCCATGGTAGTAAACTAACGTTTTATTTTTTGACAATAAAATAACGCTTAAGTCATATTTACAGTTTTGTATTTCAAAAACTAATTAAGCATAGCAACCTTTTGAAAAATTATTTATATTGTCATTTTAAAAACATTTTCCCATTATGTGTAAATTAGGTTGCACAGCCCTGTTCATTTTCAATGATTCAGTGTTTATCTAAGCCATTTACTTCAGTAATAAACACCATAGTCCATTATTGTAAACTGAAAAGTTTTTCAATAAATTTCCAGTTTGAAATACAAAAATATATCAGTACCACCTTTAAATTACAGTTTGCAATCAACCCGGATCAAACCTATTGCATACCCAAAAGATCAATTCAAGATAATCTCCATCTTCATCGAAGTGTAATAGACTACGCGAGCAGTGAATCAAACCAATTGGTAGATATATCCCTCGATCAAAAGAAAGTCTTTGACAGAGTATATATATATATATATATATATATATATATATATATTCATAAGTATATCTTGTGGTAGAAAATTTCGGATTTGGTCCTAAAGTTGTAGATGCCATTAAGTTACTGTACACTGACGTTGCAGCAGTTGCTCTAGTGAAGAATAAACCAACAAAGGGTAGAAAGTGGAGTAAGGCAAGGTTGTCCAATGTCAGGACTTCTATTTGCGCTGTGCACAGAACCCCTTCTTCAAGGCTTGAGGAATAAACTAAGCGGTGTAATGGCTCCAAACATCATTAAAAGATTAGCGTTGTCAGCTGATGGAGATGACAACAGCATTTGTCACTCAAGGGAGAGGTTTTTTTATAAAATACCAAGTATCAAGCGCATGCTACTTATTCTGGCGCAACCTTTAATATGGGCAAAACGGAAGGCTTCTGGACAGGAGGTAGAAGGAGAGAAACGACGCCCCACTGAACTGTAAATGACAAATAAATCAATTAAGATCTTCTCATATGACAATAGAACATTAGCCAGGGAACAAGTTCAGGCCCTCAAAGAGCAGCTAACAGAAAAATGCAACAGAAGGAAACCTGTATTTCTACACCTACCGTATCAAGGGCGAGTAACGCTAATAAACAGTTTGATAACACCTAGATTAGCATCAAGTCCAAGTTCTGCCCTTCAGTGATGAAGACCTAAGCACGCTGCAAAACGTACTAGTAAATGCATTCAGGAGAGGCATAAAGCACTGGGTCAAAACAAAACATTTCTTATATCCGTGGGTGAGCTAGGAAGGGTTAACTTGGAAGTTAAACTGCAACTTTTTCGTACAAAGCTAGCAGCCAAATATCTTACAACAGATGAAGAATCTCAGTGGAAAAGTTTATTTCAGCTTGATCTAAGAAGAAGCATTTTGGTTGTCGAAACATAGCAGACATCGTAAACAAATTAATAAGAACACTGACATCAACACAAAAACAAGAACTAGAAGAAAACAAGATGTTAATAAACCATTCCCTAAGGCAAAAGTATGCGCTCTAACTGAAACCGCACAGCCTTGACAGAAAACCTATTGGGTTTAGTATTAATGTACATGGGTATGTATAGATTTAGAGACTGTTACGAAACACAACAGAACGGTGATGGTCTTTTCGTTAAATAAATATTATGATGTAAAAAGCCAGCATCCTTTACTACCGGCCGCCTGAGGGAGGTTGGATGTTTAAGATTACTTATAAATTCAATTTAGTTATGTGGGACAGTACGCTTACCCACCCCGATCGTCTTCATCTCCTACTACAACTCTCTCGGATACAATAAACTATCCGATTGACCTTTTAATATATGCCTCCAGACTCCTCAATGCAGTTATCCTGGGTGATTTCAATACCCGTCAAACCCAATTCGGCGACTCCAGAAGCAATGGCAAACCGCTCCCTCGGCACGTCATGAACTGGATCATCAGGAAAACTTGAATCTATAGTCAACTCTTTCGATCTAGGGACCCGCCTCTCAAAACTGAATAGAATCGACTTAACGCTTTAATCAGGCGAGAAGCAAACAAACACGCCGAAAATCCTGGACCAAAGCTACCTCCAAGTTAGATGATAGAAATGGAAAACTCTTCTGGCAACAGTTCGATACACCTATAGACCGTTTTCCCTCCTGAGCTGTCTCGGAAAATGCTTTGAGCAAATTCTAGCCAGGCAACTCAGGGGTCATCTTGAATTCAATGAATTCGGCTTCCGTCTCAACCAAACGTGTCACGATACCTTGTTGCTTACAGAAACAATCTAGCGACACGCAAACATACCACCCATCACACGCTGAATATAGACATTATAACCTCGAGGCCACTCTATTCACCCGTCTATTCGATGTTGATCTCGCAATATAGCGGTAAACGAATTGGATTAACCACATGCAGTACGCTACACCCAACTAAACAACATGCACACTTAAACCGATTAGCACAAATATTCAAATAAATCTAAATCTTTTTTTTAACACCAAAATTAACCACATGTCGTAATTTTAAACCATACAATTACACAAAACAGCGCAATGACCAGGTCTGAAGAGGAAAAGGACTCCTGAATAGTATACGCACAAGATGCACATAAGCTAAAATAAGTATGTAACTAACCATAAGCATGAGCATACTAACAAGAAAAAATATTCCCGCTCTCATTCCGTCCGCATTGTCGCTCCTAGGGCTAATTACATGGGTCTTTTTGGAGACTCAATCTGTTCATCCTCATTCTCCGTCGAGTCAACTCGACTCAACTCACCTGATTTTATTTCTATACACTGCAGCTTAAATCTGTGGTCACCTACATGTAAGTTAATTATACAACCGTACAATTACGCCAGTAAACTACGCGACGCCGGGGAATATTCCCGACGTAGTCTTTCACTTATTCAATTGGATAGAAAGGTATTTGCCTGAATTCTACCAATCCCCGGGGTATCAATTAAACAGCTCAACGGATCTATGCCCAGAACCTTTTAATTGATATTCTACGCACTTCGTACACAAACTTTCACGAACACGCCTTCACCGGTAAATCAAAAACCGACGTGCAGGAAGCCGACAGATTGAAAGCAACAAGCCTCTCGCAATTAGACCATATTTCGGTAACCCAGTTTCGTGAATTAGGAAAACATTACGTACGACAGTGAGTACTATATTTCCATCGCACCTAGCGTAATTACCAGTTTAAAATAAGTTTCGTTTGAAGCTTACTTCTTAGTAAAAGTCCTGAAACTGCTTTCCTAACCGCTCTCATCGTGAGATATCCAGAGGATGCATAAATCCTGATTTAATACCTTTGTTAAATGACGACTCACGTAAAACGTTCCGTTATCCCGTCAGCCTGTTTATTTGACAGTCCCGAATACCAGAAGGTCCCATAGTTTAAAAATCTTTCGCCGTCCCCAGGCTAGGAGAAAACTTTACTTCTTATAGGAAATCCTGAACCTGTATCCGATCCAGATCGCAAGTCGCGATAACCCAGACTTGAAGGAGTAATCCTTCAAGAATACCGTATCTGTAAAAAGTTGGATTTATCCTGTACCTGATAACCAACCTTTAAACTAAATGTTTCTGAAGGTTTAAATACCACCGCTTTACGCTTCCCCTCACTATGTATACTCAATACGAGAGTATTCATACGTACTTTCCCAGAGTTAAATAATTCTTAAACACCACCAATTCGGTTTTCATTCAAATCTCCGCTAATTACCAAACGTAATTAGAATAGATCTTAATCCACCGTAATTAACATTATCCTGTAAATAGATAGTTAAGAAAGCCATTGTAAATATTAGTTAGTTTCATTTTAATTTTCAGTAATTACATCAAAAAAGTTGAATACATACAATATAAAATACGAATTCTTTTATAAAGTGTAAAGCATAAAATAGTCCCTTTAAAAGTGTTGATTTTCTTTGACCGTAAAGCAGGTATAGAGAAATTGTTCCCCCTACTATCTTATCGTCACGAACATCTGTCCAATACTTTATACCCCGTTACAATAGCTGTATAAAACTATTTGCTTCTACTTGTGGCTACCCAACAGGTCCGGACTGTATATTTTAATATAAATTAAAATAAATAAATTTTCTTTTTTTAATGCAATATATAAATTAAGACCAGTTCTTTTAGGGTATGTAAACATGCAGTTAACAATAATTTCACAGCTCAGGTAACCAGAGACGGAAGCTGCCTGCTGATCCCCGATATCGCCGTTAGACAACAGGGCCCACCAGAACAACCGACCAAACCCCGACCGCTGAAGGAGGTTGGATGTTTAAGATTACTTATAATATCAATTTAGTTATGTTTATTTTTATTCGAATTATTTTCATTTATCTTTTATAGATTAGTCAAGTTAATATTAAGTGTGAATACTTAACTGCTGTACATAATAGGTGTAATATATGTATAAAACCCTCATGAGTTAATTGTTAAGTGTGGACGAACCTGGTAATCAGTGACAACCCCCAGTAAACGAACAACTCCCCTTTTTATAGTATTAAAAACCGATTGAGCTAGACCAAGGCAAATTAAAGTTAAACTTAAATTACAAAGTAAGCAAAGGCAGCTTACATAAACGGCACCTAAACGTGGGGCTCCAAAAATACAGATCACTACCTGAACACACTAACCCATAAACAAGTTATTTTACAGAACTGACCGAGTGGATACATGAGGCCGACCAGCAAATAATATAATTAACATGTATTTTTTTTCAAATATAATAATAATTAATTACATAATGAGTTTACCGAAGAACCCAGAAGACACCGACACGAGGATAGGATGGATCTATCACCTGAAAAAGAGCTTCCTGAAACCACACGGTCGTGCTACCGGAGGAAAGGATGGTATGTATCCTTTACAACAAAATTTTGAATTAATTATTTGTTAATTAATCTGTTTTAAAAAAAACGGTGAGAGTTTTCTAGTTCAGAGTCCCCTCCAGTCTAAGAACCAATCTTGGAGTTAGAATTACCGCCAGAAGCCGTTCCCGCCCTCCGATGTTATCAATAAAACCGCAAGACGCACCACTCCCGCTCACATTCTGTCCGCATTTTTGGTCCGAACGCAGTCCCAAGGTAATTACCATGGGTCTTTTTGAAGACTCAACCTGTTCATCATTCTCCGTTGAGTCAACTGGACTCAGCCCGCCTGAACTTATTTCAATGCACTAGGGTTTACCGCTGCTTAAATCTGTGGTCACCTGCATGTAAGTTAATTATGCAACCGTAAACTCACGCCAGTAAACGACACGACGCCACTTTTTATAGTATTAAAAACCGATTGAGCTAGACCGAGGTAAATTAAAATTGAACTTAAATCACAAAGTAAACAAAGGCAGCTAACAATGATATAATAGAACCACTAAGAAACGAAATGACGCAAGATGAAGTATACTGGGAGGCCTTCGCGAACTATCCCACACTTGCTAGAGAAAATTCAATTTCTTGGAGAATGGCGAAGAACAGACTAGCACACGCAATTTTCTTTAAAGATGTGGAATTACGCAAGAGACCACATGCAGATGGTGTAACGAAAATGCAACAATGCACATCATGATAAAGTGTGGCAAAGTGAGACAAATATGGGAACAGCGGAGCTGTAATTCTCACAATTGACAGGAAGAAGATTGCGCACGATTGATATAACGTCGAATGTGACTCCAAATACCAAAAACGAGACAATCGCTAATTTAGTTTTGAGTATGGCAAAAGCGACTATATAGGTACTGCATATATTTCAAGCAATAAAAGGAACAGAAAATAATTGAAAACACCAAAGAATACTTTGTTAACAGAATGAAATTTCAAATAATCGAAGAATTCATAAGGCTATCAATAATTTAGAACATTTTCAAAGAGTGTGGTGAAAAAATAGTATGTTGGGTATAGTTGACAACGAAGAACTATTCTTTTGATGTAGCTGACATATTTTTATTTTATTTTGGGCGTAAAAGGAGCCGAATTGTAATTATGTTGCTGTATACACACACGCACACGCACACGTACACGTAGCCGCACACGCACACACACGGCGAAACATGACCAAACGTTGTAAGATGAGCTAAAATGTCGATTTAGCGGTAGTGAAAACAAAGTCGATTCACAACCTTCCATACTACATATGTGTATGAAGGTTGGAAGGTAAAAAGAAAAATAACAGAGAAGAAAAACTTATAGATGATCACCTCCATGTTGAATAGTTTATCTTCTAACGCCTCGCAACCTTATTAGCTCTGCAAATATTGTATCCGGAATTTTTAATGGCCTTCTTGTAAAACTAAGGCTACATTGTCTTCATTTTCTACAAATTTTATTCTACACGAACGCTTTTTGTCGGAAACATTACCAGTTTCTTCAAACACGGAAACACGCAAAATTTTTTTTCTAAAAACTTGTTTCCAAGGATATTGCGCACACTTACAATCAGATACGAGATTTTCTTTTCTAAAAATGTATTTTTATTATTGTTTAGGCCACAAAACGTCGAGATGTGTAAAAAAAGTATTTGAAATTTTATAGGTACGTGTATGAGAAGGCAATTGACTAAAAATTATTGCTCGTATTTATTCTACGCCACAATTATTTATACAAGCGTGACACAGTTACCATAGCAACGAAAGTTAAGCAAATCCATATGGAAAGAAACCCCAATCTGCCTACAGCACAATGGTATGTAGATGGAACAAACTGTTACTATATACAAAAACTACAGACATTTCAAACTGGGAACTTACTTTTGAATAACCTTATATTTTAGGCAAAAAAGAGAGTTGTGTATATTGGCTGTCACAAGTCGAAGATCAATTACATCTGGAATTGGATAGTTTAACCTGTAATGAACTGTAAGGTATAACAGGTTTTATTTACAAGTTAGACACAGCTCTACAGAACCTTGGAATATGTGTTAATATACGTGCATCATTTATCAGAAGGAAGAATTGGTGCAACCAGTTGGAAAACAGGTAAAAAATTTTTATCGATTAACCCTAGAAAGGGCGCGCGGCGCAAAAATGACTGCGCGGAATGCTATTTGTAATTCAACTTTCTTTTAGACAGTCCGTCAAGGTCAAGCTATTGTTACATCTATCCCCCCCACCCTGCTCCACTATTCTACCTATTTATAGCCAGTTTCCTCCAAGCCTTTGTACAGGGTAGTGTATTAAACTTATAACGCGGTCATTTTTAGGCCACGCGCCTTGTTTGGTATTCTATTGTGCGGTCGATTTTAGGCCACGCGCCTTAATTTGTATTGTACATTTTTTTAGTTTCACTAGTATAATTTATATTTTAAAGTGTTGTTAAGTTATGATGGATGAACAGGAGCGTCAAAGGTTAGAACGATTGCTGAGAAGTGTGGAAAAAGAAGAGTTGGAAAAATCTCGGGCTGCTGATGAAAAAAAGAGGGACTTCGTAGAAGGTTATTTGATGCTGATAACGAACACGAAAATGACTTAGTGCAAGAAGATGTAATTGAACGAGATGGTTCAGAACAGTCAGAAGACCAGGTGGAACAAAGTAACCATGATAGTGATTCAGAAGTATCTCTTGAAGATATCAGTGATATACAAGTAGAGTTAGAAACAATGGATGTAGAAAACCCTGTTCTTAAACATTACATTCTGGGAAAAGATGGAGAAACTAAATGGTGTCCTCACATGAATGATGCAAACATACGAGGTCGTATCCGTCACCATAATATTATCCGAGCGGAAAGGATTGGTATTAAATTACCTTGTCCAAGGGGTGAGGCGAGAAATGTCAAAACTCCAATCGAAGCTTGGAAGCTTTTTTTCCCAGATGAATTAATAAAAAAGATTGCTGAGTACACTAATATTTGGATTGAAAAAAATAGACCTATGTATGGTAGAGAAAGGGACGCTAAACCAACTGACCAAGTAGAGATCAAAGCAGTTTTTGGTTTGTTGTACCTAGCAGGATCACTTAAATCTTCACGTACAAATCTGGAGGATTTGTGGTCATCCGATGGTTTTGGAATTGAACAATTTCGTGTCACTATGTCGATCAAGCGTTTTAAATTTTTACTTCGTGCTATTAGATTTGATGATATCAGAGACAGAAGACGACGGCAGTATGACAAGCTTGTCCCAATAAGGGAAGTGTTTGAGGACTTTGTAACCCGATGCACGAACTATTACTGTCATAGTCCATACGTAACGCTTGATGAAATGTTAGAGCCATTTCGTGGAAGATGTTCTTTCCGACAATATATTCCAAAGAAACCTGCCAAATACGGGATAAAAATTCAAGCTTTGAGCGACGTCAGAACATTCTATACCTCAAAACTAGAAGTTTACACAGGCAAGCAACCTGAAGGACCATACAACTCCTAACTAATCACCGGTTGACAGTAACGAGCACATTGAGAAAGAATAAGAAAGAAATTCCTCCTAGCTTTATAAATCCAAAAATTAGGAAAGAGAATTCCAGTTTATTTGCATTCCAAGAAGATACAACACTCCTCTCATACGTTCCAAAGAAAATAAATGTGTCCTATTAGTATCAACTTTTCACCATACTGACACGATCGACGAAACTACAGGAGAAAAGTTTAAACCTTTAATGCTTACTTGCTACAACAAGTATGAAGGGGGAGTGGACACTGTAGACCATATGAAAGCTGCATATTCTGTGTCAAGAAAAAGTAACAGATGGCCTCTTACCGTGTTCTTTTCTCTGATGAACATCGGAGGAATAAATGCTTTTGTCATACTTCAAAGCAATGTTCAAGATGCTAGTAACAGAAGATGTTTCCTCAAAAGTGTTACAAAACCTCTGTGTAGAACAAATGACAAGGCGAGCATCCCTGGAAATGCTACCTACATCTCTTCGATCCAGAATCAGGGAATTGATCGGCCAACCCCTTCAGCCTGCAATTGATCCAGAGGGACACGAGCAACCCAAAACCGGAAGATGTCGACTTTGTGGAAGAAAAAAGAATAGAAAGAGCAGTGCAAGATGTTCACAGTGTCGGTATTTTATGTGTAGGGAACACACAACTTTCACTTGTGTCGAATGTGCAGGTCAACTGCAAGATGACACATCATCTGATGACTAATGTGATTAGTGACTTTTATTGGCAGGTATTTTGATTTTTTATTACTAATGTTTTATATTATAATAATAATTTAATATTTTTAAGTAACTATCATTTAGAAATACATTTTACTTAATAGGAAATATAGTTCTAGTTAATAAGTCTACTAGCTAATTGAATTGAACTAGTGATTCATTAACACTTATTATTATATAAATAAGCTATGTATAATTACGTATTTACAATTAAATATCATTTTAAATACATTTTATTTGATTGTAATCACAGTTTTAGTTAATAAACCTCATAACCTTATAAAATACATCGTTAAAAATGTAAAAAAACAAATGCGGTCAATTTTAGGCCACGCGCCTCTGTGTAAAAATGATTAGCGCGCCCTGTCTAGGGTTAATGCGGATGCACTTTACTTCAAAAAATTATATAAAGCACTTGTTAGAGTTGTCAAAAGAAGAAGTTGGATAATCAGGTTAAGAAATTGTTTTTCGTTCTACCAAAATCTATCAAGCAAAATAAGTTATACTAGTGTATAAAAGTGTACTGAGACTACGGTTACACTCTTAACTATATAATTTCTGTATATGAAAAAACGCATATTATACATAAATTTGATTAATGCTGTCCAATTATAGTGTAACTTTACACATGCCATATAGGAAGCGTTAAGGTAACCTCTCCTCATTGCAACATGGTGTTAATAAGCAGCATCGGAATAATCAAATAAATTTAAGTAATGAAGTTTACTTAATAAGATGCTTAAGAAATGGCAATTTAAAAAACTGGCATTCAAAACAAACAACAGTGTTGCATATTCATATCAATCACGCATGCGTCAAAATTGACACGCAATCAGCTGTCGTACGAAATGGCTACTGGCACTCGGTCAGTAGTACATTATTTAAAACTGCTTTTATAACAATCATTCGAATAAATAATATGTGATAAACAAACATTTCAAAAGAAGTAACACTACATCAACAATGAAGTACTGCAATTTTCCCAATACGTGAGTAGAAGTCTCTCATAACAAACAAAAATAGCTTTGTTTATGTTGTACTATCAAACAATTGTACAATTAAGATTGTATTGATTTTTTTAAATGTATGTTTATATTTTATATTTGTAGGCTTTAGAGATAATAATATGAAATACCATCTCAATTAAAGAAAAATGCACAATATATTAAATTAAAATAGAAATTCACTGCCTTTACAACACAAAATAATGACTACCATGATGTATCCCACTCTGACAAAATCGCAGAGTATGCGTTCCAAACGCAAATCTGCTGTGGAATTGTTAGCCGAAAGTAAACCTTTTTATGTTAAATCGGAAACGGTACGTGATACTACACAAGCACAACCTGCACGACCACCACCTACATTTGCAATCGGACATGCAAGTTACATGCGAAGTAAATCGGTTAATGTTGCTGCATCGACTAGTAGTTATAGACCGACAACTCTTCCACAATGTAAGCTATTTTTTTCATTCCTAGATTGAATAAATAGTTACATGATTTACTCAAATCATTAAAAAGTTCTTTTGTTAATTTTAGATATGGCAGTATCACCATCAAGATCATTACCACCATTATCTCATCGTCGTTCGGTATATACAGCGAGTAGTGATTTATTACAAAATAAGTTAAGGCAACTCTTAGATTGTGATAGTGCCGAGGAATTAAGTGTGGAGCACATGGCACCTCTTAGTCCTCCAGCGGAATATGCACAACGTTGTCATAAGAGTTTACCAGATTTGCATTGTAGAGCTGAACCTAGTTCAAATAAAAGTAGCAATAAAAGTCTTTCAAATCGAGATAGTGGCGGATCTAGTGGGCATTATACTCAAAGAAGCGAACCTGCTCCTCCTCCAAGACAGGTTGGTTAGCCTATATTAGTTACATCTTACATTCTGAAACGATTAAATGAAAGTTTTGTGGTCAATTTTATTTTAATTCATTTTTGCACACATATTTCTACATATATTAACAGATATTAATATTTACACTTTAATAAAATTTACAATTTTTTGAAAGTGGTACGTTAGTTTCAAAGAATTTTGCTATTTATAGTAATTATCTGGCCATGGAATCTAAATTATTATGGTTTTTAAATTTTTCTATAATCAAATGTTTTAATTTAATTTTAATACAGAATATTAAATTTTACTTTCTCTCAAAGCAAACTCACTGAATTTTTCTACAAGAGAAAGTGTCACTTGTTTAAGATTATTAAATTGATTTGAAATTTGAATGTTGTTTAAACAAGCGATTCACATTAATATAGATAAATAATACACGTTTTGTAGCAAAATTAAAATGAAAATTTTTACAAAAGGGTCTTTTAAAAACACTGTAATGAATGTGATAATAAAATTAAATAAAACCATTGAGTAAAAAATTTTCAGTCAACGATAAAACCTAATATCTTCTAAGCTTGGGTCTGTAAACCATTCCCATTGTTGTACTCAAATCTGCATGCTTTTACAAATGTCTAAATCAGACATTGGCATCATATTGCTTAGTGTGTTATTTTTGTTCATTCATGACATACAAGTCATCAAATTCTTATAACTAACATTAACAGACATCACTTTAAATGCTTCAATGCAAAACATGCAACTAGAATAGGCTTGAAAGTGTATAGATATTTTTTTATTTTCTGTTTATAATACATACTAGGGCCACTGCTAAAATTTGTGAAAAATGTAAAAAATGCACACATGTTAAGTAAAACATTTTGTTTTTCAAAATATTCTCCCTTAAGATCTGTATAATTTTGCATTCGGTAAAACCACTCTGAGAGAGGAACCTCCAAACCAAGTACTTTAAAAGCTTCAACGGCTTCTTCAGACCACACATTTTTTTTTTATGTTTTTGAACAAAAAAAGTCATTGGGAGACAGATCAGGCAAATAAGGGCAATGAGTCATTAATTTGATATTTTGACTAGCAAAAAATTCTGTAGTTTGTCGTGCTGTGTGTGCACTTGCATTGTCTTGATGCAGAATGATTCGCTTATTTATATTGTTTTCTCTAATTTTACCGATCACCTGGGGGAGACAAATTGAAGTATACCAATCAGCAGTAACTGTTCTTCGATCCTCCAATGGTACAGTTGCAACATGGCAGGTTTTTTCGAAAAAACAAGCAATCGTTTTCTTTTAAATGCTTCAGAGCGCACCACTTTTGTTGGTTTAGGTTCATTTTGGGACACCCATACAGATAATTGCTGTTTAGTTTCAGGCTCATATGAATATGTCCATGTTACGTCACCTGTTACAATGTAATATACAGAATTTGAATGAACATGGTCAACATTTTTAAGCATTTCCTTGCACCACTTGACACATGCTTTGTTTTGAGCGTCGGTCAAATTGTGAGGAATGCAATGACTACAAAGCTTCCTGACGTTTAAATGTTGTTTCAAAATGGTATGTATTTGTTGTGCTGCAATGTCTAGGATGTCTGTAATCTCACTGTATGTTGCGTGTCCATCTTCCATGTATGAATTCTGAGAACCATTTGTAGACCATGGTTTTATGGTTTTAAATAGCACTTCATTACCAAACAACAACCTTTGATTTTTCACGGCACAAATAGTGAATCAGTCAGATAGAACCGTAGTGGTGAAGTCCAAACAGAAAAGGGAACCACAATAATTTATTTAGGGGAAAAGGAACGGGATGCCACACATGAATACGTGGTTGCCTTTATCTTAACGGCGAAAGCAAAAAGATCATTGCTAGAATGGGAAGCGAGTTCCGAAAGAATTATTACAGCACGTTTCATAGCTAAATTCTTCAACATCACGATAGTCAATACCTACACACCAACAGATACCGCAAACTATGACATAACAATTGAATATTACGAGGAACTACAATCAATATACGACAAACTACGATGCAACCATACACCGTCATTATCATACTAATGGGAGATTTAAACGCAAAAATCGGAAACGAAAATGAAGCGAATGAAGAAATTATGGGGAGAGGAGGAATAGGTAAAATAAACGAAAATGGAAAAATGTTCCTAGACTTTTGCTCTATGAATATCTTAGTGATTGGGGGTAGTATCTTCCCGCACAAATGAATATACAAAGTTATGTGGATCGGGAGGAAACCCACAGAGCCAAATTGATCACATAGCAATTGGGAAAAGACTCAAAAGTTGCCTTATGGATGTAGGAGTCATGCGCGATGCAGACGTAGGAACCGACCATTTCTTGGTAAGGGCGAAATTAAAATCAAATTAAACTACAAAATAAGTCAGAGAAGAGTATATTATAACACCCAACTGCTGCAAGAAGAGGAGACAAGAATAGCTTATAATAAGGGTCTTGAAGAAAGATTTGAAAAATAACCAGGTTTCGGAGATCTAAACATACAGGTAATATGGGAAAAATTCAAAAACATATTAAGCAACACGGCAAGACAAATAATTTGAATAAGAAGAAAAATCGATAAATCTTGGTTAACCAAAAATACGCTAAAACTAATAGATGAGAGAAATAAAGTTAAACAGAAAATACTAACAATCAAATCTCAAGAAAAGGAAACAAATCTTGAAAAAATATACTAGAGCATTGACAAACAAATAAAGAAAAGTGCAAGGAAAGACAAAAAGAAGCAACAAGAAGAATTATTACTATCCGAAGCAGATACTGCTGCCAGATCAGTAACAATGAACAATGTTAGGGATAAAAACGGAATACTACTTACATCTCAAGAAGATATCACTAAGAGATGTATGGAATACTTCAGAGAAACTTATAAGGACGAAACAATCACGAACATAACATTGGCAAATAGCGAGGGAGGAGAAAGAGAAGAACTAAACATAAGTACAAATGAGATCTCAAAGGAAGAGATGGAGCAAGCGATAAAACTAAAGAGGAACAAAGCGGCTGGTTTGGATGATATAACAGGGGAGTTACTACAAGCAGGGATAGGAACGAACACTTTTTTTTTGCACCTCCTAATGAACAAAATATGGAAGGAAGAAAGAATACCTGAAGAATGGACAACAGGGTTGATTATTAAAATTCCCAAAAGAGGAGATAAAACGGGGTTTGGTAACCGGAGAGCTATAGCCATTCTAAACACTACCAGTAAAATTTTAACAGGAATCATATTAGAACGATTAAAAGAAGTAACTCTAGCCGCGATAGGGGAGAACCAAGCGGGTTTTAGACTGAGAAAAGGGTGCATATAATAACTCTAAGGATAATAATAGATGAAAGTAATGAATGGCAAAAGGAAGTATATTTCGGCTTTGTGGACTTCATGAAAGCATTCGAGAAGATACAGAGACGAATACTATGACAGATACTGAAAGAATACGGAATACTAGCAAAGTATATTAGATTAATTAAAACGCTGTATGAAAACTGTATATTGCATAACTGAGCGAAAACAGAGAGCTTAGCAATTGAGTGCGGGGTTAGACAAGGTTGTTTACTCTGACCCCATCTCTTTTCATTATTGGTTATTACTAATGGTCTGGACAATGAAAAAATCACTTGACAACGAAAGGGGCCTAACGTGGAGATACAAAGTTACAGGACCTAGAATACTCAGATGACGTATTCCTTATAACGGAAAATAGATATCACCTACAAAGAAAGTTACATTTATTAGTTGGGATAAATGACAAAAGTTTCAGGATTGGAAATAAACATAAAAAAGACAAACACACGCGGATATCAAGAGAATAGTTTTAAATGGAGAGAGTCTAAATTACCTTGGTAGTATAATAGAGGATCAAGGAGGGTGCCAAGCTGATGTAAAAGCAAGGATTTGCAAAGCACTATGCTCCTTCAAATGATCACAAAGGATCTGGTTGTCAAATGAGCTCTCGAGAAACACGAAGATCTGTATCTTCAAATCCAACATTATCAGTGTGTTGCTTTACAGCTCAGAAACAACATTCCACAATTGTTATTATTTATCATTTCATGATTTTGATTGAGTGTGTCCAGTATGAACATATGTTTTATCCATGTACACAATGGGGCGTTTTGATTCTCGGTAATATTTTATACATTGTATGTATGCAATCTTTAGAGCTTGAATATCGTTCTTTTTTATTAAGTATCCTATTGTTTACAGTTCGACGTCACTAGAAACCGAGTTCTTTTAAAATGATTCTTAATGAGGTACCGATATTCCAGTTTAAATCTGTTTTAAGTCTATCACGTAAAGCACTTGCAGTCACCCGAGCGCCCTCCGTTTTGTGAAGGTATAGATAAACTTTTGGAAAATTGGTGTTCTAAATTCGTTACAGGAAATTCATGTGGTCGAAAATTGAGGTTTTCCTTCTTCGACGTTACCTTCGTCTTCTTTAATTATTTTGGACATTTGCATAACAGATACTTTAGTTGCCGCAGATGTCATTGCTTTAAGCTCTTTCAAAGTATGCGAAGGATTATGTTACGGTATAGGCTGGCAGTAAAACGAAATGACAGATAAAATTGGCTATTTGCACGACTAGCCAGCGGTCGGGGTGGGTAAGATGTACTAAATTTCGCGCACAATAGGATAGTTTACCACACCAAGTCAAAATAGGGGTTGAACTTGTCATGAAACCGGAAACGGGCGCCAGAGTATTTGGAATGTCAAAATGTCAATTTTGATAGTTCACAGCTTGCTCAAACTACTCAAATAACTTGCTTACCTATATGTAATCTCCGCAGGCGGGTTTAGGACCAGCAGATCTTTCGCCAACCTGAAAGGCTTCAAAACAAATATTTGCACGCTTAACTAAAATAATAGCGTGCCGCAAAATCAATCACTAATTACAAAAAAACAATAATCTATTGTTGCGTTACGTTACAAAAGTTAAAGCAATTTCACTTCAACAAAAAATTAAAAAAAATAAACGCTTTAAATTCTGTACACAATCGTTTGAAATTTGAATTTCTCAAATCACGTTTAATTATGCTGAAATCATAAAACAAGAAAAAAATGCAATAATTCATCGTCCTTTAAATGTACGTTCTAATTAAATAATCAGTTGAAAAGCTTTCGGCCGTAATAGTTTTATTTAAACCAAACACAATGTAATGATGTTAATTCGAAGAGCGAATTAAAAAAAATCATTAAAAATGCGTGTCGTCAGATGCTGTGGTAATAATAGGTTCACTTTAAAAAAACATGCCCAATCACCTAAATATATGTAATGTGAAAACAATAAATAAAAAAAACATATCAACCATCGAATTGTCGATACAGATATTATGATCTTATCACCTAGCTTATCTCTTACTGGTGAACCGAGCTAGCTCGCGATGACCTCTATTAAAATTTACTACAAATCTGATTTAAATGTCCAAAAGAATAAATGGTTATTTTTCTACAAATAAATAATTACATTTCCTGCTCAAAACGTAGTCATCACACACAATTTCGATGTAAATTCATCAGTGTAAAACAAGAATAAAAAAAACACCTTCACATAAATTAGATAATGAAAATACGGATGGTTACGTCTGTATTGAAATTTTAAGGTAAAAATAAAGAGAAGTTATTCTTAAGAAAAACATACGTATTCAACCGTTTACACAAATTCATAAAAAAATAATACCAATGACATACCATAAATTTATTAGCATTCGTCATTCATCACAAGAAAAAACTCAGAAATGTTACCTTAAATGGAGATGCCTTTTTGTTACGCAGAGGGTAACCTCGACAATACGGTTGATGCTGCCGATGCTTGCAATTCCCAGTATCATACAGCTGGTGACTGCTTCCTTTTGCAGCTTGCGTTTTGGTTCGAATCTCAATTGATCATGTACAGGCCAATGTTTACATTAACCCGATATTCGTTCACTTAATTTTATTCTCGGTAACTATACACCACAAGCGGGATTATTTACAGCGCGTTACTTATTATCTTTACACTAATAATGTACAAGTTTTGAATAATTCTTAATATTTTAAATTACGAAAAGCTTTATTTATTTACAGCAGGTTATCTGATTTTCGGTGAACTGTGAACTTAATGTTTGAAACCTTGAAACGAACATTGTATTTTTCCGCAAAATAAATGCGAAACCTCCAGAGAATGAGGAGAGCACTTGATACTTTAAACAAACACTCAATGCCGTTCTGAATCTCGATATATCCCTAAGGACTAACTGCACGTAACCATAAATAGGCCTCGTGAAGGTTGAACAGTTATATGATCCCTTATTGGATTTTGTGAGGGGATAAGCACCCTATTACGATAGTTCCTTCAACACGGACCTGATTCAACGCCGTTTCTGCGGTAAACTTCGCCATCTTAACGATAAACTGTACGCCTCTAAGTCTATACAACCACTGCTACTAAGAATAATTTCACTTGCGGCCACATTGGTTTTTTTAACCCCTTCCACTCTAATTAGTCAAAAAACTTACATTTTCTACCTACGCGCATTCGCGAATCCAACTCGAAAATCGTCTGGATTGCACTGTCAGCAAGCCTACTTCTACTCGAAATCTTATCTAAGTAATTTGATATATGGTTACTTGGAATTTTCAAGCAAATTAGACTTTAATGCTTTATATTTAAAGTCAAATTCTTTTTGAAGCCAAACTCTTATCAACCGAAATGGTGCCTATCTGGCGGTTAACCAAAACTTTTGCAAAAGATGTACCTTACAAGGTAATATTTGAATACGTTGTTTAATTTAAATTTTATATGGTGCAATCTCAACGTGATTTAACTAAATTCCTCCAATTTAAAATACGAAAACATTTATTTATACAAAACTATCCTTATTTACAAAGACACTAACGAATGTTTCCTCACACTCTAGTAAAAGGGTTTTCCTAAATATCGACACTAAAAATGTAAATCTCATTCTCCTCTTAAATTTTCATTTTTACTTTTCTCAATAACCAAAGCTTCATTTTTGATTTTAGAAAATACAAACAAATCATAAACCTTTTAAATACGTAAACAACAAAAGAAAACGTCGCAATAGAAAAGCTTCTCCAATCATTAATGCGTTATTACTGCCAATTACGAGAACCTATACTATATTCAAGATGTTCGGTACCAACAAATAATTTATAATTCGAAAATTATCGGCAAATCTTGATAATATCATGGACACATGACAATTGTATTTGGCTACGTATCACTTGTCCTCGTTGGTCTAAGGTAGAGCTCATGTTCACAATAGTCTAGTTTTTACTTTAAACTAATTCATAATTTGATAAGGATATGGCTTTTATATTACAATCATAATTGGTGTAAATTAGAAATTAATCAAGTTAGGAAACATAATAATACCGTAATGTTGATTGAGGTTATAAAGGGTAATTTTCGAAATTGTATTAATTGATCAACAGTGGTTAATATAAAATACAATGTATATCATAATTTGTTTAATATGCCAAAAATCTTTCTGCTATAATTAGCGCCGCTACTGTATGTAATTTGAAGCTATTAAAGTACACGATTGTTTGCCGACCGCGTGACGTCATCTGCACGAACCGAAACATTCTTTCTCCGTGAGAACAGTAATATGACCGATGTTTCCTTTTTATTATTTGTTTCAAGATAAGGTGTTGATATGCTCTCAGATTATGCAGTTCACATTTTTTTGTGCAAAATACAACCTTCATTAACGTTGAGAAATTCTTTTCTGTACATTTGTTCACTTTAGTGTAACTTAATGAGTGTATGTAGGGTGGTGTCTACTGTGTGGACAGAGGATTGCTCCTTAACTCAAAACCGATATCAAAACCAATTTTGGTGTAGTAATACATAATCATTGGACCTATATTCTAAAAATATTTAGGTATATACAGGGTGATTGACAAAAATATGCTAACCCAAACCTGTGTTTTTTATGGAACACCCTGTATATTTTTGCATTTTTGGATTTACTGTTACATTTAGGATAAAAGTATAGAAATTTGTATCTCTATCACTAACTGTTCTGCAGATATCGTCACTTTAGTACCAAAATAGAGTTAACTTTGGAACCACGATGCGAGCGTTGTCACCACGATTTTGTAAAGCCGTTTATATCACCGACTGTTAACAATAGTCTACTAACAAACAAACTGGGAAATTTTTCGAAAACATGTAAAGCTATCCAGAATGATTAACTTTCGCGAAATATTGACGCTTTTACGTAAAAATATTCTAAAATACAAATTTACTGTGACGATAGAATTCAACAAAGCAAATCAGGTAGGCTAGCCGCTCGTAATAAAGAGGAACAATTGCATCTATTGTTTTGACGTTTGTATAATCATTAAAATATTGTTCCATTAGTGTGTGAGTTTTTGGGTTTGTTGTTTTGTCAATTTTTGTATAAAATGAATTTTTCCAAAGAAGAAATAGTCGATATGATCTTTATTTACGGCGAAGCTCAAATAAATGCTTTGCTGGCTACCTGTTTGTACTGTGAACGATACCCAGAGAGAAGACAGCCGCGGAAAGAATCATTTATGAATGTAGCTGAGAGATTTATAAATTCTGGAAGTGTGTGTTATCCCAAGCGCGCAAAAACAAGCCCAGATGAAGAAATTGAGTTTCAAGTTGTGGCATCTCTTATAGAAAATCCGAAAATTAGTACCAAAGAGCTAAGTACACACCTAGACCCAAATAGAAATACAGTTCGCAGCTTTATTAAAAAAAACAAATTGCATCCTTATCATATCAAGCAACATCAAGCTTTACTTATAGTGATATAGATTTTCAAAACCCTGAATCTTTCTGCCAAACTAAAGTAAATAACTATCATCACTATTCAGATACTAATCCACACCTCGATGATCAGTTAATGTGTGGGGTGGTATAATCAATTTTAATGTGGTTGACCCTTTTTTCTTTCATGCGGGCCTTACTGGGGAAAGATATTTACAGTTTTTTGGAAAATGATTTACCCGAGCTTTTGGAAAATATCGAGGTAGATAATACTCGTACGATGTGGTTCCAACTGGATGGCGTCCCTCCACATTATGCAATCAACGTTAGGCAATATCTCAATACAAATTATCCGATGAACTGGATAGGACGAGGTGGTGTGCAAAACTGGCCAGACTACATTTCGCGTAAGCTAATCATTCTGTATAGTTTTACATGTTTTCGAAAAATTTCTCAGTTTGTTTGTTAGTAGCCTATTATTAATAGTCGGTGGTATAAACAGATTTACAAAATCGTGGTGCCAACGTGGTTCCAAAGTTAACTCTATTTTGATACTAAAGTGACGATATCTGCAGAACGGTTAGTGATACAAATACAAATTTCTATACTTTTATTCTAAATGTAACAGTGAATCCAAAAATGCAAAAATATACAGGGCGTTCCATTTAAAAAAACAGGTTTGGGTTGGCATATTTTTGTTAATCACCCTGTATATACCTAAATATTTTTAGAATGTAGGTCCAATGATCGTGTATTACCACACCAAAATTGGTTTTGATATCTCTAATAGTTAAGGAGAAATCCTCCGTCTACGCAGTAGACACCCACCCTGTATACAGTGCCTCTCAGTCGTATTCATACACTTCCTTTTTTTTTGTATACTGAAGCATAGTCTTTAAAACTATCTGTAATGAAAAAATGATAATACATGAACCACTGCTAAGTAATGTAATTTTCTAATATAAAGAAGTCTGCACATTTGATTTTATTACAAAACAGCAATAATATAATGTGTATTATAAGATCTCACACTCGTATTCATACATATGAAATGAAATAATGATAACTTTAACTTACATACTATGTACTAACTATTCAAACTAAGATTATTATTTTTCACTAATAACATCCTTTAATCGATTTGGCATGGACAAGACCAATTTTTTTGTAACATCCATTCCGAAATTAGTATTCTTTTTAATTGTTCCACATTTTTAATATCACATTTTTTTAATCTTTTCTTCTCTTCCCAACCCCACTAGCCGCAAAACACCCCCATACCATAACTGATCCTCCCCCGTATTTTACTGTGCTCTGAAGATTTTCTTTGTCTAAACTTTTATTAGCTTTACGCCATACCATTTGTCTTCCATCAGAGTGAAACACATTAAATTTACTTTCATCGGTGAATATGACCCGTCTCCAGAAATCGTAATCACGATTTTTATATTTGTTAGCAAAGTCGAATCTTTTATCTGTTCTTAGCATTAACAAATGGTTTTCTTCTTGCTACACGCCTATTATACCCATTTCTTCGTATAGCTCTACGAATTGTTTCTGTACTTACTTTTTTGCCTAATTCATTTTTTACTTTGTGCACAAGTTTTGGTGCGCTAATTTTTGAATTCTTTTTAATTTCTTTCATAATTTGACGTTCATCATGATCATTGAGCAGTCTTCTATTCAGATTTCGTGGTTTGTTTCCAATCCTCCCATCATTTTTGAAACGGTTTACAATACACTGGTTTGTGGAATGTCTTTTATTTACATTAGCATTTGCTCTTAATGATTCTCCAGCCTGATAATGAAAAATAATGAGTTCGCGCAACTCAAACGACGTTTCTTTTCCTTTTCTGCCCATAGTTCAAATTCAAGCACTCAAGAATGACGTGTGTACATATGTGTCAAATTGTTTTTATAACAACTAAAACAATCACAGTGGACCTTTCACATGTTCTATTTATATTTTCAAGTTTACTTGTTAACATAATTCAAAACCAATTTAATGCTGTATGAATATGACTGAGAGGTGGCTTTTTACGTTTTTATAGTGTTATTATTATTATTTTACATTTCGAAAACACTATATATCATTAATTTTAGCATTATAAAATAGATGTTGTAGCAGTTCTTTGGCATTTTTTTTTTTTGTTAAATTTAGTTTTAAAATTTGCATTATACATTTTACGTAAAATATGTGAAGTGTATGAATATGACTGAGAGACACTGTAATGTTATTTATTCTAATTATAGGGACGACAACTTATATATTTTTATTGATTTGATGTATTTATTGTAGATTGTGATGCTTTAGTAGCAAATAAAAGTTTTAATAACTTATATTTGAATCTATATTTTTTGAAATACAAAAACGTACATGTTTGTGTAAAGTATTCATAGTGGAATGAGTGTACGCATATGCAGGGCAACTTTTCAGGTTAAGGTATTTATATAAAATTGGAACTAATAAAAGCAATCTAGCGCTCGCTCACATTAAAAATTAGGCTTGGGCAGGGTTTGCGCATGCGCAGATCAGCTTTGTGTTTATAAAAATATATTAGTAGTAATTAAATATAGAGGTTGTCAGCGGTAGGGTGTGACATCATTTAATAATGATTTAACAAACGGCAATGGATGCTAGTGAAATACTAATAAGTACAAGGTGCATTCAGTTTCTAATTTGTCTATAAAAATTCAGATGTATGATGTTAACTTACTTGAACTGAATATATTGCTAGCAATGAAAATTCTGAAATCTAACATGTTCGTAATCAATAACTGAGATGTCTATAAGTGCAATAGCTTGTAACACCACAATTTTGACTCGACAAGCTGTGCACAAGAGGTGGATTTTTTTAAATAAAGCAAACATGCAATCAAAAAAAGTCTCTGAAATTATTTATGGTGCCGAGCAGACGGAAATCAGAATGGGAGCAAAAATACATATGATTATCAAAGCAGTAGATAACACATCCAAGATACATTCGACAAACTTCGTGGTTGCCCGAGATCTATTTACCTGTTAAACGCAGCCCTGTCTTTGGTAAGTATAATTTTAATTTTTTTATTTTGTATTTATCATATTCTCATTTTATTTCAGGCCCAGACAGCCTGTTCTATTGATGAATAATAGCAGAAACCTTACTTTATTATTTCTTAGCTGCAAAACTACAGATGGCTATAACACACACCAAGTGTCAATGGAGTTATTAGATGGAATTCAAACTGCTTATACCACAGTAATTGGCCTTTTTATGGTTAAACCGATACCCAATATATGTATTTGATAGCAGATAATTTGTAAATAACTAGTTTATCTATAACCAAATATATTATAATAAAAACTGTAAAGCATGAGGAATAAACGTCACCTTCAGTTGCACAATTTTAAATGTAGAACACTGCCATTTCGTTTGTCCATGATAACTAGTATACATAAATTAACGACAGAGTGTCCGGAAATATTATAATAAACACAACTATATTGTAACTTGTGTAATCCTTCCAAATCCACGATTTTTTTTATACAGAGTTAATTTATTCTGACAATCAACTAAACTGTTTATTATATTAACACATATAATAATATATTCAGTAATAAAAATGTATTAATATTTAACCATGTTTACAGTGCTATGGGAAAATTATTCCTATATCTGACAATTCTTTGCTATATCTGAACTTCATTACCCAATAAATTAATAGCTTCCTAAAAAATTTTGGGCACAAACGGTTAATTAAAATAATCATTGTTTTTTAATAATTCCAACGAAGAATTGGCGCTCAAGTATAAAAAAAATTACTTCTGTTTTTTACTTTCTTATGTATGAAGGGCCCATAAGTAAAACATTGTTTTCTTGAAAAAAAATTGATCTTGAGTTCTTAACGGATTTACATGTGTTTTGAAAACCATCTAGATTCCAATATCCAATATGAAAATGTAAACTTTCATGATTAAAAATTCATATCTTTTGAGTATTTAAATTGTGTATTTTCTTTATTTATCTTTTGTATAAATTTAAACGTTTTGATAACAGTTATCGTCCTCAGTAAATTAAAATGTTAAATATTGTGCGTTTGCATATTTCATAAATTTGTTTCAACATCTCTGGTAATTCTTATGATATTACCATTTACGGAGGACAATAACTGTAATTGTTATTGAAATGTTTAAAATTATACAGAAAATAAATAAAGAAAATACACAAATTAGTTACCCAATAGTTCTATTAAACTTTGGTTAAAATCCATTTGCTAAGATACTTTATAAAGGGCATTAAACTATATTTTGTGAATATCTCAAAAACTGCTAACTAAATTGAAATAAATGAAGAGATCATAATTAAGTTTTTTATGAGTTTTTTTAAGGTTAATGAAACATCGCTAAAAAATAAAGAAAGTCCCTAAAATAACTTTTGACTATTATGCATTGAAGTGAATGTCAAACCGAAGATGTTATATATACAGGGTGTCCGAGTAGTTCTCCGTTGTTCAGTGGTGTTATGTCAAACATGTCTTAGCAAATCGTTAACGAAGCAGGCTGGGGTACTCGAAGAAATTATTTTAAAATGTACAGGGTGGTCTAAAGGGCGTGGCACATTTTTGGATTCCTCTATAAATGTACTTTACATTGATATTAAGCTTATTGACTTATTGATAAGGATTTTGAGGGTAGAGACAAAAAAACTTAAATTTTGCAAAATGAAAATTTTTGGCATGTGCGCTATTAGTGTAACCTTTAGTAAAGAATAACATATTTAAATTTTAACTTAAAAAAAACTCAATACCATACATGTTCCATAGTTTAAACCCATTTAGCATATTTTCAAACAATCATTTTGTTTTAAATTTTTTTGTCGGAACTCGTTTCAGATTTAAAATCTATCAAAATTATATAAGGTTTGCGTATCATAAAATTAACTGCAAGCGAGTTATTTTGAAAACTGCCAAAATATTTGTGTAAAAACAATACAAATTTTTGTTTATTGCCCAATTTTGAGTAGGCTGTAATGTGAAAATTCAAAACAACGTTTTTTATTATGAATTTCAGCAAATCGTGCATACTATCCCATTGCAATTTTAACATAAATTCTATTTAATATTCTATCAAAATTTATGTAATGGCTTTAATTAAAGCAGGCGTCTCTGAACATTGTTACAGTTTGTTGCATTTGTTGTCCTACTTTTGTAATATTGTCTTGTACTGAATTAAAATTTTATAATTATCGCCGTAATTTAATTTGTTTCAATCATGGATTATTCTTTCCAAGAATCTCTATGATGTACCATATTGGTGCAAGTGATGGAAATTGCTATGTTGGAACCCACTTATATGCTTAAAAGTTCCCAAATAAGAAACAACCCGATAAAGGTCACTTGAAAATCTGAAAGAAAGGTTTGAATGAAAAGGAAGTGTACTGCATGAAAAAGACCAGAAACAAAAGGGTTCTATGCAAAAACCTTATTGGTAGCATATCCAAATGTTAGTGTTAGAAAATTAGCAAAAGGTTAAATATTGATTATTAATAAGTGTTTAAGTACTAGTAAGTTCCACCCATACCACATCCAATTGTATCAAAAATTGGTTTGAAGATCATTATATACGGAGAGATTTCTGTGAACGGGCTAAAAATAAAGTTATAGAAAATGGTGATTTTTTACAAATACGTATTATTTACTGAGACCCAAAAATTGTTCAGGTTGCAAACTATCAACATAAATGGACATTGAATGTATGAGATGGAATAATAGGCAGGTTGACAGGGCCTATATTTTTGCAATTTCTTCACCAAGATCTACCACTTAATTTGATATTTTCTGGAAAATATCAAAGCTCCAACTCATTTTAGTCTTCAACTTAGACAACACCTTGAAGAATGTTTTCCTGAAAAGTGGATAGGACACAGTTGCCGTAACTAGTTGGCAGCAAAATCCCCTGACTTGACCCCTATGGATTTGTTTGTGGGGAATGTTAAATCTAAAGTGTACTGAGAGGTTATAACAACGAAACAAGACATGATGGAAAGAATCGATCTTCTTTTCCCAATATTAGTCCAGAAATGCTACCAACCGTTCCGTGATCGCATAATAAAATGTTTATTACAAAATGGGAGATATTTTGAGCACTTAATTTTTTCTCATCAAATATTCATTATTCACAGCCTACTTAATTAAATTTGCATTGCTTTAACACGAGTTTCTACAAATGTTCTAAATAACTCACTTCAAGTTAAAACTTTATATCATTTTGATAAAGAATTTAAATCCGAATCGAGTTCTGACAAAAAAATTGCGTTATTCCATTTAAAAAAATTGAGTTATGCATTGTTTGAAAATATAATTCGGTTTCAATTATGTAACACCCTGTATGGTATATTGAGTTTTTAAGTTCAAATTTAAATGCATTATTCTTTGCTAAAGGCTGTACTAAAAGCGTATGTATACCTATTCCAAAAATTTATTTTGTAAAATTCTCACTTTTTAGGTAAGCACTGTAAATTTTAACATAATTTTTTTAAGTGCCCCAATTTGCCTCATTAATGATTTGCTGTCATTTTTGTAACAGATTTGACATAATATATAATTATTATTACTTTTTTACAATACAAACATTGCCTATGTGACATGTGTAATTGATTACATATATTTTGTACATTTAATATAAAAGCAAATATGAATAATTTAAAAATATCCCTATCATGACTGATTAACTCTTGCTCCTATTTACTAATATACCATGATATAGGCTGTCAAATTTAAGGCAATTTATGCAACAGGAAAATTTACTATGCATACTTTTATATGATGGTAAACGTTCAAGGGATTCATTTACTGTGAACTTAAACAGTTAATATATTTTGTATAAACAGAATAAGAAGTATCGCCAAAATCAAAAATACAAACAGCTGTTTATATTGTAGAAGTGCAAAAATTGTGTTAAAACATAAATGATTATACATTTGTTTACTTCTGAATTTGGTTTACATTTTAATATCTTCTTGTGTCCAGGAAACAAGACGTGATTCGGGCTCGAGCACACAACATAGTGGAGGCAGCTCTTATTACTGTTGTCAAGATCAGGATTGTAGGTTAACTCGACAAGGTTATGCACCTGTATCAACGTTTAAAAGACAGAAGTGTTTACGATATAAGAAGGATCGTCCAATTTTACGATCAAAGTCTGATATTAGTGATCGTTATTGGCGGCCTTCTGAACCACCTATTAGTCATTTGGAGCAATTTTTTGAGCAGTTAGGCCTTACAAGTGATAGTTATGAAGATATGTTAAGTAATAGTAGATCTTCGAGTCCGGTGTTCTTTTCTGATGTATCTACAATTGATTCGTGTAGACCTATCGATAATAATGATTATTGCCCTTCATCGTATAGACCTAGTGAACCCCCTTCGATTGTAGAACGTAATGCTCGGATTATTAAATGGCTGTGCAATTGTCGAAAGTCACAAATATCATGAATCTGTGTGTATGAACTGCATTTATTTTTGATGTCTTTGTGTGTTCTCTTTTTATATACAGATACAAATCACTTCTAAGTACAAAGTTTTGTTGTAAAAATTTTCAATGTTATTGAGTTGTTACCGTTAAAAAAAAGATTATATGGGTTCAAAATGCATTTTTTACACTATTCGTTATTTTGTATACATTTGACCTGTTCATTGGTCAAACAGTACCAATTCAATTACAAACATTCCAGGTTGTGCAATTTTTTGAAAAATAATGAATAGTGTGAGAGTATTTGTTATAAAAAAGTACAGTTAATCTGAAAATGTTATCGAATTGTAGTTAAGTTTCAAAATAGTTTATGCATAAATCGCTAATGTGACTTTTTGGAACATTTTGAGTTAATTCTTGTAATTAACATACATCACGTTATTGAGTATGAAGTTTCCATTTACTATGTATTCTGTAGAATTGTTACAATTAGACAAATTGTTAGTATTATACAATAACGAGAATCATGTTAAAATAATTACATTCCCTTAAAAAGTTGTTGCATTTAGTGTGTGTGTTTTGTAACTGCCAAAATGAACAAATTTCAAGAACCAATTTTTAATAAATATTCCAATTGTGTATGTATATTTAACTTACCAAAAAAATGAGACTGAAACAGTATGTGTTCAAATAACGTGATGTATGTTAAATATTTCAGGAGTGGTTTGTGTTCATATCCTATAATATAGCATTTGGTTATTTAATACTTTAAATGATGCTTAAAATTCTCATTCTAGAGTAATATTAGCAGTATTGTGTATTTACATTTTTATAAATATTTGATCAATATGTTTAATAATGTAACTTAAAAACAATTTACTCATGTTTTTTCTCAGATGTCTCGAATATGATAGAATATTAATGTAAAATGTAAATACATTTGTAGTATTTAGATCCCATTTAATGGAGTGCTGTTAGTTACGATGCAGTGCGTCTACGTCTAGTCTGTACTTAACTCTGTTTCTATATGCAGCGTAGCTATGTTTAATCACTGATTTTTAAATATATATAAATATACATATATATTCATATTATATATCATGCAAAATGAAGAGTTTCATTTATGCTTAACTCATGTTGTTTATGTTTATATCTTGCCATCAATAATAACACAATAGAAGATTTGGCATGGGATAAGGGAGGGTTAGCAGCTGTAATGTTGCCCGAAGATGACAACTCTACATGTGAGAAGTTCTTTAAGGGTGAGCTTGGATGAGGTGAGATTGCGGGCCAGGGATGTGGGTGAGTTTGTAGCCTTGGAGGTGATGCGAACGGCCTTGCTCACATATGGCAGATCGATCGCACCCAGGATCTCTTTGACTAGGATATCCTTCTCTACGTGGCGAATCACGCAGGAAAAGGAGGGAGATCTAGGGGTGGCGTTGGAGGGACGAGGATCGGGGAGTTGGGACATGGTAACGGTTTATGTGCAGGTTTTGTGGAGGTGGTGGAGCGTGTTGAGATGTAGCAGTGTGTTGATGTGGTGGAAATAGAGGAGGCGTTTGAGTGTGAACGGGGCGTGTTCGTGAAGATGGTGGCGAGGCGATGGTGTGTGCGAAGGTTGGTGTAGGTGGACAGGCGGCGTCGGGGGTTGGAAATACAACCGTAAGTGTTGCACGGTGGCGACCGTGCTTCACCATCGCGACTGTTGTTAGTAAGAAGAATAAAGGAAAACAAAAAAAGAGAATTGATTTAACGGAAGGCCGGGTCTGCGCCGAGGTGCAGCCTAACACAAAAAAGACTTGGAAATTAGAGACCCAATAGAAACAAATGTTAAAATACAATAATAAATTTAAAATTAATACAACATTTTTTTGTTGCTGCTGCCCGACGTCGATCCTAGTGTTGGCGGTGTCCTGGATTCTTCTTTTATTCTTGTTTTCTTGCTGTCTGTCCTGCGGCTCCTGCTTGCGGTGGTTCTTCTTCTTGATGACCGCTTCTTCGTATTATCTGTATGCAAGCAGTGGCAGATCTAACTCCGAAGCGGTGAGGATCACTATCCCCGTACCGTTGAGCGTGGAAACGTAAAGTTCTTTTTTTTTAAATTAATTAGCTTACGCTACGTACGATGTTACTAGTTCGGTTCCCAGGTTTGGGAGTGATATTATAAAACAATCTACACTAATATCACCAATATTTTTTATAGGAATATCTTGTCAGTCTGTTTCATTAATGCGAGCACAGTGAGTCCTTGGAATCCGTCTTCATTCCATCATTACGAAGCTCGCTCTATATCTCTTTCATCAAAATTGTTTTCCCTTTCTAGTTCTTTTCTTGAATTAGAAGGTCCAGGTTGGTTTTTTTTTTAATTAGGTGGTCCAGGTTGTGGATTGTTATTCAAATTCTCAATGCAAATTACCTTTCAGAGTGGAATATCTATTTTTTTTACTTATTTATTGTTTGGAATCCCAGGCGTAGCTGTGTTTCTTCCCATAATATTGTCGAATGTTTGTTGCAATGCATCATCATCATGGCCAATTGATCATCTCCTTGGAACCACTTTTTGTAACACTCGGTCTGGCACAAGACTACAACCTGCAAAACCAGACTTTATATTGTTCATATTGTTTGGCCTTGCATTGAATAAGCAAGGAAACTCAGTTTTTGGCACCACACCTCTAAACTTTTTCTTCTATTGTGTGAGAATATTCCGCCAGATTAATTTGAGGGACGGTGGTTGGAGGGAAAATGCAAATGAAATTTTGTGTTCCCCACATGTTTGTATAACTTTTTTGGAAAGGTGACTTTGTAAATTATCGCCTATCAAAATTTCTTTGTCTTCTTTTGTACTTACAAAAATATTTCAGAGCAACTTTGAAAAACCAGTTTCCAAAAATAGGCCCATCAGACCATCCATTTTTAGATCTACTATACATTGTGTGTTCAATCCATTCTGATAGATAGACAATGGTGAAAGTTCTCCTAGCAGCAAACATTACGGATGTTGAAGATTTTGAATTGTCTAATACTCTTCAAGCGTGTTTTCCTTTTTTCACAAACACTTTTTGATTCTTTGGGTCATCCTTGAAATTGCTCTCGTCGTAGTTTATAATATTTTCCGGTAAAACATCTCTTAATGTTTCCTCTGTTTGGTCAAAGTATTGGTTGTTGACATCTTCATCAACTTCGGCTTTGGATCTCTTTATATTCTCTGCATTCCTTTGAGTTAACGTATAATGGCGCTTCAGGAAAGATTCGACCCAGTTGTTGCTAGGAAAGTTTTCTTTAAAACACCTAATTATTACTCTTTCGTGGTGTAGATATGACTGCACAAACTCTGTTATATGCCTTTCTTCGATTTTGCTTAATGCAGAAAGTCTCCCCAATACTTCAGGATACTTCCCTCTATATTTGCTGTATATATGTATACAGTGGTTTTAGGAACGAACATTAAAGCGGGTAGCAGCTTGCCCAAAGGATAAACGATTGTTCACTACCTCTGCCAAGGCTAATTGAGTATTTTGTGCATCACAATTTCTTCGAATGGCCTTTCCAGGAATATGTTTTATGTTTTTTAGGTACCGTTCCATATATCCCTAAAAAAGCACTTTTTCGAAAAAACTAAAAAAAAATGTTTGGGGCGACTGTTTAGGTTATGTATTAAAAATAAATTCTTGACGCATATATGGTATCTCTGTCGTATAAAAATTGCAGAGGACATTCTTTGAGTTTCGTAAAACAGCTAAAATTTACCGTATTTTTCAACTAAGTTTTTGCAAAAACCATTGGGCAGAATTTACGCACAATATATATATATATATATATATATATATATATATAACCCCTGTTGTTCTGTATTTTTTTTTTTTATGACTGGACCTGAACAGGCTAAATAAGGCCTATCGTGCTAAAGCACTCAGGAACACTTAGGAGGATGGATAGAGGGATAATGAATTGCCAATAGATGCCTATGAACAGCTACCTTAAATTTTCTCATATCATAAGTGAGAGGAAAACAGGAACTAGGGAGATCATTCCAGAGTTTAGAAGCCGTGTAGAAAAATGTGGATTGCGCCCATTTGGTACGACAAGTGAAGATTTGTACTGCATACTGATGATGTGAATGAGCGAACCGAGTGTTTCTCGCAAAGATAGCCGGAGATGGTATCAAAGAATGTAATTCACCAGCACAATAGCCGTTGTAATAACGATAATACAAAGAAAGAACTGAAACCATCCTTCTATGCTCAAGGGACTGTATGTGAGAAGTTAAGGACGGGTCATTTATAAGCCTAATCGCTCTCTTTTGAATACGATCAACGATATCGAGAGCGTATTGGGGAGCACTAACCCAAAGGTGAGAATTATATTCCAGATGAGGCCGAATTTGGGCCTTATACAGCAGAAGGAGTTGTCGAGAGGTAAAGTACTGCTTAGATCTGTACAAAAAAGCCTATTTTACGAGCAGCTGTTTTGGTAGCTGACAGAAAATGGTCAACCCATGAGAGATTTGAAGATACAGTCATACCCAACAGAGTAATAGAGTCTGAAAACTTAAGAACGGAGCCATTCATACTTACAACAGGAAATGATCGATCTTTTTTGGCGGACATAAGGAACACTGAGTTTTGTTAGCATTAAATTTAACTAGATTATTGCTTCCCCATTCGAGAATACGTTGAATGTCTTTGTTGATTGAATTTGCCATTTCAGCTTTAATTTCTTGATTTGACATAGAAGGTGGATTATCACTATGAGTAGACTGAGATGAACTACAGTGAAGAGTGCTATCGTCAGCAAAGCAATGGATGGGGTTAGTTGTTGAAGAAATAAGGTCGTTTATGTACAGCAGAAAAAGTGTAGGCGCTATAACGGATCCCTGTGGTACGCCCGCGTTAATGCTAACATCTTTTGCAAAAAAGCCATCAACTACGACACGTATTCGTCTTTTATCAAGGAAACTAGAAACCCAGTTGATGAGCGTATCATTTAACCCAACGAGGTGAGTTTGGCAAGTAAACACTTATGCCAAACTTGGTCAAATGGCTTTGAGATATCTAAAGCGACTACAACTGTTTCACCGGACTGCTCTACTGTATTGTTCCAAACTTGGGTCACATATGAAAGAAGATCGCCTGTTGAACGACTTTGCCTAAACCCATATTGGTGGTCACTAAGGAGTTTGTTAGTTTCAAGGAACGTGAGCAGTTGCTGATTGATGGCTTTTTCCATGATTTTAGACAAAATGGAAGTGATGGCAATTGATCTGTAATTTGAGGGATCGGTCTTATCACCTTTTTGGGAATAGGTTGAACATTTGCTAACTTCCATGATGAAGGAATTCCCAGAAGATATAGAGATCGTATAGAGCTTAGATAGGACTGGTACTAGTTCGGGGGAACATTTCTTTAAGACAATAGCTGGGATACCGTCTGGGCCAGTCGCCTTATTGAGATCAAGTCTACTGATGATCGATTCCAAGAGCTTGTACCGAAAATGAATTGGTTTCATAACGTATGAAGAAGAGTTGACTAGGGGCACATCTTTTCCAGAATCATTGAGACACGAGTTTGATGCAAACAAATCCACAAAAACGTTGGCTTTGTCTACAGAATCAGCAACACCGATCCGTCAATAGATGTCAGGGGGGGAAATGAAGATGTTCGAAAGAGCTCAGAAAATCGGAGACCCAATATTAAGGAGCCCATGGTAAGGGTGGTGGTACCTCCCCGGCTGGCATGGAGTATATTCCAAAACTACGGTACCTACCTACAGAACTGCAGTTTAATCATTTTTAAAAGCATTGCACGTCTTAATTCTATGAGGCCACTATTACACGTCCTTGCCAGACCTTTTTAAGGTATTGCGAGGTATGTAATAGAACGCACGTGTGATGCTGGCCAACTAACATTAAGGGAATTACCCTATTAACAAATTATTATTTACTGTTACTGCAATAATGTTGAAATTGGGAAACATTCGATCAGAATAACAATCCATCAACAGAAAGACTAATCCTCCACGCTTTTAGAATAAGTTCAATTTACAATAATTACAAATTACACTGGTATATCAAAACATATGTCCAAGCATATGGGTAATTCCACATATTTAATCACATTCACTCGAACTACTGTCGTTTTCGTCCGTTTATAATGATCGGAGCTATAAGTGCAATATCTAATTGTTTTTCTCGTTGATACAAATCATTTATTGTTTTTCTCTGTGATGAATAAAACGTTCCCACATTTCAGGGGTTACAATTTGAAGTGCTTCCCTCCACAAGTTGAGGCTGTTTTCAATAGTTCTGCCATCTGTCCCAATTTACGTAGTATGACTCTCTGTGATGCCCCATATTAACTCAATTGAATTCAAAATGCAATGGTAGGGAAGTAATTGTAAAACTGTGTGGCCTTACTGCTCCGCAAGTTGATAAACTGCATTAACTTTCGATTGTTTATTTCTAAACAGAAATAAAATGGAATGAAACAATGCACTAAAAGTTCAGCTTTTCTGAGTATTGTATAGCATTATAGTGTTACCATGTTTGAATATTCGCTTTATTCCACAAGGTGTTCGGCATTTTTATTATCAACGTGTTGTGATACAGTGCATTGTCTAGGACGATTACAGTGGGTTGTTCTAAATTTATTAATAATTGATTTTCGAACCAATGTAAAAGTTTTCACGATTCATTTCTCCACGGTAATCACCAGTACTCCTTTTTTACGCAAATATGAGATCTGCGCCAGAAATGAATCCATTTTCACAGCCCGCGCACGGTACAATGTAGGTACCTACAACGTCAATATGTAATATTTGTATAAGAAATAATAAACCTCACCTTCTGCCATCAATTTTAATGCTTTTAACACGTCTTTTATCATCATCTTGCATGATCTTCTAATTGTGTCATTTTGAAAAATCTAAGTTTAATCTAAGAAAAGAAATTGTTGGGAACCGCTTTCCTTTAACGAATTGTATTTTCTTAAAAAATGGATTCTCTTTCGGACAATCTCGGGTAAATCATTAATCCGCGGCGTGGTTAATCTTTTAGCATTTAAAACCTATTTCTTGTAATAATGCATACAAGGATGTTTTTCAGCCTTCAAAAATTTGTCTGGCTTAGAGTTTGGCATGGATAGTTGTTAATGTTACATGCTCCTCTTAAAATACAAATAAACAGGTATAAATACTTTACCACAATTGAATACATCCCGTATATTGCCTCACGGATCGATGTGGCATTTAAGGAATTTGTGTCCAATACTTTTTTATTTCGGCAAAGTTTTCTTTCCGGAGAAACGAGGGTTTTATTCAGTTTGACTGCTTGACAAGGCCTATTCACCGTCGAAATATTTAACTTCAACGCTGCTGCGACCCGTAGCAAATTAATAGAATTTGTTTCAAAAGTAATGGTAAGTTCATATTCACCTCTCAAATAGAACGTAATGGTAATAAAGGACCGCCATTATCTCGTTTTCGTGCAAAATATTGTATTAACGAAGCTATCAGCTCCTTGGCTTTACTATCTAAACGGAGAATAGGCAAGTAAATGTAAATGCAAAAACGCCTGACAACGCAACAGCACGATACAACTGTGGAAATAGGCCGATCAATTCCACTAATAGGCGAACTGTGGAAATAGGCCGATCAACTCCACTAATAGGAAACCACAAACTGTGGAAATAGGCCGATCAACTCCACTAATAGGAAACCACAGTTAAAACTGTGGAAATAGGCCGATCAACTCCACTAATAGGAAACCACAGTTACAAAACTGTGGAATAGGCCTATCAACTTCACTAATAGGAAACCACATTTACGAAAACTGTGGAAATAGGCCGATTAACTCCACTAATAGGAAACCACAGTTACAAAACACTTATAATACAGAAGCATGATACAATTAACAACGTTAATTTTGTTCTGAAAAGAACAAGAGGGAGAATGAATATAAGTGGAAAATTGGGGATCATATAAACAAAATTAACTGTCAGCAGCTGTCGAAAAACGTTTGGCATGAATGTTAGTACCTTACAATATAAAATACTAGGAAGGAGTTTTTGTCATTTGTATGTGCGTCCGGGATGGGTGTTGCATATGGCGGTTAATAACACATAATACATAATAATGAATATATACATATTTTAAATTATTTAATGTTTAGAACATATTTTTAAGCTACGATATAACTAGTCAGGCATTTATTCAAAAAAATATTTACACTTTCTGATACAATAAAGTTAAAAATATAAATTATAACATTATTAAAGTTAAATCTAGTAGAAAAATGATCGTTACGCCGATGAATTCAAACCATAACCTAAATTGAATCTTGTATTATGTAATATTCAATACAACACTACTTAATGTGCGCAACGTTATTATAAACACTTGATTATTACCAGTAATTATTATACAGGATACTTTAAAACAATTCAAAATATTCAAAACACTTTTGCAAACACCACTTTCTGGGACCAAACCACAGATGTCGCAACTTTTAAATACGGTATATAGCTCAACGTTTCTGGTATTTTATATTCTAAGCTTAGTACAGTATACGAATTTGCCAACTTTTTCCACTAAAAAGTAACTAGATCTTAAAGAAGCCAAATAACCAAATACTTGTTTTAAATTGGCATGGCATTTGATTCCGTTAATGACGTGTAACGCTTTACAAAATGAACAATAGTATATTGAGTATCAAGAACAGTAAGGGACGTTTACTGGTCGATGAGCGAAGCCTCCAATTTGGCCGGAGACCGGTACAACCCTTAGTGCTCCTGATACTCATACTGTTTTTTGCACGATTGTATTGAATTTACCATAATTAAAATTGTTTAATTTCTACTAAATAACCGCAAAGTCAAAAATGACGTTTAAATAGAAATGTCTAAACTTTTTGTTCTTATTGTTGTGAAGTATAGTACCTATATATAATTTTACGTTGGTAAGTAAAAGACGTCGGTAAGTAAAATCTTACTGACGAGTTGGATATCGTAACCAGTAAACATATTCTACTGTCTTGGAAACGGGTATGGTAAATAAACGAAAAAGTGCAATCGTGCAAAAAGTAAATTAAGGTATTAAGTATTAGTGCTAAATTTATCAATTATTGCAACATTTTTGATCAATGTAAACAAAAATATTCATTTTTGGTCGAGTATCATCTTCCGAAGTTATTTACTTTTAAAAAATATCTGGTGTGAAACAACACACGATCTTATAACCTACAAAATAGAAATTAAAAGAAATAAAATAATTTTGTACGAAGTCGTCAGTGAAGTATTCCAAAATCATCATTAAAATTCACCAGAAATATGTGAATGAAGTGAACAATTATCCTACATAATATTGAAAAGTTCGTGCGATTTTTAGGTTAGTCACCATCAAACTCGTCAAATTAAAGAGTTACATTCAAGGTAGGTAACGCTCTTTTAATTGAACCTTATATCAAAATAGCACCACAAGCAGTTATTACAAATAAGTTCAATCATTTGTTGATAGTGTGAATAAAACTCAGGTTTAATTATAATCACTTAAAGTCATTTTTTCTGGAAAGAAAACAGAGTGTACATTATTTACCAAACTTTACATGGGTTTTACCCTTTGATTATATATAACTACTGGATGTAGCCAAGGCCTATTACTTTACAATGATCGGGTTGAAGCTTAATTGTGAAATAGAAATAGAATACATTGGTATTGATGAGAGAGATGGATACAAAGTTTGTACTAAAGAACAACACACAAGCTTATGATGCTTGGTTAGCTTCCATTGATGATTTGAGGTTATATTTGTTAACGAAAACTGTAGTGTTTTGTCGTATTTAATTAAAAACTTAAAAATGTTTTGCTACATTTGTAAAGATATTGAACATTACTTGCAATGCACTGTCTATCTTTTTTTTAGCGTCACGTTTTATACATCCAGTAGTGATACATAATTAAAGGTTTTACCTTATTAAAGCTAGTAACAAAATACTTTCAAATTTCCATTGCAATGTCGTAAAGGCACGAATACGTGTTGATAAAATCTAACCCAAGTATAATATACTCTAATAATGTTCACTAATTAACTATGAAATATCTCAACACTATATATACTAACACTACAATAAGTCAATCGCGATTTTTTCTGGAGAACACTAAAAAATCACAGAAAACATGTAAATTCCTATGAAACACTAACACAAGTTGTCCAAGATCAGATGTTAGAGGCGGAGCTTGTGACGTATGCCTAATTATTAATTATTTATGGAGTGACAAGCAACACAATTTAATTGTAACAAAGAGTAAGTAGATACAATTGCCCTTCTATACTAAACACTATTTTTTTTTTAATTAGTTACACAGCTGATGCAAACAAAATGTCAGATAATGGCGAAGATGAAATAATATGTACGCCGCCAGATTTAAAGGAAGCGAAATCTCATGCTGTGGCAGATTCGTTGCCCCACAAGTCTGCCTATCTAGGTATATAAACAGAAATATGAAATATTTCGGTCATGGTGCGAAAATCATAGTGTAAAAATGTGATTGTTGCATATTTCTTTGAAAAAGGAAAAAAATACAAATCGTCAAGACTTTGGAGTACATATTCGATGCTAAAATCTTAGGTATAATATTGATATACCAAAATTTCCAAAATTGATAGAGTTTAAAAAAGAACACAGGATACAAACCAAAAAAGTCGAACATACTAAAGATGATGTAAACAACTTTTTGACTGAAGCACCAAATCGAAACTATCTCATGTGGAAGGTAGTGAATTAAATTTAATTTAACGTTGATACTAACCTGCTTATTTTTTAAACATGCTTAATTTTTGAAGTTGTCGTTGCCTATCGTATGGACGAATTTAAAAAAATGGCTATATATGTTGTAAAAGATAAAGAAAACATACTAATAATTACTATACCCGATTCTAAGACGGGAAAAAGTCGAACTTTTACTGTGACATGCAAAATGTGTGAAGATTTAAACCCAATATACATACAGGCTGTTAGGTAAACATGCGGCAAAAATTGATATTTATTGGATATTACTTGGCCTATTCGAAGAATATTTTGTCCTATGATGATTTTTGAAAACCCCTGTGTTTTGAAGATACAGAGTGAACAAAATTTGCGCCAGTAACATTTTATTATCAAAAAGTATATGTAAAGTTGCTCAATCTACCATAAATGTTTGAAATGACTACCTCCAGCCTGGACACAAGCATACGATCTTCTCGTCATTTGCTGCCGAACTCTTTCAAACACACCAGGGTTGTTTCTAATTGAGGTACACCCAGTAATTATCCGATTTCGCAAGTCGTCCAATTTCTCGAAATTCTACCTTAGGAATGTTTTTGCCGTTAAATTACGCGTCGTATCAAAAAATTGCATAGATTATAATTAATCGATACCTATGTTTAAGGTCTATATCTAGGTATTTTATATTTTTCAAATATGCAGGTATTTGATAAAAACCAAAAACTGAACTTAATAAACCCTCTCCACCTCTGAATTTCTCCCAAAATCTAATCAGCTCTAAACCAAATGAAAACAAGCTGAAATACAACATTTTAAGTACGTACGAATTTTCGTTCTGGAGTTATCATGAATACTAACATACATCCATATACACACAGACACACACACACGCACGCGCACACATACACACACACACACACACACACACACACACACACACACACACACACACACTCACTCACTCACTCACTCACTCACCACACACACACACACACACACACACACACACACACACACACATCATGGCCGATCTTGATAAAAGTTGTAAATTGAGATAATAAGTCGGTTTAGCGATAGTGAAAAAAAAGCGATTGCAACAAATATCGAATATGGTTGTCGCAAATTTTGTTCACCCTGTATCTTCGAAAGAAAGGACAAAATATTCTTAGAATAGGCCAAGAAATAACTCCTTGAATTTTATATTTGTTATTTGTCACTGTCAATTCAATACGTTTAGCTAATTTAAAAACAATCAATAATTGTTAATAAATGCGATTTCGGATAAAATTTAATATGCACCTCGGCATTAAAGTCATTTTTTATCACTCACGTGGTTATCCACATTCGTGATAAAAAATATTACTTTCACGCCTTTATACATGAATAATTTTTTTTAGGATAATTATGCAACCTCGTCTATAATAAGTTCATTACGAAAATAGGCAACATTGTAAAAACAAAAACAGTAATTTATGTCAAACAGACGTTTAAAACTTTATGCCAGATAGAGGTTAATAGCTATCTAGATATTAACAAAAAAAATTCCAAATGCCGACCGCTTTTACAAAGATACAATAATCGTTGATATAGCCGCACTTATGAAACATGGTGTTAGTCACCATTTTCCGCAACATTATGTGATAACGCGCCCATGCTAAATATAATCTCAAAATTGACGTTTAATGTTTAGGAGTGTCCAAATTATTCAAAATTATGTAAAGAACAAAAAGCAAATTGAAACATTTAATTTATTGTACAAATTGTTACTAACAATTATGGGTAACACTACAAATAGCGCCTATTTCCTTGTTTTGCAAATGAACCCCGCCCGGCCTTCAGGCAACTAAATAAAGTAAAAAAGTGTAGATTTATTTCCAACCTACATATACATATGTAGGTATAGAAGGTTATGCAATCGACTATTTTTCACTATCGCTAAATCGACTTATTAACTCATTTTACAAATTTTGGCCAAGTTTCGTCAAGATCGGCCGTGATGTCTGGGTGTGTACGTGTGTGTGTGTGTGTATGGATGTATGTTAGTATCCACGATAACTCCAAAACAAAAATACCTACGTAGTTAACATTTTGTATTTAAGCTTGTTCTTATTTGGATTAGATTTTGGGAGAATTCCAGTGGCAGAGAGGGGAGGTCTATTAGGGTCAGTTTTTGGTTTTTATTAAATATTTCTAAAACACCTCCATATTTCAAAGATATACAAATACCCAGACAAAGACCTTAAATATATCGATTAATTATATTCTATGCAATTTTTAATACGACGCATAGTTTAGCGGTAAAAAATTCCTAAGGTACAACTTAAGTGTTAGTTCAAATCTTGTCAATATCTGAATAACGATTCAGTTTATTAGAAAAAGTGCAGACATATTTTTTAAAGAAAATTTAATTTTACATAACTTTTCTTTACAGTTTCTTAATATAATGCAAGGTAAGTTTAAAATATTTAAATATGAATGAAAATGTTTAAAATGTATCATTGATATTTTATAGAATCAAGTGGCTTTAGAATTTTTTTTAAGTTAAGAGGGTTTATTTACATCTATTTGCAATGAAGTTTTAAACGTCATTTTGACATAGATTACTGTTTTCGTTTTTACAATGTTGCCAGTTTTCTTTATGAATGTCTGAAAGAGGTTGCATAGTTATGCTAAAATAAATTATAATTAAAATTATGTCATTTCTTTAATTTTTAAGTTAGCATCTAGATGTCTACTAATCTCTGGCTGTCCAGAAGTTTTAAACGTCTGTGTGACATAGATTATTGTTTTTGGTTTTAAAATGTTGCATATTTACGTGGTGAGCGTATTATAAAAGTATATAAAGATATAATTATTCTAACAAATGTTATTAAAATTATTTCATTTCTTTTAATTTCCACTCTGTAGGTTGGAAGGTCATGTGGTGCTCCACTCCAGATATTTTATTTGATCATATCTACGGTAACCTAGGTTATAGTAGATTTAATTTCCGTTTTTTTACTCTTTTTTACCTTGAGCATGCGCAATGCATAAAGTTCATATGTAGAGCACAGAAAATAGACGCTAGTCAACTATCACTATTAAATGAGGCGGTAAACAAAGGAACTTAGGAAGAGCATAGGATGAGGATAGTGCCGATGTGTGACGTCATCATAGCTCATATAAATAGGTTTTTTTTTATATGGTTTAAATATCACTTTCATGGTAAAACTGCCAGAGTGCTGGTGGTGTAGGAGTCGTCTTCCACGTTTTTGGTGCGGGTTCGATTCCCGGCTGGTGTTCTTTTTTTCTCTTAGGTTACAATAGTTTTGTTTTTCTTATCTAAAATAGATCCATCCTCATCCTATGTTCCTTTGTTAACGTCTCCTCAATGTTATGGTTTATTATCATATGTGTTGAGGCAAATGATTACTAATGACATGTTTCATAGGAGCGGCGCCACCTTTCTTCCCACTCAGAAACATTAAACGTCAAATGTCGATTTTGAGGTTATATTTAGTATGGGCACACTATTACATACATTGCGTCAAATGGTTACTAACGTCATGTTTCATAAGAGTGACTGTCGGATATTTTTGATCGCGCCGTATAAAAATATCGATAATACAGTTTAAATATTTTCAATCCTATTTATTTAATTTTTACACTTATTGCGCTTTAGATTAAGAAACTTTATAAAGAAAAGGTATGAAAATTAAATTTTCTTTAAAAAATTTGTCTACACATTTTCTTATAAAATTACATACATATATTCGTATTTTTATATTTTTCAAATATTTCGTAAAAATCAAAAACAGCTCCTAATAAACGCCCCTTTATCGCCGCTGAATTTCTTCTAAAATCTAATGAGCTCCAAGAGAAATGAAAAAAATAAATTAGTACAATTGTGTTAAAAAAAAGGGTATAAGTATTAGAAAGAGATTTAACTGTCATCCTATTTGCGTAAAACCGGCTGGTGTAAATGACAGTTTAATTTAGATTATCGTATATGTCATACGTTATCAACGATGCAACTCATAGACGTAGGGGTTATTTTTATTTACGTAAAACAGACCCATTGAACCAGCTCACCTGAATTTGTTTTTTTAACAAATACTAAATTTTATTTGTATAGTCTTATATTCTAATTGTTCTTGTTATTTTTTATTAAACTATTGAATTTAAATTACTGGATGAATACCTTCAGCTCCAATAATCACAGCCGGTTTTACGCCTACCTTGATGTCTCTTTCTAATACTTGCACCTTTTTTTAATAAACTGTACCTAAATACGGCAAAATTTAAATTGCACTAGTTTTGCCACAAACCACGAGATGGCGCTCAAACGTGTGACACATTAGAGTTCCTACGAACTCTATGTCACATTTTGTTACTTAAGTTTCCTGTCTATTAAGAATCTTTCATCTAGAGTTAGAAACACTTTGTACATGGATTTACCATACCTGAAATATTTTTATTATTCCATATATTTAATCCTACATCTAACTGTATGATTTAAATTTTGGTTTAATATTCAAACATTTCTTTGTAATTCAGAGCTCGTACAAATAATCTATTTTTTAATTGAAAATTCTTGAATTACTATCAATATCCACGTTGTTGTATGTTTACAAACAGAGATAATTGTAGGGGTTTTGGCGTTTTTTCTATTGGCAAAACGTAAATAAATAGAGGACAGGGCAGATATTTCACTTCTTTTGAAGCGAAGTGTGATACACTTGCGCAGTGTAAAGATAGAAGGTTATGCGCATGCCTAAATAGAGACTTTGTAGTCAGACATGTTGGATTCACCTGTCTGCTGTCATCAAGTTTTTGGAAACGGTTTACAAGGGATGCAGTGACAAGTGTTTATGTCTTAATTTTTCTTAATTTATATTCGCTCTTATTGGTGTTAGTAATTGAAAGAACGTCGTCGAGACAGAATTCGAGTAATAATTGGTGAATTCGATTTACTGTCAGGGTGTATCAAGTAGTTTTTGTGAACTCCGACAGAGGATTCGCGATAAAACTGGAAAAAAATTCATCCAAGATCTATTTTTAAATAGACGCGTGTGCGGCGTGAGCCATTAATGCATATCTAGTGTTGGTATTCGGCTATTTTTGTAATTCATAACTTATAAATAACTACTGTCCTAATCTCTCTACTTATAGTTTAGTATGCGGCGGAGCCATTTTCACGAAATTATTTAGAATTTTACGAAATTATCGCCATTGTTTACAATCGTAATTGAAGGTAAAAGGTGAACTTCTGTGATACAAGAAGGTGAGGGTGATTGTGCGCCTAACCTGCCTGACATATGTCAACAGTTCATTATTTGCAATGAATATTTTAAACGAACCCTAGTTTTCGATTAGGAATGACTCAAACCAAGTGATTGTTGTATAAAAGGTAAGCTGGAGTTACGAAAGTGAGTGTGGCGGACACGACGTCGGCCACGGTGGCGACGGGTGGCCCAGAGTGCGGCCCTGGGGCCGCCGAAAAGGGCGCCGGCTGCTGGTGGTCTTCACTTGCAGCAATGGGCTGTTTCGGTAACAGGGAACCACAACAAACTGCTGGCGGAGACGATAGCAGATCGCAAAAAAGGATAAGTGATCAAATAAATCGGCAATTACAAAAGGACAAACAAGTATATCGAGCAACACATCGATTGTTATTACTTGGTGCCGGGGAGTCAGGAAAATCAACTATCGTTAAACAAATGAGAATTTTGCATGTTAATGGTTTTAGTGAGACCGAGCGAAAGCAAAAAATAGAAGATATAAAGAAAAATGTGCGAGATGCTATTTTGGTAAGTTATTATTGGTTAAAAGTGTGCTACCATTTACTTAATTACTTTCTGCTTAATTTTATCTTATCAAAATGAATTTCATGTATTGCTAGGTTTACATTATGACTAAAAATAATTCTGCATCTTAGCAATTTTTTGAGTAATTACTTGTTGTGTACATATTACCTTAGCATCAAAATAATGGCATTTACACTTTAAAGTTAGTAAAAGTAATTATCAATGCTCTTCACATTTACATAAAGGTTTTTGAACTCCCTTCACGTAAAAGAGATTTCGATATAGTTTTCTTATGGAAATTGTACTGTTTGTGTAAATGTTATTTCAGAAATTGATATTATGATTCACATTGAAGCTATTTCATCTATGTACTTATTAGTATTATTAAATAAAACACTGCCAATTGAATTTTTAATTTAGTTGTATACATTTTAACACATTTAGTAACAATAATAAACTAATATAGCCACCTTTCAACCAAATTTTTTTTATTGTTTCAAAAATAATATACGTATTTACATTTACAATGTATACGGATCCATTGCACCATGCAGCTTGGGGATCTTCACGATAAATATTTTACCTGTAAAAGGTGTTTTTTGAGGAGAAAAGAATTCTGAACCACTACAGAAGTTCGTTAAAATAAATTTGCCACTTTCAAATAAATTGAATTCTTTTAACTTAACATGGATTCAAGTAAAATGTTTGTAATTTAAGTTGGTCAAATTGAGGGTGTCTACACAAAAAAGACACAAAGCAGACCCATTCCTACAAGTAGTAACATTTATTGAATAATACAAGTATTGGAAAACATGAGAAAATTGCTAATTAGTTGTAGATGCGCTCAAACAACATATAGTTACGAGAACAAAATGAAAGTACTTTCATAGACAAAGCATAGATGAATAAGGGTAATTATAATCAATGGAATTATTATTAGAAGTGTTCCCCACAAGCATTAGAGTGAGCAATTAGTCTTTTTTAAACATGCTCATCTGTAATAATTTCATGCCCAAAATGCTTTGTGTAATTAGTGCATGTGGTTATATTTGCATTGTTTTATAGGTTAGAATTTATGTGCCAGCTCTTTTACCAGTCATTTCACTGTCAAAGACTAGAGGGATAATTTAACATTGTATTGGATTGATTAAAACATCTAACAACTATTCACTTACAAACTTTTACATTTCAAACGAAGGTATGCCATGAATATTAATTACTGTCATTTTTTTGTATCAATGCTCATATTCCTAATTAAGTTTAAGAAAGAATTGCAACAAACACTCCGTGTACTGTTACAATTACTTAATAGTTGTTACCTGTTATTTAATGTTACTTTTTATATGCTTCCTTAATAAGTGAATAAACAAAATAGTTTGACTACTCGAATTTCGACCCTCGTTATCTACTTTAAATTTTCTGCTTTTGAATTAGTTTTTGATACTTCCACTTTAGCGTCGTATTCTTTATTGTGATTATTTTACAAACTAAACGCATCTAAGTGCTAATGATGACAAAGTCATAACAGCGAAAATTGTGAATGATATAAATTACCAACGTACACACATTCAAAGATTGCCTCGAGTGGAACTAGATAAGTAGTGATCATGGGTTCGAGTCCCACTCGAGACAATCTTTACTGTGTGTACATTGGTAGTTTTAATAATTCACAGTTATTAGGTAGGTACTACGAGGCATGTTCATATGTGGTATTTTGTATATGAATACTTTTAATCTAAAATATGTTAGGAAGGAATGTTTGAAAATTTTAGGGAAAAGATTCTATTTGAGCACAACATTATAAAATTTCAAGCAGTGCATTACGTAAGGCTATAACTTTCTAAAAGAATAGGTTATTGTCTTGTGGTAGATAAGTTAAGAAATTTCTCATGGATAATTAAGAAAGAGCATTAAGCTAACACAATTTTAACCGTTTTGCTTATAGCTGCAATGTATAAAAAAATTAGGTTGAGGAGGTACACACTTACGTCTCAGACATTATCAGTCCGAGCCTGTCCGTAAAAATGTCCCTTACTGTCCTCTGTACATAATATACTATTATTTGTTCCAGGGCTAAATCAGGGTAAGTTTATAATTTTTAACATCAATGCTACACCTATTTTTGTGAAAGTAGCAAATTTATTTGACTGAATTTAAGCCTTTACAAAATGCTGGGACATTGAATGTGAAGATAGCATCTCATTTAAAAAAAAGTAAAAATTTTAGTGAAGCTCTCACCACATCCCTAATAGTTCTAGAGTTCTATTATAGTGGTAGAAGTAGCTCTGCTAAAATAATCTGAAGAATTGGCATGCAAAGTGTGGGGTTCTAAATTGGCGATAACTACTTTACTGTCACAATTACATTGTTTTACCCTTACCATTATCTATAGAACTCGAGTGGTGTCTTACTCTATAAAATACTGGTACAAAATGTTCTACCGTATACACAGTGTCCCACATAAAAATGTTTTGTATAGGGATCTCGGAAACGGTAAGAGATAGAAAGTAGATTAAATGGGACGAAAGTTGCGCATTCGAGGGAACGTATTTATGGTGTTTGTAGAACTCAGATATCCTTTTTCATTTTTGAAATATTTGAAAAAAACTGAAATTTTCGTTTTTATTTTTTTCTGACTTTATTTGAAGAGCTATGAAAAAAACGAAAGCACATTTTCAAGGCCACTTTTTCTACTGTATTAAATCGTGTCATCCAATTTTTGTTTCAACGTTTCATATCTTAGCAATCATCATCAACTTTATTTTTTTAAATACACAAAAAAATTGTTTTTAACCTATTTAAATTCTCTCTTTGATTCTGAATTCAATTATATATCACACTTTATATTTTGATGCGTTTCAAACGAGAAAATTCATTTTCAATGTCAAAATCGAGAACACACGGTTTTTAAGGATAAAAGTATTATTAGAAACATTAGGTAACTTTAAATTTCTACAAAAAAATTAAAGTATAAACAAAATAAAACAAGATTAGATAACTATCGTACAAAACAATCTAGTCTATGTTCAAACATGTCACCTTCATATTCCAAACACACATAGCACAATTTCGTCCATTACATTTTTCAGCATGTTGGTGCAATTTTCCTGAATGCTGCATTCACCTCTGCTCTCAGTTCTGCAATATTGTCAAACTTTTTCCAGCATACTTGTTCTTTGATAAACCTCCATAAGAACACTATTAAAGTTTTCTGCTAAATAGTTCATAACTTCATGGGAATTGTGGGGAGGCGCACCATCTTGCTGGTACCAAATGTTTTTACGTTCCGCTAATGGAATATCATCTAGTAAATCTACGATTTCATTAGCCAACATGTGTAAATAGCGTTGTGATGTCAAGGTATCTTCATAAAATATCGGTCATATAACTCGTCTCCCGAGAAGTCCACACCAAACATTAAAACCGATTCGATTTTGGTTTCGTAATGATCGTACACGAAACTGATTATGGGTCGACCAGTAATTCTGATTTTTTCTGTTAAATACGCAATTGTTGCAAAAATTTATTTCATCAAACCATAGGATATTAAAAGCAAAATATTCGTCGTCATCGCATTTTCTAGTTAGCCATTCACAAAAAATCATTCGCCGGATGCTATCGCCGGGCAATAAAGTTTGACACACCCTGGAGTTGAAAGGATGGTATTCCTTAGAGAGTATTCTTTGTACTGTTGATCTTGGAATGTTATCATCCTCAGAAATCGCCAACAATACATTTAACTGATTATCTTCATTCACATGCTTATTGCGATGGTTCACATATCACAATATCGCTTTGTATGGTTGTCGACGTTCTGGAAATTTCAGTAAATATCGCATTTCTGCTTCATCCGTATTTTTTCGACTTTCAATAAAACAACACAGCATATCGAAACTTTCTAGATTTGAAAAATGTGCCATTAGTATTTTAAAATAAACTAATTTCTTTTCAATAAAACCAAGCTTTACTTCTGGCAACTGTTTGCACCCGTTTAGTGTGTATTCAACCACATAATTATTCTGTTATTTTATTGTTCATTAGTTGACATGACAATAAACAAAAAGAAAAGCAAGGCCTGCTTAAGGGCTGAATGATATTAGTGATGTAAACAATTCATTTTAATACGTTTATATCCAGACTACCTATATTTAAAATTGATTGTATCTGATTCGATAGTTTTTTTTTAGTAAAACTTATGAAACATATTTTTTGCAGTAATTTCAAGTTACCTAATGTTTCTAAAAATACTTGTCTCATTAAAAACCGTGTGTTCTCGATTTTGACATTGAAAATTAATTCTCTCGTTCAAAGCGCATCAAAAATGTAAAGTGTGATATATTGTTGAATTCAGAATCAAAGAGTGAATTTAAATAGGTTAAAAACAATTTTTTCTTGTATTTAAAAAAATAAAGTTGATGATGGTTGGCTAAGATACGAAACGTTGAATCAAAAATTGGATGACACGAGTTAATACAGTAGATAAAGTGGCCATGAAAATGTGCTTTCGTTTTTTTGATAGCTCTTCAAGTAAAGTCAGAAAAAAATAAAATCGAAAAACGAAAATTTCAGTTTTTTTGAAATGTTTTAAAAATGGAAAAAGAAATCTGAGTTGTACAAACACCATAAATACGTTCCCTCGAATGCGCAACTTTTGTCCCATTTAATCGACTTTCTATCTCTTCCCGTTTCCGAGGTCCCCATACAAAACATTTTTTATACTGCAGTACATATGCATTACTACGCAATACATTACACTATTCTACAATACATATATAAACATTTTCACGAGTCAGAGCAGTTGCGTCATAACTAACGTTTCATTACCACCTTTAGAGAGGATGCAGATAGAAATGATGTAAGTTGGCAATTCTGTCCCGTGGTGTCAAGCATTTCTGGCATTAAACATTTGACATAACATAATTTAAATTCTATTATTCTGATAAAATAAACATAACCCTTGAAGCTGAGATTTGACAGTTGTCACACTTATTTTTCACAATCTGACAACGTCGGCGTCCTCTGACAGTATTAATGTTAGTGACGTAACTGCTCTGACTCATGAGAATTACTGTACACCATTATACATTACCATTAATCAAAAAAGGACACTAAGTCCTAAGTGTTCCTGAGTGCTTTAGCACGATAGGCCTAATTTAGCCTGTTCAGGTCCACAATCATAAAAAAAAAACTACCAAAATGTCTTCATGTTTTTTGTTTTACACTTTAGTTTGAAGTAGTTATACATGGGCACTGCAGCCGCGTTGTTAGGTAGTTTTCTCATACGTACTGTATTACTATAGTTTTTGGGTGTATTAAACGTTGAAACTTGAAATGCTTTTTAGATATAAATTTGGTTTAACAAAACAACAATTGTTACAGGCGTGATACTCACTAGCACATCAATCCGCATAAAGTACGTGGTGCCGACTTAGCTCCGTGGTAGGGTCGTGCGTTCTTACTAACTAACAGGTCCCTAGTTAAAAATCAGCAAAATCAATGATCGGTTATAAAAATCTCACTAAGGCGTCACCTGGTCTTAAATTTCAAAAATAATGACGTCAGGAACTAGATCTAATTGTCCATATGACCAAATTTACACATTCACCAATCACTCACGCCCAATGCTCTAGGCATCACCACACTCATCTTCATTTTTGGCCCAAAATCGCTATTAAAATTTCGGCACAAAACGCTCTCTTAACTCAATTCCAAACTTTAAATTTCTTCAATGTAATCTTAAACTTTATTATATACGTAACCTCAAAATTTACCACTAAATTGGTGACAGCTCTACAGATCTTGGGCGAGCAATCAACAATTTATGAAACTTCAATTATTTCTCACAAAATGTCATTGTATTTAAATAATTTTATCGCTTAAACTCGACATTTCGTGCGTTCACCGGCACCGCCGACGCTAGCGACCGCTTGCTCCGTTTACACGGTATGCTATCATTGTACTCAATAAATATTTTTGAATCAACCCTTTACATTATTACACTCCATTCGGCTACAGCTTGACTGCTCGCAACTCATCTCACCATCTTAATTAGAATCTCACACACGCCTTTTAATAACTCACATCCAAATTTGTAATCAAAATACTTCCTATCGTACCCAAAATATCTGTAATCTTTCGATTTTAATCAGACAACTAACGCTCTCATACACTCCCGAACATTTTTAACCATAGAAAATTGCAAGTTGTTGTCTCACAATTTTAACAGCTCATCGTCTTTTCATTTTCAATCTGAAAATATGTTTATTTGAAACATAACTGGATATTTTAGAAACCTATCTCAAAGTTTTAGTTCATTGTAGCTTGATATTTTATACCACCGAGTGAGGTATCTGTAAGGAGAACCATTATCTATTTCAGTTCGAAATTTAATTTGTATAATCTAAGCGCGACTTTTTATTCGACTTACAAGTTTTACTTTAATACGTTAGTTTAGCAACAATATCGTCACTTATTAAACTTATATTCTTTAACCTTCGTGCAATGTCACATTTAATAGCACTGTCTTTTAATTCAAATAGGCAAATTATAAAAAAAAACATTTAGAATATTTTACAATATTTTATTTTTACACAAATAAGATTTCAACATCATAACTACCTAATTGAAAAAACTCGACGAAGTATTACAATCAGTCACAATTAACATTTTCTTAGAAGAAAGGTTAAATTAAATGAATACATTCTGTTTTCAATATGTCATAACACTAATGCAGTGTTTTGCGCATTAACAACATTTTGAATTCTTATTGTGTATTCTATGTTGTATCAGACAGCACCATATGAGACCCTTATGCCGAATATTGTATGGAATTCTTATTATTGATCCTAATTGTCTTAAGTGATGACAAAGCAATCGTTTTTTTTTTTAAATCAAATTCATAATTAGCCCCAATTCCAGCTATAAATATTGTTTACACACACGGTATAAAATATCATTATTACAAAAAAGATGGAAGCAAAAATTGCCTTTTTTCCATATATCAAGTTATGATGCGCATTTACCTTATGTGTGACGTATATACATATATTCTGAACCACTTGCACTCTTCTAGATGATTCACTAGTATGCTAAGAACCATAGACCGATGAATAAGTGAAATGTGACAAAATGTGTGAACTACAGAGCAATATTTTGAACCGGTGTGAAGTTAGCAATAACATTCCAGCAATAGTTTTTACATATTTGCTGTGACGTTAGCAATAACTTTTCAGCAATAAATATGCAAAAGTACGTTTTCATGAATATGACTGACATGGGCACATTTATTGAATTTAAACTTTCACATAAGCAAATAACACATTTAGTTCTTCCTTTATCAAAAACAGTAACTGAAATTAAATTAATTTAGTGTGTCTGTATACATTAGTAGATTAGAGGTATAGTGCATTTCACGAGACCTCTGCAGTATGGCCGCCATTTAAATTTGTCACCAAATAAAGCGCGGGAGCTCTCATTGGCGTAGTACCTTTTGTCATATAAAAAGGTGAAAAACTTATTTGAATAAATTTATTATTAATAAATTCGCCATCACCACGCTCACCTAGTATTATTATTATATACTATTTTAACTATTTTAATGCAAATTAAAAAAAAATTAAAAAGTATGTAGTAAATTATTTTTTTATTAACAATTATTGCGTAATTAAAAATTGCAGAATCATAAACATTTAAAATAAATTGTCTATCCACTCATCGTCTAGTTCGGCATCGTCTTCTGGTGACAAACATATATTTAAAGTAATGTCACTAACATCAAGCACTCGTTCGTTTTCCCAGTACTCTAAAATAATTTTATTATTGTGGTTTGTATAATTTTCCCATTGAACATCTGTAACACTTTCAATAGCTTGCCTCCAAGTCTTTAAGGGATCTTTAAGTCTCAAAATCGTGTTGTCGTAAAATCTTTTCATTTGACTCCACACCATTTCAATTGGGTTGAAAATACAATGATAGGCCGGCAATCGCAACACCTCATGCCCAGCTTTTCTAATAATTTCATCTGTAACATAAAGTTTGTCAGGTTTATTTTTTTTGTAAATGTCTAACAACTCTACTTTGAAAGCAGGATATGGTATATTATTTTGTGTTAGCCATGTTTGAATTTCTTTTTTCGTGGCTGCAGATGAAGGAGTCTTATTTAGTTGTCTACTATGATAGCTTGCATTATCAAGCACAACAGTCGAAGGCTCTTCTAAAGCTGGCAGGAGACGTTCAACTAACCAGGTTTCAAACTTAGCAGCATCCATATCACCATGGTAGTCTCCGGTTTTTTAGTTTGACTTAAAAATTAGACTAGCATCTGCAACAAATCCTTTTTCTCCTCCTGCATGCAGTACTATATAGCTGTAAAGCATTACATATATAATTCCATAACAACAATTTTATTTTCTCACCTGCTGCCTTCTCTACCAGAACGTTTTACCGTTTTGATACAGTTTCGCCTAAAACAACCATTTGCAAATATCCACGTTTCATCTAAAAATATTCCAGGTTTTTTTTATCTTTTGCCAAATTGTCGGTATATCTCCGCAAAAATTTTACGCGCATTGAGGCTATATGCGGCTTTTCCATTAAAGCTCGCCTATTATCTTTTGTATAAGAAAACCCTAAAGTACTCAGTAATCGATATAAACTGGACCTTGAGTAATTGTAAATTTCTGTTTCTTTGCAAGTGGTGAGCAGAGTGTTCATCTAAAGTGTTTATCTAAAAGTTTCATTTTAGTGGAAATCGTTAATGTCGTAATAAATAGTACTTACTGTCCTTATACATCTGATGTATACAATTTCTTACTTTAAGTTTTATAGAATCAGAAAAATCTTGCGATTTAAACTTTCGTCTTGGCTTTTCTGTTTTGGTATTCATTTCTTCTGGGTTGTTGGTTTTATATTTCAAAACCGTACATCTGCTAATACCAAGACATGTTGCTGTGAACTAAAAGTTAAAACATTTTATTTATTCTTGGACTGATTTACTATTCTAAATCTGAATAGTGAACTTACTTCAGCTATATTTATTTTTCCAAAGTCTACAGATACATTTTGATGTTTCTTACTTGTAAAGAAGTTATATGCATTTACAATTATTGCTTGTGCTTCTGTAGACTTTTTTACGCATATATATGATCTACGCTGTAATAATAACAGTTAAAATATGACAATTAAGAAAATATTGTATAATCTTACCGAAGTTGCACTATAACTGTGTAAATTTTCAATAAAGTTCTCGTCTTCAGTTAAAACAAAACTTTCTTCCATTTTAGTATAAAAACTACACAGTCACTACAACCGTTACAAATTATTGTTTACAGTATAATGGCAAAACGGAAAATTGATTCCACATTTATAAGCAAAGCAAGTGGTCATTAATGATTTCTAATTCACATTATGCTAATGAAGTAATTTGCAGTTTCAACATTAATTACGAATTATTAATGGTAAATTTTCAGAAATTCTTAACAATAATGATATTTGTTTGGAACATTCTTTTATTTTAACGATGTTTATTTCTTAGAATAATTAATTTAATTGAAAAATTTTCAATTTTACTAACCTAAGTTACCTCTCCGCGTGATAGGCTACTGAGTTGGCAAATAATATTTTAAGACGTTTGAAGGTCATATTTGTTATTATATTTGTCTTTTGCTATTATAATGTTGTAAGAAAGGATGGAAAATGCGGTTCATAGTAGCCAACTGAAATATCCCTTTCATTACAATGTTACACTTATAGCATTTTAGTTATTTTATAATTGGATGTTGTTCATAGTGGAATGGCAGCCATATTATAGAGGTCTAATTATTCGTGAAATGCACTTTAGAAATGTGCAATTTTGACAAACTTGGCCCTTAAAATTAAATAATGTATTGTTATGCAACGATTCCACACGTATTAAGTGATTATTTAAGCTATTAAAATTTGTGTACATATTTTTCCTTTTTACAGGAAAAAATTTCAAACTTCAAAGTGTACTACACTCAATAGCCAGAAATTGCCTAAATTTGACATTTCTGAAAAAATACCCAAATTTTGTTTCATTAAATTATCAGTTAATACACACTTTTTAATAAAATATCGGTACGTATGTCTCATTTCTTCAGAAAACCATTTCAAACTTAGTCAAATTTCTCGCTATTGAGTGTTACACATGTAGGCGTGGAAATGTGCAATTTTGACCAACTTGGCCTTCAAAACTAATAAATGTAATTTTACATAACGATTCTATACTGATTAAATGATTATTTAAGCCAATACAATTTAGGTACATGTCACTCACTTTTAGAAAAAAATTTCAAGTTTAGATAAAGCATGGTACACGTAGGTGGGGAAATGTGTAATTTTTGTCAACTTGGCATTCAAAAGTGAAAAATGTAATTTTACATAACGATTCTATACCGATTAAATGATTATTTAAGCCAATAAAATGTAGGTTCATATCTCACTTTTTCAGAGAAAAGTTTCAAACTTTGACAAATTTCTCGCTATTGAGTGTAGTACATGTAGGAGTGGAAATTTGCAATTTTGACCAACTTGGCCATCAAAACTAAAAAATGTAATTTTACATAACGATTCTATACTGATTAAATGATTATTTATGCCAATAAAATTTAGGTACATGTTTCACTTTTTCAGAAAAAAATTCAAACTTCGACACATTTCTCGCTATTGAGTGTAGTACAAGTAGGGTTGGAAATGTGTAATTTTGGTCAACTTGGCCTTCAAACCTGTAGGTAGCGGACCGCGAAATTTTTATTATTGTAATAAACGTTTCTCAAATCGCCATTGTTACCAAGATAGAAAGGATAATTAGTGGATTTTTAATATCTTGATAATACGTCGTAATTTGCTAATGTTTTCAAAATATTTTTATTTATATATTTTTATCTAAGGAATGTAGGATTGTTTGTAACTAATATGTATGTATGCATTGCTCTAATGATTGATTACGGTTGGGCAGACCGCGATCATAAGATATCTTTGTTACTGGGAAACTCGAGAGACGTAAATATAGGGTTTGTTACGACCGAATGCATATTTTTAAAATTAAGATGCCGTGCAAGAATTGGTATGAAACCGTTCCAACATAAGTTAGTGTTTCTTGTTTTTTTTTTATTACTTTTGAAAGACGGGATGGTTTTTCGGGAGTAGATATAGTTAGTTTTGAAATTGAAGGGGGAGAGTTACAGTGAGCTTGTCAATCGAGCCAGATCGATCTTTGGGTTAATTAAATACCTCCATTGTAAACAGTTTGTCTTTAAAATAATTCTTGCGTGTACATTTTTTTTTTTTTTAGTTAGCCAACTCTTTGTTTTATTAGTGGAGTTGATCGGCCTATTTAGGCCGATCAACTCCACTAATAGGAAACCACAGTTACAAAACACTTATAATACAGAACTCTTTGTTGTCTTTTCTTTCGGGGTTAAACCGCGTCTGTTAAGATTTGTGCCTGTGGTCAATTAAGGGAATATTTATTCTAGTGTAAGTATGTATTTTTATATAACTGAAGGCTCGCAGCAAATCGTTTTACCAGTCTAGATAACATTAAATGCCAAACATGGCCTTGCAAAGGTATCTTATTCGTACGCGGACTCATTAAGCTGAAATCTGCTAAAATAAATGGACAACACAGGGCCCTCTCCCTCTGGTATTTATGCGAATTAGCATTGTTGATTGTTGTTTATATTTATAATGGTGTAGAGGTGGCTCGTGAATGGGTATAGGATGACGCAGGTTATTAATTGTGAAAGGTAATTGCCTGTTGGTACACACTCACAAGCCAGACCATTAAACACCTCGAATTTTATTTTTATTGTTTTTATGTGTCGTATAGGCGAATGTGTAACTGGAGAGAGAGAGGTGAGAGAGAGAGGCGGTATTTTTCTAACGCACACAAACTTATATATCCGTCACGATGTTAGTGGTCTATTTATAACGTACCCTAGTAAGGCTTTGTTTTAATGAGTTTTATTTCAGTTTGTTGAAGAATTATTTGCCTGCGAGCTGATTTCTCTTTTGCTTTATTACAATGTATTTTGTGCTTTAGTTGTTACTAAACAATTGGGTAATTTTTAAATTCGTCTGTTTTCTTTTGGTCCTCGCATTTACCTTTTTGCCTGTGCAATTTTACTGTTGTATTTTATATGTACCGTGATTTGTTTTATTTTATGTGCTTATTTACTTAAAGACCAGCATGATTGGTTTTTAAAAAGGGCCATATGTTTGGTGTTACTATTTTTATTTTGATGATTTATGACCCAATTGTGAGTGAGACTATATGTTTTTTTTTATTATTGTGTTTCTGTGTAACTAAACTGTTTTTTATTCATTTTCTCTTAATGTTATAATTTTGTACACACTTTAACCTGATTTAATGGTGTTTTGTTATACATTTAACCCTTTCATTGTTTTTTTTGTGTTATTTGATTTATTAATGTACTTGTAAAATTGCTTAAGTATTTATGAATAAAGTGGGTTTTATTGGTGGTTCTTTCCCACAATAGTAGATTAACAGGCTTAACCACCGGGGCGCCAAGTTTGTTGATTTTAATTTGAGTAGATTCATTTTTTTACCTGCCCGCATGATGCAACACGTACCTCATCCAGATTATTTCATTTAGATACCATAACGTACCTTAACACTAGACGGCCACTTGGTTTGATCAGGTTTGAGGTTTGCGAGTAATTAAATATTAGACTTGTAAATAAATGCTAATGTTTTAATTATTGACCGAAAAGTCAAAGTAAGGCAGGCAATTAATTTGAGTAATAGTGACATTATTGTCAGTCTATTCAAGATAAGTCACTTAGCGATTGTTTGGTTCTTAAATTTGCATTATTGCAAATAAGTTCAAATTACGCTATTCAAGATAGGGTGCCTGGGGGCGCTATAAACCTAAAAAATATAATTTTACATAACGATTCTATACTGATTAAATGATTATTTAAGCCAATAGAATTTAGGTACATATCACTCACTTTTTCAGAAAAAAATTTGAAATGTAAAGCATTGTACACGTAGGTGGGGAAATGTGTAATTTTTGTCAACTAGGCCTTCAAAACTAAAAACTGTAATTTTACATAACGATTCTATAAATGATTATTCTCGTGATTATTTAAGCCAATACAATTTAGGTACCTATCTCACTTTTTCAGAGAAAAATTTCAAACTTTGACAAAATCGATAAAATCTGAGGAATTCATTGGTTTAACTAGATAAGGCTACTTTCGTCTCGCCAATTTAATTATGGCGTGCAACTGTGAAGGCTTAAAGATGTGTCGTGCTCCAGCTATTGCGGTATGGATCGCGCTGTTGACAGTCTTCCTCACTTTCTCCATGGTTGGACTTAAAAATCTTAGAGACACTCTTTAAAGTTTATCAAAGTTGTTACAACATACAGTAGCATAGCTGCCACGATCGAGTTCTTGTTTTGACCGTAGCACCCATCTGAATATAACGAAACTGAAGTAGTACCTTCGATTTCCGAAGAACCCCTTTTACTTAGGCACTCATGCCGTGGGAACGACAAACAATCCCTGTTGGCAATATTGTAAAAGGTGAAATTGAAAATCTGCTGTTGTAATAGATAGAATTTTCTTTTTTGATGGGAATATTAATTACCTGTTGCAAGTCAAACACTCCACATAAAAAATTTCGTCTTAGTTCTGTTTGTCTATCGCTTTCAGCCCTCGAACTTTGTATTTTTCTTGTACATGTTCCTTATACTTTTCAGCTATTTGTGATTGACTTTATCATCCCGCTGGTTGTCATACACAAGGAGCATTGATCCTTTTTGGAATTATGAAAGGACACATTTTGCGTATTGAAAACCCTGCGGTAAGTATAATAATTGGTTTTGTACCTACAACCCGTCTTTTCAAGGTGTTCCAAAAACATGTGATACATCTTTGGCAGTGATAAATCAGGGTGTAAGTATTGCCTTGAGGAAGTTGACCGACAATAATGGATCTCGGCTCGTGGAAACCTCTCAATTTGTTGTGCTATCTCTTTTCGACTTAATTCTTCCTATTCTTTTTCGTTTTTACTTCTCTGTCTTCCTCCTATAATGTGTTGAGAAATAACTTCTTCCAAACGGTATAACGGTTTCGATCATCTTCACTAATACTGTCGAATTGTTTTCTGCGTTTTTTGTATATTACGTTATTGCATCTTTCTTTCAGAGATCTTCTTGGAACAATTTTCTTGGTGTTAGGAATTGAGTACTGATCACCTCGTTCCCTCAACTTTTTGTCTAGCTTTTGTTTGTTTGTTTTCAGTCTCCTTTTCTCCTCCTTCCACCACCTAATCTTCCGGATTGTAGTTTTGTGTACTAACGTCTACTCTTTCTATTTCATATTCAGTAGTAATACGCTGCCTCGTAATTCCATGTCGAGAACAATACATCACTTCTTCAAGAAAATGATCATAACACAACAATTTCTGACATTTATGGCAAGCCCTCCATGCAACTTTTTTGCAAAAATTTAATTCACATTGGCCATGAGAAGAATCCCAGTAGGATCAGTTTCATTGTTAGTTATCGATAACGAGACAAACGAATTACATGTTTCCGAGCCTGTCCGGTCTCTTAGAACTTCTATAGACGTGGGGTTAATACATCTAGCTAACGGAATGCCTTCTGAACACGAAGAACTACGTTCTGCGTAAACATCCCGTCCAGTATTTCGCTTCTTCTTTTTGAAGGTTGGTGAAAATTGCACATTTCAACTCCTACATGTAACTACACTCAATAGCCAGAAATTTGTCGAAGTGAAGAAATTTTTTTCTGAAAAAGTGAGAGATATGTAGGTAAATTTTATTGGCTTAATAATCATTTAATCAGTGTAGAATTGTTATATAAAATTCCTTTTTTTTTTAGTTTTGAAGGCAAAGTTGACCAAAATTACACATTTCCAGTCCTACATGTACTACACTCAGTACCGAGAAATTTGTCGAAGTTTGAAATTTGTTTCTGAAAAAGTGAGTGATATGTACCTAAATTTTATTGGCTTAAATAATCATTTAATCAGTATAGAATCGTTATGTAAAATTACATTTTTTAGTTTTGAAAGCCAAGTTGACAAAAATTTCCCCACCTACGTATACCATGCTGTATCTAAATTTGAATTTTTTTTTTTTGAGAAAGTGAGTTATGTACTTAAATTTTATTGGCTTAAATAATCATTTAATGGGTATAGAATTGTTATGTAAAATTACATTTTTACTTTTGAAGGCCAAGTTGACAAAAATTACACATTTCTCCACCTACGTGTACCATGCTTTATCTAAATTTGAAATTTTTTTTTGAGAAAGTGAGTGATATGTACCTAAATTGTATTGCCTTAAATAGTCATTTAATCGTTATGTAAAGTTACATTTTTCAGTTTTGAAGGCCAAGTGTGTATTAACTGATTATGTATTTATTTAATCAGCTATTGAGTGTAGTACACTTTGAAGTTTGAAATTTTTTTCTGTAAAAATGAAAAATACGTACCCAAATTTTAATAGCGTAAATAATCACTTAAAACATGTAGAATCGTTGTATAACAATACATTATTTAATTTTGAGGGCCAAGTTTATCAAAATTGCACATTTCTACCTCTAATCTAGTATTATATTAATTTAATTTCACTTACTGCTTTTGATAAAGAAAGAGCTACATGCGTTATTTGCTTGTGAATGTTTAAATTCAATAAATGTATCCATGTCAGTCATATTCTTGAAAACGTACTTTTGCATATTTATTGCTGAAAAGTTATTGCTAACTTCACAACAAATATGTAAAAGCTATTTTGATTAACCACATTATACAATTGCGCTCGGAGCTCTGCAACGAGGGTAATCAGGTTTACAAAAGTCGCATTGAAATCAGGTGTATGAAATTTTTTGATGAACTACCTTCGGAATTTCTTCTTACTCCTAAGAAAGTAAATTCGACAAAAATATATGAAAGAATTTGCACATTACTATGCAGTATTTCAACATTATTATACGCTATCGATACATTACTGTGCCTTACTGTACCATACTAATTTAATAAACGAGTTTTTACTGTCGAACAAACTTGTAGTAAGTGAGAAACTCCCCGATAGAACTCTTGTGGTGCTACCCAGAACTCTCCAGAAAAGTTTCAAAAATATGTAGGTTCCCTTGTGGAAATGTTTAATGGGGAAAAATGTTTACACCTTGTGGATATGCAGAGGAAATTTCGATAGAACCCTGATAATAATGGTTTGAGAGCCATGCTTATTAAGAGTTATTATTAGAATTCTTGTGGTGCTACCCAGAACACCCAAGAAACGTTACGTTTTCAAAAATGTTTACACCTGGTAGACATAAACATCCGTAATTTTTTTTTGCGTTCGTTTCCAAGATATTTCTGGCAAATGTGAAGAAATCAAAATTACTACTGGCAATTCTTGAATATTCTTTGTTACACAATAAGGCATTGATAGGAATTTGAGTTATAGAGACAAAAGTCGCGAATAGCAATAAATTCTTTCTCTCAATACACTATTTTCAGGCAAGTAACCGTTTTTTAGCACCGAAATTGATACACGCGTTGTAGTAGTCATGTCCCAACTAGGAAGACCATCGAGGTATGTCAGTTTCTTCTTATTGTCCATAGTAAAAGGCTTTTTCGACGTTTGCCTTACGTTGTGTGTTTTTCGATGGGCTACTGCTTACTTTTGTATTTGAAACCAAACGCCTACAGTTCTCGACAATAGTCCATTTATTTTCTTCCTCATTTTCTTCCTTTACATGTTGATGGGGTATTTAGTACTATTTTCATCAGTCAGGCTTAATCACGCTTACAAACTCCACATGATTTATTATAAACGTATCAATCCTTATTGGTAGTTCTTAAATATCCTGTTCTTCAGCACATCAAAAGAAGCTCTTACAGCAGAAGAATGTAAAATGCGTTTACTATAGAACCACAAGGTGTATTCGCAATTTCCGCATTCTTAAAAACGTATTTTGTCGGTTAGGTCCATTCAGAAGAAACATCTAGGTCGTCTGTATATGGTTCGTAACCTTTATTTTCATGATCCTCAATAGCCATGCCTTGTATGGTATCATTGATAAATCGTAAAGAATTTGCTGACTGCATGGGTGTGAAGTATCCGTTGATACCTATAACCTCGCTAATAGCAACTACAATTATAGATAGTAGAGCATTTTCAATTGAATGCATTTTCTGTAACTTGTAAGTATGTGCGAGTGCCTTTGAATAGAATTGTATTACATGATCAAACCAGACTAGGCGTCGTGAAGGCTTACCAAGGTAAGCAGGTTGCCGAGCTAACTGCAATGGAAATTGACAAGTTCGAGATAAGAAGTAAAATGGCTGAAATTTATATACAAATACCTTACACTTACCACAATCTAAAATTTCTCAGAAATAAATAGTCTTAAGCGAGTTGTTAATTGTATCATATCTGACTGTTGAAGATAGAACTGTAGCCTAGTCGATATCATACACAGTTCAATCTCAAACATGCAACACCCTTTCACTCTGAAAGAGTACGTTAAATTTCGTTTCAATAATTTAAATGATCGTAATCTAAGAAACAAACATACACATCAATCAATTTTAAACTCATTTAATATTAAAAACAAAATTGCCTAAAGTTTAGGGAAATTTTGAATTTAAAAGAAAATTACCCTGTATACTCAACTCATAATAATTGTCGTCAAAAGTCTGAAATAAGTAAGTACCTCTCAATTTGGAAAAATAATAATTAAGTCTATTAATTTTTAACCACAAAATTGTTAACTCCTATCTTAAAATTGAAACAAATGCAACGATCAGTGCGTACTTTATGAATTATGTATTCTCCAAAATACTGTTTGCAATTTTTATTATTACAATGTATTTAAACGTTTCTAGGCATGAATCGCTTCGACTCAAATCTGAAACTTTGATTTTATCTATATAAAAAAAACAACTGAAGCCAACTGTATGTTCTATGAACATATTAAACAATTTTAAGACCAATCGTTACGGGCATAGTAAAAATTTCAAAAACTTTATTATCTTGAACTGTGAGATCCTTTTTGTAACTTTACACGTAAAGATAAAAAAACAAAGCAATCTAATAATGTAATATTGGTTCTCTTCAAAAGTCTAGATCGACATTTCGCTTTAATAAAGTTTAATGTTACTATTGTTAGGGGAGGTCTATCATAAGTTAAATAAAGGAATAAGTTGAATAATCTGACTGTTACCCAATTCTGTAAAATGTTAAACACATTGACTGCTCTTGTGAATGGACACAAACAAAAAAGAATCCCAGTACCTTAGATTAAATGTCCCTACTAAAACTCATTATCTAAACATATACACAAAAAAAAAGTGGTGTGAATGGATTGTTAGTATGACCTAATTAAACTGCAATATTAACACTGACGCCTTTATAGGACAATCACTCGTCCACTACCCAACAAGATCTAAAATTATTCTTACATACAAATTTCTTAGTCCTCTGTATGGTGTTACACTTCTTTAATTAATCCTAAGGATAGTGCACATACGCTCACGTCCTTTAAAGCTTGTATTAATTGAGCAATTTGTTTTACTAATGGCCTTCTCTAATGTTAGTCGAATTTAATGTTTTAACTCACTCGGTGTCTAAATTCTTAATTGTTCATAAACCTAACCGGTTTAGAGTTGTTAACAAACCCACATGTATTTATTTACATCAGTATCATTAATATTCAATCGACTTCAATTTTGAATATTAAAAGAAAAATCTTTCTTAGTTAAGAAGGATCACTTTAAACGTGTCTTCTATGGCGTGGGTCGTACAATACTTTTCTTAGTACTACAATTGCTGTATATTACAAATCTGTTTAAACACGTTACTTAAATTTATTGGAAAAGTTTTATAACTACTTCCAACTCACATATAACTTGACTTGTAAACATTTTAATATTTAATATTCTATCCCCAACAATGGGTTCTAGCAGAAAACACGACATTGTTTTATCTACATTCCTAATTGTTACAATATAAATTAGCACAGATCGTTTTCTTTTAAAATTAATAAATAAATCTACGAGCGCAACCGTTCCATCTATGGGTTCCCAATCAAAAGTCCCTTCTATCCTACCACTTTTCCTCTTTTATAGGTACTCACGTCCATCTCGCTAACGTCATCAAAAATTTACTCGCTAAATCAAAATCTCCAATAGTCCTGTAGATGGATATTTTTGTGTAGCACATTATGTTATTATCTTCGCTGTCTAAGGATTTAAATGTCACGTGCCTTTGTCCAAACGAAAATATGAAACGGAACCAACATAACTGAGGATCTGTCAATCTACGGTTCCTTGAGATGTTCAAGAAAAACGTAAAACAAATACGAAAATGTGAACTTCCACGATCAATACACATGGCTAAATCCCTATCTTTTAGGTATTAAATTTATTATAGTATTAGTTATTAAGTTTGTCGAAGAACGAAAACGCAAATATAAGTTTTTCTGGAAGTCCACACATGAGCGAAGTCTCTTTTGGTAAAGTTCAGTACATTTTAATGCTATTTACGTTTGAATCATTTGTACTTCCTACTCCATAATACAATATCAACCTATTATTAGGAGTTGTATAGTTAATGATAAGAGTAAAACGATGCATTTTGAAATTAAAGTAGTTATCGCCAGTTTTGTGAATTTGACACTCCAGGCTGCATGTAGGTTCTTTAGATAACTTTGCAGAACTATTTCTACCGCAATGATAGAACTCTAGAATTATTAAGGATGCGGTAAGAACTACTAAAATTTTGCCTTTTTTTATATGATGTGCTACCTTCATAGACGTGAACGGCTGAGTATTCTGATTTAGACGCTTGTGAAGTTAGCCCCCCGACAAAGAATTCCAATAGTTTTGATTCGAGTTGTAGCTTCCGTTTAAAGGAAGGGTGCTAACATCGAGATCCAGTAGTTCTGACTAGCTAAATTACTATATTTGGCAAAGGTCCAGAGTTCCTGAAATGAAAGAATTGTTTTTTGAAAATTAAATAAAAATTTGTGAAAATTCAATTTTCACATGCAATAGTTCCAATCAACTTTTGATGTTCTTTTATTCATTCCTAAGAGTTCTCGCTAATTAAAAAAAAATATAATCAAAAATGAAAAATAAGTTCCAGCCCTTTTCCTTAACAAAGAAAATGTTAACAAAAATATTTTAAAAAGTTCTAATAATTCTCGCAGCAGATTTGGATAGTATTCGAAAAGTTCTTAAATAAATTCTAATGATCGAAAGCGATCCGATTAATATTTATACATCTATTCGACTTTAAAAAACTGCATGGCTTAAATTTTCTAAGTATCGACAATAAATATTTTGAACAGTTCTAATAGTTCCAAAATAGTTCTCGTGTAGTTCTCGACGTGCACAATGCAATTCCAAAGAGTTTCGATCTTAAAATTGATTATTGATTAATTAAATAATATTTTTAAAAATGAATTTATCCGAAAAATGGGTTATTTTTTACTAATTGTTAAAACAATTATCTAATTAATTTTTGTCATCGGAACTCTTTGGAAAGGCATTGTGTATGCTCAGAACTATACGATAATTGTTTTAGAATAATCAGAACTCTTGAAAATCGACCTGCGTCTCATCTATGTCCTCGTAAATTATAGTCAAAATTGAAAAAGTTACAGCCCATTTCCTTAAAAAAAGAAAACGTCAACAAAAAATATTTTAAAGAGTTCTAATAGTTCTCGCAGCAGATTTGGATAGCATTCGAAAAATTCTGAAAGAAATTCTAATGATCGAAAGCGATCCGATTAATATTTATACAGTTATTCGACATTAAAAATTGCATAGCTTAAATTTTCTAAGTATCGACGATAAATATTTTGAAGAGTTCCAATAGTTCTCGTGGAGTTCTCGACGTGAACAATGCATTTCCTAAGAGTTTCGATGTTAAAATTAATTTTATAATTTTTTTAAAAATTAATTGTTCCGCAAAATGGGCTATTTTTTACTAATTGTAAAAAAAATATCTAATTAATTTTATCATTGGAACTCTTTGGAAAGGCATTCTGTATGCTCAGAACTATACGAGAATTGTTTTAGAATAATCAGAACTCTTGAAAATCGACCAGCGTTTTATCTATATCCTCGTAAATTTTCAAAGCATCGATGAACAATATTTTTAAGGGTTCCAAAAGTTCCCACGGTAGATTTGGATAGTACACTCAGAAAGTTATAAAAGAAATTCTAATGACTGAAAACAATCCGATCAATAATTAATGTGTTACACAAAAAAAAATTGGATTAATTTTTTTTTCAAATTTTTTGACACGATGCATAATTTAGCGACAAAAACATTCCTAAGGTAGAATTTAAGTGTTCCAATTATCTGAATAACGATTAATTTTATAAGAAATACCTGGTGTGGAACACCACACGACCTTCCGACCTACAAAATGAAAATTAAAAGAAATGAAATAATCTTTATAACATTTTTTTAGGATAATTATTTAACCTCTTTTATTAGAAGTTCATTACGAAATTAGGCAACATTGTAAAAATAAAAACAATTATGTCAAACAGACCTTTAAAACTTGATGTCAAACACAGGATAATAGACATCTAGCTGCTAAATCGACTATCGACTTATTAGCTCATTTTACAACTTTTGTCCCAGTTTCGCCAAGGGCCATGATGTCTGGATGCCTGTGTGTGTCAGTGTGAATGTATGTTAGTCCCTATCTACGATAACTCCATAATGAACATACCTACGTACTTAAGCTTGTTTTCATTTGGCTTGGAGCTGATTACATTTTGGGAGAAATATTTCTAAAACAGCTGCATATTTCAAAGATATAAACATACCTAAATATAGACCTTAGACATATCGATTAATTATATTCTATGTAATTTTTTAATATGACTCGTAATTTAGTGGCAAACAAATTCTTAATGTAGAATTTAAGTGTTAGTTCAAATTTTTTCAATATCTGAATAACGATTAATTTTATAAGAAAAAGTGTAGACATATTTTTTAAAGAAAATTTTATTTTACATAACTTTTCTTTGTAAAGTTTCTTAATATAACGCAAGGTAAGTCTAAAAATGAATTAAATATGAACGAAAATGGTTTAACTGTACTAGTGGTATAGAACGCGTGTGAAGTTCGATCCTGGAAGTCAAAACCAGAAAGTTCTGTCAACTGCGCTGGGTTCTGTAAGTACTTTCAAGAAATGCTCTGTAAGTTTGAGCTATTGTGCTGATCATTAAAGCATTAAAAATCAAATTTCATTTTTGGGTCCAAACTCACGTTTTCCCGAACTTCAAAAATCGAAGTTCTGTTGCCCCAAATGGAAGTATTCGAGGTTAAAACAAAGTACTATACTCATATAAATGAATGTGCTTCGCTAATATTATCAGAATAAAATATTTTCAGCAAAGAAGTTATAAAAGCAAAAAAATCGAAAGTGCTGGAAGTTCTGGCAACTTTGCTGGGTTGTGCTCGACGAGTACAATCGAAAAGCTTTTTACTATTTGTCGCTTGGACAAACAACAAAAAAGTTATTGGATAAACAATTATCCTAATAAAAATAAAATTTGAAAAAATCGATAGTGCTGGAAGTTCTGGCAACTGTGCTGGATTGTGTTCGTCGAGTACAGTCGAAAAGCTCTTTACAACTTTTCAACATAATGAATAACAAAAAAAGTTGTGAACATTATCATTAACACAGATCGACCATAGAGTAATCAAAGTTCAAAAATGGAAAGTGCTCGGTGTTCTGGCAACTGTGCTGGATTGTGCTCGTCGAGTACAGTCAAAAAGCTTTTTACAACTTTTCAACATAATGAATAATAAAAAAGTTATGCACAATATCATTAACACAGATCGAGAGTAATCTGCTGGGCAACTCTACTGTGACAAACCTCGTTGCCATTTTTCTCATTTTTCTGTCACGCACGCACGCACAGAAACACGTAAAAGCTGCAAAGAATTAAATATACTAGTATACAAACATTTCGTCTGGGGTTTAAATAGTTTTGTTTGTGGTTTTCTATACATTTGTAACATCAACATGGAATTTGAATACTCCAAATCTGATCATTATTACGGTAATAACTTTCATTCATCACACGATGAATGTTTATGTAACCAACAGAAAGAATATACGAGCAATATTTGGCTAATTAAGTAAAATGATTGGTATTTTATTACTAATAGCACCACTTACGAACCTATAACAAAGTTGATAATGTCCTGTAAACGTATTTATACACATAATGAAGTTCTAGAAAACCCACAATCCAGCACAGTTGCCAGAACACCGAGCACTTTCCATTTTTGAACTTTGATTACTCTATGGTCGATCTGTGTTAATGATATTGTTCATAAATTTTTTATTATTCATTATGTAGAAAAGTTGTAAAGAGCTTTTCGACTGTACTGGACGAGCACGATCCAGCACAGTTGCCAGAACTTCCAGCACTTTCGATTTTTTCAAATTTTATGTTTATTAGTATAATTGTTTATCCAATAACTTTTTTGTTGTTCGTCCTAGCGAAAAATAGTAAAGAGCTTTTCGATTGTATGAAAATATTTTATTCTGGTAATACTAGCGAAGCACATTCATTTATATGAGTATAGCACTTCGTTTTAACCTCGAATACTTCCATTTGGCGCAACGATTTTTTGAAGTTCGAGAAAACGTGAAGTTTGGACCCAAAAATGAAATTTGTTTTTTAATGCTTTAATGATCAGCACAATAGCTCAAACTTACAGAGCACTTCTTGAAAGTACTTATAGAACCCAGCACAGTTGACAGAACTTTCTGGTTTTGATTTCCGGGATCGAACTTCACTGGCGTTGGTATAGAAGTGAGCGGCTTTTGATTTGTTTAACGTCGAAGGAAAAATAACATTCTCTTCTGAGATGTATATATTATTTTTTGCAAAAGCTGAAACACAAAAACGCGGAAATTTTAAATTTAGTAATAGTTTCGTCAAATCCGTATGTTTTTTGGAATTCGTACCTTGACAACCATACCTACTGTCAGAAAATTGTTTTAAAAAAAATTGTGAATAATTTCAATAATTGTGGTCCTGTATCATTTACTGTAAACGCAAATAAATTAGTTATTTAGTTCTTGTGTTTTTATTTGTACTTAGTATTTGAAACTGTCAAAACATATATAATAAACTTCTTAGGGAAATAATGTGAGGTATTTGGTCCCTCGGGAGAAAATGTTCCACTTCTATCACGATTTTGACAACAGAGAAACGTCTACTTCCGCTTTCGCAAAAAAAACTATTTCATTTCTTATAATTTTTTAAGTTAGCATCTACATGACGTCTGTTGAGCTAGCCCTCTACCTTGTAAGAGTAAAAAAACAAATACATGAAAATTAAGAGCTATTTATGAGCTTTTATATTCCGCAAGTTAAAAATTTTGAGCTCGTCATACAGGGAGGAATTAAAAAATTTTACTGAGGCGGCCAAGTTGACATCGCTTACAAATAAAAATATTGAATCGTTCATTACGGCAGAATTAGGAACTATTTATGAGCTTTTAAAATAATAAAATTTTTGAGCTCATCGTTTTAAACCCAAACTAACCCTTTAAATAATTTAACTCAAGTGAGAACTACACTAAAATTGAAAAAGTAATTCATTTGCAGGTAAATATTGTTTATTGATTTAAGAACTCTCAAAATACGTATTTTGATTTTTGACCCGCAACCCTTTTACGGTAAAACAACCCCTCGTTTCCCAGGCACAGAGAGAACTATGCTTAAAATAAAAAAAAAGTTAACTATTTTGTAGGTAATTATTGTTTATCGATTTATGAACTCTCGAGATACGTCTATTTTTATTGTTGAGATGCAACCCTTTTACGGTAAAACCACCTCTCGTCTGTCCAGCTCAGAAGAGTGAGCTTTACGTAAGATGAAAGAAATTCTTAAGTCTTAAGTATAATTCTCTCTGATGCGAAGAAAATGCGAGGTGATTATTTTTATAAGAGTATTAATTTAATAATCAAACACTTGTATTTCCTAGGCTTGTAAATCGATAAACAATATTTAGTCGCAAAATAAATTCTTTTACTTTAAGCATAGTTGCTGTTGTGCTGGAAAGATTTGGGACTAGTTTTTTTGTGAAGGAGTTCAACTGAGTTCAATAATTAAAATACACGTATTTTGTTCATAAACATTTTTTTTTTAATAAATCAAACTATGCAGCTCAAGAATCTTTTTAAATCATGAATTTAAAATAAAATTAAATTAATTGCACAATGTTTTGGCATATTGTGATAAATATTTTTATATATTCTTTTTATAAATTATATTTTTATATGTTAGAATAATCGTGTGTGCGTTGGTGGGTAGGCGTGTGAGCGCGCGCGCGTGTGTGTGTGTCTGTGTAACTATGTATATGGGGTGATCCGTAAGTAATGGTCTAAAGTTAAATGTAAGATTCTCGACCTCAAAATATTACGATCTGACGCAACTTGCTTTAATAAATGAGACACATGGTGTCAAAGTTCCAAAAAAAATGTTGATTTTTGAAATATCTCTAAAACTAAAAAAGATGTTTTTCTCATTCTTGGTATACTAAAAAGAGATATAAAGTACATTGGTTTTAGCTTATGAATACGTTTTTATTATATACAGTGGCGTAGAAGGCAAGGGGTAATCCCTAATTTCTACGCCAATGGAGTAAATTGGATTTTTTTTTGTTAAAATACGTAACCTTGATGTTTTTCAAATAAAGAAGGTATACTTGGTCTAAATCGATTAGTTTAACAGTTTCTATGATACTTAAAATCTGGTTATTATTATTCTGTATTATTTGGCAAACAACATCCAAACGTGAAAATCAGTGTTTCGGGAAGAATCCACGTAACTTCAGGAAATGATAGATCTAATGATTTTTACATTTAACATTTATCCTAAAAGACGGCGCCATTCTCGGAAAGTATTCAAAAGATTGGCACAAAGATTGCTAAAAACCGGCAATGTCTCATAAAAAAATAGGAGACGTAGAAGTCGCAATGAAGAAAATGTTACTAACATATTGGCGTATGTTAAAACTGAACCCCATTTAAGTATTCGGGAAATTCAAAAGATCTAGGATTGAATTATTCTTTGGTGCATAGAATATAAAGGATTATAAAATGAATCCATATCATATTATTTTATACCAGGACCTAAAAGAAAACAGATTTTGATCGACGACTGGACCATTGCAACTGGTTAAAAGAAATGTTGAATGATTATGCAGAGTTCCTATCTGAAATATTATGGACGCATGAGGCTACATTTTCCAGCAATGGTAAAGTCAATTTGCACAATTTCCACTACTGGTCAGAAACAAACCCTCGCTGGCAAAGGGAAGTCAATTACCAAAATCGTTGGAGTTTAAACGTATGGTGTAGTTAAATGGAAAGATTATCGGACCTTTTTTCTTTGACGGAACATTAACTGGAGAAAGGTACTTACATTTTTTAACGAATGATTTACCAATTTTCCTGGAAGATATTACTATTCAAATTAGATAAGACATGTGATACCAACAAGATGGTTGCCTAGCGCATTTTGCAGCAGATGTGCGGGTTTATTTAGATACCGTATTTTCAGATAAGTGGATAGGACGTGGGAGTATTTTTACATGGCCGGCAAGGTCACCAGACATTACGGTTTTAGATTTTTACTTATGGGGAAGAATCAAATATTTAGTTTTTAAAACACGCCCAACTACACGTGAGGGTATGAAAGAAAAGATAGGATTCGGGAAGCAGTTGGAAGTATTTCCGTTGCTGAAATTGAGACCAGTGTTAATTTCACTATAGAAAGACTGAATTTGTGCATAGCAAATGATGTCAAACATTTTTGGTATTGAAAATAATTAGATAGTAGGTGGGTTTTGTAAATTTTTGTTATGAGTAGCTCCCTTAGTTTTGTTTTATTATTTATGTTAATAAATATTTTTGTGATGCCTTTTTACTTGTTATTTCATTCTCAACACAATTTTAGCCAACAATTATCAACACTCATCCAAAAATGGCAATATCTTTGGAATGACAAGAGATATCAGTTCGCGGTTTTGACAGGTCAATAAGTCATCTTATTTACCTTTTTGTGAGCTGGCTAGAGTTCATTTTATTTGAAATTTCTCAGAAAAAATCATAAATAGAGCTAGGTGTTAGTACCGCCTTCTAGTTGTCTATTAAAAAATTACGTGTCGTTATTTATTTCTGGAATCTACCTTTAATTCTCTTTGAAAATCGATTCAGGCATATGGAAGATAATCTTTTTATATCAAGGAAGGAACACTTCTTCCACCACTTCAGAATAGGTGATACAGAAAAATGACTTCAACAAAAGTTGTATAATAAGGACTGTAGTTTCTAAGATTGATAGTTTTTACCAACCTAAATTAGGGAAAATTTTGTAAAGAATGCAATTATATTTTGTAAGCGATAGATTGCGCCACCTAACGGAAAACTATGGTGTTACAAGAATTTTTTTCCCCAAATTCTCGATTTCCGAGATACGGCCGGTCGCCGCCCTTACTGGATCACCCTGTATATTATTTAACATTTGATATTTGCTTTCATATTTCATATAGTAATCTTATTTAGTACATCAAAATATAATTTATAAAAAGAATATATAAAAAATGTATCAAAATACGCCAAAACATTGTGCAATTAATTTAATTTTTATTATTTGAAATGATTCTTGAGTTGCATACTATGATTTATTAAAGAAAAATAGTTTCTGAACAAAATACGTGTATTTTAATTATTGAACTACAATTCCTTTACAATAAAACTAGTCCCAAAGCTTTCCAGCACATCAGAAACTATAGTTAAAGTAAAGGAATTTATCGATTGACGTGGTTAGGAAATACAAGTGCTTGATTGTTAAATTAAAACTCTTAGAATTCTTATTAAGTTAAACCCTTCGCATCAGGGAGAACTATAATAATAATAATAATAATCTTTATTGTGTTAAAGACGTGTTCAAGCACATACATTCGTCGGTTTAAAACAAAGATAACTATAAAATATAAAAATAGATCACTAAATATATATATATATATATATATATATATATATATAAGTATAATACTAACAAATTAACTAACATGACATACCACTAATTGACAAACTAATTTAATGCACTTTTTTCCGGTCAATACATACTTCAACAAATTCATCCACCGAGTACAATGCATAGTGTATTAGAAAATTTTTTATATTTAGTTTAAATACAGTAATCGGTTGACATTTAAAATTATCCGGTAGGCAATTGTATAGCTTTTGTGATTGGTATAAAATACCTTTCTAAGATTTTGACAACCTACAAAAATTGACTCGAATATTTTCTTTTTGCCTCGTGTCATATTCATGTATTTCCGATTGCCGCAACATTAAAGATATATTTTTCTTTGCATAACATAACGCTTCCAAAACATATAAACAGGGAAACGTAAGAATTTTCAAATTTACAAATTCATGGCGACACTCTTCATTATATTGAAGATTAGCTAATACTCTAATGACCTTGCGTTGTAATTTAAATATTCTATGCCAATTGGAACTACACCCCCACACTAGAATAGCGTAAAGAAGTATGTTTTGAACTAGAGCAAAATAAGAAGATTTCATTATGTTTGTTGAAGCATTATTTTGTAATTTTCTAAACAAAAAGATGAATTTATTCATTTTTTTTGCAACAATATCACAGTGCCTATCAAAATTTAAACGTGAATCAATCACACAACCCAAAAGAGATATTTCTTTTGAAATTAAGTCCGTTTTGCCTATTCTCAATGACAGAGGCAAGACTACTGTTTTTGCTGAATTTAGTTTTAACTTATTACTTTTGCACCAACTAGATACAAATTCAACTCGCTCCAGAGCTTTAGAAATAGCGATTTCGTAATTTGAGCTAGTTGAAATTATAGTGGCGTCATCCGCATACAGAATGCAATTAAGTTCCGCGGGCATTGACGCTGGCATGTCATTAACGTATATTAAAAATAACAAAGGACCCAAGATAGATCCTTGTGGAACACCATTTTTAATGTGTGTTCTCGGACAAGACGTTATTAAAGAGAACGCACTGATACCTATCACATAAAAAAGATGATATTAAAGGAGCCCTTAGAACGCTAAAGTTATAAATCGAGGTTAATTTGTTTACTAGTATTTTGTGCGAAACACAGTCAAACGCCTTAGAAAAGTCCACAAAAGCAGCTACAACATGATTGCCCTTTTCAAAACTTTCTAAGGTATTACTTACAAACGTAGTTATTGCATCAGCCGTTCCTCTTCCTTTTCGAAAACCATATTGCTGTTTGTAGAAAACATTATTGCTTTCAAAGAAATTCACTGCTTGTTTGTATAGTACTTTTTCTATATTTTACTAAATATAGGCAAAATCGAAATTGGCCGATAATTGTTTAAATCGTTTTTATCATTACCCTTTTTGAAAAAAGGCAGAACAAGTCCCACTTTAATACATTTAGGAAAGATTCCAGTTTTAATAATAATGTTCACCAACTTTGTTAATGGTTTTATGAAGACACTTATGTTACGCTTTACAAAATTGGTACTGAAACCGAACACATCTCTGGTACCGCCATTTTTCAAGCACTTAATGACATCACGTAACTCCACCTGAGAAACACACTTAAAATTAAAGGTAGGTAAATTAGTGTTATTAATGACAAAATTATTTGTCTGATCATTATTGTTTGGCATGTCAGATATAATTTCATCTATAATTTTAACAAAATAAACATTAAAATTATTAGAAGTTAAATCAGAGTTAATTTCTATATTTAAATGTCTGTGTGAATTTATAATAGACCACATTGTTTTTGTTGGATTATTAGAGTTTTTTATACGGTTGTCATTAGCTTTAATCTTAGCTACTTTAATTTCCCTCTTGTAAACCCTGGATAAGACTTTTTTCATTGCATATAGGTTTTGGAAGCGGTATGTGTTATATAAGTTACTAATCATAATCACTTTCTCTCTTAATTCTCTAAGGTCATCATTGAACCATTTTAATTGTATATCACGCCGTTTCTCCGTAATTTTGGCAACAGGAAAACAATTCAAAAACACATTAAGAACTACATAAAAAAAACTACCAAAACATTTGTCGCAGTCATCTAAACTGTTATTTAAAATGGTATCCCAATCATAGTCACATAATTCGTTAAAAAATAGTTGTAAACTTGCCCTAGTAATAGGACGATACATCTTAATTACCTGATTACTGTTCATTATTTTAAAATTATTTATTTCAAGTTGTTGACCTAAATGATCTGATAAACCTGAATCAAATGTGATAGCACTAAACTCGGTAAATGAAAAATTAATAAACATATTATCCAAACAATTATTCTTGCGAGTAGCCGAATAAATTGTTTGCTCAAAACCATTGCTCTCTAAGAAGTCACATAATATACGAGATCTCTTGTCGCCAAAGTGTACATTAAAATCTCCTAATATAACAATATTATATTTCAGTAATTTGGCGAGTAACTGTTCTAATTGGGAACAAAAAACATTGAAATCACCAAGGGGAGGTCTGTATAAGCAAATAATTACCGTGTTTGATTGTAACAGAACACAACAAAATTCAATGTGTGTTTCTATAATTAAATAATTAACAACTGTTAGTGGTTTCACTGTGACGTCTGATCTACAAAAAATTGCAACTCCACCATGAGATTTTGACGCTCTGCAGTAGTGAGATTGCAGACACAAGGGTCCTATGCTAATAGATTCAATAATATCTGAATTTGTAATCCAATGTTCACTAAAGCAAAATACATCAACTTTTTTGTCTACAATAAAAGATTCCAGTTCATTAACCTTATTTTTCAATGATTGAATGTTCATATGAAAAATTGTGAGGCTGTTTGAGTATTTATTGGTCACGTGAGCGCTGATGGTTTTGTGCTTCGGAGAAAAAACCTATTGATACACGCCCCACTTGGCCAAACATCAGCATTCATAATTTTTTTTAAGGATGCATAATATTCAGGATGTTTCGATTTTAATTGCTCACATTGAACCTCTGAAAACATTGGCTCAAGAAATTTCTGCAGCATATCAACAGTTGTGGAGGGATCTAATTTATATACGTGAAGATACGCTCTCGCATTTACGGCTTTAATTTCGCACACAGCATTATTTTTGTTATTATTTCCTATAATTGGAAGATTTCTTCTGTTTTTCTTATTGACAACAGTTGTCCATTGATCAGCAATTGCATTATCTGTTAGAGATCCGGCATACGTTTTAGAAATAGTGAGTACTTCTGATTTCATTCTATTGTTTACATCAACTACGCTAACACTATCTACTTTCGGTGAGGAAGTTGTCGGTCCCATGTCTGGTTTTGTAGACGCATTATTTCCAGTAGTTTCCACAGATGATGAATTTTTATTATTCAACAGTTTATTTACTTTCTTATCCGAGAAAGCAACAGGGGTCAAGTGTGTAGATTCTTTATCACCAGAGTTCACTTTCACATTTTGTAATTTATTTAGAAGCACAATTTGATTCTGTAATGAGTTAATAGTGATCCCTTGATTATTAATAAGTCTATCTTTATCCAGTACTGATTCCTTTAAAAATTTGATCTCTATTTCCAATAATTTTATAGTCATTAAGGAATTTTCATTGTATACACATTCGTCAATTTAATTTGCACTTTCACAACAATCTAAAAGCTTGTCGTCAATTACCTTAATATTTTTTATATGCTTATTTTCATGTATTTGTTTTTTTTATTTTTACAAATTGGAGGGGGGGGGGTTAGCTGGACAGACGTATCTACATGTCCACTGACCTCTGTCGGACATGAAATTTTAAACATCTGTTTAACATAGATTTTGTTTTTGGTTTTACAATGTTGACTATTTTTGTAATGAACTTATTGTAAAAGAGGCTGCAAATTATCCTAATAAAAATGCTATTAAAATTATTACTATTTCTTGCAATTTCCATTCTGTATTTTCATAAAATATATATTTAATAATTGAAAAATTATTTACGCTGAAACAGCTCAATACTTCTATGAAAAATAATTATTTTTTAATGATTCTAGTCCTTAACTTCGGTGCTAAATCCAAATTTGTTTAATTAAAAATGTGTTTGTGTAACACATTAATCATTGATCGGATTGCTTTCAGTCATTACAATTTCTTTTATAACATTCGGAGTACTATTCTAATCTACTGTGGGAACTATTGGAACCCTTAAAAATATTGTTCATCGATGCTTTGAAAATTTACGAGGATATAGATAAGGCACTGGGCGATTTTCAATAGTTCTGATTATTCTAAAACAATTCTCGTATAGTTCTGAGCATACACAATGCCTTTCCAAAGAGTTCCGATGATAAAATTAATTAGATATTTTTTTACAATTAGTAAAAATAGCCCATTTTGCGGAACAATTAATGTTTAAAAAAATTATAAAATTAATTTTAACATCGAAACTCTTAAGAAATGCATTGTGCACGTCGAGAACTCCACGAGAACTATTGGAACTCTTCAAAATATTTATCGTCGATACTTAGAAAATTTAAGCTATGCAATTTTTTATTGTCGAATAATTGTATAAATATTAATCGGATCGCTTTCGATCATTAGAATTTCTTTCAGAATTTTTCGAATGCTATCCAAATCTGCTGCGAGAACTATTAGAACTCTTTAAAATATTTTTTGTTGACGTTTTCTTTTTTTAAGGAAATGGGCTGGAACTTTTTCAATTTTGACTATAATTTTAGTAATAAATAAAAGAACATCAAAAGTTGATTGGAACTATTGCATGTGAAAATTGAATTTTCAAAAATTTTTAATTTTTTTTTTAATTTTCAAAAAACAATGTTTTCGTATCAGGAACTCTAGACCTTTGCCAAATATAGTGATTTAGATAGTCAGCATTACTGGATCTCGATTTTCGATATGAAGTTAGCATCCCATTTTTCAAATTAAAATTTGGAACCGCTAATGAACGGAACTCTATTTTTTATAAAGTGGTTCTAAACTCTTTAAAAGAAAGCTAGAACGCTTTGTCGAGGTGCTAACTTCACACGCGTCTGATTTAGTATTTCTTTACAAGAACTACATTTACACTTTTTCTCTAAATCTGTCTGCTTATAGTGAAATGTAAGTCACGTCCTTCAAAAAAACTTATTTGTTCGGATTTTTACTATAACCTCGAAATGACATCTCGATATTGGTTTAATTGTAATTGACTAATCGGAAAATTAATTTTGCGATTGGCATATTGCTGTATATAAGATAGTATAAATCCAATCATTTTAATTATTATATGTAGATAATAAACCGTTTACAATGCTTTCGATTTCCAACAGGCGATGGAAAACTTCCTTTGCATTTTTTTTAAATTCCAAACTTAATTGTTAAATGTCAGATAGGAAAACTTTTATTCCCTTACACTTACTGAAAACTAAAATGTTACAACACTGCCAACATAACCTAAAAATACGTATCAAACAGTGGTGTCAGACTTCATTTATAATAAAGTTATATCGCATTAGGAATACTATCGTGTGTCCTGCTGGAGATCAAAAACATAGTCAATTGTGTATATTAATGGGTATATTTTCAGTTCTATTGCTTTAACATTTTTAATTTCCAATTGTTCCAAGAATGGGCTTTTAAAGGAAAATATGACTGTATGAAATTTTGGAAAGATCGATAACAATATAAGAGTTTTCATGATAGACAAAATAAACTTGCTTGAAGTAAGTAATTTACAAAGCGATTTATTTGTAAAAGTTTAATTTTATACAGAATCGACAAATAGATCAATATTGACCTCATAAGTATCAATAAAACCTGGTAGTAACCCAACATGTAGATGTCGCTACACCGAAAACTAAACTTTTTGTTTAATCGTTGGTATAACATAGAGATCATATGTAAGATAGTAGAAATCGAACTAGTAATGACACCATTAAGCTATGCTCTTTATCAGCTGTATTATATTCATAAAACCTGAAATTCTTTACAGAAAAAGGCGTCAATAGGAAGAGCGGTAGCATTAGTAATTGTGTCACTATTAGTTTAAACAAACATTCCTCTATTTTTAGAAGGTGATAGTGATAGTGATAGGATAGTGATTTGCTGTGCGTATTTGAGGCAGTGAATTCAGTTATTGCTGTCTAGAACTGTTTTTATGGTAGAGAGCGCCAAAAAATTTTGTTTAACTAGTTTAACATAAACATCAATTTTTTGGTTCTTGTATTCAGACGAGTGAGAATTCTCCAAAACTAAGATTCCTGTCATTCCTCAATTGTTCCACATATTTGCTTATAATTGTCCAATAATTCCTGTTATTATCGGATAAATCTTTTTTACTTTTTTGTAGTTCAAGTATGTTTTGACATATTAACATAGTACACAATAATTTCCATATATATATATATATATATATATATATATATATATATATATATATAGTGTGTCCCATCGGTGTAAGGACGGAAGATAGCTTCCCACTGAGGCGATGTTTTAAAATTCGGTTTTCGTGAGACAATAGGTACACCACGTGTCCACATTTTAAAATTATTTTCGCTTGTACATGTTGTTCACATCAGAGTGTTGCACCAAACATACGTTTTTTTAAATGGTACACCCAGTATATTATGGCATTTTTGCAAAGCCACATTAACGCTGATCAAATTGATACCAAATTATATGGGGTTATTTTCAACCGTTCTCCGATAGAGGGAGTTATTTGCAAAAAAAGGGGCTATGCTTCGGACACTTGTAATCCCCAAAATATTTGAGATATTGATATCGGGTTTTCACAGAAAAATAGATTTTTTAATGTAGATTCCATGTTATGCATGGTAAAAAAACGTGTCTTTTAATAAGAGGGTTTTTAACTCAGGCAAAATTTACAAAAACTTTTTTTTTCAAATGCAGCACCCTGTATATTTTAGTTTTGGTGAATGTAGATTTTCATAAGGTTTCTTAGGCTGCCACTATTATATAGGTTAAAGTAAACACAACAAAAAGTTACAACGGTTTAAAATTTTTATTAATTTTAATTAATTTGTTCTACTTATTGTACGCATTCTTATTTTTTTGTTCACCCGAACAAACGAGAATACTACGAAAATGGAGCACGTGCTTTATGTAGTACATTTTCCAATCAGGTAACCATAAATTATTGTCAAGCAGTCTTTGCACCTTTTGTAAAAATCACGGTGGCTTTGGAAGAAAATTAAATGTCATATAATACAATCAGTAGATATTTAACAGAGCGAATTGTTGAAGTTTTATAATATTCATTAAGTTAATTTGATTACGTCCGTGTTTATTCTTGGTTGTTTATTGATCCTTGCTTATTTATTTTGCACTTCGATTGTAAATGAACTTTACCGATAAAGAGTTAGTGAACATGGTGTACAGTTTGGGCGAACCGGATAGAAATTGTCTTTTGGCGTCCAGAATTTACAGACAAAATAGAACACGGTTTGGGGATAAGCAAATCTTCGGTTCACAGAATAATTAGAAGATACAAGTACCATCCCTACCATTTATGTTTGCATCAATCTCTTTATGGTCAAGATTTCCAAAATAGAATAAATTTTTGTAATATTTTCACCAACAAAATTGATGAAATTCCAAATTTTTACAATATAGTTCTGTTCAGTGACGAAGTAACCTTCAACAATATAGGTGTCATTAAAGCATAATATGCATTGCTATGCTCACGAAAAGCCATGTTGGGTACGCAGGTGGATTTGAAACACCAGTGGTCCGTGAATGTGTGGGTCATCCTAGACAATAAAGTTATCCGGCCATTCTTCTTTCAAGAACGACTTGATGGAGAACGGTACCTTAGATTTATAGAGCACGATTTGTCCATTTTACTGAAAGAGGTTGATCTTGAAACACGGAGATTAATGTTTCTTCAACATGTTGGTGCGCCTGCCCATTTTCACCGGAATGTAAGGCATTATTTAAATCACTGGCTAGGAAACCGATGGATTGGTCGAGGAGGCGATATTTCATGGCCAGCAAGATCGCCCGATCTAACATCTATAGACTTTTTTCTCTGGGGATATACAAAACAGAAAGTGTATAAAGAATTGCCAACAACTGCGGAGGACATGAAACATCGCATATCAACAGCTTTTAGAAACATTACCCCCCAAATGTTAAACAGGGTTAAAGAAAATTTTACAACACGTCTTGAAGTTTGATTTCAGGAAGGTGGGAATATTTTTGAGCATTTACTGTTAATTTCCGTCCTTTTCCACAAATAAAACTGCACTTCACTCGTTTCAATTTTTTAGCGTGTTAAAATTCTGCCCTGTCCAATAGAAATAAAAATTTTAAACGGTTGTAAGTTTTTTTGTGTTTACTTTAACCTATACAATAGTGGTATCGTAACAAACCTTATGAAAATGAAAATCTACATTCACCAAAACCAAAATATACAGGGTGTTGCATTTGATTTTTTTTTTTTTTGTAAATTTTGCCTTAGTTAAAAACACTCTTATTAGAATACACGTTTTTTTTACTACGCATAACATGGAATCTATATTAAAAAATCTATTCCTCTGTGAAAACCCGATATCAATATCTAAATAAAATATTTTGGGGATTACATACAAGTGGCCGAAGTTTAGCCCTTTTTTTGCATATAACTCCCTCTATCGGGAGAACGGTTGAAAATAACGCAACATAATTTTGTATCAATTTGATCAGCATTAATGTGGCTTTCCAAAAATGCCATAATATACTGGGTGTACCATTTAAAAAAAAACATGTTTGGTGCAACACTCTGTATGTGAACAACATGTTTCAGAGATATTTCGTTTTCATGGTTTTCGTGATTTTTAACAATATTAAATGTTTACTAAACTTTTCCATTCTACATAGCAATGAAACAGATACACTACATGAAAGGGCAGACAGCCCTTCCGCAATGCTCTAAGATTGCCTGTCAACTAAACTAGAAGTGTTTAAAATAAAGAATAACTCTTTCTTATTAGTTCATTGTTGATGTTTCTCTCGCTATGTGTTAATAAGTTTCTAGTCACAGCAAAATACAGAAAAAGCATCTGCAAAGAATAACCTTTTAAAGCTAAAAAAAAGCTATGTAATATTTTCTTTGCAATTAAAGTCTAATTCGACTATTTATGTTATTTACGATATTTAAGATAAATTAATTGATAATATGCTTATTTGATATTAGAAGTACAGAAAGTTCTCAAAATGTCTCCCTTCTTCTTTAATACATAGCTTACTTCGTCGAGACACTTCCTTCACAACACGCGCAATCTCTTGCGGATTTTCTTGCTAGGATTGGCAAGCTTCTTGAATTTTCAGTATCAACCCCTCCCTGGAGTTGATGGGCTGAAAACAGACTACCTATGGTTTTTAAGTAACCCCAAACGTAAAAATCAAGGTGTTGTTAAGTCTGAGCTGTGCGTTGGCCATCTAATGGAACCGTAACGTCCTATCCATCTTTCCGGATAATTTTTATTCAGCCACATAGTCACCTGTCTACGATTATGAGCTGGACATCCGACCAAGCTCGCTGTCGTGCTAATAATGGAACATTTTCCAGGAGAGAGTTAAGCTCGCTGTCTAAGAAATTAAGAAAACTATCCGCTCTTAATGTATACCCGGTGTTTATTAATTAGTGTTAGAGTTTCAGGTAAAGTTATAGTCCAGGCAAAGCTGAGAAGCCCTATAGCAAAATTATTGCTAGGCGGTGCGCCATTAATCGCCTTTATCTGGGAAAGTATCCGATGAAAAATTCATTTTCCAACAAGAAATTGATGTTGAATTTTTTTGCAATTTTTTGTTTGCATTCCGCACCTTCTCAAACCTCAGATTAAGATGTGTCGTTCGATTTCATATTTCACTGGTGATCATGTACTCATTCAACGAGTACGCAGATATGTACATGGTGTACGGGCTCTTTGAAGAGAACTCTGTGGCTGCTGCTGAACAATATGTTCAATAATAAAAAATGTGTTCTGTACTTTTTGTATTGTTTTGATCACCAATATACTTCTGACGCCTTGTGTCACGTATCATGTGGTTAATTTGTTTACATGTAGCTTCCAACGTTGCAATTTAATGTCATTTTTGGATGGCCCGTTACAAAAAACGGCGCATCGCATGGGCTATAACGCTAGCTGAAGCTTTAACACTATTTAATAAACACCGTGTATATTTTGAATAAAGTAGGGCTCACATAAACAATATCCTATTAGTCCTAACCAAACATTAACTGAGAATTGATGTTGGTGATGTACACGGTGAGTTACAAATGGATTTCCGTGATTCCAGTGATGCGAGTTACGTGAATTAAACATTCCTGCACGCGTGAATGTTGCCTCATCTGTCCATATTACAAATTGCCTATCTTCGACGCACATGCATAAGTACCAATGTCGCCTTCTAATAAATCTTGAACTTTATGTTCATGGAAAGTGTGCAGATCATCTGAACGAAGTGTTGTTTGTACCAAATTATGAGCAGCCTCTTACCTACTATACCTGTGCTAGTTGTAGGATCTTCATCGAAAATTCTGAGAATGTTTTCCGCAAGGTTTTCCTTATCATTCATTTTTCGAACACCAGTCGGTCGACGAGGAAAGTGGCCAGTCTCTCTCAACGTGTGGTAACCACTGACAAATATTCTGTTATTGGGAATTTCTCGTTCCGGGAAACGACGTTCATATTCTCTAACATCTTCAAACGCATTACCGTTAGCAAAACCAAAAATAAAAACCATATCAGCACACTCTTCATTGGTGAACATTGTTAAATACTTTTCTCAAATAATGCCAATTACAAATGACGCCATTAAAAACAATTGAAGTGTAATGATTACGTAGAACCAAGCCAAATATGCAACATGACAACTAGGTTTGTGTTTTTTGGGACATTTTACACCCCTTTACTTAACTTACAATGTTTGTATGCTGTATACGTCAAGATTTGTAACGAATTTTCATCCACTTCTACTAGTCCAAGCGACTTGAAATTCTCTAAAATTATGTATCCCCGATGAAAATACAATTTTTTAGCATTTACGGTTCATAAAAATACTTAATTAAACTATAATTAACATAAATTTCAGTTGTTAATAGTTTAAATAGCAGTTTCAATGTCAAACTGGCAAAGCACTTTTGGTCTAAAGGTTAAATGATCGTCTGCCGCGGGGATATTTGAACACATTTTGGTGCAAAGAAAAAAAATATTTTCTCGTTTTTAACGCACTTTCTACGCGCAAATAAAAGCGTGCTTTTTAAAAAAAGTTTCTTTTTTCATAGTATTATGTGGTTAATAAAAGGCGCAAGGGCATTTTTTGTGCTGTCGACGAAGTAGGCTATGTACTCGAGAAGAAGGGGACATTTTGAGCAATTTCTGTAGTTATAATATCAAATAATCATATTATCAATTACTTTATCTTAAATATCGTAAATATCAGAAATAATCGTTTGTTGTAAAATACCATATTTGAGCGCTTCAATTGTAAATCGAATTAAACTTTAATTGCAAAGAAAATATTACTTAGCTTGTTTTTTAGCTTTAAAAGGCGATTCTTTTCAGATGCTTTTTCTGTATTTTGCTGAGGTAGTGACTTGAAACTTATTACCGTACAGCGAGAGAAACATCAACGATGTACTAATAAGAAAGAGCTATTCTTGATTTTAAACTTCTAGTTTAGTTGACTGACGATTTTAGAGTATTTTGGAAATTGGAAATATTTAATAATATTTAATTACAAACTATTATTAATTTTATTAAATACATAAATAAAAAGTTTACCTCGAGTAGGATTTGAACCTACGACCTGTAATTTGCTAGAGTACCACGCTAACCAACTGCGCCATCAAGGTTCAAGCCCCAATCGATGTAAATTTTGTCTGTATGTATGCAGACCTGATGTAAATTCTAAATATAAAGAGATTACAATCAAATTACTTATATTAATGGAATGTGAGCCTGCAAATATCGCAAGGATTCATACATACTAAAGCAACTTGACTAATATTAAATTATTATAAGTTTTTGTTATGAACGAATAAGTCCAAAGGTAAATATGTAATTAAAAATTATTATTAATTTTATTAAATACATAAATGAAAAGTTTACTTCGAGTAGGGTTTGAACCTACGACCTGTACTTTGCTAGAGTACCGCGTTAACCAACTGCGCCATCAAGGTTCAAGCCCCAATCGGTTGGGGCTTTAATAATATTGTTAAAAATCATGAAAACCATTAAAACGAAATATCTCAAAAACAGTTGAAAATCGGACCCTTGTTTATATGACTTTTTTCATTGGAAATGCGCTGTATAATCATTTCGTCATATATATATATATATATATATATATATATATATATATATATATATATATATAGGGTGTCCGCGGAGTGCGACAACGGAGGATATCCTTCTTACACAATAGGGATAGAAAAAAAGTTTAAATAAAAAGTCTTTCAGTAACCAAATCCACATTTAAAGAAAATATTTTCGTTTATACAGGGTGTCTCATATGAACTGGAGAGCATGCAACTTCATTTTTTTAAATAGGACACCTTGTATTTTATTACATTTTCTGATTTTTCTATAAATTCTGAATCGGTTTTGTTAAGGTCTATTATCATCCAAAATTAATAGTTTTTGAGATATTTAATGTTTTTTAAAAAAATCGCGATTTTCGTGTCGTTGACAAAGGGCATACTTTTTTATTTGATATCCTTAAAGGAAAATATTTTGCAGATTACTAGTGCATAGACACACTCACTTTGTGTTCCTATAAAAATTTGAAAATATTATACAGGGTGTTGCCAAAACTATTCACAAAGTCATAATCTTCAAAACACAAAATCTCTTTTTTTTTAAATGCAATGACATATTTTTTACGGAAAAACGTTGATTAAGTAATAAGCTAACTGTTTTATAAAGCATGTCCTATACCTATCTGTCATAGTTATTGAGTTATTTTAGTTTTTCAAATCTATTTTTACTTTCTCGTATAGAGAAGGTATTGTAATCGTGAAAAAATCGACCTCGAGATTTTGATGGTTCTGGACGTTTTCGTGGTCCTCGGGTTCGAAAAAGCATTTTTGGAAAAATGTCTGTGTGTGCGTGCGTGCGTGTGTGTGCGCGTGTGTGCGCGCGTGTGCGCGTGTGGGTGTATGTGTGTGTGTGTGTGTGTGTGTGTGTGTGTGTGTGTGTGTGTGTGTATATGTGTGTGTGTGTGTGTGTGTGTGTGTCTGTATGTAAACACGATAGCGCTCGTACGCTTTGAGATAGACAATTGAAATTCGGCATGGATGCCTTATTTCAAAATCATATATCTCTATCAAATTTTGGGATATATCCGGTGACCGGAAGTGGCACTTTACCTTTGCACATTTGTGTCACGCTTCAAATAAACTACTACAGAATATCAACGTATCTGTTTCAAATTTGGCAAAGTTAAGTTATATTAGGCAACACATCTAAATATAACGTTTCATCAAAATCTGTGTACCAGAAGTGGCACTTTACCTTAATAGTTTTGTGTCACACTTCAAATAAACGTATATAAACGTATCTATTTCGAATTTGGCACGGGTAAGTTATATTAGGTGACACGCTTAAATATGATGTTTGAACAAAATTAGTGTACTGGAAGTGGTACTTTACCTTAACCGATTTGTGTCACGCAAAAAGATCTTGTGAACTATTCTATTGGTTTTAACCATCGCTTATGCGATTGAGCACAGATGTCTTGATTTTCATTTTCCCTTATTTAAAAGTGTTTTAACAGACACCTATTTTTATTTTACTCTACTATAATTGCGTTAGTATACTAGAAAGTCTAGGTAACCACAGTTCCGATTTTTTAAAATACACACCTCAATTTCAAAAATTTATATTAGTTAGCCATGGTTGTCATGGAAACGTTAATAAACAAATGTTTGTTTGACACTGACAGTTTAAAAATTCAATTTAAACAATATTGAAATACTAAAATGAATTTTTCAAAAGAATAATTGATACAAATGATTTATTACATGGCGCATCCGACGGAAATTGTTTATTAGCGAGTAGAATTTACGCTCAAAAATTTTCTAAATACAGAAAGACATCCAAATCGCTTGGCATTTGAAAGGCTCAAGGAGAGGTTTGAAAGGAATAGAAACATCAATTATGAATCAAATGGCGAACGATCAACCATTGCATCAAACGAGGAAACTCAGTTACATGTCATGCAAGCCGTCGAGGAAAATCCGCAAGCTTCTTGCAGGCAAATCGCACTGAACAACAATATCGTAAAATAAACGATAATAAATAAAATAATTCGCAGTAGTACAAGAATGAACGGATCATGATTTTATAAATAGGAAATTTATGCCTTCGGGCATTAAATAAAATAGAGGAAAAACAGGACTTCTTTCATTACGTATTGTTTACTGACGAAGGTACCTTTCACAAAAATGGATTTGTAAATCGTCATAATTTCCATTATTATAGTTATACAAATCCAAGATATGTGATGCCAGTTCATATGAGACCCTGTATAAACGAAAATATTTTCTTTAAGTGTAGATTTGATTACTTAAATACTTTTGCATTTAAACTTTTTTTCTATCCCTATTGTGTAAGGCCACCCTGTGTATATATATATATATATATATATATATATATATATATATATATATATATATATTTATAATATTTATTGTGTGAACGTGTTGGTACACTTACACTCGTCGGATTGAATAACACAAATACAAGAGTTAATGTAAAGTTGAGTTGAAAAACCACACATGCTATAAAAATTAGACAGTCTTTAACTTTAGTTTTAAATTTGGAAAGCGGTAAACATCTAATGTGACTAGGAAGTCGATTATATAAATAATGCGACTAATAAACAGGTCCGTTTTGACTTTTAGTTAATCTGCACAATGCTAAACGAGCATTTTCCTTTTGTGTAGTATCGTGGTCATGCACATCATATTGGTGTTTAGCTTGCGCAATATGTTTTTTGGCGAAACGTAGAGATTCCAAAATAAATAGACAAGGAAACGTTAAAATTCTTAATTCAATAAAGGCCATTCGACAATCCTCCCTGAACTGTAGATTAGCAATAATTCTAACAACTTTACGTTAAAGACGGAAAATCCATTCCCAAGAAGCACTGTGTCCCCAAGTTAAAATTGCATAAGACAAAGTACTTTGAATTACAGCAAAATAAGCCGTACGTAGAACTTTTGTCGACGTGTTGTTTTGCAGTCTTTTTAATAAAAAAATTGATTTGTTAATCTTTTTCGAAAGATTTCCACTGTGTGATTCAAAATTTAGCTTATTATCAATAAAGCAGTCCAAAAGTGCCATACCAGTAGTACAGTACTAAAGTCTATACTTGTATTTATTTTCGATAGGGATAACGGCAGAAATTATGTCTTGGCCTCGTTTAATTTCAATTTATTACACCACTCGTTCACACGATTGAAATTTGTGAAGAAATCGACTGGGGTAAGTCGTTAATATAAATTAAAAATAGAATTGGGCCTAGAATAGAACCCTGAGGTATCCCGTACTGTATGGGAAGAATATCAGATAAAACGTTGTTCCAAATTACACGCTGTTGTCTTTCCTTCAAGTATGAAGCTATCAATGCCACGCTCTTATTCCCAAGGTTATACACTAATTTTAGTTTACGAATAAGTATTTCATGTGAGACGCAATCAAATGCTTTGGAAAGGTCAACCAAAGCAGCCCCCTCGCAAAACATTTTCACGCATCATTGACAAACGTTATAATAGCATCTGATGTGCATCTTCGCATTTTCGCTTACGAAAATCGTACTGTTGACGATAGAACAGATTATTAGTTTCAAAAAAATTAACTGATTGGTTATGGATAATTTTTTCAACTATTTTACTAAACACATGTAATATAGAAATAGGTTTATAACTACCTAGTTCATTTTTGGGATTCCCTTTTTTGAATTAAGGCAAGACTAAAGCTGATTTAAGAGAATCAGGAAAAACTCCTGAACTAATCATAATGTTGATTAAAGATGCTAGCGGTTTACAAAAATGTTAATATGCGCTTAATTAAAGTAGCGTTAAGTCCGTAAATATCTTTCGAATTACTTGTTTTTTAAATTAAAAATTACATCGCGTACTTCTATTTGTGAAATAGTGTGAAATTCAAAAGCCGTGGATATAGAAAAATTAAAAGTGCAATGACTGATAGGATCAGTATTCGGACTAGGGAGATTAGACATTACGTCAGCTATTGACAAAATAAGTATTAAACTGGTTAGCCGATAAGTCACAATGCGGTTTGGTATGCAAATTTCTATGTGAATTTATTATCTTCCACATTGCCTGATCGAATTTCCTGCATTATTGATAAATCTATCATTGGCTTCAATTTTAGCTAGTGTAATCTCTTTAGCGTAATTAGCACGAAGAGATTTCCTGATTTTATAAAGATTGTCTGTATGGTAAATGACATACAACTCGCAGATTAATTGTAGATTATTTCTTAATTTTCGCAATTAGTAAACCATTTACTATCCGAAGAACTACATTTCCTTGTCTGTTTAACATTAGAAAAGCAATACACGTAACAATTTGAGACAAAATCTAGAAAATTTGAGAAGCATTCATTACAGTCATTCCCATTATTATCTTCAATGACACTATCCCAATCGCACTCTGTTAACATATTACAAAATAAGTTCAACCCAGCAATAGTTGGCAGACGTTGCGTTACGCAACGCGAGTATTACTACAATAGGTATCAAAATCACTTAGCCACTACATTCTGTCCTAAGTGATCGGACAAGCCTGATTCGCTAGTATTTATGGCATAATTATTAGTCGAGAAATTGATAAAAATATTATCGAAGCAGTTACCTCCGCGAGTAGCACAGAAAACAGTTCGGATAAATCCATAACTGTTTAATAGATAGCAAAGAATGCGTGACTTTTATCTTTATTAAAATGTACATTGAAGTCACCCAGGATCACAATCTTAAAATTATTCAATTTATCAAGCATATTACATCGACATTGTAGAAAAGATCAAAGTCGCCAATAGGTGAGCGGTAGACACATATTACAACTGTGGTGATATTGATCTGCATATATATATATATATATATATATATATATATATATATATATATATATATATATAATACATACATACATACAGGGTGATTGGTCGAAACCATTCATTAGAAGTATTAGGAGTTCCAGCCATGGATGATTTCTGAAAGTTTGTATCTGGACTAAGTGATTCGTATTCTATTTAAGGAAAATATTTTCATGGTGATTACACCTCCGGTTATACCGGAAGTAGCCATCAACTTTGTTATTTTAAATGGAATCGTACCCTTTTTATGGCATATTCGAATTGTACTCTACTCGCCATTTAAGTAGAAATTTTATCAATGTTCCCTATACTTAAATTTAATAGTTTTTGAGATTTAATTTTCGAAAATTATTGGTTGAACACTATGACATTTGACAATGCCTACTGGCGCCATTTTTAGTACGAAGCAAGTAATATTGACGTTATGCATAGGGGTATCCTTAAGTTTTACGCTGATGCTTCCGGTACTGTCGAATTATCTACAGGGTGTTCAAAATGTGACTTCCATCTTTTGAAAATAAAAACCATAAAAACTTAACTTTTTCAAATACAATGCCCAATATTTTCTTCCTTTAACGGATGCAGAATAAAATTCTGCATTGATTTGTATTAGCATTCCCTATACCTATCTTCGATAGTTTTTCTCATATTGAGGTATTTGTTCATTTCTTCTGAAATTCAAAACGATTTACCTGATTTTTCCATGGATAGCCATGGAAACCACAGCTAAGTTTGTTGTTAGTAACTGTCAATACCTTTTGTTGTGTTTCTGTGTTCGGTTTATCAAAATGGAAAATGGGAAGTATTCAAACAGGGATATTTTGAACTTATTTTATATTCATGGAGAATGTGATAAGATTATTAGCAGAACTTGCCGTTTGTTTAATGACCGATATCCTCATTTAACACCAATGAACAAGCACAAATTTAAGCGAATAGAGTCAAACTTTTTACGGTATGGAACAGAGAAAGCTGCCAGAACACGATCAAAGCCTATTACTGGCGAAAAAGCTAATGAAGTTAATGTCCTAGCATATTTTAATAACTATCCCCACGGCTCGATACGATCTGCTGCAGAAGATTTGGGCCTGTCTTACTATTCCATACAATACATCTTAAAGAAGCATAAAATGCATGATTATTCGTTTACCTTGGTTCAAGCACTTCATCCAGGCGATAATTTCAAGCGAGTGGAATTTTGTGAACAAATGTTAATCAGAATTCAGGAAGACCCGCTGTTTTTACGAAAAATAATTTGGACGAAAGAAGCAAAATTTACCAGAGAAGGAATTGTTAATCGACGTAATTGGCACTATTGGGCGTCGGAAAACTCACATTTCAAGCGAGAATCAAATTTTCAAAACAAATTTAGTTTTAACGTGTTTTGTCTTGTAATGAATGGTCGTGTCTCTTATCAAATTTATGATGAAAATTTGACAAGTATAAAATATTTGGAGATTCTGAGAACGGATGTCTCTGAATTTTTAGAAAATCTGCCTCTTAATATTTTACAATACTGCTGCTATCAAATGGACGGAGCTCCTGCACATTCAACGCGTGACGTTGATCAAGAGCTCACCACTATGTTTGGTGATCAGTAGATCGGTCGAAACGGACCATGGCGGTGGCCTCCCTGATCTCCCGATCTAACTCCACTCGACTTCTACGTGTGGGGCGAAGTCAAGAATCAAGTATACGCCACTCCAGTCCACACAAGAGAAGACCTAGGCTTAAGAGGAACGACGGCATTTCGCCAGTTAAATCACGTCAAAAAAGCTTGCACGAAAGAAGTTCAGTCAAGACTTTTAGGTTGTCTTCAACAAAATGGAGGCCACATAGAACATTTATAAAATTTTGAATTGTTTTTCTTACTTTCAATAATATTAATAGTTATTATTTGCATATTACTTTTATTCTCATCTTATTTGTTGACGAAATTTAACAGTTCTGTTTGCTTTGATAAACTACATTAATGTAATTGGTTTCTGCATCTGTAGTAGGCTTCGGCCGTGGAGAAATCGAATTAATTTTTCTAAATTTCGGATGAGATTTTAGAAATACCTGAATAACTGAAAAACTGTTGAAGATAGGCATAGGGAATGCTAATACAAATCAATGCAGAATTTTATTCTGCATCCGTTAAAGGAAAAAAATATTGGGCATTGTATTTGAAAAAGTTAAGTTTTGATGGTTTTTATTTTCAAAAGATGGAAGTCACATTTTGAACACCCTGTAGATAATTCGGCAGTACCGGAAGCATCAGCGTAAAGCTTAAGGATACCCCTATGCATAACGTCAATATGCTTCGTACTAAAAATGGCGCCAGTAGGCATTGTCAAATGTCATAGTGTTCAACCAATAATTTTCGAAAAGAAATTTAAATCTCAAAAAATATTAAATTTAAGTAAAGGGAACATTGATAAAATTTCTACTAAAATGGCGAGTACAATTCGAATATGCCATAAAAATGGTACGATTCAATTTAAAATAACAAAGTTGATGGCTACTTCCGGTATAACCGGAAGTGTAGTCATCATGAAAATATTTTCCTTAAATAGAATATGAATCACTTAGTCCAGATACAAACTTTCAGAAATCAGCCATGGCTGGAACTCCTAATACTTCTAATGAATGGATATATATATATATATATATATATATATATATATATATATATATATATATCAGGGTGTCCAAATAGTGCGTATTCGGTCGATAGCTCTTTAGCCATTAAACTTAGAAGATAAGTTTAAATACGAAAGTTTTTATAAGCTGCATAATCTAAAAATAGTTTGGTTTCTACAGGGTGTAATATAAAAGCGGTACAATATAGAACTTTTGATTTTTAAATAGAACAACCTATATATTATTTTATTTTTCGATTCTCCTTATAATTTTACATATTTTTTATAAGAATTACTTACAAGCTAAATCTGACAGTTTTTGAGATATTTGCAAAGTTAACTAAAAACTGACATTTTTATGTAGTATTTCGAGTAGGCGTATCTCAGTTATTTTTATAGATAGAAAAATAATCTTTGGTGTAGAATTTATTCATACATGAGCTTACTTTATTGTATTGCCAAAATTGGATTTCAATATACACGGTGATCACAAAAATTAATTCAATATCATAAATTTGAAAATGGCCTTCATTTTTTAAAGGCACACCCTATATTTTTTTAATGCCTTGTCTTCGCCTGTTAATCGGCTTTCATTTTTATTAAATATGTTCTATACCCGTCTCTAATAGTTTCGGAGATGTTTAAGTTTGTTCAATTTTTTTCGTTGATAACACTGATGAAGAGTAACATTAGTCGGTCAAAGCAAGCTGTGGATACATAAGAAACTAAAAAATATTAACTGAAATACATAAATTGTAATTATAATAAATTTTGTATGAAACCACCATTTTTAAGAGATTTTTGAGATGTTTTTAAACGATTCATCATAAAATTAAACAATTTAACCAAAAGAGCGTAAAACAAAAGATGAACGAAAACAAATGAAAAAATCAAACTTGTCAAACAGTGCTAATATTTCTGTAGTACTATATACTTACTTCCTAAATTACAAAATGAATTTTTCGAAAGAAGAACTGGTTAATATGATTTACGTCCTTCGTGAAAGCGATAAAAATTGTCTTTTAGCTCATCGAATTTATAAGCAAAAATTTCCAAATGCACGACACCCGCAAGTTTCAGCATTTGCAAGATTGAAATGGTTGTTCTATTTAAAAATCAAAAGTTCTATATTGTACCGCTTTTATATTACACCCTGTAGAAACCAAACTATTTTTAGATTATGCAGCTTATAAAAATAGACAACTTTCGTATTTAAACTTATCTTCTAAGTTTAATGGCTAAGGAGCTATCGACCGAATACGCACTATTGGGACACCCTATATATATATATATATATATATATATATATATATATATATATATATATACAGGGTGTCCACTTTTTGATTGTGATATATTGGGATCTCGGTAACTATAATAGTTACAAGGTCGGTTAAATTACAAAAAAGTTGCGATATTTTCTGCTCGTCCAGAATCCATTAAAAATTTGCACTTATATTTTCCCGTTCCTGAAACATCCTGAAAAATCTGAAAAACTCGAATTTGGAAAATCGGCCATAACTTTTATATTTCTTAACTGATTGCAATAAAATTTGGTACACTTACATAAGACGTAGATACGAGTACACTGGCCTTAATAAAATTCTTCCAGGAGTACTAAATTCTGAATGACGATAGTCAACTTTTTTTTTCTTTTGGACGCCATATTGGATTTCTGCACGGATAGATAAAGGAAAATATTCTCTTTATAACCATATACCTGATTTCCCAATAATTAATAAAAGTAATTTATTGCAAGAACAGGAACAGACATAATAACTTATTTTGTTTTCCAAATCCAGTAGGCGTGCATTGTTACATTAAATAGTTGTCAATATCGTTGAATTTTAAATCAATCATCAAGTAGGTATATGTCAAAGTTTTAAAATAATTAAATATTTTAGAGTAAATTTGTTAGTTTTGTAGTGTAACACCTAGTAGTAACAAATAGTTTTTAAAATGGTAAGATATACCAACACAGAAAAAAAAGAAATGTATGATATTTACATAAAAAATAATAGAAATGCGGCAGCAGCGACAAGAATATATGAAGAAACATTTCCAGAAAGAAGACAACCTTCTATTATGATGCTTTCAAGAATATCTAAAAATATGTTAGAAAATAGCTCTGTAGCTAAGTTAAAAAATAAGTATGGCTTAAGACATACAGGTAATGATATAAATGTTCTAGCCCAAATAGAAATTAATTATAACGAATCATGTCGATCAATTGCCCGAGAATCTAGCATTTCGAAACGCTGTGTAAATATGATTATAAATAAATTTAAGTTTCATGATTATAAATATTTATCAGTACAAAAGTTGTATCCCGGGGATGCTGAAAAGAGACTTAGATTCTGTGAGTGGTTTAATGAAGAGGTAAGAAATGATGAACATTTCCCTATTAAAATATTATGGACAGATGAAACCCAATTTACAAATAGCGGGATGTATAACAGAAAAAACACTCATTATTATGCAGTGGATAATCATCATTTGGTTAAAGAAGTTCGAAATCAGAGACGATTCTCCGTAAATGTGTGGTGTGGGTTGATTAACGATAAGTTAGTTGGGCCGTATTTTATAGATGGAAACTTAAATAGTGAAATGTACTTAAATTTCTTAAGAACCGAATTAGAAAATTATTTAGATGAGCTCCCTTTAGAAACCCTAAGAAATTTAGTTTATTATCAACACGATGGTGCACCTGCTCACAGCGCAGTTAGAGTTTCTAATTATTTAAATAACAGATTTCATAACTGGATAGGGAAATCATCTCCTATAAGCTGGCCACCACGCTCGCCATGTTTAAATCCCTTGGATTATTTTTTATGGGGTTACATAAAAGATTCCGTCTATAAAACCCAATGTAGTGACATAGACCAATTACGTGATAGGATAGTTGTTGCTTGTAATTCGATTCCACCAGAAATTATAAGAAAATCGGTTCTACAAATGAACAGGCGGGTGCAAGTGTGCATCCAACAGGAGGGGCATCATTTTCAGCAATTATTATGAATTCTATTATTTGTTTAATTTTTTTACTGTTTCTTGTTGAATTTTAGACATTCAATAACTATTGATTCTTTTAATTACTAAATGACAAACTCTGTTTATGTGTTTATGTTTTTTTCTTGTTCTTAGAATAAAAAATCAACCATTGACTGTACGTTAGCATTTTATTCACAACGATATGCCTATGACTAATTGATTTTTTCCAAAATTTTATTTTTCATCCTACAACAATTACTTTTATTACTTATTGGGAAAACAGGTATATGGTTATAAAGAGAATATTTTCCTTTATCTATCCGTGCAGAAATCCAATATGGCGTCCATAAGAAAAAAAAAGTTGACCATCGTCATTCAGAATTTAATACTCCTGGAAGAATTTTATTAATGCCAGTGTACTCGTATCTACGTCTTATGTAAGTGTACCAAATTGCAATAAGTTAAGAAATATAGAAGTTATGGCCGATTTTCCAAATTCGAGGTTTTCAGTTTTTTCAGGATATTTCAGTAACGGGAAAAGATAAGGACAAATTTTAATAGATTCTGGACGAGCAGAAAATATCGCAACTTTTTTTGTAATTTAACCGACCTTGTAACTATTATAGTTACCGAGAACCCAATATATCACAATCAAAAAGTGGACACCCTGTATATATATATATATATATATATATATATATATATATATATATATATATATATATATATAGTTTGTATTTTTTTCGTGTTAAGTACAGGTATCTCGGTTATTAGCCGAGATAGAGACTCAGTTACATGGACAAAAATTATCTTCGATTTAATCATAATTAAGATCATACATCAAAATTTACATTTACTTTGCCGTTATTAAAATACGGCAAAATAACAAAATGGCCGATTTTAATTTTTGGCTCTAGAAGCGTTCGGTACTTATAAAGTATTTAAAATTCTGAAAATACATTATTAAGGCAACTTTTTGAGTACTTTTAGGTGACGTTTACAAAAAAATGTACAGTTATTAGTTTGCTTGTTATCTACACTAACTTGTGTTTTTCTTAAGGGAACTATTTTGTATTTTTACATCATTGTAGAGCTAAAAATTTGGCTTTCAAAAATGTATGCATGTGTAATTAAAAATTTATGAATAACTTCAAAAATAAATATTTTAATTATTATTAAGAATAATGCATTGATATATCGAGTTAGCCGTGTAAAACAATTGCATAATTGTCATTCGGGTGAAAGTTTGTTTTCTTCTCGTTCATTTGAGAGCAGATCGTTTTGATAATAACGATAAAGTTGATATACTAAAAGTGTATTTTAAGTGCAATAGAAATGTACATAGAGCAAGAGATTTATATTCGGAAAGATATCCTGAAAGAATGAGACCATCTCTCATGATATTTAGGCGCTTGGAAAATAATTTGAGAATTTACGGGTCATTTTAAAAAATTAAAAATGTACGTCATCATCGCCGTCAAGAAGTTGTTAATGCTATTGAAAAGAATGAATCGTTATTGACAAGGGAAATAAGAGAAATGACAAACCTATCTCATTCAAGTGTTTGGAAAATACTTCGTAAAAATAAATATTGTTCTTATAAAATAAATTTAGTGCATAAGTAGTTTACACGAAGGAGACGCTGAAAGTAGAATGGGATTTAGTCAATTTCTTATCCACGAATATGAAAACAATCCTACCATTTTAAAACAGGTATTATGGAGTGACGAATGGAATTTCACAAATAAAGGTATTTTTAATAGAAATATTCATATCGATATTAGTCAACAGAAAATCAAAGACGATTTATGGAGGGAAGCCTCAAGTTCGGTTTAGTTTGAATGTTTGGTGCGGAATATTTATTAGTAGGATAATAGAACCTTTCATATATGAAGCTCATTTAAGTTCCGAAAGATATTTACACTGCTTACAAAACGAGTTGGAAAATTTTCTCGACGATATTCCACTAAATTAACTTAATTCAATTTATTTTCAAAAAGATAGGGCCGCTGCGCACAATACCGCAATAGTTCAAAATTATTTAGGTAAATCGAAAATTTCCTGACAGATGGATAGGAACAAGTTGACCTATATTTTGGCGGACTAGGTCTCCGGATCTAACTCCACTAGATTTTTACTTCTGGGGTTACGTGAAAGACAGTGTTTATTCAGAAAATATTAACAGCGTTGAACAGTTAAGAGAAAGAATTATCACTGCTTGCAGAAATATCCCAAGAGTTCATATTCAACGTTCTTCAGAAAATTTTGTCAAAAGCTGCTTGCTGTCTTTGCAAAAGCAAGGTCGTCAATTTGAACATTTATTGTGAATAGTGATGTGCAAATAGTTTTAATAGTTGAAAATTCGTTTTAATTAATAGCTGTGTAAATACTAATACATACTTGAAAATTCGTTGCATAATTAGTAATACTTTTTAAATCTAAATTTATTTGTTAATAGTTTTTGTTTCATAAATTCCTTTATTTAGTTTAAACCAGTGGTCTTCAAACTATTTTTGAGGCCCGGAACCCCTTAATGGTTATATATTTTTCAACGGAACCCTTAAGAAAAAATAATATCAAATTACTACTTATGTTCATTTTAGAATGAATGCTACAAAGGAAAATTAGTGTAAAAGAAATGTTAAATAATCATAATAAATATTCATTTATTATAAAAATAAAGTACAAATTCAATATTAATTATGCCTCTTTATGAAGATTGTTGAATTTTTAAATATGGTATAGTAATTGATTACATAGAGGTTGACATAATAAAGAAATACTTGGGCAGGCCCCACGGAACCCTTGGATATAGCTCACGAACCCCAGGGTTCCGCGGAACCCAGTTTGAATACCGCTAGTTTAAACTAATAACAGATTCTAAATATTTTGTAAATAATGCTTCTAGAGCGAAAATTAAAATCGACAGTAGTACTGAGGCACTTGCGCGCCATCTTGGATTTTGACGTCACAAGACTGCCCATGCGATTTTCCATTATTTTTACTCGCTTACGTGTAGGACGTATTTTTCACTATTTTTACACATCCACGTGTAGACCGTATTTTCAACCTGTTGGAATTTTCATCCCTAATTATTTTTACACACACGTGACCGCATTTTCCACCCTTATTTTATACGCTTACGTGAAGACCGTATTTTTACCCTTATTTTGACATGGTGATCTTTTAATTATTTTATTAATATAAGATGATGACCTTTAATTATTTTATTAATTAATTATCCTAGGGAAATTCTCAATCTGATAGTTTATAAGATGATGATGATCTTTAATTATTTGTATTAATTAATTAATTTTATCCTAGGAAATTCTTAATCTGATAAGCTTTTAAGATGATGATGATCTTTAATTATTTTATTAATTAATTATTTTTAACCTGAGGGAAATTTTAATCTGATAGCTTTAAGATGATGATGATCTTTATTTATTTTTATTAATTAATTATTTTTAGCCTCTGGAAATGATGTAAAAGATAGTTTATTTAATTTTGTGTTTACTATTAACATTTATTAGAACTTGTTTATCAGATATAATTTAAAGAATTGATTAGATAATAATAATCACGTACACATTGACTGTACTTTCCTATATTACTTTTATTAGCGTGTTTTTCTTAATTACCTGTTTAACTTAAAACATATCGATCATGTTCTTGAATTTGTTGGTGTCGGAGATAACAATCAGAAATTAATTTTTACCTGACGCGATTCGTAATGCTGATATAGATAACTGTTATTTGTTTTACAATGTAATTTAGTACATATGCTTTTTATATAAAAACGAAGTTAATCAATAAAATGTTATTACACTTTCTTAAATACATGAGTTTGGTCTTCATAACATGTACGAATTTATAGCACAACCAGTTAAGACGACCTACTACACACCTTCAACTTATCGACGAAAGTGATTACGACGCCACTAGTTTATAACACTAATTGCTATTGCATTGTTTTTACCTCGAACTCATGTAAGTTACTTAAGTTCATTTTAATGGAGCTATCAGCTCAATTGCATGTTATAAATACGTCAGAAGTATTCGAAATGTTTATCTAGTGAGGCTCTGAAATGCATCAACAATTAAAAGAAGACAAGCCTCTATATTAGAAAAGATAACACTTTGATTTTAGAAACTTAATTATGAGGATCAGTCCAGACAGACATAGTACTTTTAATTATTTCGAAAGATAGTGAAGATAGCAATGAAACCAGTGTATTGTAAAGATTACTATCAGACTGTCCTGTATATAAAAATATGAACTAGACACTAAAAGGTCTTAGATTTTAATTGTATTCACATTGTATGAAATTATTTAAGATGACAGGTTGATATCGACTGATCTAGTTTAAGTGTTTATACCGTAATGAAATAGAAACTTAGCTAAAATAATAAACGGCCATGTTCAAAATTAACATTTCAATGAATTTGCTTATGTACAAATTATGTACCTAACTTCACCTTCAGGTTCTATTCTTGATAGCATACATGCTCATTTACCTGAACAAGTCGGCCTTTGAGTTGTTACAGTTGTTGAAACTTATTTTACAACAGCATTCTACCTTGAGAAAATTGTTAACTATGAGATGACAAGTTGGCCTTGAAGTTAGTTAGTCATAGGTTTTAGAGTAGCAAATGTTAGCCTGACTGGATACTGAAAAGCTTTGTTTAAATTACTTAAACATATGCAGCTGAATATTTATGTTAACGAATTGAGATTATTTAAATTTAAAATATAAAAATAATAATAATTTGAAAAATAAAAATAATAATATAATATAAAATAAATAAAAATATACAAAAATAAAAAGAGCTCATAATTTTTGGTTCTTAAACGCGTCACAAGAAATCAAACAGACGAAACTCAAGAAGAGAAAGTGAAAACTATGAATTTAGAAGCTATTGAAGCTGCAGAAATGCAAACAAAATCCAGCTGTTCAAACGAAAATGAAAGCGTTGAAGACGACATCCTTGTGTTTGACTTTCCTGAAATGAACAACTTTGAGAAGACAATAGAAGCTAGTGAAGAGCAAATTATTAACAGAGATGTAAATAAGGAAGGAATCAATATATTACAGAATGTTGTAATTAATGAAGCATCAGAAGAAAGTGAAGTAAGGTTTCTTAAAAAAAGGACAGTTAGTGGTGTTCTTCAAGATGTGAAAACATAGCCTGATGATTCTACAGGAAAATCAAAAAGGAAAAAGATCCCCCTTCCTTCGGTGATCACTTCGGGTAAATGGATTGAAATTTTTGAAGCAAGAGAAAAATCTAAAGAAAATTTGGCTGCAGAAAAGGCTGCAAAAAGAATAACTAAGACTAAGAAAATAAACAAAAGAAGAAATTTAGTGAAAAAAAAGGTTATTGATCAAACACACAATGGAAATAATGAAATATTTTTAGACAATGCTGCAACAAAGAAAGAAACAATTTTAGATAGAAATTATGCCGAAAAGTCTGAATCTACAAAACAAACCAAGGAGAATACTGAGGAAAACGGTGAACAGCAGCCGAGCAAAAAAGATTATAATGCGAACACTGTGATAGCAACCATTAGCGCAAAGACTTGTAAAGAAGAAAATATAAGTACCTTGTTAGATGTAGGAAGCTGTGTAATAGTCAAATATGAAGGTGAACTAGATCCAGCAAAAATATTAAAGAAAAGAATGTGTGGTATTGTTGTGCAATGCGAAAAAGTGGAATAAACCATTGGAAATGGCCTGATTCGCCTGATCTCTTGTGGTACAAGGACCAAGATGTGGTTTAAAGTCAATGAACCTAAAGCAATAAATAGCAGAGGCGTCTTGAGTGGTTTCCGAAATGGAATCTATATTATAATAATTACCTATTGTTTTTCATTTATATTTGATGTTGTAAAAAAATGTTTGATTGCAGAATACGTTTTGCTTTATTTTTTGTTTTGTTTTGTTTATGTACCTATGTTAGTTTTTGTTAATAAACTACCTACCTACTTCTTTATTTTTGTACTTGTTCATGTATGTATTTCAACAGAATGGCCACAACTGGTGAAGCCACTGGCCACAACTAGCAAATAGGTGGCCACAACTAGCGAATCTATTTTTTTCTGCTATTTTATTAAATTAGTCTTTGCCTGACCAATATAATCCAAATTGGGTATTACTTTTCAGAACAAAAATATCTATTACTCTTATATCTGTCATTTGCGTCGGACAAACTCTCTTAATAAATAAATGAAAGCTAAATAAAGTTAAAAAAAAGTCTTAGTGGCCACAACCGGGGCATCTATCCTACGTGGTTCAGCCACAAGATAACATTTATTAGGTTGTGTCTAAATTTGTCATCTGTTAAAAGGAAAGGAAAGGTCACGTATTTCATTCCCTCCCCAAGGTGGAGGGCGCGCTGTTTGAGCTTTCCAAGCTCTTTCAGCCACAAACATGGATTCCCAGCATACATACATTCATTACGTATATATGCATGGTGGTATTGAGGATGGGTGTGGTCAGGATAGAATCGGAAGGAACGGAGTTAGGGTTCTGAGGGGGTAAATACTACCCCAGCATTCGCCTAAATAGCCGCACATGGTGTGCATATACGCAGTGACCATGCCGCTACAAGTGTATGAGGAAAACCCCCTGAAAAAAGCTCATACAATGTAGACGGTTAAGCGAATTGACCTGATTGTTAAAAACTTAATAAAGCTACGTAGTTGGGATGGATGATGAGGTGACTGAGCATTAAGGTAACGATTCGTATGTTTTCTTTCTGAATAAGTTGTAGCTAAATTTGTTTTTATGTTTTGTTATTAAAATATCTGAAAAATGCTAATTGATGTATGTTATTAAGATATTGTTAAAAATTTATTTAAATTATTTAACCCGTGGGGTCATACAACAAACGTGTCGTCTACATAACGATACCAGCATTTAGGTTTCAGTGGAGATAAGGTTATAGCTTGGTTTTCCAAATATTACATATAGACGTTAGCTATTGCTGGTGAAATAGGAGATCCCTTTGGACACCCTTCAACTTGTTTATAGAATTGTCCTTTATATATGAAGTAAGTTGAATACATTTGTTTGATTAAATTGGTGAGATCTTCATTGGTGGAGTGTTGTGTTGGTAAAATGTGAATAGTTTTTTGTAAATAACTGAAACATCACTTACTTTACATTACTTAAATTAATGTCTTTAAGTTGATCTAAAAATCTAAAGAGTTCTTATTATATCATTTTGCACGTTTGGGGTATGGCCCCAAAGGTTAACTACTTTAAATAATTTTTTTACAATATCTTAACGACATACATCCAAATATCAAATTCTCGAAAACCAAGTGAGATACGAACAAATATCTAAAGACCAAAAAGTTGTATTTCTAGCCGCCTAATCCGGCAAAAATGTCAAGTTTTTAAAAAGTCAATGGCGCACATTTTTTAATATAATTTGTGAGACTGCACTCCGGGGCGCCACTAGAACTTATAATTATCATTTAGTTAGTGAAAACTTAGTGTCTTATTACAATAAACAACAAAATCGGCAAAAGGATCTTTGAGATATTAATAAAACACCATTTTTTTTTTAATTTTACACCGTGTATCCTGAATACCAGACACATGTTTATATATTAATAAAACACCATTTTTTTTTTAATTTTACACCGTGTATCCTGAATACCACACACATGTTTATATGAACTTTTGTACTTGAATTTGGTTTAGGAATGCGCCCTTGGAGTTACAGATTTCTTGAGAGGGGAAAAGATTTTTGTATTTTTTGGAGTCACATATGCGGGTACACGAAGGGAATGCTGTCGCCTCAAAAATTGTATGTGATCAGATACTGGGGTGACGTTTTTGCCTCCAACAATGTTGCAATCTTTTCGGAGGTGATAACGGCACTTCTGTATATTTTTATTTTAATTAAAATACGTGAAGATCATTAACCGCGTTACGCCACGTAAGGTAGCAGTCAATATGTGTTTTATGGAATACTTGTGCCCGAGATTGTTTACGTAATTTAGTTTATATAAAAAATAAATAATCATAATTTATTAACAAGAAATGGAAATCCAATTAAAATGTTTAATTACAGATGTATGTATTACTATTATAGGTGAAGCTATTACGTAAATGTGAAAGTGTCAAGTTTCAAGATTTTTAATCATGATTAAAAATACTTATCGTTTCGGGTTAAAATCGTTTATTTGTAGGTATATTTTACTGTTTTTAAACGTTTCGATAGCAAATGTAATTACTAATTTACAGCTATTGTCATACGGGCGTGTGTGAGGGTCCGTTTTATCTTAAAAACTGTTCTTCACTTCTTTTTGAATAATGATAAGATCTTCTAGTCGTGCACCAAACTGTGGTAACACGACCTGCTTAGCATTAGGGAGGTAATGGGTTCAATTACCGTTACCGTCTACTTTGCATGAAGATCTTTCAGGAGGTTTTCCTCATACACATATAGTGGCATGATCACTGCGTATGCGCACATCATGTGCGGCCATTTAGGCGGATACTGGAATAGTACCTTCCGTGTTTCGAATTTCGTCAAAAGCGACTAAAATTATTAAAATGTGATGCTGAAGTTTTTTGACACCTGCTTAAACTTGTACTCCTTGAAGACAAAGGAAAAATGGCACAATGGAGTACAATCAATGCTCTCTCGAATTCCGTCGAGAACGATAAAAAATATTAAAATGGAGTGCTGGTATTTTTAACCCCTGGTTAAATTTTTTCCTTTTGAAATACGAAGGAAAGAAAGTGGTACAAACCGGTACAAAGGAAAATGAAACAGTGTCGGCTTCTTGATTTTGAAAATCTCTTTAAACGAAAAAGTTGCCCCTTGAAACAATTTGGAAATTCTGTACAAACCAACCCCTTGAGGTCCAAATAAAAGAAACAATTGTTCAAATAGGCACAAACGTTCCTCTCTCGAATACGGTCATGAACGATAACAAATATTCAAGTGAACACCTTGAGGTAAAAAGGTAAAAAATGTGGTACAAACTGGTGCAACCTATTATAAAATCAGATGCAATCAGAATAATTTCATTATTTTAATGTGATCAGGTTCATGTAGGTGCCCGTAAGCATCTCCTTTTCTATTATTTTTTTTTAATTACAACAATATCTAAATCTCAAATTTTGTATATGTGAATAGTCAATATACAGAGTGAGTCACCGTTGACGCGACGGTCCATTACGGCTATTCATTTATATGTGGTTTAATAGAGGGTATATTTTAAAATTATTTTGGAGTATACACGGTGTCCCAAAAAAGTGGGACGTATGAAAGTTATGGTTCTTCTTATGCAATGCTCTGTATTTTATTGCATGATTTGATTATACGGAAAAAAAAAAACCATAAAAAGCATTTCCTATACCTAAACATTGTGGCTCCCGAGATATTTTGATTTTGCGGAAATTGGAAGGTCTTAAGAAAAAATGTATAACTGCGAAATAAATGAATTTAACCAAATCCAATTTTAATTATAAATATTAGTGTAGTAATAGAAGTATTGATGTATTTACAGTTACATAGAATTCTACAGGTTGTGCACAATGAGGCACTGATCTAACGACATTGTATTCAAACTCTTATTTCTGTGCTTATGTTAAATAGAACACCCTGTATTTTGTTCTTTCTTCGCGTAGTAAATTTCATTACCGTGTAAAAATTATAAAGACGTACCATACGTAAATTTTGCAGCGTCTAAATATTTTTTTTTCTGCTTTATAAAATTTGTGAAAAGATTAAGAATAACATATCCAAAATTATCTGCGAAACTTTAATTATAACTGTGTGAAAATTGAAATTACAACAAATGTTGTTACCGGCCAAATACTTATTAGAGCATCAGTCCGTAAAGGCAATGTGCGCGCACGGCATAACTCAATGGTGTGGGCGGGGTTCTTACTTAATGCTGCAAAAGGGCACTCGTCACAACTCCAAAAACGTCAAAATCGGGAGAAATGTCATAATGGTGCTACCTGTTAAATAATGTTCTAACAGGAAACCATAATGTTCACTCAAGCTTCGATGGAATCCTCATCTTTATATAAAAGCCGCGAAATGCGATAATAAAACCATAACTCATTAAACATTTCGATAAACGTCAACGTCAAAATTATTGTCTCAAATATCCAGAAGAAACTGATAAATACGGTGATTAATTATTCAATTTAAAACGAAACATACGTCACAACAAAACTAAACGTGTCCGAAAATGTATAAAGTACTAAAATTGAATAAACAACGAAATCTTGGTTGAAATTCCTAAATTCGAAAATACCCAACTCATTCTCAAACAAATAAACAAACTGCTTACGTTTTGGCAAATCCAGATAATCAACAGCTGATCAGATGATTCCTATAAAAATCCTTCAAAAAACTGTGCGACTACTCGCAAAAACAAACAGCTGGTCGGTCATGGACCGATTTACTTTATAATCTACGTTACAGTATAACTATTAAAACTTATCTTCAACTGCAATTTTGTCAACCAGATAAAAATGACTAATTAACTCTCAAATTATTTCGTTAAGGCTTGAATTAAATAATAAAGTAACAAAAAAATCGTCATCGTAAAGTTATGTAAATCTACAATTTCAGTAAAACCTGTAAATTACTCAATAACTGAATGCAATCTTTAATCTTTTAAATTTTGAATTAACGTAATTAAAAATAGCGTTGTGAGAAAGGAAAAAGATTACAATAATATCAAACAGAAATGAAATAATACCATCACGTCATTAACACCTTCGCATATTACATTAAAATTACACATGATTCCAATCAACACTGTGTGTTGATGCGACAGTTACAAAAAAAAAAACAAATTTTATATACCTATAAATAACCTGAAATGATAACTTGCCAGCTCATTTTTCGGAATTTATCTACCTTAAATTTTTAAATAAATCACATCAAAAAGGATCAAATCGAAACAATAATAATTTCGTTGAACCCAAATTTTAACAAACTTTAAGACGTAATTTTAGTTAGCAAAATCAAAATAAAATACACTTAAACATTATATGGCATACGAATGAATACGGTTTAGATATTGAATCGATAATTAGACGTTACTAAAAAAACACACAGAAGTCATATTCATTCATCTTTAAATAAATACAAACATTTTATTAAAATCACCAACGCATGTAAATTCAGAAAAATAGTTACCTCAAACAGCACAAATGGTCAATCGAACTTACTTTTCTTGCTAACAACAATATGTCAGCTCCACTCCGTGTATGATTGATAGAAACCAATAGCTTCTTAATTCTTAAATTTATGTTTATGTAAACTTTATAGCGGCAAATCTCTAAACCAAAAGCCATATTCTACAGTCACTTTTTCATCTGGTTAACGTTTATATGTACACAACTATAATTTTATTTACATCTACTTTACTTTTATCTAACTAAAGCTTATTAAAGCGGCACTATATGCAGCAAGTTTGTACTTTATTTGTTTGAGCTGCACAGTATACGCGAAACCACCCCTTTAACCAGGAATAAAGGTTTAGTACTTCGTAAAAAAACACTAAAACCAATTACTTCTATGACTGAAAATTGTCACTATTGACAAAACGAAACACAACGATATAAGAAACCGGGGGTGTGTTGAAATTTGATAATACTGTCCGGTACACCCCCGTGGTGTGGTGTGACTAATTGCATCTTACTCCACCAACCCTTCCGCGTACATTGCGAAGTCTCAAGCAAAAAAGAACGTGAACCTTTGCCTACATCTTGGACTAGACTGACTTCAACATCGTCTAGAATTTGCCACCTTGGATTTGAATCCCCTTAAATCTTAATTAACCAATTACACAGCTTCGTTACTTTAAATTAACATACGCGCGAAAAACGATAGCCTCTCGGAATTAAATCGGAAAAGAATTGCATCATTCGTCCAAATTGCATTCCCAAAGGTGAATCGTGTAATGTGATAGGTCTAGATAACGAAACTCTTACGATAATGAACCTTAAAATAACGTATGTAAAATCCAAACTCTCTGTTAAACACTAAAATATTTATCGAAAACAAAGGCGACAGATTGTCGGCTACAATTTAAATTCGCAAAAGATGTACCATACAAGTAATAATTTTATACTTAATATATTTTACATATATTTTGCATGATGCAATTTAAAATCCATTTAACAAAATACACCAAAATTTAAAATAACGAGAACATTTCTTTATACAAGAACTATTTTAACATTACTCTGATTGTAACGCAAGTATCACTTGTGAATGAAACGTAATTAAATCTTGAATTAACATTAGTGACAATAATCAAAAAAACCTATACGTCCAACTTTTAATAAAAAACCCTAACATCCTCAAATAGCAACTACAAAACAATTTTATATCCATATCTTATATTTCTCAAATTACGTTGAATTTAATCGGCATGAAAATGTATTCTCTGAATTTTTAAATACCATATTCTACATTTCTTAACCATTAAAAACTTTTAATCAATCTCAATACTCAATGCATTAATGCTTGGAAACAAAACATTCTAACTTTTAAAACCAAAATTTCGAAAAACGAGAAGGAAAAAAATTTATCTGAAGTAATTTACTTAAAATGTTCACACCCGGTGACAATGTTCAAAAGATGTTCATCTTCTTGAACATAGTCTTTTTTCAAAAAGCTCCCTCACATTGTGTAGCATACTTGGAGATATTGTGTGAAATACGTCCCTAACTCTTTGTTTCATGTTTTCTAGTGTTGTAGGAGGAGTACTATAAACAATATTTTTTACATGGCCCCGTAAATAGAAATTCCTAGGAGTCAGGTCTAGGGATCGAGGTGGAAAACCATCTGGTCCTTGTCTCTTTATCCACTATTTAAATAAGTTTTCACATTAACTAAACAGCGTGCAGGAGCATCATCTTACTGCGTCCTCATCGTTTGCCTAATATTTAATGGAACGTCTTCCAACAGTTGCCAGAAATCTCGTTTTAAAAATCGTCAAAATTCCACAGACTTAAATGTCGATAAAAAAATGCCTGTTGTGTGGAACATATGGCGGTTTTTTGTATCATAATAGCAAAAATTATGGCAGTTTAAGTAATCCATTATTATGAAAAGTGGATTCGTCCGTAAACAATGCATTATAAAAAAAATCATCCTCGTTACTAACATTTTCCATTGTCCATGACCAAAAATCTGACACACAAATTTTGATGTATCTCGATGTGAAAACGGTTGTAACTAGGTTTCTTAAAATTCTGAGCACACTAGACTGACTTAAACTAGTCTCCCGAGTGGCAACTCGGCTGCTAGTGTTCGGATTTTCAACAACAGATCCCAGTGCGATGAATTTGTTATTCTCATCATTGATAACTGGTTAATATTTCACTTTTAGGATGTTTAACACTACACGTACCTCTAAAATTTTCAAGCAGTTTTTCAAAGCTTCTTTTATCAGCATGTCGATCGGGATATTTCTATGCGTATACCCTTTCTGCCAATAAACAATTTTCAAAACATTCCGCGATTATAGAAATCATAGGGCATTCCATAAAAAAAAACATAACTTTCATACACCCCACTTTTTTGGGACACCGTGTATATTTCAAAATATTGTAAAATATACCATTTATTAACCCGCATATAAATGGACTGTTGCGATAATGGTGACTCACTCTGTATATTGACTGATCACATACACAAAATTTGAGATGTAGGTATTTCTTGTAATAAAAAAAAAAATAATAGAAAAGAAGACGCTTACGGGCGACCGCAAGACCGGAAACACCCGTGGATGACCTGATGGCCCTCAAAAATTTTTGAAACTTTTATGTTATTATAGCTGGTACTGTATTTAATGACATATAAAATATGAAAATAATACAAAATGTAGGGTGTTTTTATATATCATTACTCAATGCACACTGTGTCCCAAATTCGATTCTCACCATTGGGATCTCAACTATTATTAGAGTTACAATGTTGGTTAAATAGGGAGAGTTTTAGAGAATTTTGGTCTCAAATAAAATCCGTTTATAAAATTTTTCTGATGCATTTACTGTTTTAGATATTTGAAAAAAATTAAAAATCGCCCGTTTCGTTTTTCGTTAATAACTCATTAACCAATGATTTGACAGCTTTTTAGATTTGACATTATTAAGACACTTTTTACCACTTTTTACCAAGGAATGTTTTTATTGTCATTAGAACCGCCGATCGTCTTTTGTTTTTTTCCATTGTGATACTAACTTTTGTTTTTCTTATGGACGCCATTTTGAATTCTTGATTTTTTTGATAATGCTAAAAAAGAGCTTTTCAACCATGTGTCACATGTCACAAAAATAATTTATTTACAAGGTGTTTTTGAATTTGCTTACTTCTAGTGAAGAAACTCAAAATTGGCAACCTCGCATTCAATAATTTTTATTACCATTGAAACTCTTGTGTGAGAAAGAATAACATACGTGAAGAAAATGAAGCGCAAATAATATGTTTGAGAATGAAATTGACTTTTATTATTAACGAATAAAAATAAAAATTATCAGCTATAAAAAAAATATAATATTAGGTGCATAATTTATTTTAGTTGCATGTGATAAGTTATTGACGATTTTTTAAATGTTAAACCATAAACAAATGTAATTTACTTACATAACTTCTTGAAAAAGGAATCAAAAAGTGTAAAGAACAATATACGATAAACTTATTATAAAACGTTTTAGATCTCTATAGACTTTTAATGAAACGATTCAACTAGTTGAGTAATTCGTTTTTATTCGTTATTAGTTAATAATAACAGTTAATTTCATTCTCAAATATTTTTACGCTTCATTTTCTTCACTTGTGTTATTCTTTCTCGCACAAGACTTTGAATGGTAATCAAAATTATGGTATGCGACGTTGCCAATTTTGAGTTTCTTCACTAGAAATAATAAAATTCAAAAACACTTTCTGAATGAATTATTTTTGTAACATGCGACACATGGTTGAAAAGTTCTTTTTTAGCATTATCAAAAAAACCAAGAATTCAAAATGGCTCCGTAAGAAAAACAAAAAGTTAGTATCACTACAGAAAAAAACAAAAGGCGATCGGCGGTTCTAATTACGATAAAAACATTCCTTGGTTAAAGTGTCTTAAAAATGTCAAATCTAAAATGCTGTCATATCATTGGTTTAAATTTTTGCTTTCTTATGCGCGAAGCCATAAGTATTGTTTTCGTGAAAAACTGTCGAGTCAACGGATTTTCACGTTTTCCGCATTGTGAAAACAATCTAAACCATTTTCAACTTAATGTCTGTGTGTATGTGTGGTGGGGAAACGAAGGGTAGTTTTACCGTAAAAGGGTTGCCGCTCAATAATGAAAGTAGACGTATTTCGAGAGCTCATAATTCGATAAACAATAATTACCTACAAAATAGTAAAAAAATTTCATTTTAAACATAGTTCTCTCTTGTGACGGGGAAACGAGGGGTAGTTTTACCGTAAAAGGGTTGCAGCTCAATAATGAAAGTAGACGTATTTCGAGAGCTCATAATTCGATAAAAAATAATTACCTACAAAATAGTTAAATTTTTTCATTATAAGCATAGTTCTCTCTTGTGGCGGGGAAACGACGGGTAGTTTTACCGTAAAAGGGTTGCAGCTCAATAATGAAAGTAGACGTATTTCGAGAGCTCATAATTCGATAAACAATAATTACCTACAAAATAGTAAAAATTTTTCATTTTAAACATAGTTCTCTCTTGTGGTGGGAAAACGAAGGGTAATTTTACCGTAAAAGGTTTGTAGCTCAATAATAAAAGTAGACGTATCTCGAGAGCTCATAAATCGATAAACAACAATTATCTGCAAAATAGTTTTTTTCATTTTAAACATAGTTCTCACTTGAGTGAAATTATTTAAAGGGTTGTTTTGTGGTTAAAACGATGAGCTCAAAAATCGAAATTATATCATTTTAAAAGCGCATAAATAGCTCCTAATTCTGTCGCAAAGAACGATTCAATATTATTATTTGTAAGTAATAAACAATAGTTCAGATTATGTAACAAAATAGGACATATGCTCTATTTTCCAAAATTACTTTCAAATTTTGAGATATCTGTATTTTTTATACAGGGCGAACAAGAATATCTATTTCAAAATTTCTCAATTTTTTCAAATAGAACACCCTGTATATTATTGCATATTTGGAATCAGCTATCTTTCGCGATTCTAAAAATGTATCGATTTGATAATTTATACCGTAGGAATCAGAAGTTGTGTCATTATTTTTTGGATATTGCGGTAAGCGAATATTAATACTTGTTAAATTGTTTCAAGTTTTAAACAGAACACATGCATTTAAAGAATCGGTGAAACAAGTCTGAAGAAGACAGACTTTAATTGAAATAAACTAGTTAAATCCAAAATGAAACCTTGCACTATAAATTTAAAATAAGGTCACTACTAAAATAAACTTTTTCTCCAATAATCTAAATAAGACGCTATATTGTGACAGTATTTCGTACCAAAAGTGGCCGATTTCGTGATCTTCATGGTAATTCCGAAAGATGGAAAAGTTTAAATTTTGTGCACTAAACGGCACAAACGCGGCAGTAACATATCAACCAAATTGCGCCGTTTATGCCGTTGACAAGATTTGCAGTTATCAGAACACCAAAAAATGCCCGTATTTCGGCAGTCGTTCGTTTTGCTAAAAAGTTTGCAACAGCGTTAATCGGCACAAACCCTGCACTAACCTATACACCCAGTTGCAACGTTTGTGCCGTTGACTAGGTGTGAAGTTAGCGGGACATCAAAAAATGGCGGTATTTCGGTAGTAGTTTGTTTTGCCAAAAAGTTTGTAACGGCACAAACACGGCACTAGTCTATAGACCCAATTGCGACGTTTATGCCGTTCACAAGGTGTGAAGTTAGCAGGACATTAAAAATGGCGGTATTTCGGTAGTAGTTTGTTTTGCCTACATGTTTGCAACGGCACTAACCGGCACAAACGCGACACTAACTTATAGAGCCATTTGTGCCGTTGACAAGGTGTGAAGGTAGCATAACGGCAAAAAATGGCCGTATTTCGGCAGTCGTTTGTTTTGCCAAAGAGTTCGCAACGGCACTAACTGGCACAAACGGAGTACTAACCTATACACCCCATTGCGACGTTTGTGCCGTTGACAAGGTGTAAAGTTAGTAGGGCATCAAAAAATGGCGGTATTTCGGCAGTAGTTTGTTTTGTCAAAAAGTTTGTAAAGGCACTAACCGGCACAAACGGAGCACTAACCTACGGGTCCAATTTAGATGTTTGTGCTTTTGATGTTCTGCTAACTTCACGGGCCCATGTTCAATTACTTAATCACTAATATCTTCATAATCGCTATCTGATTCATTTTGATTTATTCGAATTATTATAGGTGCAACCATATTTCACGATCCCATTATTGCTGAACAAGACCTTCAGTATGTTGGACCGAGTTGTCCCACATTTCTGGTGTCACTTGCGCTAATGATTCCTGCCACATATTTAAGCAATTTTCAACTGATTTTCCGTCCCTACCTGTGTGTTTATTATAATCATTGGCTCCAATATCAATAAATTGATCTTATGACTCTCATACATTCTGTAAATCAAATTTCGAATCGCATCCTGGCAGAAGTTTTCAACATTGGTGATGGGTTTCGGGTGCATACGAGATCTAGCGACTGGTTGAACTACTTCATGCTTTTTAAGAGACTGCGATATTGCATTATTGACGTTTAAAGCTACCCTCTACAACGAGACTACGATTAGATTAACTACACACATTATAAAACAATACATTATTTCTCTTACAGAAGTCAATGGAATAAAAGGGCCCCCTGCATCCCGTTCTTTTTCAAAGAAATCTATTAACGAACCAACCAGTTTCCTTCCACGAATACCTAAATGCTTGGAACACATATTAGGCGAGGTCACACAACGGGAAATAACACAAATTTGTTCTGAAAAGAACAGTTTCACAAAAACGAAATAGAATAAAATTCGAAATGGAACTAACAAACACAATAATAAACGACAATAAATGACAGATATCTGGGTTGCAACATTGTAATTTTATTTATGATGCTGCCAACTTTGTAGAATTGTTTTACCCTAGAATATTACCTTTAATGACAATCCTAAATATTAGTATTACATTGGTACTGCTTAATTACGTCATATGTCACGTGCAACGCTTTTAGGATTGCCAGGACTTGGAAGGCTAGTAAAGTGGTAATTGATAACACATTATCGATATTCATTTATAAAGTAATTAAAAAAACTATTTTTGTTAATGGTTCGTTTTTGATACTTTGGCTATTATTGGGTTAACTAAACTTACCTTAGTCTAATGTTTTTTAGTTTGGGCGCTAGAGGGCTCTGAAGTAACAATTTTTAAATCATTGGGTATGTTTACATAGTTTTGTGGAGACAACAAATCCTATATCAAAACTGTGATTAATATCAATCCATTGGCGGAGAACTGCGGTTTGTTAATAATTAAACATTTCAATTTTCTACGCCAATGGAGAAAAATGGTTTTATGCATAAAATTTTAGATTCAGCAACTTATTATTTATTGCAAAAAAGGTACTAGGATTAAAACTCAATAGCTCGTAAGATTTTATCGAAATATGCATTTTAAAAAATGGGTAGCAGTTGAGTGCATGACTAATTGCTCGATTCAAGTTTCTACTCCAATGGAAAACACTATTAATCCTATCACACGTACCTAATATCATATAAGCCGATTTAACTAAGCTCTCTAAACTTCTTTATAATCTTTTATGTAAAAGGGGTTAGTAGCAATCACATAAGCACGGTCAACAATTTCCACTATTACGATAAACTACTCTTCTAAATAATAATTGACAATCTCAATTTTTTCTTTTGTACATATTAAGCAGCTCCCAGGTTTATCCAACGCATACGAAGTTAGCAAGTACCGGTAACAACTTAGCAGCCATAAATTCTCTAAATGTGAGGATGTAGATCTGATAGCAATAAAAATAATTAATACGAGGGATTATCCAATATTTTAGAATGTGTACACCAAACGAGAATTTTTCATTTTTTGATAACTTACGGCTGGTAATATCAATAATGCGATTAATAACCCTAACTAACTAGGTATTGTCGATAGGACTGCACTAAATGCTCAACATTGCAGGTACTGATTGTATAAAATTTAGTGGCAGTAATAACCTCGTTTGAAGATTTTTCATGCAACGATGATATGGGAAAGTATTCACGTTAGAATAAAATGTTTAGAGACTAATTTCGTGAGGTGACAAGTAAGTCGTAAAAAGGCACTTTAAGAAAATCCATTTCAGCACCTTCCATGAATATATCGTAAACTACCAACTTTACAGCAAAACCTGTAGAGACTTTTTAAACACAATTCAATTTTAGACAAGCTTTCGTAACAAACGTTTTTCTGGGGGTTATAAATCGGCTCTAGAAATCGGACATATGAAGTTAGCACCTCGACATAAACATTTCTTAATTCTAATTAGAATTTCTTTTGAAGATATTTGGGGTTCTCTAGTAGGAGTTCAAACAGTTACATCGATATGTCTAAAAAATGTATAATTGTGAGTAATTAGAAAACGAAATGTTACCGCAAAAAATTGTGCAAAATTTCTGCTAATTTGATTTTGAGATCGTCAAGCTCTGACGGTTAATTATATCAAATTTACGAGTACATATCATTAAGAGTTCCTAACAGTAAAATAGATTTTTTTTATTCAGTAAAAATTAGAATTTGTTAGTTCTATTAGTTCTGGTCCCAGTTTCCATAGCACCCTGAGGCTTCTAAAGGAAAGTGTTGGCGTAACAAACCGATCCCATAGTAGAAAGTTTGTCAGTTTTTACCGAAAAATTTAGGTTTGACGAAAATTATTTTTTGATATCTCCAGTAAGTTTACTGAATTAATTATTTAGTTCTGGCGTTAGCCAGAGCTAGTTGAACTCTCAAACGATAATTTTTGACAAAACATAAGATTTCTCTTTCAACATTGCTTAAAGTCGGATAACTTTTAATGCGCGATCGGATCGCTTGCAGTCGTCATGGTTTTCGTGCCAGAACTTTCAAAGTATAATTTTTGGTAAATAACAAAATTCTGGCCATAGCCAGAACCAGTGCCACTCTCAAAAAATAATTTTCGACAAAACATAAAATTCCCCGTTCAACATTGCTTAAAGTAGAGTAACTTTTAATGTGCGATTGGATCGATTGCAGTCGTCATAGTTTTCGTGCCAGAACTTTCAAAGTATAATTTTTGGTAAATAACAAAACTTTCATGATATTCTTTGTAGTCGAATAAGCTTTAATGCGTGATCGGATCGGTTATCTAGTTTTTTAGAACTGTGAGAATACTAGCTAAAATTTGTACCAGAGATAACTTTAATGTGCAATTGTATCGTTTACAGTCGTCATAGTTTTCGTTAGAACTTTAAGAATACCAGCTAAAATTCGTGCCAGAATTGCTGAACTTTCCTTGTTAGTATTTGGAAACATTACATTAGACCACAACGTATACAGGGTGGCGCACCGTATACTCCACGGAGTTTCTATCGGAGCCTATTGGAAATTTTTTATTCTTTTTTCTTAGAGCATGTACAGGGTGTTCAGGAGCTCAATTTAAACATAATTTCAACGATTCACTAGAAGAGATCCATATCAAAGTTATATATTTTTTAATGGAACACCCAGTATATTATATGTTTTTTGAAATCTATGAATAAAATAAACGCATTAAGAATACCTAAAACGTACCGTTTCAAAGATATTTAAGGATTTTTGAAATTATAGGCTTGAATTCAAAATTTATTTTTGTTACGTTTATTATTATTGAAACAGCGTAGCCTCTGTCAGTACTTTGCAAAAGGGTTGTTGTGTAAGACAGCATGAAATTTTTGTTAATAAAATATACAGGGCACCCAAAAATCAAATTTCAACTGCAGATACCTAATATTTCAAATAACTGCCTTATTTTAAATAGCACACCCTGCATTTAATCAAAAAAATTGTTGTAAAATTTTATAACCTTTCAAATTATATTAGGGTTCCCTATATCTAACTCCCAACAGTTTTAGAGTTATTTTGATTTTTTTAATTTTAAATATTACATCTAATTTTTAATATTAAGATGGCCTTGAAATACAAGATGACATCTTTTTTAATTTTGTAGAGTAAATAAAACTTAGTACTAATTGAAAAAAATACGGGATATTAATAAAACATGGAAATAATTTAATCACGTATGGAATTTAAAAAATAATTACAACTGCAAACACATGCTTCTACTTTAATAAATGTCCGAAGTGGCGTGCACTTTGATCATTACAAAGGCGTATTCTGTCTTAGAAAGACTTATTTACATTTAATAACATTTAAGGTGTTATTTCTTCAAAGCCATTGCGTATTCTTGACCTTAATATCATCAGATGTAGTCGGAGGTACGTTATAAACAACACCTTTTATGTGGCCCCATAAAAAAAGTAATATCTGGGGATCTTGCCGGCCAATTTTGTGGTCCTCCCCGGCCTATCCATTTATTAGTGAAAGTTCTATTGAAATATTCTCGGCCTTTAAGATGTGTTGAAGCACCATCTAAATGAAGCCACATCTGTCTTCTGATATCTATTGCAATAACTTCTAAAAGATCAGGTAAATTATATTGCAAAAATCTTCTAAACTTTTGATCGTTTAAATTTCCATTAAAAAACGAGACTCTATTATGTGCGATCCCAAAATTCCGCCCCACACGTTAACAGACCAACGGTGCTGATGATCAAGGGTGCGAACTAAATGGAGATTTTCATCGCTGTAGTAATGGAAATTGTGTCTGTTGACCAACCCGGTATTATGGAACGCAGATTCGTCTGAAAATAGTGCAGAGTCGCATTTTCACCCACTTTATCGAGGGCCCATAGGCAAAAATCAAGTCTTCGAATGAAATCATTATCAAGCAGGTCCTGATGTAACAATACGGTATCGATGAAATTTGTGTCTTTTAATTGTTCTACCAACGCTTCGTTTGCCGAAACCTACTTCTCGACTTATTTTACCCCGACTTGTGTGGGGATTCTCAAGGGTGACAATTACCTCAAACTCATTGTTTCCATTTCCTATAATGCTACCTTGCATCTTCAAGTAAGAGAATCGGAATGATTATAACTTAATTAAAAATTTCAAAATAAATCAAAAACTGTTTGAGTTAGGTATAGGGAACCCTAGTATAATTTGAAAGGTTATAAAATTTTACAATAAAATTGTTTATTAAATACAGGGTGTGCTATTTAAAATAAGGCAGTTATTTTCAATATTAGGTACCTGAGTTGTCATTTGTTTTTTGAGTGCCTTTCTTAACAAAAATTTTATGCTGTCTTACAGAACAACACTTTTGCAAAGTACTGACAGAGGCTACACTGTTTCAATAATAATAAACGTAGCAAAAATAAATTTTGAATTCAAGCCTGGAATTTCAAAAATCATTAAATATCTTTGAAACGGTAGGTTTTAGGTATAGGGAATTCTATTGTAACTTGCCTTTATTTTATTCGTAGATTCCAAAAACATGTAATATACAGGGTGTTCCGTTAAAAAAATATAACTTTCATATTGATCCTTTTCTGTGAACACCCTATGTAGTTGAAACTATTTTTAAATTATGCTTCTAGACACCCTGTATATACTCTAAGAAAAAAAGAATTAAAAAGTTCCAATAGGCTCCTATAGAAACTCCGTGGCGTATACGGTGCACCACCCTGTATAGGGCGTTTTTAGGGATAATTCAATTTTAGATAAGCTTTACAAAATGATAATAAATAACAATGCTGATCACATTAGATTTTTGGTACAACAGTTTAATTACCCCAGAAATTATTTTGCGGGTAATTAATTTTAGGTAACAACGTTGTCAGTTGCATCTTTGAATAAGAATGATCCAAAGATCATTTACTTACATCTCACCAAACATTAATATTTTGATCATGTAAATGTTCTTGGTAAATTATTCGAGAGTTTCAAGCGCTCCAGAACAAACAGTTTTGTTTATTCAGTCCTCTATTGAGTATAAAATGTGACTCATCGCTCATGGTTATTCACTTCTAAAAGTGATTTTGTACCGATTCAATCCGATAATGTTCCTTTAGGGTTGTTTCGAATATCTGAATCCGCATTATTTTTTGGGACTAATGTGGATGTAATGCAGATGAAACAAATTGTTTAATTGCTTGATTAAAATATGCGCCATAATTCTATCCACAAATGTCCGTTTCTGCATGTTTTCAAATGTACGAGAGTACATAGATGCAAATCTTCATAACAGGCGGTTTTTAAGATGTTTAATTGCGATGAGCGACGATAAACCGAGATTTTGTGATGGGTCCCAATATCGTCTACACAACTACCATATAAGTATTAGATCCATTTTGATTCGTTTTCTGAAGATAACTTACGGTAGTCAAACCGTTACGTTGGTTTTGACTTATAAATAACTTTTACGCTCTCACTGTGTAGCAATAACACCATTGGCTAGCTATTGCTAGTTACTGCCTAGTACTCCGTGTAAATGCCTCATAAAGTTAAGTCATATAGAGTATAATTTGCATTTTTATTGCGATATAAAGAATGTCACGTAATGCTGAATGCTATCAGTGCTTTAAGTTTTTCAAGTACACCATTAAAATGCCTGCCAAATGTGCACCGACTGCCACTAGTACATATGCTCTAGAATTAATATTAATATTTTTTCTGGTTCTCCCCAAATAATCAAGTTTTGATTATTTTGAGGGCAAAACACACTTCCTTCCAATGTTTGTGAAACGTGAACTAATCTTAATTAAGTAACATATTTGATACAAATTTAATATTTTTTTTGTTCTGCAGTTAAAAACACTTAGTATCAAATATTTTTGAAACAAAACCAAACTGACCAGACATTTTGATATGTAGTTTAATTAAAATTAGTTTACGTTTCACTTTGGAGTTAGATTACGTCAAAAATGGCCCAATTTAACGTAGCCAATCGTTATTAGTTTTCTACACGGAAATAAACTAGAAATTGAAAAAAAAAAACAGAAAGAGTTATTAAAGAAAACTGTTTTTATTTTCAAACTTTAACTTCCTGTATTTCAAATACTAGGCGCTTGAGGACCTTACTATACATTCGTATAGGAACCGACACGGATCAGGACCATATAGGGGAATCCAAAATTTGATTAACGTAACTTCCTAAGAGAGCTGGAGCTCTTGGAGGCTGGCGCCCTAACATCGGTTTAATTAAATTTATAGTCTTCATAAATGGTTTCCTTTATAATGATAGCATTTTATAACTTTAATTTATAGTAATTTTATAAGTTCTACTACATGAAAAGTCGACTCGATTTAGGGCGAGGACAGGTGCATTGTTTATTTTCCAATAGCCATTCTTTCATAATTGTAAATGAATTTTAGTTAAATTTTATAAAAGTATGAATTTAACACATGAAAAGTTCAAATACGATTTAATTTCGAAAAGCTGGTAGCAAATCGTAGTCACTTGCATGCCAAGAGTAAGCATTCTTTATAAAAACATTTCGATGTTTTTTAAAATTTGCATGTTAAATCACTTGCGAAATTTTGAAAACCAAAAAACTTATGAATAACAATGTCCAATGCCTCGGCCAAACGAGCCGCTTATGAGTACAACAAAAAAATCATATTCACGATTGGGCATACTCCACTAAATAAATGTACAGAACGCTATCATTTAAAGGGAAACCATTTTGAAGATATTTGATTTAAACCGATGTTAGGGCGCCATCTTCCAAGAGTTCCAGCTCTCTTAGGAAATATTTTTGTATTACGGTAATGTACGTTAAATCGACATAAAATCAGCTCTAGAAGCTGTAGTTTTGTTTTGTGAAAAGAGTTTGTGGACACCCTGTATACTAAGTTGCATCCTTGAGAAATTATAGACCTTGAAAATAGAGTTTCAAATTTCGAAAAAAATCAATATCCCAGTTCTACTTGAACTTAGAAGAAACAAATTTAGTATACTTGGTGAGTGTACCAAGAGCTTTAATCAGTTTAATCGACAGTAAGTAGATACCAATTATAGCATTTGTTAGGAAATTATAGAAGTGTTGAAAAATGTCGTATGATCCCCATAAACATTTTCCAATGTTGAAAGATGGACTCGAGAAGCAGGAAAGCTTTCCAGTAACTCTCGAGAACGTACTATTGCAATCAGACCACAAAACGAAAAACTTAGTTTGAATGCAATTGAAGATTGCCCACATATTAGTACTAGAATTTTCTCAACAAACTGGTACATCGCAAACTTCTGTGCACCTAGTTGTCAAACGTAATTTACTATAACCATGCCACATCCAAAAAGTACAAGAATAGTTACCGAAAGATTTGGTTAGACGAGTGAAGTTATGTTAGTTTATTTTACATCAAGACGTTAATTTTCAATAGAAAATGTTCTTTTTGCCAGCAGAGGTATTTCAAATGTATATAACTGTCATGAGTATTCCGACGTAAACCCTCATTCAGTAACTCCTCCACATTTCCAACGCGAGTTTAAAATAAATGTTTGGATCGGTATTTAATTGGTCCAGTTATTTTACCGAATGGCGAAACTTTTTAGAATTTTTCCAAACACTCCCGGATCCATTTGATGAGGTGCCAATACAACTCAGGCAGGAACATTGGTTTATGAATGATGGAGCACCGCCTTATCTTAGTATTGTTACAGACTTTTTAAACCACCAATATCCAAATAAATGGATTAGAAGAAGAAATAATTGCCCACAAGTTTGGTTACCACAATCACCAGACCTCAAAAAATGTGACTTCTTTCTTTGGGGATCGTTAAAATAATTTGTGTATTCCTCGCCAGTTACGTCTCGAGCAAAATTGTGGAATCGCTTGGATAAACGCACATTCATTAGAAACAATCAGCAATTATTGGATAGAGTAGACTTCAATTTTCGCCGAAGAATAAATTTACGCCTGAGAGAAAACGGTGATCATTTTGTTGTCACAACTTATCAGTGCAAATTGTACTCTATTTCTGTTGTTTTAAGTTTTTCTATTATTCCAACTTTTTTCCCTCATCATCAAGTTTGACGTTTAATTGCATAGCCGCCTTTTGAATTTTCGATGATTTTATATAAAAATGCGTAGTTTTAGTTATTCGAGTTTTTACTGAAAATGACAAAGTTTTTTCCTCATAAGATAAGGTAATAAAAAACAGTTTTAATGGTGCATCATATGTTGATTAATACTCTTGGTGCACTGACAACGTGTAACTGAGATTTGATTTTTTTCAAAATTTGAAACCCCACTTTCGAGGCCAATAGCTTCTCAGGGGTGCAAGTTAGTATAGAGGTAAGTTGCGTTAAGTAATTATATTTTGGGTTCCCTACATGTCCCTGCTCTGTGTCGGTTCTTATACGAGTCACCCTGTATAATTCTTTCTCATTTTACAGGTTTTTATTTGTAAGGCGTCATTGGTCGGATTTAGCAACACTTTGTATAATGTTGTGACAGGTATGAACAAATAATGTTACATTAATTGAAGTTGGCAACCATTGTACATAAATATTATTAATAATATTTACAATGTGTATACGATATAAGATAATTTTAAAGTTAAATTATTCAACGTAAACAAACGCGTGACTGATGTGAACAACTGAAACGTGCGCGCGGCTGCACATCATTCGCTTGTGTTTTGGATACTTTACTATTTTCGTCTTTGGGCGCTAATTTATGTATTTCTTGCAATCGTTTCCCCAATTTTGTCCAGACCATAATGCACCTAAATGTCGTAAGTAACTTTCACTCTATACAATCATAAGGATTGCAGCGACATCTATTAACGGATGTTTATTGTGACCTCCTTTACAAATTGAGAATATGCAGACTTTAATTTAAAGCATTGTATGAAATATTTAAAATGTATATCGTGCATTTTTTGTGTGATAGTATTTAAGCGAATTGACATGAAATGGAAGTTTTATGTAGTTTCAAAGATCTATGTCGGTAGAAATGTCTGCACACCCTGTGTGTTTACGCCAATTTTTCTAGTAAGCAACTGTGTAAGTATACTTTTTTATTTACGCGTATAAGTTTATTCCGGGTATTTAATGACATAAGTAATACAATACAATTTCATGCTTGTAATATGACAAAAAAAAAACAATTATTCTACGCATGCAAATTTTTGCATTTTATTTTTATAAATAATTATGTTTTATTACTGTAGCACACAATAACAAGTATTAAACAAATTAAAAAATAATTCTTTATAATTCTACTGACAACTTTCCTAGAATTACTGTGGCACTTTCAATAATTAACCCCAGGCAAGGTGCAATTAATGGAACAATTTTCACAATGTGGGACCGCGGGCGACCCATTATTATTTTCCGAAATAAATGAGATGTAAGTGTTTTTACTGTTGTTAAGTTAGCAGTCACTTTCATTTCAGCAGCCAAAACGCCAGTGGCGTCGGTAAATAAAAAAAATTCCCAGTCCAGGCGAAAAAAAATCTTGCCTACCTTAAACTCATAAAACATATTACAAACCATGCAATAATCATCCTGAATTCATCCCATTCATTTTCAAAGGGAATAAAAAGTAAAAACTCACCCCCAAATATAAGAAAGATTTATATGTTCCGTCAAAAAAATCTTCCCAACTTGAAACTTGTAAAATATATTATAAACCACGCTACAATCATTCTCAATTTATCTCATTAATTTGCAAAGGAAGCAAAAGGTAAGAACTCACTTGCAAATACAAAAAAATTAATAACTCCCGTCAAAAAAATCCTGCCAACTTGAAACTTGTAAAATGTATTATTAACCACGCAACAATCATCTCAGTTTATCTTATTAATTTGCAAAGGTGATAAAGACAAGAACTCACCCCCAAATAAAAAATTGCAAGTCCAGTTAGAAAAATCTTGCCAACTTGGAACTTGTAGCCTAAAGCCTATATTATAAACCATCAACCAATCATCCTGATTTTATCCTATTAATTTGCAAAGGTAAAGATCACCCCCAAATATAAAAAAAATCATAAGTCCCGTGAGAAAAAATTCTGCCAACTTAAAACTTTGTCCGAGAAAGAGCGAATGTCAAACTTTTTTTTTTATTTCCTCAGTTAAAAAAAATATTTTATAGTTTCCATCTCTACCAAACTATCTTGTACAAAAAAACTATTTGATTTCTTTTAATTTTTTAAGTTAGCATTGACCCGTGTAAAGGTAGCAGAGCAAAATCTCAAAAATAGATTCAGTATATACTACAATAAAGTGCTTTTTATGTGCTGATTTATTTCTGGAAAAAAAAATTTGTGCTTTTTTCGTTTCGTCGGAAATCAAAAATCAAAATCGCTCTGCTAACTTAACATTAAGCTAGCAGAGCACTAATTATGTTATCATTATTCTTAAATAAAATTATACGATAATTATGTGCTTTTTATATGCTTTTCGAATATTCTAGATCCGCACCCCTAAATTGTAAGTTCAACCTGGATTCCATCCCCCTTGAGGTACCTCTGTAAAAAAATATTGAATACTCTCCAAAGTGGATTCACAATAACCTAAAATTAAGTGCTTTTTATGTGCTTTATCGCCAATCTAATGAAATCCGTATATTTGTCAGCATACCATCCCTACGCATTCCAATTCACCCGTGAATTAAATTTTCAACAAATTTCGGCAAATTCATCAGATTGATTGACACTATATTTATGTTATTTACGAAAAAATAAGTAATAAATTTTGCAATTGACAAATTCACACAATGAACACCCGACAAATGAAAGCTACCCTTTCATAAAAATGAGGCCAATTTAGCGAATCGATGAAACTGACTTACATAGCATTTAAGTGTTATTTATGTGCTTACTGAATCGTCCAATAATGAATTTTTTACTGAATCGTCCAGTAATGAATTTTTTACTGAATCGTCCAGTAATGAATTTTGTACTAAAAAATTCATGTATGTAGTCCCAAGAAAATAAAAACTATCCTCTGGAGGCAACTCAGCTGATTCGACGAAAAAAATAAAATAACGCACAAAACATTTTTTGTACTATTTAGGGTAGCGGCACTACTTATGGCCACCTTAAGAAAAACATATTTGTTATAAGGTCACTGTGTTTACATGTTGCTTAGGAAAAATCTAATAAATTTGTTTCCCAATAGAACAAAGTATGATTGTTCAAATCTAGTAATTGTTTTGATTAAAAATACATTTGGATGATTTTTTTTTTGATTATTTTTTAAAATGGTCCTTTTCTTTACTTATGGCCATCTGTCCGCAACCAAATCTTTACTTATGGCCATATATTAGCCATCTACTAATTTTTAAGTTGCATCCATCCAAAATTAAGGAATTACAAACGGGCAGAAAAAAATTAAGACCAATGAAGGTTTTATTAATATAGGTAGGTATGTAATTTAACATTTTTAACACTATGTATTGTTTTAATTGAAGTCAATCATTATTGTTTTTCAAATACATCAATGCTGCCTGGAAATTTTATTACAAGTTTTCTTCCTTCTTCCACTAAAGAATGCTCTGATAAATATCCCAAAATATCCTTTTTGGAAACAGTTGACACATCGTTTTCGATGTATTCAAAGGACGTTTTTTCTGCCTTTTTTTCTCGAAATCTATGTCTTCCCAAAAAGGCATAGTACCATGTTTTTCCAGGTCGACCATTCACAAAAGGAACATTTAATTTTAATGTATTCACAACTGTTTGTACAGAACTAAGCAAGCCGTCTTTATCAATTGGAAAACCCATTTTCGCACAATCCAAGACCCAATCCTTTATCATTTTCTCATTGTCATAGCTAAATACGAAAAACGCAATGACCTGTGGATTCTTTAGGCGATTTTCCTTGTAATTTATTGCGGAGGGTTGTCCTTGGTACCTTAAATTCTTTGCTAGCCTTCAAAACGGGCATACCACTTTGAAAATTTAATTCGCGGGTGAATTGGAATGCGTAGGGATGGTATTCTGACAAATATACGGATTTCATTAGATTGGCGATAAAGCACATAAAAGGCACTTAATTTTAGGTTATTTTGTCCACTTTGAGAGTATTTTCAATATTTTTTTATAGAGCTACCTCAGGGGGGATGAAATCCAGTCTGAATTTACAATATTCGAATATTCGAAAAGCACATAATTATCGTATAATTTTATTTAAGAATAGTGATAACATAATTAGTGCTCTTCTACCTTAATGTTAAGTTAGCAGAGCGATTTTGATTTTTGGTTTCCGACGAAACGAAAAAAGCACAAATTTTTTCTCCAGCAAGAAATTAGCACATGAAAAGCACTTTATTGTAGTATATGCTGAATCTATTTTTCAGATTTTGCTCTGCTACCTTTACACGGGTACAGCATTGCCCCTTTCGGAGCTACCTGTTATCTCAGGACCGTATGCGCTTCATTTCTAGAAGTAACTGGGGTTAGTGAAACAAATAAAACAATATTTAGCTCAATAGTACCTTTTCTCATATTAAACTAAATGAATTTATAGATTAATATTTTTGATGGGGTTCGATCAAGTATTGCGAACGGTCTGGCAACCATGTCGGGATCTTTCCCATTTTAAAATACATTATCGTATCTTTCCACACTGAATTATAATTGTGGGCCAGAGTATAGATGTCGATTAACATCTGTCTGACATGAAGTTTTAAACGTCTGTTTGGCATAGATTATTGTTCTTGTTTTTACAATGTTGCCTATTTTCGTAATTAACTTGTTATAAAGAGGTTGCATAATTATAAAAAAAAGTGTTATTAAAATCATTTTATTTCTTTTAATTTCCATTTTGTAGGTTGGAAGGTTGTGTGGTGTTCCACACCAGATATTTTAATTCTTCACAACATACGATCCACAATGTGTGTTTTCTCTCTCTAATATTTACTATACCGGGTAGTGAATGGTCGGACGCATCATAAGAAATCCAATAAACTCTCGGAATTCCTACTTCCCTAATTATTTTAGGTAAAAATTACAGGAATTTTTCTTTAAAGAATTGAATTCCCAGTCAAATGAAAATATTAAAAATATTTTACAGCTTACGCTAATTTCAAAAATTGCAAAAATTATGTACCATTCCTGCACAGCATCAGGACAGCAACGAAATGTCAAAATGACAATCCTACAAAATGTCAAACCTTCAAAATAATCAATGAAAAAAACAGGTTAATAAATAAAGTAGATTTAATTGTCTAAAAAATTAATCAAAACTATGTATTGGAAGAATTACTATCAAATTTGAAAATAGTGGAACGTTGCTTCTTTTGTGTAATTGTGACAAAAAGTATGAAGCTAACATTCAAATAAATGTGTTTAAAAATGAAAATACTGCAAAAGTTGTTGAAAAATGAAAATCCTAGTAATAATAATAATCAATAATAATTAACAATTACAAATTACAAAAATTATAGCATTGTGGCTTAATTCCAGTTGACCAACCCTTTTGGACTGCTTGATAGCCAATTTTTTTTACAGTATATCCTTCGTTCAACCAAGTCTCATCGATATAAAAGATTTCCCTTCCTTCGGCACGAAAGTATTTACGGTTCCAAGAAACAATTCGGGGATTATCAATTAGCATTGATTTTCGATTCACTCTTTCCTACGAAAAGACCTTTTTTAAGCTAGCAAGACCAAATGAGCGGAATCAAATGAAACCGATCAGATTATTTAGTACTTATTTTGTACTAGTTTGTACCATTAATAAAAATTTTGTACTCCATGCCGTTTTTAAAAAACCCGTGGCGCCGCCCCCGCCGTTCCTTCGAAAACTACCCTTGACCCCAATTAGGCTCTAGAGTAAACTACTCTTTCCTATCAGCAGAATCAATCGCTACTTGCACATGCGACGAGGCATAATATGTACCGACAAAATATGAAGTTTTAGATTTTGTACCTCCGTCGTTCCTTCGAAAACTACACTCCTATTACGCTCAAGAGCAAACTACTCTTTTTATTGATCATTTTTGATATAAAATAGAAAAATTACATATTTTGGAAGCATTCGAAATTTATAAACATAAACAGAAAGTACCTTTACTAAACGAGCAGGTTGATCATCATGCCACCCTTTTCACAGATTTTTCAAATATATAATTATAATTTACAAGTTTGCTGTTTTACCTTAACGATTTGTTACCATACTTACCTTTTTTTTTATTTTATTTATATATTTTTTCTTGATAATGATACATGTTATATTCAAACGCGTGGAGAAATAGTTAATTATAAAAAATAAATTGTGGAATTATATTGTATTTAAAACATTAGTGCTATTAAATATGGAATTTCAGTAAGTAAGGTTAAAAATATAAATTTAAATGTAATTCACTTCAAAACAACGCCCTGTATATCGGAATTTTGAAATGACATCTAAATATTTGATAATGAAGGGTATAAGATTTAAAGAAACACATTTTTTTGTAATCATTAAAAAAACCTTTAATGGAAAACGTTGCAAGAAAATGATCGAGTTGTGACCTTAAGATTGTAGCATCCCCCCAGGTACCCTATCTTGAAAAGCGTAATTTGAACTTATTTGCAATAATGCAAATTCAAGAACAAAACAAGTCTAAGTCATTTATTTGACTTGACTGCAATAATTTATTGATCAAATAATTGCCTGCCTTACTTTGACTCCTGGCAATAATTAAAACATTAGAATTCTAGTCTGATATTTATTTACTCAACCTCAAATCTGATAAACGAAGTGGCTCTAGTGGTAGGTACGTGAAACTATCTCGAATTAGATAGCTGGATGAGGTAGTGTTGCATCATAAGGGTTAGGTAAAAAAAATTAAACTACTCAAATTAAAATCACCGAGCTTTGCGCAATGGTGGTTCAGCCCGTTAATGTACTATTGTGGGAACCAATAAAACCAACTTTATTCATAAATAAATAATTGCACAATTGCATTAATAAATCAAATAACAGAAAAAAAAACAATGGAAGGGTTAAATATATAACAAAACATCATTAAATCAGGTTAAAGTGAGTACAAAATTATAACAGTAAGAGAAAATTAATAAAAAGCAGTTTAGTTACACAGAAACACAATAATAAAAAAAGAAACGCCATGTAGTCACACCCACAATTGTATTATAAATAATCGAAATAAAAATCATCAATACCAAACATGTGCCCCTTTAAAACCAATCATGCCGATCTTTAAGTAAATAAGCACATAAAACAATAAAGCAAATTACAGTACATATAAAATACAACAACAGTAAAATTGCACAGGTAATAATAAGGTAAAGGCAAGGATAAAAGCAAATAGACAAGGAATTTACTTGTACACAATTGTTTAGTGACCACTAAAGCACAAAATACATATCAAAAATTACAACCAATTGCATATAAAGAGAAATTAGTTCGCAGGCAAACAGTTCTATCTAACAACTGACGCAAAAAAAAACCTCATTAAAACAAAGCCTTACAAGGGTAAGGTATAAATAGATCACAACATCGTGACTGATATATAAATTTGAGTGCGTTGGAAAAATACAGCGCCTCTTTCTCAAGTTACACATTCATATATACAACAAATAAAAACAATCAAAATAAAATTCGAGGTGTTTAATGGTTATCTGGTTCCGGGAGTGTGTACCCACTTCACAATTGCCTTTTATAATTAATAACCAGAGCGGTGTACCCGTTCACCAGCCCACCTCTGAACAAATATAAATATAAACAACAAACAACAATGCTAATTCACACCAATACCCGAGTGAGGGCGCCCTGTACTGTCTTTTATTTTAGCAGATTTCAGCTTAATAAGCCCGCGTGCGAATAAGATACCTTTGCAAGGCAATGTTTGATTTTTAATACGTTACATAGACTTGAAATATTATTTACTGCGAGCTTTCATTTTTATAAAAATACCTACTTACACTTGGATATATATTCGCTTAATTGATCACAAACACAAATCGTTAACATAGGCCGTTTAACTTCAAAAAGGCTGTCTGTTATTTATAGATTAATATTTGAAAAACACATTTAAACTAACACAAGAATTATTTTAAAGACAAACGGTTTACAATGAAGGTGTTTAATTAACCATCTCGATCTGGCTCCGTGGACACTAACTGTAACTACCTTTTCCTCGATTTCAAAACTAACTAAATTTTCTCCCGGAATCAAACCCCATGTTTGAAAAGTAATAAAAAAAAAAAGGAAACATTAGTTTACGTTGGAGCAGTTTCATATTAATTATTGCACGACATCTTAATTTTAAAAATATTCATTCGTCCTACATTTAGATCTCGAGTTTACAAGTAACAAACAAAGATATCGCGGTCTGTACCCACACAATTACTTACTAAACTAGTGACATTTTTACATTAAGAATCGGCGCATAAGAAATTCCAATGATTCGTTACGCCCCTGCTACTCAAACCCCAACATGTGTTTTTCAACCCTAGCCAAATATCAATTACATACATTACCACATTTCTTACGTAAAAATATATAAATAAAATATTTTGAAACTATTAGCAAATTAAGACGCATTATCAAGATATTAAAAATCCACTAATTATCTTTTCTAGCGCGGTAGCAATGGCGATTTGACGTTTATTACAATAATAAAATTTTCGCGGTCCGCTACCTTACTAAAAGGGCACAGAAATGTATCCATTAAAGTGGTGGCCACGTTGTTCAATTGTTATAAATAGTTAAAAATTATTATTAATTTTATTAAATACGTAAATAAAAAGTTTACCTCGAGTAGGATTTGAACCTACGACCTATACTTTGCTAGAGTACCGCGCTAACCAACTGCGCTATCGAAGTACAAGCCTCAATCGTTGTAAATTTTGTCTTTATATATGTAGAATTTAGAATTTACATCAGTTCTATATACATAAAGACAAAATTTACATCGATTGGGGCTTGTACTTCGATAGCGCAGTTGGTTAGCGCGGTACTCTAGCAAAGTATAGGTCGTAAGTTCAAGTCCCACTCGAGGTAAACTTTTTATTTATGTATTTAATAAAATTAACAATAATTATTAATTACTTATTTACTTTTGAACTTATTTGTTCATAACAAAAACTTATAGTAATTGTAAATAGTTCTTTAATTTTCGATTATTTTAGTGTTGTATTTTGAAGTTTTATGCATTTTTGGTTTCACGTTATTTTCTTTCAACACATTTTTTCAATATGTGAATGTTTTGTCTTTTTATTATTTGTTTAAAATTCAATATATTTAACAAACTTTATCATAATTTCGTTACACGGGCGTTTGAAAGTTAGTCAATGAAATTCTGATATACAAGGTGTTTTGAAATAAATCATGTACCTGGATACATTTGGCACTAATGTTGTGACCTTCAAATCAAGATTAATTACTTTATTAAAAAATTAGCCGTACCCGTCGAGCGTTGCTGTGATCTTAGAGGGGGAGGGGGGCGATATTTAAATTTTGTGATGCACGTGTTCCATAATTTTCAAGTCAAGAATAAAAGTTTCACAAAAAAATTCAACCCCCCCATTTGATCCTCCTAGGGGTAGAATTTCGAAATACCTGCACTTCACAAAGAACACATCCTCCAAATTTCATGACCAACAGTTTAGACTGTGCGTTGATATATCAGTCAGTTAGGTGTTTGAATTTTATATTGATATATAGGTGTTGTTTTGAAGCAAATCGAATTTTCGATATTTTATTTATGCGCTATTCGGTCCCATGGTTGACGAAGTATATAGGTAGTAAATATGAAAAAGGATACAGTGTGCTTCGTAAGTTATAAAAAAATGATAAATCACCCTGTATATTAGATATAAAGAATTTGAAACCCTTTAAATATAGGTTGTTTAAAGCCAAATGAGTTAGATTAGAATAACTACAATAGTGATATTAAAAAACGTGAAAATATTTAAAAATTGTTTCAGTATTATTTCATTCGTTCAAATAATAATTAGTGCTCTGCTAATGTGTAACGTTAACTCGAAGTTATGCTTCTGAATTTGAATTGCTGTTTCAATTTTGTTTTTCCTTCCAGTACTTGAGGAACGCGTGTTTAAGTCGGTAGACTTAATATTTTTCTCTAGAAAGTTTAACTTTGATATCAGCGTTGTTATTACTCTTAGATATGCCTTACAAGTGCAAAGTACCCAATTGTTCAAGTAACTATAATGATAGCGGCGAATATTTTTCTTCTCAATATATAGGGTGATATAGAAAGTTCTTTTTTAATATATTACACTTTTTTTACATGACGTCAATTTGATATCCAAATGTATTACACCGTAAGTCTGTCTCATTATCGTAACGGTGGCTACGACTACATCTGTATTTTCGATTCAACTTGATGGTTTACTAATTCATATATCGTATGATCCAAAAAATATCAATGTTTAGATGCACCATAATAAACATTTTTATTTATAGATTAATTTTTGATTGTTAAATTAAAGGTCGTATCGTTGAGCAAACACTAAATTTTATGATATTATCTTATTAGACGTCGTTATAAAGCCATCGCATTTAAAAATGTTTAGCTATAGACAGATTTCATTATGGAAAAAGCGGACACTCAATCAAGCTAGAAAAGAGTTGAACCAAACGAATTAGTAAACGCAGACCAATTAGTATATTGTGCACTTTAAGGTTTTTGAGAAAATAACGAATCACATTGATAAAAAACGATATTTTTTTATTACTCAATCGGCTTTTAGACCCTTACACAACAGTTCTACCGCTATAAAATGCTGTAGACGACATTATCGAAAGTGGTGATAAGGGAAAAGTCACAATGTTAACGTTATTAGATTTCCGCCGGACGTTTGATACAGTATGACATTCCGACATGTTGCATAAACACTTGCGATTTAATGATTATTTAATTGCTTTTAAATCCAACTACATCTAAGGAAGATACCAAATTGTTTATTTATCTAATACCGTGTAAAACCAACGAGTAACTAAATCAGGAGTTCCGCAAGGATTCATCTTTGGTCCTCTTTTCTTCTCGCTGTACACCTGTAAGCTACAAGATGTGGTGCAAACGTATCACATATGTATGCAGATCACACACAAACATTACTTTTCCAAGCAATCTCAGGCCAATGAACCTTAAAAATCTCAATATGCCGCCCGACATTCATTAACTTTAAATCCGTCAAAATCAGTTATATTGATATTTGAAAATAAAGATGATACATTTGAATATATTGAAAAAATGAATATTAACGGTACTAAATTACCTGTTGTAGATCTCAGTTAAAATGGTTGAACATGTACGACAGACTTAAGCTGCAGATAGCATGTCACTATTATAAAATTATAACAGCAGTAATACCTACATATTTGTACAATAAAATTTTATTTAGAACTGATGTGCACGAAGCCGAATTGTGTAATATACACAATATAATTACTATACCTAACCGTAGAATCTCTCTCTTTCAAAGGTCTTTTGAGTTCAACATAGCAAAGGCATATAATAGGTTACCCTACGAAATAAAACATCGTAGTTTTGCTTTTCGACAACCGAGGGATATTTTATTCTCTAAACAGCAAATCAGCTACATGTATAGTGATTTAGTCACATAACAAATTGATTACCATTAGTTTTCTTTTCCATTGGGTTACTAAAATTAAATTAAATTAACCTAGTTAACACAGAATCGACAGACAATAAATACATACCAATTTCATATTTTAGAACAATATCAGAAAAAGTAGCTCACACGAAAGAACAAGAAATACAAAATAGCTTTCAAAACGAATACCAATGCTCTTCAATATTTATTTAATGCCAAAGATTCAATTATCCACATTTTGAAGCCAGGTATTTGTAAATTGAACTGTGCATTTTGCAATTCTTTTTATATTGGACAAGCACTTAGGAATGTTGATATTAGATACAAAGAACACGTCAGATGTTACAAATATAAACACACAGACATTTCAAATTATGCCAAACATTTGTAATACCTTATCTCTTCACAAAATAACATTAATTTTTTCATTTTTGTTATAAAAAAGACAAAATAGCATTCGAAATTTATAAACATAAACAGAAAGTACCTTTAATGAACCTTTTACCAGATATTTTAATATAGAATTATGATTTTCATCAAGTTTACTGTTTTACTTTGACGATTAGTTACCATAACTATTTACTTATACACCGTGCCCAAGATAAGGATGCCCACTATGGGGATCTTGGAAACCGTAAGTGATGGTCTTTGTAGAACTCGAATATCTTCTTTCAGTTTTTGAGATATTTAAAAAAAATTGAATTTTCTGATTTTCGTTTTTATTTTTTTCTGACCTTATTTGAAGAGCTATCAAGAAAAGAAGAGCACATTTTCATTGCCACTTTTCTAGCTCTACTTAATGCTGTGATTCAATTTTTGATACAACGCTTAGTTTGTTACCAATCATCATCAACTTTATTTTTTTAAATACACAAAAAAAAATTATTTTTGTCATATTTAAATTCTCTCCTTGATTTTGAATTCAACGATATATCACACTTTATATTTTTGATACGTTTCGGATGAGAAAATTCATATTCAATGTAAAACATCGAAAACGTACAGTTGAAACTAATACTAGAAACATTAGAAAACTGTAAAATTATTATAAAATAATGTTCTCTCATTATCTAATGCCTGTTGCGAATAAAATAATTCACAAGTATGTATTTAGTGAAAATACTATTAGTTAAACAGTTAAAATACATCTTCCGTCGTATTGATGCATTTGATAAAAATAAGTTGGCTTTGCATTTTGTTTACCTACCTGTCATAATTGATTGTTGTCCGTATTACGTTTGTTTGGTGGTCTTTGAGTTAATTACAGTTTGTGTTTACCTAAAGACAATATGGTAGGAATACATTTTTCAAATAATAAAAAATTCGATATACTGACGTGTTACATTTTGTGTCAACGTAATTGTTCTGAAGCCGAAATAATGTTTTTAAACAAATATCCAGAAAGGCGTCAACCTCATAAAAGAACTTTTCGCACATTAGCAGTTAATCTAAAAGAATATGGTTCGTTCAAAAAACCTGTAAAATGTCGCAAAAAACCTTACAATGAAGAAAAAGCCAATACTGTTTTATTAGCTGTAACGGAAAATTCAGACGTTTATACTAGGAAAATTGAAGAGGCAACTGACATAACCCATTCCACAGCTCATTGCGTTCTAAATAAGGAGAAAGTACATCCATATAAATTTAGACCAGGTGACCCAGAAACACGTAGAATATTTTGCGAATGGTATACACAGATAATGAATATTTTCCGAATAAAATAATATGGTCCGATGAAAGTATGGTTAATAATAATGGAATTTTTAATCGTAGAAATGCTCATTATTGGGCAAGAGTAAATCCACGTCTGTACAAAACGGCCAAACACCAACACCGTTGCGGATTTAATGTGGGCTGCTAGATTCGGTACTCGAATTATAGGTCCTTTCATTTACCATGAGTCCTTAAATTCTGAACGTTACCAAATTTTACTCCAAAATGAATTAGAGATAGCTTTGAATGATTTGCCTTTCCAAGAAGTTGAAGGTTGTTGGTTTATGCAGGACGGTGCACCAACACATAATTCCTGTCAGTTAGATTTCCAGAAAGATGTATTGGCACTCATGCAAATGTACTGTGGCCAGCCCGTTCTCCAGATATAACACCTTTGAATTTTTTTCTTTGGGGATACATTAAAAATTACATTTATGGAAACGATATTAAAAACGAAGAAATTTTACGCAGATTAGTTTTCGAAGCGTTTGTTAGTATTACTCCTCAAATGCTGAAGAATGTTTTAGATGCTACAGTTAGAATATGATATTTATGTTTGGAAAATAACGGGAATCTTTTTGAACATCTTTTGTGAGTTTATTAACCTTTAAAATAAATTTATTTTTATTTGTCTATCATTTAAAATTACAAAACATAATTTTATAATAATTTTACGGTTTTCTAATGTTTCTAGTATTAGTTTTAACTGTACGTTTTCGATGTTTTACATTGAATATGAATTTTCCCATCCGAAACGTATCAAAAATATAAAGTGTGATATATCGTTGAATTCAGAATCAAGGAGAGAATTTAAATATGACAAAAATAATTTTTTCGTGTATTTAAAAAAATAAAGTTGATGATGGTTGCTAACAAACGAAACGTTGTATCAAAAATTGAATAACAGCATTAAGTAGAGCTAGAAAGTGGCAATGAAAATGTGCTCTTCTTTTCTTGATAGCTCTTCAAATAAGGTCAGAAAAAAATAAAAAAACGAAAATCAGAAAATTCAATTTTTTTCAAATATCTCAAAAACTAAAAGATTTATTCGAGTTCTACAAAGACCATAAATACATCCTCTCAAATGCGTAACTTTTGTTCCATTTAACCGACCTACCATCTCTTACCGTTTCCGAGATCCACATAGTCGGCATCCTTATCTTGGACACGGTGTATATTTTCTCTCTATAATGATACATGTTGTATTAAAACGCGTTTGAAAAATAAATAATTACATAAAATATTTAAGACATTAGTTCTATTAGATTAGTTCTTATTTAATTGTTACGTTATAGTCATGAATTTCAGTTATTTTGTTTATTATTAAAACAGGGTTAAGTGGTAGAACAGCAAGTTTTATTTGGATACGGCACTTAACTTTGTCTTGTGATTGTTTTATGAATACCTTTAGAAAAAATCACAAGACAGAGTTCAGTGCTGTATTGCAAATAAAACGTACTTTGTGTATAGTTAATCGTTTTTTTGTACTACACTTAGATTATAATTTATTTATGTTATGATTTTATGTTATTGGCCGTCATTTTGTATTTAAGGTTATTGGAAATTATTTCGTATCCATTGTATGAGTGTTCTGCATCGGCACAGGCGTCTAATCTATTAAAAATGTGGATATTGAGTTAATCGTACCGGTGAAATTACGAACTATTTATGATTTTTGAGCTACAACCACTTTGCAATAATATACTTCGATCCACCTACACAAAAAAGAACTGCGCTTAAAATGAAAGAAATTAACTTTCTTGAAATAAAATATATTTTTCTTATGATCTTACAAAATATGCAAATTTTAATTTTTATAAATGCTGTATGACCTTCGGACAAGAGAGAAATATTCCTAAAATAGAAGAAACAAATTGCAAAAAAGCATCATTCGTCGATGTTGTAATAGTCTTACATAATAGTAAATTTCAACTGTTCAGCAACTCTTTAGAAATACAACCACTCTGCATATAGCAACTCAACTCGTGCAAGATCGGATTGTTTTTAAAGTCAAGCACCGTTTTGCAATAAAATATTGTTTGTAGACTTATAAACTTACAAAATTAATTTCGATTTTTTAACTGCAATTTCTTTGTTACAAAATCACCAGGATTAAGTTTATACCACAAGGGTCACTAATACTTCCTAAATTCTACAAATATTCTACTTATTTCTGTGATCGCAGCGGTCACCGCGATCACAACGGTTAATCTCAACGCACGCTTGATTATAATGATAACATATGCGAAAAAAAGAAACCACCTCTGTTTCATCCGTATAGGTGTTGCTCATTATACAGGGTCTCTCATAACTAATGGACAATACAGCAACTGTAGAAAGAGGTGATCGAAATAGGTCGTTTAACAAAAACATGCGTTAGTAAAATGTTAATAGCAAACGAGATATAGGGCGTTAAAGTTGGCATATTATTTTTGAAAATTCATAATAGAAAACAGCTGAATGTATACAACTCAAATTTGGTACACTTTATTTTTTTAAGGGTGATAAACACGAATCTGCCATAATTTTCGATGATTCTCCTAGAGGGCGTTAGTTACACAGTTCGAATGGGATAAATTCTGGTTTGTTTTACTCCCTGTATTTATGTACATTTTAATGCTAAATAATAAAAACTTCATTATTTTAAAGCAAAAAAGGTATACTTGTTCGACTGCCATATTTTAAGACGTTTTCGCCGTATTTTAATATTGCACGCCGCGCTGGCGCTGTCTCTAAAACGATAGCATTTTAAAATGCGATTTAAGTGTTTCCTTTAAAAACCTTTGATTTTAATCACAATAATGTAATCTACTTTGAGAATATTAGTAAATAAAACATTGGTTTTATAAAAAAAAATACAATTTAATTGGAAAACAAAACAAATAAAAAACAATAATTACATTTACTTGATTAAATGTTGAAAGTGGCCACCGTTTACTTCTTCAACTTTTTTCCAAATGTTCAATCTTCAAAAAGACAATAATTACCAGTCTCTCTGTATTCAACTAATAAATAATTGACAGTTCCTTTAGTAGTCACATGTCACTTTCAAACATAGTTGTTTTTGAGGTTGCCGTGCAGTGATATGCGCAATATTAAAAGGGCAATATCTCGAAAACGCCTTAAAATATGGGAGTCGAACAAGTATACATTTTTGTTTTAAAAGAATAAAATTTTTATTATTTAGCATTAAAATGTGCATAAATACAGGGAGTGAAAAAAAAAACGGGAATTTGTCCCATTCGAACTGTGTAACTAGCGCTCTCTAGGAGGATTATAAAAAATTATGACAGATTCGTGTTTATTACGCTTAAAAAAATAAGGTGTACCAAATTTCAGTTCAATACATTCAGCTGTTTTCTAACTATTACGAATTTTCAAAAATAATGTCACTTTAACGCCCTATATCTCGTTTGATATTAACATTCAGTAACGCATGTTTTTGTTAAACGACCTATTTTGATCACCTCTTTCTACATTTGCACTAATGTCAATTAGTTATGGGACACCCTGTATAAAAATTACACAATTTTTTAAAAAATGCACGTTTCAGCGCGTGATATAGAAGAAGCGGAAAATATATTATTTGCTATTTTAACCATTGCCGTTTATAAAACAGTATGAACATGCTGCAAAACTCATAAACAGAAATTAAAATGATTATTGACAGGTGAAACATTAGGCGATGCAGAAAGTTACGCAACTAATAATCAAGAACTTGATGATAAAGAGTTAAGTATTAATAATAATTCAGTTGCAGTAAATCATTATTTAATACATAACATACATAAAAATATAATTTATAAAAAATATTGTGCAATTATTTTAAATTTATGATTTGAAAAGATTCTTGAGTTGCATACTTTGATTTATTACAAAAATATTGTTTTTTTTTATTGGTGCCCCATTTTACTGATTTAAAGTACGCTTTAGCGTGTTTAAATCGAACTTTCAAAAACGCGCGTTTTCTCAAGTTACCATGGCAACATCAACAACTCAAGAAACGTGAAGTCTAAATGACAATTTTTTGATTATTGATCTGACAGGGGTACCTTGTAACGTCAAATAAAATATTACTAACAAATTCAAAACCTTTCTTTAAACATTATTCAACACTTAATTTTATAAATGAAAATAGAAAGTACAGTTAATATTGTTAGATATATTATTTTTATTTACATATTTTACATTATTAATTCTTATTTCCATTTTTTGTAGTAATAATACTAGTATTTATGATTTCAAGGTGCACCAATAAAAAAAATAGCATAAAGTATTCGTGGATAACTGGTCTTTAAAACACTTACTCTATTTCGAGCCTTTTAAAGTCCTTTTTATCCACTTATGGCACTTATACGTTAATATACTATTTAGTACGCATGTATTATAAATGACCATTAAGATATGCTGCAGAGTACGTATATCGACAATTAAAGCCCAGCGTGCTTTTGCTTTATAATAATTGTAAAAAGGACCTTTTCATGCGTACTAAAAAAACGGTGTATAAAACTCGTTTCACTCGTTTTCTTCGAACTTGTTGAGAAATGCTTAAAATGCTTGCTTATACACTCGTATTATAATATACTATTTTATGAGCAAAATACGTGTGTTTTAATTATTGAACTGCACGCCATTCCTTTACAATCAAACTAGTCCCAAATCTTAACAGCACAACAGAAACTATACTTAACCCTCCTATTGTGTTAACATTTTGGTTTCACTTATTGTGTTCGGGCCATTATGACCCGGAAGCCTATAGTTGTCGTTAAATTGATATGACAGTAAATAATAATAAGAATTAAGATGTAGTATTTATTATTTATTAAATTTTATTACGTTATTTTATTTTTATTACATATTATTATAAATGTTATGTAAAGAACATCTGAAAAACGTAGTAGTTAGGTATATACATTTATTTGTTACAGTCTTGACGGTAGTAATATACACGAGCTTTACATAGGTATTTTGAACAATTACAACATACCATATTAGTTTTATTACCTTTTGAAGAGGGACAAAAATTACATCTTTTACGCTTTTTTGTGTGGTTGATTGTTCCCTTACTTCGGCATTACTGGTTGAAGAACGTGACTTTATAACCATTTCAGCTGCAGTAATACTTCGAGGGACATGTTTTCTTCTTTGCAATAATGGAGTGATTAAGGAATTACCCATTTCTTCAAGAAATTGTCGCCGTTTTGTAAGTTTTCCAGCATTCCAGGTTGGAGTTACTTCGCACCACAGAACAAAAGCGTTGTAAGCTGAAAAGTCCATGATATTTTAAAAGATAGTCATTGGCCATCTTTTGGTTTGTCGTCTGCATGTGTATGTTATTATTAACTTGTCTAACGTGTCTAACGTGTCACCTTTAGTTGTGTTGTAATGTAAAATCATAAACGGCTTTTTATGATCTTGATTACACACTCCCTTATCGTGGTGCATGGTACTCATGAGCATAACGTTTTTAGTCGGTTTCGGAAGATAAAAATTTTGAAGAGAGAACTTCTTTCCTGTTGCATACCAATGCGGCTACCAATTCATGCGTATTTTTGTGAATAGTGCTAAGCATGGTTATTTTTCTTCTCAATAGCATCTGACCCAGTTCGTACGAGGTAAAAAAATGATCACACGTTACGTTGTGACCTTTTAGATCTAGCACAACTCTTTTACCTTGACCTCTCTCTGGAGGTGCACGTTCTTTTTTCCCGAGGTAAACTTGCATGTTATATGCATAAGCAGTTACAGAATCGCATAAAGTCCAAATCTTGACTCCATATTTAGCGGGTTTATTCGCGATGTACTGTCTAAAAGGAAAACGGCCTCTAAAAGGTACGAGTTCCCTCATGTACTGTTACATTTTCGTGAACATTATAGAGCTTAGGTAGAATTGTAAACCATTCATCCCACAAGTCCCGTATGGGAGCTAATGTATCAGTTTGGCGTCGTTGTGGTCGAGTTTTTTATCGTCAAAGCGAATTATTCGTGCAATTATATGCAACCGTTGTAGGGACGTCGTTGCTCTGAATATTGGACGAGCTGTATTTCCATCCCACAGACTAGCTGTTGCCTCTCCATGAGATTTTTACACTCCAGCTAGAAACAGTAGGCCAAAATATGCTTCTAGTTCAACTAATATTAGTTCTTGAAACGTATCGCCACAAAGCCTTTTGCCTTCTAAATTTAGCATTTTCAAAATTAGGTTTAAAGTTTTGGGTGTGAAATATCAGAAGTACGCGGATTTTATATCAATTATTCGCGATGCAGCATACCTTGTTGACCCAGGTATCAACGAAATAATATTTGCTGCTGAAAACTTTCCCGATTGATATGTATTTTCATTCTATACTATATTGCCATATTTTGAAATTACGTGGTTGTCCGTATCAGCCATCTGAAATCGTAGTTTCCACTTACGATTCGCTATTATATATCCGGTTTCGGACAAATAGCCTTCTTCTTTAGAAGCATTAGAATCACTATCAGAAACACATAATAGTTTCTCAAGTTCACTATCCGCAAGAACTCTCTCACTACACATTTTCAATCATAAATTTCAATTGTTAGATATTTCTTATTAGAGTACAGCATCAAGTTTGATATTTACTACGAAACTGTCACACATATGCTCACTGGCAACATTTATACGCGGAGCCACAGACAAGTCTCAACGGGAATAAACTTGTTTACCGGTGGTACGCAAATAACGCAATAATGTGTCAATATTATGTAAGGTATTTATATTTATGAAAATAAAACAAAACTAATAAAATACATTCGTCTATGATAATAACCTGCTTCTCGTTCTTCTAATTTGAACCTCACAAATCACCGGGTCATATAGACCCAAACACAGTGAGTGAAACAAATGCATTTAAAAAAAAACTGATATAATTTTCTAATATCAATCTAGATACACCGTTATTACAGTAATGAAATAAAAGTCATGCAGTGGGAACGAAATATTTAAATAAATTAACGAATTATGCACATTAGAAGAACGCGATTGGGTCATATTGACCCGAACACAATAGGAGGGTTAAAGTAAAAGAATTCATTTTGAGACTAAATTATCGATTTACGAGCTTAGATAATATGAGTGTTTGTTTATTAATTAAAACTCTTATAAAAATAATTACCCCGCATTTTCTTCACATCAGAGAGAACTATACTTAAGATGAAAAAAAAATCGATAAACAATAATTACATACAAAATAGTTAATTTTTTTCATTTTAAGCATAGTTATCTCTTGTTCCGGGGGAAACGAGGCGTAAAGGGGTTGCGGGTCAAAAATCAAAATACGTATTTTGAAAGTTCTTAAATTAATAAACAATATTTACCTGCAAGAGTTACTTTTTCAATTTTAGTGTAGTTCTCATTTGAGTTAAATTATTTAAAGGGTTGTTTTGGGGTTAAAACGATGGGTTGAAAAATCGAAATTACATTATTTTAAAAACTCATACATAGCTCCTAATTCCGTCGCAAAGAACGATTCAACATTTTTATTTGTAAGAGAAGGGAGGGGAGCTGAGTCGACGTCGACTTACTCCCCCCCCCCTGAAATTTTTAAATTCCTCTCTAGTATGACGAGCTCAAAATTTTTAATTTGCGGACTATAACAGCTCATAAATAGCTCGTACTTTTCATGTATTTGTTTTTTTATTTTTACAACGAGGGGGGGCTAACTCGACAGGCGTTTTTAAAAGGCTCTCACTCTGCTGATATCAGACGTACCGGAAGTGAGTGAAGACTAAATCTTATAAATATTTTTGTAAGTAGAAACCCATTTGTTTAATAATTTTTAAATTAACATGTTTGTTTTTTATCGTTAAAAATATAAAACTTGTCCAAAATAAAAAAAAAGAAGCCAAAAACGTAGATATTCCTAAAGCCAGGTCTTTGAGACCAAATGTTTCTCATTATTTACTACAGGCCTATGTTTCGGTTTAAGGATTAAACATTATTCTTCATTGAATTTAAATTTGAATGTTGATTTGCATGAAATAGGCCAACTTTTCGTATATAAACAAATATGTAGTCAAAATCACAACAAAATATAAACGTTGATCAATTTTAAGTTCGTATATTATATTGTTACTGTGCAGTAATGCTGAAATACAAAACGTGTAGTAAAATTGTAAGTTCACAGGACTCACGATTTTTTGGGAGACGATTAACGATCTGGAAACCAAGCGGTAACATACACATATTTCTTTCGAGGCTTTACACACTATTCAAAATGTACACCTACTTCCAGGTTGGCCATAATTCTTGCCTTATTACTGTCAATACTGCTGATGTATTATTTGTACTGCATGTATTGTATTTTCGCAAGTCTGTTTTTGCCATGCATCCAAATAAAAAATTACGAATTATGATGAACTTCATTCATGCGTGACCACATAAATGTTTAAATTAAATTATACACATAAATTGAGATACTTATTTATTATTAATTTTTATTTTTCATTTTCATACACATAAATTGATTTGTTTAAAAGAAAGAACCCAGCACCATTTAAGTGGCAAATGGCTTTCTGTCGATTTGGCTAAATTTTTGATATGTTTTTGCGCTACAGCTCGCCAAAGTTGTGAATATGGAAGTGCTATATTTAAATGTCATGTGCAAGAGTTTAACGAATTTTTTCTTGCAGTCACTCTCTTTATACCCTTTCCACCCCCACACTTCCGCCCCGTACTCTTCCTCGATTTCCACTCTTCCTTTTTCCTCCCCCTTTTCTCAATACCATTACTTTAGTTTTATTCCCATTTACTTCCAGATATTTTCTTTTCAAATATCTGTCCATCGTTTTTAACATCCTCTGCATTTCTTTATCTTCCTTTGTTACGAGGGGAGATTTTTAAATTATCTACCTAGCTATGAAAACGGGTTGGGCGACCAAAAGCAATATTGCGTATGCGTTAGATATTCAAAGTGTCGTTGTCAAAATAGCAAGTCTAATCTGTAAAGTAGTACAAATTTGCCACGGCAATTAGTGCAGTAACATGAGCGCAATGAAACTGGAATATCGAAGTGTCATTAAGTTTTTGACAAAGGAAGGGAATGGCCCAAAAATCATTTTCGAGAGGATGACTGCAGTGTATGGAAATGATGGGCCATCATATTACCAAGTTAAATTTTGGTCAAAACAGTTTTCGTTGGGGGAGGGATTCAATTGGAGACGGTCCAAGAACTGGCCGACCAGTGGAAGCGAGAACAGAGGAAATTATTCGCAAGGTTGAGCAATTGGTGCTGCAATACCGCCGAACAACGGTTTCCGTGGTTGCCAAAGAACTCAACACATCGGAAACAACTGCATTAAAAATTGTGCCCGAGGACTTAGGGATGACAAAAGTGTGTGCACGCTGGATTTCAAAGTTGCTCACACCAGAGCAAAAACAATGCAGGGAAAGAATTTGCCGAGACAATTTGGCGGCTTTGGCGCAAGACCTTGACTTTTTGAATAAAATTGTTACCGGTGACGAAACGTGGGTCTATCACTGGGACCCCACTAGCAAACAGGAATCGATGCTGTGTGTTCACAGAGGTTCCCCATCGCCGAAGAAAGCAAAGACACAATTTTCGGGAAAAAAGTTGATGGCAACTGTTTTCTGGGATTCTGAGGGTGTTTTGTTAGTGGAATACATGGAAAGCGGGCGAAAACGGCCGAACTCGCACCGTGAAAAGACATTGCTGCTTCATGACAACTCTCACGTTCACAAGGCGCGCATCGCGCAGGGCATTTTGAATAAGTGCGGCTTTGTAGAGCTTGCCCACCCACCGTATAGCCCGGCTTTAGCATCATGCGACTTTTTTATTGAGGCATTCAAAAAAACATTTACGGGGTAAACGATTTGAGTCGGATGAAGCTCTTCAGCAAGAAGTACAGTATTAATTTGAGGACCAAACAAATGAATTTTTTCTGAACATGTTGGACTAAATGTGTTAATGTACGAGGAAGTTGTGTAGAAAAATAAATTTTTTGTTTTCATATATCTGTTTTCTTTCATAGCTAGGTAGATAACTTAAAAATCTCCCCTTGTATTAGCACTATGTCATCTGCGTATGCAAGCGACTTTTTTTGTCTCAGGTATTCTCACAGCTTTTGCCTGTTCATCCTATCAAAACCCGCAACTAAGTCTACGAATACCGCTACCATTTTCCCCCTTTTCTTTTCTAATTCCTTGTTTGCCTTGTGTTTCAGAATGTACACATTATCTATCGTTCTTCTTCCTTTCTTGAATCCTGCCTGTTCATCTCGTGACAAACTTTTTTCTTTTGTTTCCGTCTTTAGCCTTTCCTCCAGTAGGGTCACGTATATTTTGTAGGCCGTGTTTAGCAATATGATTCCTCTATAGTTTGTCACTTGCTTTTTGTCTCATTTTTTGTGCACTGGGCATATATGTCCTTCTCTCCATCTCTCCGGGAATCCTTCCCCTCTCCATATTTTGTTTATTATTTCCGTCATCCTTTTTGCCAACTTTTCTCCTCCATATATCTGCTCCTCGCTTTGTGCCCCATCTTCTCCTGCAGCATGTTTACCATTTTTCATCTTCTGTATTGCCTCTATTACTTCCTCTTCTTTTATTCCTTCTCCTTCCTGTATTTGCTCCCCCTGCAGTACTTCCTGAAATATCTCTCCTATTCGTTTATTTGTATTCCCGTTTGTGTCCATCTTCTCCTCTTTTCTTTCTTTAAATATTTTCATACGTCTTCTTCCGTTTTTATATCCTTAATCAGCTCTTCCTGTTTCTTTTTTTTTCTTCCTTTTTACTCACGCATGTTTTCTTGTATTTCTTTACTGCTTCTTTATATTCTTCTGTTTCTACTTTCCCTTTTTCCACAGTCGTACTGTTCTTCTTTCCTTCCTCTTGGCCTCCTTGCATTCTCGGTCCCACCATCTCTTCCAACCCGTTTTCTCCCCCTTCCATTTTTTGAACTTGACTTTCTCCGTTGCTTCCTCCATTCTCTCTCTCATTTCTTGCACTCCTTTACCTTGCCATATGCTATTGACCTGAGTTTTTTTTTTGGATACCTGTACTGTATGGTAGTGAGACATGGATATGTCAAAAGCACGAATGAAAAGATAACGAATGAGTGTATAATGCAGGAGTGTGGAGAGGAAAAGACCGTGTAGGATAGGTATAAAAGTAGTACACTACGTTGGTTTGGTCACATTGAGGGAATGAACAACGCAATATTAACGAAGCAAATTTATGTGGTCAGATTAGAGGCAAGGCCGGGCAAGGTGGGTCGCGTAAAATTTGGCTGAATGTAGTAGAATGTTTGATAAAAGAAAGAAAGATAAGGAGTTTTAAAAATAAAAGGACCTGTCAGACACAATGTATGAATTTTGGGGAAGCTAGGGAGGTGTGCAGAGATAGGAAAGCATGGAGAAAGATTGTGAATGAAAAATAAATAAGAGGCAAGGATTGTTTTGCCTACTTCGCAAGGGAATGGCGTGGTTGTTATGTTATGCTATATTACCGTATGACTTTAAGCTATTTAAATTCCATTTAAGGATAAAAATAACTCGAAAGGTTGATATACTCATTACTTCAGTGGTAAGACACTATTTTCGCGTTACTTTTGCTTACTCAACATCTAAAATTATTTGTAAAAGTATGTATTTCAGGTTGCACTTATATTGGGAGTAACTAGTGCATGTAGTAGCAATTAATTGATGCTATTACTGCCCGTTCGTTTTAAGTTTGCCTCGTGTCCCTCAGCTAAGGTCGGTGAATTAACAGGGTACCGACCGAAATGTAATATCGTTTTTAACATTAAATTCAAACAGATAAGTTTTTAACAAGTTTTTATTTTTAATCATTGATGTAACCACCCTGGTTATGAACAACTGTTTGCCATCTAGTGGCAAATTTTCAATGTCGGATAGATAAAAATCAATTGCTTTTTGTGCAAAATATCTGGAGATCGCATTTTGAAAATCATCCAAATTTTCAAATTTTTGCCACTTAGAAAATATAAAGCGAGCATGGTGGGTGAGGCAATATCTCCCACCCCAATTCATTAATTTTTTCCAGGGTTCGTTTTGTGCAGTGCGGCCTTTCATTATCGTGTTGCAGAATAACGCCTTTTCTGTTGACAATCGCTGGCCACTTTTCAATTAAAGATTGATTCACTCGATCCAATTGTTTACAGTAAAGGTCTGCATTCACAGTTTTCAGCACTTCAAAGGAACGATCCGCGAATACTCCACCAAACACACAAAAGCGCCTGTAAACTTGGCTTGGCTGTACTTCTTCGTGGCGATTCATCCCGAGAGAGCCACTGCCTTTTGCGTTTTGGATTATCATACAGGACCCATTTTTCATCTCCAGTGATCAAACGATCAAAAATGCTTCGGTATTGTGGCGCTAAAGCAATAAGTTGCATGTGGCGAATCGGTTAGCTTTGTTTTCTTCAGGCAGACTATGCGGGGCCCAAACACCTGCTCTGCTTACTTTTCCAATCTGCTACAATGGTTCTTGGATGGTCGACCAAGATTGGTTAAGAGTGTTTGAGAGCTCTTCGATTGTCTGGCACGCATTTGCTTCACTTCCGCCCTTAACATGTCATTGCCGGAAAGTTCAAAATTTCAGGATTTCAAATTAGAAAAACACCTTTGGCATTTACGAACGTCTAATGCATTTGGATAAACATCGCAAATGTATTGTGTTACTACCCTTGTGAAACTCAAAACTCATATAATGCCGAATATGTACCTCTTCTGGTATTTAGCCTACCATTTTACCATAAATTGCAAAAAAATTAATTTAATTATTTACGAGTGAACAAGTCACTCTTATCTCGAACTCGAAAATCGCACATCACAACTTCATAAAATTTATATCTTCATAATTAATTACACAAGAATTCTGCTTGACGTATACTGGGGTTGTATGAAATTTTGTCTTCATAAACAAAGCGTATAATACCCCGAATATCATACACCGTGTACTAATATCCACAGAATCAAGTGCACTAACATTATTCTTAATGCATACCGGGATTGTACGAAAATTCCTGGCCAAAAGCAAAGTGCAATAAGTCATACATCGCACATCAAAACTTCATGAATAAATGAAATTTATGTGGTAGAGTTCGGGCACTTAACTTCTACAGAATTCTATACACAAAAATTCTGTCGGACATATACGGGGATTGTACGAAATATTTCGTCTACTGCAACAAAAAGTGCCATAACTCGATAATCGCACATTGAATCTTCATCAAATTTACATGGTAGTGTTCGGATACTAATATCCACAGAATCAAGTTCACTAACATTTTACTTAACCCTTCGACTTACAACCTGGGTACAGTTAGTACCCAGGTGCTGAGTTTTTGGAATAAAATGTATTTTAATCGTGAAGTGCATGCAAGGCGTTCAGTAGCTGTTCATTTATCTTCTAGGAACATGCCTACAAAAGATACTTGGTGCTAATCCTTTTATTTTAGTTTTTTTGGATAATATTTAACGTAGGGTCCAAAATGTACCCAGGTTGTAACCAAACGTAATAAAAATAACAGCTGAAGTTCGTTCTAGTCAAACTTACGCATGCGCTAAACCATTCTAACCTAAGTTTTACAATTTCAGTATTGTAGTTGCAGAAAGTTGAGGTGTTTTAGTGATTGTGTAGAGCAATGGCTTCATCAAGTCGATATTGCACTGATGCTGAACTTGAGAGGTTGTTATACGAATCAGACTCGGAAGAATTTAGCAATATAAATAATGAAGGTGATGATTTTGTACCGGAATCCGACTCGGAAGCAGAAGTAGATAACGTTGAAGGTGAAGATTCTGAAAGTGATAGTGAAATAGCTGAATCTGAAGAGAATAATACCAAAGACTCACATGCACAGACTGTTACAGCGCGAAATGGAAGAATTTGGCAATTAAATCCACCACTGCGAACACGTCGTCAGCAAGCAATCAATATAGTATCTGGTAAACCTGGACCTACAGATTACAGCAAGAATGTTGCATCTGTTCGTGAATGTTTTCTTTTACTAATTACGGATGATATTCTTCGAACTACATTTACCTATACGAATATGGAAGCTCAGAGAGTATACGCTGTAAATAACTTGTCGAAAACATGGAAAGAATTATGCACACAAGAATTGGAAGCCTTTTTGGGTCTTCTAATCCTTACAGGAGTTATGCGTGAGAAAAGACAGCCAATTCAAGATTTATGGTGTAATACGGCGATGGTAAAGCGTCCCGTTTTCACTGCTACAATGACATTACACGATTCTTAGCAATTTTGCGATTTCTCCGGCTCGACGATAAAACCACCCGAGAAGAAAGAAAAGCACAAGACAAAATGGCACATGTTCGTGATATTTTTTGAAGTTTCGTATCAAATTGTCGGCGAGCTTTTTTACTCTACGAACATATCACTGTCGATGAACAACTTGTTACATTTCGTGGAAAGTGTCCTTTCAGGCAGTACATCAAATCCAAACCAGGGCGATATAGCATTAAAATTTGGGCTGCTTGTCATTCCAAGACATCCTACTCAATCAACCTTCAAGTTTATTTATGCAAAAATCCAAATGGCATACGTGAAACCAAACAGGCTCCCAGAGTTGTGAAGGATTTGGTATCTCCATGGTACAATAGCGGTCGCGGTGTAACTATGGACAACTTTTTACTGATTGTCGATTAGCAGAAGAGTTGTACAATCATAAACTAGCGCTTGTTGGAACCATGCGAAGAAGTAGACTCGATGTTTCGGGTTGTTTTACAACTAGAAAAGGTAAAGAAGAGCACTCATCAATGTTTGCCTTCACCGATAATATGACATTGACTTCTTATATACCTAAGAAGAATAGGTGTGTGGTTTTACTTTCATCACAGAATCACGACAACAAGGTCAGCGATCTGCCTGAAGAAAATAAAAAACCAAATATCATTTTAGATTACAACTCTACAAAAGGAGGTGTTGATACTATGGACCAACTGATACGAGAATATTCTTGTTCTCGTGGTACTAGGAGATGGCCAATGAAAATATTTTTCAACATTATTGATGTTGCTGCTTTGAATACGTATAACATTTGGAAATCGCTGAATAAAGCAAATGCAAATGAGACACGTCATCGGCGCAAATTCCTTCTTGCACTTGGAAAAGAACTTGTCCTTCCATGGATGTCAAGACGTGTTGAAAATTCCATTGGACTGCAAAGGTATAAAAAAATTGAATGTAATGTACAAGAAGTGCAGATTATTTTATTTTAGATCAACTCTGACTGCTATGGAAGAGTTTGGCGTCTATCCACCAAAGACAGAAACCCAAAATGGACGCTGTGCTTACTGTTCCACAAATTTAGATACAAAGACAGACCACAAATGTGAAGTTTGTCATAAATGGATCCACAAAGATCATATGATTAAATACGTGACAAAAAAAATGCAATTTGTGTAATTAATACGTACATAGTTAAGGGAGTTTTCAGTTTAGGATCTGTTTTGCTGTTGTTTTTTTTTTAAATGGCGTAATTCTAATTTTTTAAGGTGGGCACAAAATGTACCCAGGTTATCAGGAAACGTGACAAAAATACCTTGTAAGTCGAAGGGTTAACGTATTCGGAGGTTGTACGAAAATTCTGGGTCAAATAAGTCGAATATGGCACATCAAATCTTCATGAATAAATGAATACGGCTGAGTTCGGCTACTTAACATCTACAGAATTATACAGGGTGTGGCGCGAAGAGTTTTGATTAAAACTAATGGCGGATACAGTTATGTTAAAAATCTGAAATTACGAAGCTGTAGGTTTTGGATGACGCTGAGTTCCAATATAATATTGTCCTGTTTGTAAGTTATCTAATTAAATTAATACAAAATACCTAGTCAACGTTTTTAATGATATCCACAATTAATAATCCTTTCAGGCTATTAGAATTAATAACTTATGAAAAAATAACAAAATATCACCTTAAATAATGGAAATCATGGCCTACCCTTTACTAATGTTGAAATAATTAAGTGTTATGTTTTAACTAAGATAATGAAATTTCTCAAAAGTGGTTGGGTTTAGGTATAGGGAATACTGATACCAAATGAATTGGCTTAAAAAATACAGCGGAAAATGTAATAAAATACAGGGTGTTCTATTTAAAGTAAGCAACTTATAAATGATTTAAATTGTGCATGTTGGTGGCTAAGTTTAAAACACCCTGTATGAAATATCAATGAGATGGATATATGGAGTTAACGGGCAAGCGCTTGTTGTTTATTGGTTACAATTTCACGTCACTAGCTTCGTTATTCAATGCGGACTAGGATTTTTTTCAAAATTTTTAAAAAAATCGGAATATCTCGAAAATACTTCATTTTTGGTATAGGACATTGTGCACAAATTGTATCTAGAATTTCATGTAGAATTCGAAAATAAAATAAAAAATATTTAGTTCCATTTAAAATAACAAAGTTGACGTCTACGTCCGGTATAACCGGAAGTGCCACATTCAGGACAATATTATATTTGAACTCAGCGCATCATCCAAAACCTACAGCTTCGTAATTTCAGATTTTTAACATAACTGTATCGGCCATTACTTTTAGTCAAAACTCTTCGCGCCACACCCTGTATACACAAAAATTCTACCTGTCATATACTGGGGTTGTACGAAATATTTCGTCTACAGCAACAAAGCGTACCGTAACTCGAAAATCGCACAACAAATCTTCATGAAATTTGTATAGTAGACTTCAAATACCTTCAGCTTCAGAGTTATCGGTATAAAGCCATTGCCCAACTTGTACAAGGCTGTACGAAATAATTCGCTTCCAGGAACAGGACGTGTCACAACTCAAAATTATTTGGTAGACTTTGGGTACTAACATCTTCAGAATCAATTACACAAGAATTCTGCCCGACGTATACGAGGGTTGTACGAAACTTCGTCGCGAATATCACACATGGTAGAGTGCCGATATTAATATATCCCCAGATTCAAGTGCATTAATATTATGCTTAACGTAATGGGGGTTGTAAGAAAATTCCTGAGCAAAACAAAGCGTGCAATAACTCGAAAATCACACATCGCAGCTTGGTCACATTTATATTGTATATACTCTGGGTACTAATATCTATAGAATCAAGTACACAACAATTCTGTCAGTCGTATACGGGCGTTTTACAAATATTTCATCTACACCATTATTATACATAATTAAAATACTTAGCCTTTGGGTTTTTTAAGGTGTATTTTTCTATATATATTTTATGTAAATTTATGCTTTTCGATAACAATTACAGTTATCGTCCTCAGCAAATGATAATATCTGTAAGAATTGCTTGAGATGTTAGAACAAATTTATGAAATATGTTCAAACATCCTCATATTTACTGAATCGAAAAAAATAGGTGGCGTTTTTAAACCGTGTATAGTCGAAGACACACTGAGATTTCAGAATGGTGCCTTATCTAGCTCATTGACTGACCTGGTAGCGTAGTGATGACACGGCCTGCTTAGCATGCGGGAGGTAATGGGTTCGATTCCCGTTACCGTCTACCTTGTATGAGGTTTTTTTCAGGAGGTTTTCCTCATACAAGTGTAGAGTTCCCATGTTACTTGTATACCAGAAAATAGAAAACAATATTATGTGTGATAAAATTACGTAAGTACAGGGTGATTCATTATATTTTACTAATATCGTCGTTACTATTTCATATACAATAAATCATTATTTCGATACATTTTGTAAACCAACCTATCTAAAAACATTTTGTTTGAGGCTTTTTCTTCTTCTTAAAAACTATAAATGTAAGAGAATCCATACACACAGTCCTAGAGTGTATATAAAATCCTTATCGATATCGATTCACATTCATTCAATAAACCTCGGGGATTTTTCAATTTATTTAATTTATGTTTAAATGAAGTTAATCTTGAAATAAAATATTATAGGACTGTGTATAGATTCTTTTTTAGCATTTATATTTTTTAAGTAAAAAAAATGAAACCACACTATGTTTTATGCATGCAACTGTATCTTTTAAAACGGACCGAGCGCCACTCTGGGCATCGCAGAGTCAACACGGTATCATTGCGCGTCGTTATCCTATTTGAAATACACTGTCTATGCTTCGCGATTCTGCAATCTCAGTGCGTCTTCCGCTGTAGGGATGTAATAATTAAATGCAAAGCTGCTGAAAAAGTATTCAGAAGTGTGGACAATTCTATTATTATTAATTTTGGAAAATTGATTTTACTAACACTAAGGCAACTGAATCTTCAAAATATTTTTATTTCTTTAAAAGATCATATTTTTAACCAGGATCCCTTAAATAATCTCTTGGTCAATTAATTTATTTAATTCTAAATACGTATTTTACTATTAGAATCCATCACAAAAACAAATCTCTTGCTGACGTAAAACAACGAATCCGCAATAAATATTCAAAATTAATTACGTTCAAAGGCCAATAATAAGTACAGAATATATACTATAAAAACCTGAAAATGTGAAAAACTTTTATTTTTAAAACTCCATATCTTTCTTTCATTTATGATATATTCTACTACATTCAGCCAAATTTTACGCGGCCTCCCAGTCACGCCCTTACCTCTAACCTCACCTACATATATTTGCTTCGTTAATCTTGCGTTGTTCATTCTCTCAATGTGACCAAATCAACGTAATGTGCTACTTTTACATCTATTCATCATTGTTTTTTCGTCGCCACATTCCGTCATTATACACTCATTCGTTATATTATCCCTTCTCGTTTTACCACCTACCCTTCCCAGGAATCTCATACCCACAACATTTATTTTCCTTTCGTGCTTTTTTTGACTCACTTCCATACAGTACTGACGGGACAAACACGCCATTATAGATTGCTCGTTTCGTACCTAAACTCATGCTTTCGTTTCTCATTATCGTCCACATACTTCCAATCACTTTCTTTCCAACATTGACCTTTCGTCCAATATCACCATCCATTGTACCATCTGCAGTAAACATTTTACCCATATTACCAGCTCGTCAACTTGCTCCACAATTTCATCTTGCAGAGTAAATACTCTACTCTCTTTTCTACCTTCCCGATTGAACAACACAATCTTAGCTTTGTTCACGTTTACCTTTGGGTCCATGCTCTCACAGACTGTATCAAACTTCCTCAGAACAGTTTGTAGCTCATCCGCACTGTCACTTAATAACACTGTGTCATCTGCATACAACATTTGTATCTATACATTCTTGCTTAACACATTTATCCATGTATACATTGAACAACCACGGTAACATCACACAGCCTTTTCGCACTCCTTGCTCAATATTAAAGTATTCACTCACACCTCTCATCCTAACACATGCCCGGCTACCGTTGTATACTGCCCTTAGTTCGTTTATTAGACCTTTATTTAAGCCATATTCATTTAATATTTTCCACAGCTTCTCCCTATTCACTCGATCGTATGTTTTCTCCAGATCTACAAACGCACAGTATAACGTCATTTTTAGACTTAAACACTTTTTGATCACCTGCTGGAGAGCAACCATCTGATCAACACATTCTCTCCCTGGCATTAAGCCACCCTGCATATCCTAAATCTTAGTTTGTGAAGTTTCTCGTACTCTATGAATCAGTATTATTTCAAATACTTTACCAGGTACACTGAGCAAACTTATCCTCTGTGGTTCTTGTAGCCACTCTTGTTTCCCTTACCCTTATGTAGTTGTACAATGATCGCGCTTCCAATCCCTCGGCATTTTTCTACCCTTAAGGCATACATTGAACAGTTCACACAATCTTCGTATAAGTTTGCACCTCCATACTTTAGCATTTCATCAGTGATTTCACCTGCGCCTGCTCCTTTACCGTTTTTCAACCTTCCTACCACTTTCTCTAGCTCATTTACCCCAATATATTTCACAGTTTCATTCATCATTTCTACATTATCCTTGTTTAACCATTCAGTCTTACTTTCCTCACTACTGTACATCTTTCCGAAATATTCTTGCCAGTATTTCCTCACTTCACAATCGGCCCATACTATTTAGTTGCTCGTATTCATCACGCCTGCAGCGTTCTATTTTGGGCCACGTTTTGTAATTTTGTCCCATTTCCAGAAGAGTTCTTTGTTTCCCTCAAAATCATTCTGCATTTTCTCTCCTTCCACAGCCATCACTTCCTCTTTACTTATTCTCACTGCCTCCTTCGCTTCTTTGTTTCTTAATCTGTACACCTGATACAATCGCTTTTTCTCAGTCTCATTTTTTGTAGAAATCATTGCCGTGTACGCATCCTTTTTCTTACATACTGCCTTTTTTACCGATTGATTCCACCAATTGCATTTTTTCGGTCTACCTACAGTCACTCTTCCACATTTCCGCACCGTACAATTAACAACACAGTTTTTCAAGTTATCCATGCACTTTCAACGTCAGTGTCTTTATTTGTTCGTTACACACTGTTTCATTCACATTCAACTCTTTACTTACAGCATTTCATTCTCGCACAATTTTCTGCTAGTTTGTCTACCCTAATTATGGACGTTCGCACTACGTTTGCTTTCCTTCTCCAGGCCAACTTTTGCCCTAAACACGCATTACTTTTGTGTCTCTCGCCAGGTTTCTTAGTCGTTCATCATACACTATCAAGTCAATCATATTTTTAGATTCACCTCTTTGCCATGCACAGTTTTATGTTTAAACCACGTATTAAATACAAACAGGCTTCTCTCCACACAGATGTTCACCAGGCGTTCACCATTCTCATTGACTCTTTGGTCTCCAAACTTTCCTAGAACGCGTTCAGTATGTTCTGTCTGTTCACACACCCATCCGTTTATATCTCCCACTATCATCACTTTTTCGTTTGGCTTACATACATTCAACACGTTCTCCACATCATTCCAGAAGTTCTCACACTCTTGGTCGCTTTCGTCATTCACCGTTGCATAGCATATAATACGAATAATTATTCGGAACACCACTTTCATTCTAACTCACATTACCCAGGGAGATACCAATTCGTACTGTTCAACATATTTTATCACTCTTTCACTTACGATCGCCCCAACTCCTTTTCGCCATACTCTTCAGTCTCAACTCCTAACCATAGTGCTAGGCCTCCATCTCCACAGCATCCTTTCCTTTGTACTTTGTATTCGATACACACAGAATATCAAGCTACCTTTCGTACATTACATTCGCAATTTCAAATTCTTTATCATGCATATCTTTATCCTCGATCCGAGGCAATTGTATTATCTCTTGAGTAATACCATAGCGGGTAGACCGGTTACTAGCCGAATCGTGCCCTGGACAATGTAACATTCCCTACTAACGGTATCCTCCTACTATCGGGCAGTTATTTGTCTACTGCCACGGCACGAAAGGAACTAAGATGTAGAAATATAGACAAGAGTCAAGAAAGATATAAATAATATATCTATCTAAATGTACATATATACATATACTTTTTTTTTCACTTACATACTTTTCAATCAGATTGTGTTACAATTAGATTGGTTCGCGATTCTTGGTTCTCGTGCTACTTACCGGACTTACTGTTATTTATTTGCGACCAAATGCTTTAATTATTTTTAATTTAGATTTTCGAGTTAGAGTTAGTTATTTCTTATTTAATTTAATATTTATTTATTAAATATGTTTTATTATTGTCGTGAATTGTGATAACTTAAACGTTTCTATTTAATGGCCCTGTTAGCCCTCCCGACTTTAATTGCCTACGTTTAGGATTAATTAATTATAATTACAATTAAATATAATAACAAAGGTAAAAATTATTCAATTTTGAATTTGCAATCTTAAAGGAAAATATGGTATAAGATAATATGTAATATAATGTTATAATTAAACATAAAATCACATATAGTACCAATAATAATAGTTCACAATATTAAGCAGTAATTCAGTATATTTCCCATCTACACAGTATTCATACATAATTGGTTTTATGAGCTTCCTTGGGCCAAAAATAAAACTATTCTACATATTACACTCTAGTAATCAAATAAGAATGTATGGCTCTTTTTTAATAAAAGAAATTCTTAGTCCTTGAAGTTCAAATAATTGTTCATAAAACATTAACCTCCATAATTATTTATTTATTTAAATCTCTATAATTAATTCATCATATTTATATTTGACTGAAAGTAAAAAAAAAGGCTTCGACCTTTCTGCATAGTGTGTAAAATAAGAACTATATGTGTGAAAAACATTTTGAAAAAAGTTAAGTAGTACTTCGAACCACAGTATTCTGCTGTAGATTGGTACTTGTTTACGTTATTGATATTAACGCATTTACCAAGATTTTGAAAATTAATATTTTTTACCTAGTTTGATAATATTCATTTTCTACTTCCATGTCTTTACAATTATTTATTTTTATTTTGCGTTTGTAACAAACCCATTATGAAATTCACCTTGGTGTACTATTGATACTTTATCAAACACTGTGTACAAATATAACAAACATTTAAATGCTTTTGCTGAAATTTTAGTAAATACCATCCAGAAATTTACAACTATTTTATATTTTAAATATTTGTTATATTTAAGATATGTACATTAATTATTGTTTTTGGCAACCATTCTATTATTTTTTTCTAATAATATATTGCTAATAAATTGGATTATTCGATGTAATCACATTTAAACGTATAGAGAATAACGCGCCACAAGTTTGATGTTGTTTGTTTACTAACATCTACCATACTGTATATAACTATCCTTTATGTTGAAGTCTCCTACCAGGGCGTGTTGATATGAGAATGCTCGATCTAGTAGGTATGATGAGATCATTGAAACATATACATTGATATAAAATATAAACAGAAAAATAAAACATTAAAAAACCAAAAAGCTAAGTGTTTTAATTTCATCTACACTCTCTAAGAATACAGCGTGCCGTAATTCCAATGCCTCACATGAAATCTTCATGGAATATATATATATATATATATATATATATATATATATATATATATATATATATATATATATATATATATATATATATATATATATATATATATATATATATATATATATATATATATATATATATGATATCCACACAGGCATGGGTACAAAAATATTGGCCCAACTTATTATTTCGTGCCATAACTCGAAAATCGTACTAACAACTTCACAAAATTTATACGGTATACTTCGTGTACTAACATCTACAGAATCAATTATACAAACATTCTGCCCGTAATAACGTCCACAGAATCAAGTGCACTAGCATTATTCTTAACGTATTTAAGGGGCTGTACACAAATTCCTGATGAAAAACAAAGCATGCAATAAGTCGAAAATCACGCAACACAACTTCATTAGATTTACATGGTAGAGCTCGGACACTAACATTTACATAATCATTTACACAAAAACTCTACCCATTGTGTATGGTGGTTATACGAAGTAATTCGTCTTCAGGAACAAAACGTGCCACAATTCCAAAGCCACACATCAAATCTTCATAAAATTTATATGGCAGGCTTCTGGTACTAACATTTACAGAGTCCAGTGCACTAACATTATGTCTAACCTCTGACGTGTACGTGGATTGTTTGAAAATTTTTGGCCAAACACAAAGCGGGCAATAAGTCGAATATCGCACATCAAATTAGGGGCACTTAACTTCTATAGAATCATGGGTACAAGAATACTGCTCAACGTATACGGGGGTTGTACGAAATATTTCATCTCCTGGAACAAAGCGTGCAATAACACGAAAATCACACATAAAATTTTCTTAAAGCTTATACGGTAGTCTTCGTATACTAACATCTATAGAGTCAAAGGTACAACAATACAGGTCACCGTATACAGGATTTGAACGAAATAGTTCGTCTCTCGGAATAAAGCGTGCATTAGCTCCTAAATCGCTATATCAAATCTTCTTCAAATTTTAATGGAAAACTTCTGGTACTAACATCTACAGCGTCTTTAGTGCTTTAGCCCAACTTATACGGGAGTTGCATGAAACCTATCGCCTCCAGGAACAGAACGTGCCATAACTCGAAAATCTTACATCACAACCTGATATGTGCTGAGGCAGATAAAACGTTAACATAGAAAAACTGGCATAACTTTTACACCAGTTCTTTTTATCAAAAAATTTTAATACAGTAGGCTTTGCAATAGTTGTCAGATTATGTGATTCACTTTTAGTTTTTGTACGGCCGAAATGGAGTTTACAATGGCAACAAAAAAATTTCATGAAAATCCTCTATGGTCAGCCCTTCGGATTGCAAAAGAAGCTAAAGTTTGCAGACAAACGGCAGCAACAGTTCTCAAAAACTTCAAAGAAGAGCTCACATTCACTCGGAAACCTGGAAGTGGCACTTGACAAAAAAGGTACAGAAAGCTGTGCCTGAGATGGAGGAGCATCCAAACATCAAATCAGAAATTTGGTTTGTCGGAAAAGTCAGTACGCAGAATTGAAGTTAAGACTGGCTTCAAATCGTGCAAAGTGCAAACAATTCTAGATAGAAATGTAGAGAAGAATACGAAGGCAAAAAACAAGCTAAAAAGTTGAGAGCTGATTTCTTTTAAAGCAGAGATTGTTGCTCAATGGACGATGAGACATGTGTTCTCTGAAATTTTTTCCAACTACCCGGAGAAGAGTTTTATGTTTCTCGTGGACGAGGAACATGTACACAAAGAATTCCGGATCAAAAAGAGACGAAGTGTCCCAAAAAGTTTCTTGTTTGGCAAACGATCTGCAGCTGTAGAGAGAGAAACACATTTTTTGTTACGCTGACGTCAGCGTAAATAATGTCACTTCTGATCCTTGTACATCTAATGAAATTAGTGATGACATTGAACACCATCCAAAACGAAAAAATTACATGCATTTACCTGTGGGAAGTAAACAATCATCCAAATCCATATGGGAAGTTGTGGATTCAACTGTACCTTATGTTGGCCATATAGTTAAAAGAAGTGTTATCCGAAATACTCCTGGACTAACTCCTTATGCAAAAATAAATGTGTTTGCTAACTCTGTTCTAAGTGCATTTCGATTGTTTATAGATAACACAACGCTAAAACACATTCAGAAATGTACTGAAATTGAAGCTAAACGACAACTAGGAGATGATACAAACTGGTTATTGTCTCTTCAAGAACTTGACGCTTTTCTTGCAATATTGTTAGCTTGTGGTGCTTACGGCGCAAGAACATTACAGCTTGACAGTTTATGGTCTGTTACTTGCGGACCGCAATTTTTCGTGACACCATGTCACGCCTGAACTGATGTAAATTCTAAATATATAAACATGAAACTTACAATAAATTCAACCAAACGTTTTGCCCAGGATTGTACAATTTTGGTAGTATTTCAGCTCATTTGTCCCAAAATTCTCTAATAGGAGCCAACTTATCCCGTAGCCTTCTTTCTTGACGATCTTATTTATTATCAACACGCGTGATATATAATAAAATCGTTTCAACGACATTGTTGCGCGAAAAAGAGGTCTGCCTGTTTCTGCATTCCACAAACTTCTGGTAGATTCATCATGCGATCTGTAAACTCCTCCTAACAGTAACAAACCTACGCCTGCAACGTAATATCATCTAATTCTTGCTGCTTGTCACCGTACACTTTACGACCTTTGATGTTAGTCATTTTCAAAATTATATTTTCCAGAGAACTATTGAAAAATAGTTGAAATGTAGATTTTACATCCTGGACTCCTGCATTGATGTATCTAGTTGGACCTGGAGCGGCTTTTATGATATTTACACGAGTTGCACGCCCTCATTGAGGAAATGGATCTAACCAAGTTATGGCATTATCTTTAGATTGAACCGATTGAGCAGGTGGCATCAATTGCGTAGGATTTGTCCGTCTAGTATCGTCGAAAAAATCATCCTCTGACTGTTCATAATCACTATCTTCACTGATATGATCTTGCTCTTCAGAAGCTTCATCGACACTAATGTCACTCAAATTATCAATAAGTTTTTCTAAGTCTTCACCACTAAGATATTTTTTTGCCATTAGTGTTATTTCAGCACTTTAGAAGAACTAATAGTACGTACAACAAACCGCACTTTACTCTGCAACGTAACAAACAAAACTGTCGGTTGCATACTGCGATATGATATTTATACCTGCTGCAAGTTGCAAGTCTGTTCCTGTTTCGACTTGCACACGCGGCTACAGACCTGACGAAAATGCTGTAGTAACTCGCATAGGTACGTATATTTGAACAAGCATGTGATGATATGCATATCTATCCTCAATTTTCAATATAAAATAATTGGAAATACAAATTTATACGTCCTACTAATGTATTACAGCCTCGGGTCATAATGACCCGAGGAACATCAATGCAACAATTATGTTTAAAAAAATAAGGAAAAAGAAATTTATTAAAACAAACAAGCCACCTCATTCTTCAATGTATTAGAAACAAAGTCATTAACTACGAAGTTTAGATATTAATAAACAAAAAAACTTATCTAAACAACAATTTGATTTCGGGTCATATAGACCCGAAGGTAACAGCAGGGTTAAACTGAATTGTGCTGTAGAATTAGCTATACCAGTACTTTTTCTTCATCAAATTGTTTTTAACGGAATAGAACAGGTTTTGTAAATGAACCAAATTCTTTCAAATTAGATTCCAAACGTCTAAAACTGGATTTACCAGGTTACCTTCGTTCAGAATATTTATCCAAATACATCAGCTCAGTAGCTACACAATTTTTGTGCAACAAGATGTAGCGTGTCAACATATCGAACTTTTCTTCGTTTGTAAAATTCCGTCTATTCATAGATACACTTGTTGATTAAGTATAATTATGAATTAACTAAACAAAACCAAAAAAAAAAAACAACCCACGAAGTCATGGTAATCAAAACAACATAAAATGCGTACAATTCAAATAACAACAACGATCTCAACGCATTAAAACAGTTATCAACAAAATGTCTTCTAATGTTAAGTGATATAAAAAAATAAAGTTGATGGTGGTTTCTCAGAGATGAAACGTCGAATAAAAAATTTGAAAACACCATCTAATGGAATTGAAAAAGCGACAATGAAGAAAGTACCTTTGGTTTTAAAAAATATTTTAAAATAAATAAAGGAATTACCAAAAAAGAAAAACCCAAAAATCGCATTTTATTTTAAATCTCGGAAACGATAAACAATAATGAATTTTTGCAAACCACATGTGAACCTGCCCTAAGTTATACAACTTTTCTCTAGTTCAAACGAATGTCTGAAAGAGCAAATAGGCTCCTCTCTCTGCGCATGTGTAGGTTCTCGTTGTTTGACGTAGTATCAGGGAGCTCATTTGCTCTTTTAGACATACGAATGTCTAAAAGAGCAAATAGGGCTCCTCTCTCTTAAAATTAACGAAATGTTCCCATATTTGTAATACGTGAAATTGTTATTTTTCCTGTGCAAATGTATTGTAAACAATGTTTTTAATAAAAGTTTGTACAATAAATATTCCATTATTATGAACGGATTATGCCTAATCGGTCAGAAATGTAGTATTTCTTCAATTTCAATCTTCATTTATAAAAAACCGGCCCTGTAAATAATTCTGAAGTTTATTTCAAGTGAAGATTGCATGATTATTGTTGTTGTATCAGTTTTTTACAGTAATTTAACGACAATTATTGCTGTTGCGAAAAAAAGCTTGTAAAAATTGCCTTTCCCTATATCATCCTGTGTAAACAGACGTACTTTTGAAAATTTATATCTTTTTTTCGGCCCTCTGAAAAATTTTGAAAAAATTAGGTAAAGGTATATTATCCTACTAAATATGTACAAAAATTTTCAAAACAATTTAACAAGTGCACGTATGGAAGTACTACCTTAACATATTTAAAATAAATAAATTGTAAAAATTATTTAAAAATTGATTGTTATAAGAGAATATAGTGAAATATGTAAATAAATATAAAGAAATACGCATTTTTGCTATAAAGAAAAAGCAGTTTTACGGAGAATGAATCTTCAGGCGATGATTTTTTTTCTCTTTTTTTCAAATTAATTCTAGAATTTTGACAAAAACCCACTTTAATACTAATTTTAGGGGTTTTAGAACCCAGGCTCATTTTATAATAATTAATTATATATAATTTTATGATAAACAATTTGGTAAAAGAAATTTCAATATTTGTGAAAAATAATTTAAGAGAGAAAATCACCTTAGAAGACTGATTAGAAAGCTTTATTAACATGACTAGATGCTAAATTATTATAAGTTTTTGTTATGAACGAATAAGTTCAAAGGTAAATATGTAATTAAAAATTATTATTAATTTTTATTAAATACATATTTACCTTTGAACTTATTCGTTCATAACAAAAACTTATAATAATTTAATATTAGTCAAGTTGCTTTGGTATGTGTGAATCCTTGCGATATTGCAGGCTCACATTCCATTAATATAAGTAATTTGATTGTAATCTCATTATATTTAGAATTTACATCAGTTCTACATACATAAAGACAAAATTTACATCGATTGGGGCTTGAACCTTGGTGGCGCAGTTGGTAGCGCGGTACTCTAGCAAAGTACAGGTCGTAGGTTCAAATCCTACTCGAGGTAAACTTTTTATTTATGTATTTAATAAAAATTAATAATAATTTTTAATGACTAGATGCTGTCTGTTAAAGGTTGTCACTGGATTTGATTACTTTATTACAATGTGGTGGACATTGGCATTTTCATTTGAAATAAAAAAACCCAATTCGTACACATTATTTAGATGTTTTCCATCAGTATATACCTATATTTAGATAGAAATATTTAAAAATAATTTATATGAATTAATAAACGCTAATAACAATTCAAAAAAAATTTGAAAACAATTTCATAAATTCTTGAAATTTCCACAAAGTTTCAACAAATTCTAATAATTCCTTTCACCTTCAACAAATTTATGGAAAAAAAGCCTTGGAATCTGCTTCTTCCAGTGGTTTCCCCCTTAATGTATTGTACAGTTCAATAAACCATTGAAAATAAATACCATATTTTAATGTTCAGTGAAAAGTAGATACAATTTTTCTGGAGGGATGGTGATTAAACTAATCATCCATAAGTCATTAATAAATTGCAATGTAGAATGATAAAGGGTAAAAAAATTACAATTTTGATTTAAATAATATATTACAAAATAAGAAATAACAATAAAACATCTACATCTTAACCTCTATATAAACCACTGTTAGTACATGTGATCATAGGAAGGCGAAGAAGAAATAAATAATTGTGGAACTCCCGATAATTCATTTTTAATAGTAGTATGTTCCTCTACCGTAGGTCTTTCAAAAATATTACTTTTATTACCACGTTTTCGTTTAGTTGATACAAAACGTAGTTGGGGCTCTATTATTCTATTATTATTGGCAGATGTCTTATTAGTACTAGGAGTATATTCATGAACTGTTGAAGTATTTGATAATTCTAGTAAATTTTGAACAATTCCTAGACACTGACCAATTTGCTGAATAATATTGTCATCAAATACATTTAAATCCGTCTGTTGAATTTTATTGTAAACTATGTGGAGTGTATCACGTACATTTGCACAACCTGAATTTTTCACTACATTTGATACAAATTCATCTTGATCCAGTAAATGAGTGTTAGCTTCAAATAATAAATCTGATTGATGATTTATCACAATGTAATGAATATGTTTACAAATCGTAGTGTTTTTCTGAAAATCAAGACAACTGCAAACATATGTATGAACACATATTTTACAACTTAAACAATTATTGGCACAGCACATTGTATCAGATACTTTTTGCACAACATATACTTCTCCAGATATTTTTTTCAAATTGAATAACTTTGTAGAATTAGTTTCTACAATGTATTTTGAAGCTAAAGCTAAATTATGTTTTTCAAAATATTTTCTTGAATGTAGTGTATTTTTTCCTTTTGTAATCTTTATTATTGTCTATAGGTGGTAGGCATGTATACTCCATGCCAGCCGGGGAGGTACCACCACCCTTACCATGGGCTCCTTAATATTGGGTCTCCGATTTTCTGAGCTCGGTAAGGGCTGCCGGTTACCTTTTCCATCATCCTTAATCTATTCTCATCCTTATTCTTCCTTCTCGCCCTCACTGTCTTCCTATCGGATTAAAAGTCCCAAATTAAAAAATAAGATGGCTGTGGTTTCTAGGGTTATACATTCCGGACGTAAAATCCTGCCCCATTCGGATGTCCGGGAGGGCAGGGCCCAAGCGACCTCGGTCATCGAAACTATCAACTTTCTGATTCACTACTGCAACATCCGCGGTATCAGGTCTAATCTTAATGCTATTCACCAACATCTTGAACAATTACAACCTGATATATTGTTTCTATCTGAAACACAAGTCTCCTCTGAAAGCTCCGAGTCACCCGACTTGCAATTTCCTCAATACCATCTTCACTCTAACTTTCGATATAAAGGAGGCGTATGTGCGTACATCAAGGACAGAATTGCTTGCAAGAGGGTTTCTTCCTTAGAAAATAAAAATTTTGGCGTGATTTGGTTTAAACATTCTGGTCCTAATTTTGTGAAATTCTACTGTTGCATTTATAGGTCTCCTAATGACAGAAACTTTCAAAACTTCTTCGATTACCTTAGTATGAAAGTTGACTATCTCCTGTCTCAGTTTCCATCTTGCGATATCTCATTTGTAGGCGATTTCAATGTTCATAACTCTAGTTGGCTTCAATTTTCATCTACTACAAATCCCGCTGGTCATAGTGCAGAAACATTTGCTATTTCATGTGTTCTCACACAAATGATTTCTGAACCCACAAGAATCCCTGATAACCCTAACCATACTCCACATCTTCTAGATCTCTTTCTTACATCAAACCCTCTTGTTTATAAAACTTCCGTTCTTTCCCCTTTAGGTCTTTCCGACCATTGTCTAATAAAAATAATTTCTACTGTACCTAATTCCACTGTTGTTCGCAAAACCGATAGAACCTTGTGGTATTTTAAGTCAGCTCGATGGAGTGATTTTCTTTGCAACCTTTCCATGGCGTGAATATTGTTTTAAGTCGTCCTCTTCTTCGGACATCGCTCTTTCAGTATCTGAAGTCATCCTCATGGGAATGGAGTTGTACATTCCGAAAAAACAGTACCGTGTAGGTCATTCCCGTTCCCAACCCTGGTTCAATAAGGCTTGTTCTGATGCAATATCAAAAAAAAAAATAAATGTTACATTAAATGGAAATCTAATAAATCGGTTGACAGTCATGTAGAATACGTTGGTGCTAGAAATATCTGCAAAGGTGTCATCACTAAAACTAAAAAGTTGTTCGAACAACGAAAATGCAATGAACTAGCTACATCTCCTTTAGGCAGTCGTAAATTTTGGTCTTTAGCAAAAGCCATTAGTAAAAACTTTCGAACATCTTCATTCCCCCTGACATCTATTGACGGATCGGTAGTTGCTGATTCTGTAGACAAAGCCAACGTTTTTGTGGATTTGTTTGCATCAAACTCGTGTCTCAATGATTCTGGAAAAGATGTGCCCCTAGTGAACTCTTCTTCATACGTTATGAAATCAATTCATTTTCGGTACAAGCTCTTGGAACCGATCATCAGTAGGCTTGATCTCAATAAGGCGACTGGCCCAGACGGTATCCCAGCTATTGTCTTAAAGAAATGTTCCCCCGAACTAGTACCAGTCCTGTCTAAGCTCTATACGATCTCTATATCTTCTGGGGAATTCCCTTCATCATGGAAGTTAGCAAATATTCAACATATTCCCTAAAAAAGTGATAAGACCGATCCCTAAAACTACCGACCAATTGCCATCACTTCCATTTTGTCTAAAATCATGGAAAAAGCCATCAATTAGCAACTGCTCACGTTCCTTGAAACTAACAAACTCCTTAGTGACCACCAATATGGGTTTAGACAAAGTCGTTCAACAGGCGATCTTCTTTCATATGTGACCCAAGTTTGGAACAATACAGTAGAGCAGTCCGGTGAAACAGTTGTAGTCGCTTTAGATATCTCAAAGGCATTTGACCAAGTTTGGCATAAGTGTTTACTTGCCAAACTCACCTCGTTTGGGTTAAATGATACGCTCATGAACTGGGTTTCTAGTTTCCTTGATAAAAGACGAATACGTGTCGTAGTTGATGGCTTTTTTTCAAAAGAAGTTAGCATTAACGCGGGCGTACCACAGGGATCCGTTATAGCGCCTACACTTTTTCTGCTGTACATAAACGACCTTATTTCTTCAACAACTAACCCCATCCATTGCTTTACTGACGATAGCACTCTTCACTGTAGTTCATCTCAGTCTACTCATAGTGATAATCCACCTTCTATGTCAAATCAAGAAATTAAAGCTGAAATGGCAAATTCAATCAACAAAGACATTCAACGTATTCTCGAATGGGGAAGCAATAATCTAGTTAAATTTAATGCTAACAAAACTCAGTGTTCCTTATGTCCGCCAAAAAAGATCGATCATTTCCTGTTGTAAGTATGAATGGCTCAGTTCTTAAGTTTTCAGACTCTATTACTCTGTTGGGTATGACTGTATCTTCAAATCTCTCATGGGTTGACCATTTTCTGTCAGCTACCAAAACAGCTGCTCGTAAAATAGGCTTTTTGTACAGATCTAAGCAGTACTTTACCTCTCGACAACTCCTTCTGCTGTATAAGGCCTCATCTGGAATATAATTCTCACCTTTGGGTTAGTGCTCCCCAATACGCTCTCGATATCGTTGATCGTATTCAAAAGAGAGCGATTAGGCTTATAAATGACCCGTCCTTAACTTATCACATACAGTCCCTTGGGCATAGAAGGATGGTTTCAGTTCTTTCTTTGTATTATCGTTATTACAACGGCTATTGTGCTGGTGAATTACATTCTTTGATACCATCTCCGGCTATCTTTGCGAGAAACACTCGGTTCGCTCATTCACATCATCAGTATGCAGTACAAATCTCCAAACGGGCGCAATCCACATTTTTCTACACGGCTTCTGAACTCTGGAATGATCTCCCTTGTTCCTGTTTTCCTCCCACTTATGATATGAGAAAATTTAAGGTAGCTGTTCATAGGCATCTATTGGCAATTCATTATCCCTCTATCCATCCTCCTAAGTGTTCCTGAGTGCTTTAGCACGATAGGCCTTATTTAGCCTGTTCAAGTCCACAATCATAAAAAAAAAAAATATACATTTGATGAAGAATTGATGTGCGATATTCGGGTTGTTACACGCATTATTTATAGTAACGAATTGTGATGTAATCCTTGTATACGCCGGACAGAATTTTTGTCTACATGATTCCGTAATGTTAGTGACATTCTATCGTATGAATTTTATAAATATTTGATGTGCGATTTTTTAATTATGGCACGATCTGTTCGTACAGTTACACCTATAGAAACGATGTTTCAGATAAATATTTCTACACGTCAAATTTCGTCGCTCGAACATCGTCGCTAACTTCACACCAATTACTTCTGAATCGTTTATTTTATAACTAATAAAGCATTTATTTTTTATTTGATTAGCACGTGAGTTTTTTAGGTATGCTCAATCCAGTAAAACCTAGATCCCACTTCGTCGGGAAACTAATTTACCGGCTGCTTGCAAAATTAAATCGCTCTCAAATTATAAGCGCTAATACTTTTGTGAAATTTACAAATGAACATATGGAAACTGAACCGATAACACTTTTGCCTCCATGACATTGATTGAATCATCTTAATCCGATAAAAAATAGAGCAGTATCATAAAAACCTTTTCGGAAATAATTTGGAGAGTAACATGCTTATCGTATGGTAATGCAGGTATACTTAATGCTTCTCTTTTTTTTTTTGGCTCCTTGATACTTTCTTGATTTTCTCATGCTTTAATGTAGCCTTTTATACTTACACATATTAAAGTGGGAGTGGGAAACTACATAAAGTAAAATGAACATTAATTCGTTAATAGTGTTACACATCTTTCAAAAAAAAACAGCTGCTTGCAAATTTAAAAATAGAAATAAGAGAATCCGTCATACATAACATTTTCCCGCACATATTTTTACGTATATTCACGTATATGCTACAAAAATAGTAAAACGTTCACAGGAAATAATTTGGAAAGCAAAATTCTTATGGATTATTATCTTTTATAAATCACGTGCATTGAATGATTCTTTTCATTCTTTCCTTAAACTCTCTAATATTTCCTTATACTTCCTAATAATCTGTCACACTTTCTAGTATTTTCTCACACTTAACAGTATTTTTTTTTCATTTCCTTATATTTACTCTATGGTACCCATTGAAGAGTGGGAAACAGGAAATGTTTGCTTTATTTCAAGTAATAAACTTATTCGCGCAAAAAAACAAAATCATTTGCAATTGTAGGACAAAATGTCATGATATAAGCAAGTGTAAAACTACAATATTTACCATACATGACAAAATCGAGTGTAATGCGTGTTAATAAATATAAACATAAAATTTAACATTAACTCCTCAAATAAACTGAAATTCATTTACACTAACTAAACTAAAAACGCAATATTCTTCTGAACTCGTGTATGCCAATAACACTAAAATCACACTCTGAGACCTAATTATTTGCATTGTTATATATAACATAAAGAAAAACAAGATTTATTTTTGCGGTAGACAGAATAATTGGATACCCTTATCAACCATATAAAAATACTTATCTTTTTTAGGTTTTTTAATGGTGTATTTGTATATTAAAGTTATACAATCTAAACGTTTCGATTAAAGATGTTGAAATAATTTGGTGAAATTTGAAAAATTGAAAACATAATCATACCAACCAGAGAAGTCTGCAGTAGCTGACCATGCCTTGAATAATTTAAATCATGGCATTCAATTTGATAATATGGAAATATTATCAAGACAAACGCATTATTACGTTCTTTTACAACGTGAAGCTATTGAGATACATAATCACTAATAATTTTAATAGACAAGAAGAAAATCTCCGTTTAAATAGGTTTTAGCATCTTATAATTAAAAAAAGGTATAATGGTACGTCTTAGTTTTAATTTATTTTTAGCTTTTGGTATGTCTAGGTTTTTTGCTATGTTTTTCCTAGCCTTGAAGTAAATGCTTTACTGATTATATGTTAAATTACCACAGCACTATAATTTAACATAAGTAGTTGAAATTAACTTAACCTTCACGCCATTCCCTTGCGGGGTGGGCAAAGCAATTCCTACCTCTTATTTATTTTTCATTCACAATCTTTCTCCATGCTTTCTTATCTTCACATACCTCCCTAGCTTCCGCAATATTCATACATTGTCTCTGACATGTCCTTTTGTTTTTAAAACTCCTTATCTTTCTTTCCTTTATCATACATTCTACTACGTTCAGCCAAGTTTTACGTGGCCTACCAGGCCCCGCCTTTTCTCTAACCTCACCCACATATATTTTCTTCGTTAATCTTGCGTTGTTCTTTCTCTCAATGTGACCAAACCAACGCAATGTACTATTTTTATATCTATCCATCATCGTCTTTTGCTCTCCACACTCCGTCATTATGCATTCATTCTTTATCTCGTTTTACCACATGCGCTTCTCAGGAATCTCATCCCCATGCATTTATTTTTCTTTCGTGCTTTTTTTGACATACCTATGTCTCACTTCCATACAGTACTGATGGGACAAACACGCATTATACATTGCTCGTCGTTTCGCAGTTAGGCTCATACTTTCGTTTCTCATTATCGTCCACATACTTCCAATCACTGTCCTTCCAGCATTAACCCTTCGTCCAATCTCACCCCCATTATACCATCTGCAGTAAACATTCTACCCAGATATACCAGCTCGTCCACTTGCTCCGTAATTTCATCTTGCGGAGTAAATACTCTACTCTCCTTTCCACCTTCCCGATTGAACAACACAATCTTAGTTTTGTTCACGTTTACCTTTAGGTCCATGCTCTCGCAGAGTGTATCATACTTCCTCAGAGCAGTTTGTAGCTCATCCGCACAGTCACTTAATAAGACTGTGGCATACACCAAAAGTCGTACATTTACGTCACCAACCATTACACCATTTATATCGGTACATGCTTGTCTAACACATTTATCCATGTTTAAAATGAACAACCACGGTAACATCACACAGCATTGTCGCACTCCTTGCTCAATATTAAAGTATTCACTCAGACCTCCTCGCACCCTAACACATGCCCAACTACCGCTGTATACTGCCCTTATTCCGTTTATTATACCGTTATTTATGCCATATTCATTTAATATTTCCCACAACTTCTCCCTATGCACTCTGCTACCTTTTTACACCTAAACACTTTTCGATCACCTCTGGAGAGCAACCATCTGATCGATACATTCTCAGTATTTTTCCATATACTTTACCAGGCATGCTGAGCAAACTTATTCCTCTGTAGTTCTTGCAATCACTCTTTTTCCCCTTACCCTTATACAGTGGTACAATCATCGCGGTCTTCCAATTCCTCGGCATTTTTCCACTCATAAGACATACATTGAATAATTCACACATTCTTCGTATAAGCCTTGCACCCCCACACTTTAGCATTTCACCAGTGATTTCATCCACGTCTGCTCCCTTGCCGTTTTTCAACCTTACTACCGTTTTCTCTTCCTCATTTATCCCAATATCCTTCTCAGTTTCATTCACCATTCCTTTTACATTCTCCTTATTTAACCCTTAAGTCTTACATTCCTCACTACTGTACAGCTTTCCGAAATATTCTTGCCAGCATTTCCTTACTTCACAATCGTCCCATACTATTTCGTTACTCATATTCATCACTCTTACAGCGTTCTGCTTTGGGTCACGTTTTGGATTTTTGACCCATTTCCAGAAGTTTTTTTCCATTCAAAATAATTCTGCATTTTCTCTCCTTCCATAGCCATCACTTCCTCTTTACTTATTCTCGTTGCCTCCTTCGCTTCTTTGTTTCATAATCTGTTTCCTCATACAACCGCTTTTTCTCAGTCTCATTATTTGCAGCAATCATTACCATGTACGCATCTTTTTTCTTCCATACTGCCTTTTTTACCGCCTCATTCCACCAAGCACATTTTTGTTGTCTATCTACAGTCGCGCTTCCCCATATCCGCACGGCACAATTGACAACACAGTGTTTCAAGCTTATCCACGCACTTTCAACGTTAGTCTCTTTTATTTGTTCGTTCCACATTGTTTCATTCACATTCAACTCTTTACTCACAGCATCTGCGTACTTCATTCTCACACCATTGTCCACTAGTTTGTCTAACCTAATTCTGGAAGTTCGCACTACATTTGTTTTTCTTCTCGAGACCCACTTTTGCCCTAAACACACTCGATACAACCAAAAAGTGGTCTGATCCATACTCCGATACGCGCATTACTTTTGTGTCTTTCACCAGGTTTCTAAGCCGTTCATCATACACTATCAAGTATATCATACTTTTAGATTCACCTCTTGCCATGTATACATATGCACATTTTTATATTTAAACCACTTATTGAATACAGACAGGCTTCTATCCACACAGATGTTCCCCAGGCGTTCACCATTCTTATTGACTCTTTGGTCTCCGAACTTTCCTAGAACGCGTTCAGTATGTTCTCTATGTACACCCACCTATCCATTCATATCCCCCACTGTCATCACTCTTTCGTTTGGCTTACATACGTTCAACACGTTCTCTACTTCATTCCAGAAGTTCTCACGCTCCTGGTCTCTTTCTTTATTCACCGGTGCATAGCATGCAATAAGAAAAAATCTTTGAAACTCTACTTTCATTCTAACCTACATTACCGCGGGAGATACCAATTCGTACTGTTTACCACATTTTTTCGCTTTTTCACTTACGATCACCCCAACTCCTTTTGCGCCATGCACTTCAATCTCAAGACCTGGCCATAGTGCTAGACTGCCATCCTCGACATGTAAGGAAGTAAGAGGTTGAAATATAGACAGTATCAAGAAAGATATAAATAATAGATCGTATACTTACTGTATGAATATCTAAATGTACATATCCAGGGTGGGTTTCTACTGCGTGGACTATTAGAGATATCAAAACCAATTTTCGTGTGGTAATACACGATCATTAGACCTACATTCTAAAAATATTTAGGTATATACAGGGTGATTGACAAAAATATGCCAACCCAAACCTGTATTTTTTAAATTGAACACCCTGTATATTTTTGGATATTTTGATTCACTGTTACATTTAGAATAAAAGTATAGAAATTTGTATCTGTATCACTAAGCTTTCTGCAGATATCGTCACTGTAGTAAAAATATAGAGTTAACTTTGGAACTACCATGCGAGCGTTGTAACCACGATTTTGTAAATATGTTTATACCACCGACTATTAATAATAGTCTACTAACAAACAAACTTGGAAATATTGCGAAAACATGTAAAATTATAAAGAATGATTAACTTACGCGAAATGTAATTTTTTCAAATGTAACACCCTGTATATTTTTTCATATTTCGATTCCCCGTGAAAAGTAGATACTAATTGATAATAGGTTTCATAGCCATAAGACGGACCCTGCTTGAGATATTGACGCTTCATTTAAAAATATTGAATACAGAAGAACAAATAAAACAAAATCCAGAGCAAATATGAAAATACGAATGGGAAATAAATTCTTTAACTGATAGGAAAACTTAATTAATAACTAAACAATAAAGTAATTCTCTACACCTAAAAATAAGTTGAACAAGTAAACATAAACGAATAAAACCGTAAATTCAAATTCAAATTGCTGACCACGCCTAGCTCAACACTTTGCAATTCGCTCGGTAAACGAAAGATTCACTCGCAACAACATTAGAGGCGAAATGGATTTAAATGCAGCTCTAATACTATTTTTCATATCTTCGCTTGTGGTGGAAGGATATTGGTAAACTTTTTCTTTAACGTAGCTCCAGAGGAAGAAATTAAAGTACGTAAGATCCGGTCATTTGGCTGGCCAGTTTTGCACACCACCTCGTCCTATCCACCTCATCGGATAATTTCTATCGAAATATTGCCTAACGTTGATTGCATAGTGTGAAACCACATCGTACGAATATTATCTACCTCGACATTTTCCAAAAGTAAATCATTTTCCAAAAACTGGAAATGTCTTTTTCCAGTAAGAGTCCCATCGAAGAAAAATGGACCAACCGCATTAAAATTGATTATACCACCCCACACATTAACTGACCATCGATGCTGGTGATCAACGACTCTTAAGATGTGTAGATTAGTATTTGATGGTGGTTATGTGTATTAAATCTTGCCATTATTGTGAAAAGTTGCCTCATCCGTAAATAGAATGTTACTAACAAAATTGAGTTCTTCATTTACTTTAGTAGTTACCCATTGGCAGAAAGATTAACGATTTCACTTAAAGCTTGATGTTGCTCGATATGATAAGGATGCAATTTGTTTTTTTTTTTTAATAAAGCTGCGAACTGTATTTCTATTTAGGTCTAGGTGTGTACTTAGCTCTCTGGTACTAATTTGCGAATTTTCTATGAGATGCCACAACTTGAAACTCAATTTCTTCATTTGGGCCTGTTTTGCGCGCTTGGGATAACACAAACTTCTAGAATGTATAAATCTCTCAGCTTCATTCATAAACGATTCTTTCCGCGGCTGCGTTCTCTCTAAGCTTCGCCGTAAATATAGATCATATCGACCATTTATTCTTTGGAAAAATATTTTATACAAAAAGTGACAAACGACAATCCAAAAACACACAAACTAATGATACAATGTTTTAATGATACAAATGTCAAAAGCGTCAATATCTCAAGAAAGGTCCGTCTGATGGCTATGAAACCTATTATCAATTAGTATCTACTTTTCACGGGGAATCGAAATGTGAACAAATATACAGGGTGTTGCATTTGAAAAAATGTTTTCGAAAAATTTTCCAGTTTGTTTGTTAGTAGACTATTATTAATAGGTGGTATAAACAGATTTACAAAATCGTGGTGACAACGCTCGCATCGTGGTTCCAAAGTTAACTCTATTTTGGTACTAAAGTGACGATATCTGCAGAACGGTTAGTGATACAGATACAAATTTCTATACTTTTATTCTAAATGTAACAGTGAATCCAAAAATGCAAAAATATATATGGTTTTCCATTAAAAAAACACAGATTTGGGTTGGCATATTTTTACCAATCACCCTGTATATACCTAAATATGTTTAGAATGTAGGTCCAATGATCGTGTATTACCACACCAAAATTGGTTTTGATATTTCTAATAGTCAAGGAGCAATCCTCCGTCAACGCTCTGTACACCCACCCTGTATACATATACATTTTTGTACTTACATACGCTACAATCACATCACGTTTCAACCAGATTGCTTCCTAGGCGATTCCTGGCTATTGCGCCACTCACCGGACTTGCTGTTATTTATTTGCAACCAAATGTTTCAATTATTTTAAATTTATTTCCGAGTTATAGTTCGTTCTTTGTTATTTAATTTAATATTTATTTATCAACTCTGTTGTATTATTGTTGCGTGGCAACTTGAACGTTTTCATCCTCCAAGTTTCACTTTTATCACAATAAATAACGAATTAAAATTAGAAAGTACATAAACCGTTCTACATTATGCTTTTCATTGTTAAATTACACTTGCACTTATTGACAAAGCTATGTCTTTGTTAAATTTAACTGGATTGTTTTAATTGATGTCATGTTTAGATTTGTGAATGCTTCTATCATTTTCAAATTAAAGTTTTTCACAACTTTACACTTACATTATTACTTGATTAGATTTTGTTCAATTTGTTTTTTTTCACCGTTAACCTTCGGCCGTTAGAGTGTGTTCTGATTTGTCGCCTTCAAGGTAGTTTAACAATATTAGTCTTTAATGATCTAGTTATTCTCTCCTAAAATTTTATTCCATGGTTGGCTTTATACATTTATCAAACTGTTATATTAATAGCAGGCTTATGTTTATGTTTTCAATTTTTCAAATTTCATAAAATTGTTTCAACATGTTTAACAATTTTAGTAGATAATATTACTACTGATGAAGATAACTAAGTGTTATTGAAACGTTTAGATTGTGTAACTTTAATATACAAATACACCATTAAAAAAAAAGGGCCAATCCATTCCAAGTCATCCAGAAAATGTTTATTTGGTTGCTTCACTATTTTTAAAAAATCTGATTAAATTCAATTACCCTTGCACGTTGGGAGTTGAAAATCATCATTATTAAAATTTTACTGTCACCAGTTTTTGGATGGCGGCCATATTTGTTCGGTGAACTGCTACAATTCAAGCGTTTACGCCAACAACTGTATCTCCTTATCTATTTGTCCTATCACTATGGGACAAAAAGAAAAGTATTCAGAAAATAAACGACTACAATTTTGGTTCATACACTTTTTACCCAAATTAGGTCGTAGGGGTGAAATTAGAGACAATGTTTTTATGTTTCTAATCCATTTTTTTTTCAGTTTCTGGCTTTCACCCTATTTCTTGAAAAAATTTACAAATATTCGAAATTTTCCAAAATTGTCATTTTTAGGGGTCAATATCTTTGTTAGGACAAAATATAAAAATCTGAAATTCTGGCCTGGGGTAGTACTTATACACAGTAACATATACGAAAAATTTCGTTGTGTTGTTTTGAGTACAAGCTGAGATACGACAAGGTAAATGTGTAAAAAAACGCTTTCCAGAAGGCGTAGATAAATTGTAATTGTGAAGTATTCCGCACGAATGGAAAAATTACGCACGGAGCCGCGTTATGTAATCTTAATGAAATGTTTGTACAGTTTAAAGAATCTCATTCAGAATGTAAGATTGGGCGGTCAAAATTTCGCAATTTTAGTCTTACGTGGTGCGTAATTGCTGGTGCATCAGGGACACACTCTGCTTGTGTATCAAGTACCACCAAAATGTTAAATTAATTATAGATGTTGCAAAATTAAATTAAAGATCTCCTTCAATTTCTTGTGTGTGATTCAACAATTCAGAGTGTATGTTAAATAGATGTACTCAATGCCCAAATGAACAAATTATGTTCGACTTATTTTTAAATCAAGAATTGGAAGATGATATCACTGAAATTATACACTACAAACAATGGGTTACGACTGATCGTGCTTAAACGATTTCAGTAATAAAACCTAAGGAAGAATCTTTCGAAAGCTTAGTAGAAAAACTCAGCTTTATGAAGAAATACCAGTATATCGCTAAAATACTGTCAAGTTTCCTTTAAGACAAGAAAAAAACCTGCTAAATTCAGAGTGTATTGTTTTGGGTGACTTTTCTGAAAAGTTTACATTTGTTGTACAAGATGAAATATAAAGTGGAAGTGGAGAAACAAGCAAAAATTCACCTCTTTGTTTATTATTATAATGATCCAAGTAATCAAGATAAACTAAAATGCAGAAGTTTTTGTATTATCAGTGATTCGCTTACGCACAACACAGCTGCAGAATTATTTGATAAATGGCATCAAAACTGCTGTGCCGACAGTGACTAAAATATTGTACTTTAACGATGGAGCTTCTAGTCAATATAAAAAAAAAATTAATAAATCTCCACTGTCATGAAAAAATTTATGCTTTCTAGCAGAGTGACATTTTTTTGCAACCAGCCATAGGAAAAATGCTTGTGATGGGGTTGGAGGAACCACAAAAAGAGAAGTTATAAAAAGGAGCCTCCAACTGACAGCAGAAAATCAAATTTTGTCTCCAGAAGAGACGTTTCACTTTTGCAAAAGAAACTTTCCTGGCGTTAAGTACATGTATGTTACATCAGAAGAAGTAGTTAAGCATGAGGAAGAACTGGAAAACCAATTTAAATACTGCTTTACGGTTCCTGAAACACGTTCATACCATAGGTATATTCCTGTTAATGAAACAACTGTACGTTGCTATCCTACCTCAACATCAGATGCATTTGATGAAGTAAAAGTATCTAAGCTACTTTCTTTCACTCTAGGAGAAAATGATATTGTTGCATGTGTTTACGGAAAATGATGGTATCTAGGAATTATTGAAGAAGTAAGTATTGCTAATAGTGGCTTCAAAGTGCATTTTTATGAGCCAGCAGATGCAACAACTTCTTTTAAAATATCAAAAGATGACAAGTGCTGGGTTCCTTCTCAAAAAAATTTTAAAAGTTAACACCGATGGAACTGATTACAGTAACTGGACGTTCCCACAATATCTATCACTCCAAAACTATGTGAAGTTATATCTCGGATTCATATGGAACACCAACTTTAATTATTTACTGGTATTTTAATATTTATTTTTATTTTAATACTTATTTAATACACTATTTTAATACTTTTTTGTCAAACAGGTTGAACTTGTGATGCACGGTTATGCCAATCAGGTCTATAAAGCACTGCCTCGTGTGGTTCTATCTTAGCACTACTTAATTTTCCCAAAATCCATCTTAAATTTATTAATATTTGAATAACTTCATTTTAATGTTTTTTTAGAGTTAAAACTATATTTTAGCTTACATTTTGGTGTGCATTTATGCAATTATAAACTGGAATACTTCACAATTACAGTTTATCTACGCCTTCTGGAAAGCGGTTTTTTTTTACACATTTACCTTGTCATATCTCAGCTTGTAGTCAAAACTACAAAACTAAATTTGTTGTACATATTACTGTCATAAAGTACTATCCCTTGCCAGAATTTCAGATTTGTATAGTTGCCCCAACAGAGATACTGACCCCCAAAAATGACAATTTTGGAAAATTTTGAATATTTGTAAATTTTTGCAAGAAATAGGGTACAAGCCAGAGCCATGAATTTTGGTGTACAAGTAGACATACTTACTGACTATTTGTAAAAAAAAACTGCATATTCTAAAACATCACCACCCTTAAAAACTGAAAAATGGATTAGAAATATGAAAACATTGTCTCTAATTTCACCTCTTAAGACCTAAATTTGGATAAAAAGTGTATGAACCAAAAATGTAGCACTTTATTTTCTGAATAATTTTCTTTTTGTCCCACAGTGATAGGATAAATAGATTAGGAGATACAGGTGTAAACGCTTGAATTGTAGCAGTTCACCGAACAAATATGGCCGCCATTCAAAAACTGGTAACAGTAAAATTTGAATAATGATGATTTTCAACTTCCAACATGTAAGGGTAATTGTATTAAAAAAATCAGATTTTTTAAGAATAGTGAAGCAACCCTGCTGGATGACTGTACGTGCGTGGATTGACCCAAAACCAACTACTTCAATATGTGTAATAATGGTGAAATTTTACATTTGCATACCCTTATTAATCCGTTAACACCGATGTTAACTTAGCAGTCAATTTTCAGCAGCTACTTTAATTTGAACAGCCAATACACCAGTGGCGTCGGTAAATCAAAAAAAGACCAGTCAGAAAAATCGTGCCCACTTCAAACTTATAAAACGCATTACAAACCATGCAACAATCATCCTTAACTTATACCTTTCATTTGCAAGGGGGATAAAAGGTAAAAATTCACCCCCAAATATAAAAAAATAGATAAGCCTCGTCAAAAAAGTTCTTGTAAAATCCATTATAAACCACGCAACAATCATCCTGAATTTATAGCATTAATTTGTAAAAACGATAAAAAGCAAAAACTCGTCCCCAAATATATAAGAAAAAAATCATAATCAAACCCTGCCAATTTAAAACTTACAAAATATATTATAAACTACGCGACAATCATTCTGAATGTATCCCATTAATTTGCAAAAAAACAATTCATAATATTATGTTATCTACAATCTAATGAAAACACGTTAATGAGGTAATTACATAAAAGTTGAATGTTCATTGAAATGCAATTAATCCAACTTATAGTGTATATATTTATAGTCAAACTTGAAATCAAGTCTCTATATTATTTTACATACAAGCGCTGTCTTATCGGAAATATTCATTACGTAACATGTCAGCCCTATACGATAATTACCGTATAACAGTTATGATCTCACAATGAATTAGAAAAACTGGATTATTCGAACGTTTTAAGCTTATTAAGATATATACTATTTAAAGTCATTGATTGATTCGTTGTTTCACAGTTATTATTATGTAAAAAAGGTAAATGTTTTAGACATGGCTTCTCGCATCTTTAGTGAAAGTCTTTTAAACCGCACCTATTCTATACCCGCGTAATGTGAAAGTGGACCTCGAGGAAAAACCCTTGATGCGATGCAGACTAACACTCTATGACAAGTTTTGGAGCATTAGCGGTATTCTATGAGTTGGTATGAAGCCGCAGTATTAGATTACTACTTTCAAATTGCAATGCATGTATGGATCCAGGACAAGTATTGGAAGCCTAATGCTGTCTTATGAGTTGATATGGGGCTCTAGTATTATAATAGTGTTTCAAATTTTAAGTTTTCCCTCTATAACAATTACTGACATCTACATCTACTTTTAAAATATATCAGTAGATGGAGCCACGAGGAATGTTGTATCAAACTTTAGGTTTTAGCGCCTTCCGTTATTTTTAAAAATCAACTTTTCGCTACGTCGCCTCGGTCAACTAGTCTAAACCGGTTGTGAATCTACTTGCTTTACCTTAAATCGTACATCTACAGTGTTATGTAATTATGATTATGATTGTGTAATGATGAAAATTGGGTAAAATAAAACACATCTTTGTTTTTGTGTTAGTAACTTTCAAGCTGTGATTTCGTAAATAAATTCGCCCTGTTATGAAACCACAGCTGAAGATATTCGTGATTTTGAGGATTTAAGGGTAAATTATTATTGTATAACACAACACCTGAAGATGAAGAAAACGCGTCTGATAGTGAGGAGAATGTTAATGTTGGCACAGACATCGAGAAGACTGAGGAAAAAGGAGAGATAACTATAGATCTAACGGATAAGGAGGGTGATAATGCTGCTGCTGATACACGAGATACGATTTTATATAAACTTAAAAATAGTGATATTATGTAATTTATAAACCTACGTCCGTGTCTATTTATTATTATGAATTAATTCGTTTTATAGCTTTTCATTTTCTTATAATAAATTACTAAAAAAACCTTTATTAAGACCCGAGAACAAGTTCCGGAGCTCTATAGCTGCCTTATGAGATAGCATGCGGAGCCCCTTTATTAAAACACTTTCAAATTTTGTTTTCCCGCCATAACGATTACAGGGACCGGTCTACATCTAGTACAGAAAACACTCATTAGTCCAACCAATCAGAACACAGAGCCTTGAGCCTACAATCAATGGCCACAAAAACAAAATGGCCGCCACCAATCAAGAAACAGGGGTCCTGGTCTGCCATTAGGTCCTCCAATCAGAACGCGGGGGCTAAGGCAGTATGCGCGGGTAGAACCAATCAGCTGGAAGTGGGCGTGGCCACAGACGGGTCGCCTGAAGCCCCCAATTTAAATTGTGCTGTCATCCGATTAAAAGTGGTGAGGGGTTGCGGTGCTCCTACTTCTTTCAATATATTTTGTAAATTTTGTTTGATTTACTTTAAAATAGAGTCTTAGGGGTTTCTGAATACGGTCGTTACTTATGTACAATAATTTCACAAACGGTATGTACGTTTAGGCCATTTTATTTTGTATTTTAAAGACCGTTATATAAGGTACACACTCGAACCTTCAAAATTGCAGCTGTCCCGAGATTTAAATTTACCACCTATTTTTCATGTCACACTATCGGAGTTTATTGCAAACTTTCAAAAGCTCTATAAATTTGTTAAAAGTTTGTAAATCTGGAAATAAAAATCATCTGATAAAATGTCAAATGGAAGTTTTGCCATTAAGTAGTTTACAGTTTGTGTTTTTTTTTGAGGAAACCTTTTGCGCATTCAGAAAAAATGTGGTATGCTGGATTGTTATATCGGTTGTCAGCTCGTGTACGTTATTGTGCTCTTTGATTTGATTTTGTATCGTAAGTTTAGATAGAATGAAAATGTGTTTCAGAAAACTAGAAACAAGTATAATAAGTGAAGTAACTGAAATTGATGTCTTGGGTTACTTTGAACCTAACCTTAACCCAGCAATTCAATTCCCGATTTAAGGCAAGAAAGTTTATTATACTTGAAAACTATTCACAATATTCTAAAGAAGCATAAGTTTGTGCAGTACAGGTACAGATCTACACTGAACGCTCATCCCGTTTTGTCAGTGGTTCATAATAAAATGAGATTTAATGATAATTTTTGACGCTTTATTCTTTGGAGTGACGATTCACTCTCCAATAAGGACATGTTTAACAGGAAAAACAGCCACTATTGGAGTCGAGAAAATTTTATGTTTTTCCGTCTTTGTAACTCATGGACGCTTCAGTGTTCACGTTTAAATGCTACACTTCAAAACTTTTTTGATGACCTGAATTTAATGGATAGACAAGAGATCTACTTTCAACAAGATGGCGCCTCCTATTACATCCTATTACAAAACCTGTTTGATGACAGCTCAAAAGTGATTGGAGCAAGATGGTGATGTTTTTGAACATCTAATTTAAATGTTTTTTTTTGTTTATATAAAAACTTAAAATAAAACGATACTGTTTTCCCCTTATGTGTGTGTACGTTATTTTATGGTAAGGGAAAGTTGGGACAACTAACAAAGCCACCTCGACGAATTTGAAAAATCATCAATGGCTTAGTCATTTTTGGCTTTGGATAAAAGGTCATAGCACAATTTCTATTCAGAATTAAATTTCCTATCCATTGAAAATATTGGGTACTGGGAGTTCCATTTGAAAAAATGAATCTTTTTTACGTAACTCGTGAGCGCAATGTTTGAATTTTGTTCAGTTTTAACCATCGTAATCGGCGGAAAAAATACTACCTACTAGTTTGCCAATTTAACTGATTTTTTAGCTCCAAAAATAACTAAGTTATCAATAGTGCCAACTTATGTCTGAAAACCCTGTGTACTCAACAGAGTTTAAAATCATCCAACATTTGTTGACTATAATTCATAGGGTTAAGCCACCTTGAGGAATTTGAAAAATCATCAATAGCTTAATCATTTGACTTTAAGATAAAAGATCATAGCACAATTTTTATTCAGAATTAACTTTCCTATCGATTGAGAATATTGTATACTGGGAGTTCCATTTGAAAAAACGAGACTTTTTGACATAACTCGTGAGCGCACTGTTTAAATTTTGTTCAGTTTTATTAATCATTGTAATCGACGCAAAAAATACTACCTACTAGTTTGCCAATTTAACTGATTTTTTAGCTCCAAAAATAACGAAGTTATCAATAGTGCCAACTTATGTTTGAAAACCCTGTATACTCAACAGAGTTTAAAATCATCTAACATTTGTTGACTATAATTCATAGGGTTAAGCCACCTTGACGAATTTGAAAAATCATCAATAGCTTAGTCATTTTTGACTTTAAGATAAAAGATCATAGCACAATTTTTATTCAGAATTAAATTTCCTATCGATTGAGAATATTGTATACTGGGAGTTCCATTTGAAAAAACGAAACTTTTTGACATAACTCGTGAGCGCAATGTTTGAGTTTTGTTCAGTTTTAAGCATCGTAATCGGCGGAAAAATACTACTTACTAGTTTGCCAATTTAACTGATTTTTAGCTCCAAAATAACGAAGTTATCAATAGTGCCAACTTATGTTTGAAAACCCTGTATACTCAACAGAGTTTAAAATCATCCAACATTTGTTGACTATAATTACATGGGGTTAAGCCACCTTGACGAAGTTTGAAAAATCATCAATAGCTTAGTCATTTTGACTTTAAGATAAAAGATCATAGCACAATTTTTATTCAGAATTAAATTTCCTATCGATTGAGAATATTGGGTACTGGGAGTTCCATTTGAAAAAAACGAAACTTTTTGACATAACTCGTGAGCGCAATGTTTGAATTTTGTTCAGTTTTAACCATCGTAATCGGCGGAAAAAATACTACTTACTAGTTTGCCAATTTAACTGATTTTTTAGCTCCAAAAATAACGAAGTTATCAATAGTGCCAACTTATGTTTGAAAACCCTGTATACTCAACAGAGTTTAAAATCATCTAACATTTGTTGACTATAATTCATAGGGTTAAGCCACCTTGACGAATTTGAAAAATCATCAATAGCTTAATCATTTGACTTTAAGATAAAAGATCATAGCACAATTTTTATTCAGAATTAACTTTCCTATCGATTGAGAATATTGTATACTGGGAGTTCCATTTGAAAAAACGAGACTTTTTGACATAACTCGTGAGCGCACTGTTTAAATTTTGTTCAGTTTTATTAATCATTGTAATCGACGCAAAAAATACTACCTACTAGTTTGCCAATTTAACTGATTTTTTAGCTCCAAAAATAACTAAGTTATCAATAGTGCCAACTTATGTTTGAAAACCCTGTATACTCAACAGAGTTTAAAATCATCCAACATTTGTTGACTATAATTCATGGGGTTAAGCCACCTTGACGAATTTGAAAAATCATCAATAGCTTAGTCATTTTTGTCTTTAAGATAAAAGATCATAGCACAATTTTTATTCAGAATTAAATTTCCTATCGATTGAGAATATTGTATACTGGGAGTTCCATTTGAAAAAACGAAACTTTTTGACATAACTCGTGAGCGCAATGTTTGAGATTTGTTCAGTTTTAAGCATCGTAATCGGCGGAAAAAATACTACTTACTAGTTTGCCAATTTAACTGATTTTTTAGCTCCAAAAATAACGAAGTTATCAATAGTGCCAACTTATGTTTGAAAACCCTGTATACTCAACAGAGTTTAAAATCATCCAACATTTGTTGACTATAATACATGGGGTTAAGCCACCTTGACGAGTTTGAAAAATCATCAACAGCTTAGTCATTTTTGACTTTAAGACAAAAGATCATAGCACAATTTTTATTCAGAATTAAATTTTCTATCGATTGAGAATATTGTATACTGGGAGTTCCATTTGAAAAAACGAAACTTTTTGGCATAACTCGTGAGCGCAATGTTTGAATTTTGTTCAGTTTTAAGCATCGTAATCGGCGGAAAAAATACTACGTACTAGTTTGCCAATTTAACTGATTTTTAGCTCCAAAAATAACGAAGTTATCAATACTGCGAACTTATGTTTGAAAACCCTGTATACTCAACAGAGTTTAAAATCATCCAACATTTGTTGACTATAATACATGGGGTTAAGCCACCTTGACGAGTTTGAAAAATCATCAACAGCTTAGTCATTTTTGACTTTAAGACAAAAGATCATAGCACAATTTTTATTCAGAATTAAATTTCCTATCGATTGAGAATATTGGGTACTGGGAGTTCCATTTGAAAAAAACGAAACTTTTTGACATAACTCGTGAGCGCAATGTTTGAATTTTGTTCAGTTTTAACCATCGTAATCGGCGGAAAAAATACTACTTACTAGTTTGCCAATTTAACTGATTTTTTAGCTCCAAAAATAACGAAGTTATCAATAGTGCCAACTTATGTTTGAAAACCCTGTATACTCAACAGAGTTTAAAATCATCCAACATTTGTTGACTATAATACATGGGGTTAAGCCACCTTGACGAGTTTGAAAAATCATCAACAGCTTAGTCATTTTTGACTTTAAGACAAAAGATCATAGCACAATTTTTATTCAGAATTAAATTTCCTATCGATTGAGAATATTGTATACTGGGAGTTCCATTTGAAAAAACGAAACTTTTTGACATAACTCGTGAGCGCAATGTTTGAGATTTGTTCAGTTTTAAGGATCGTAATCGGCGGAAAAAATACTACCTACTAGTTTGCCAATTTAACTGATTTTTTAGCTCCAAAAATAACTAAGTTATCAATAGTGCCAACTTATGTTTGAAAACCCTGTATACTCAACAGAGTTTAAAATCATCCAACATTTGTTGACTATAATTCATGGGGTTAAGCCACCTTGTCGAATTTGAAAAATCATCAATAGCTTAGTCGTTTTTGGCTTTAAGATAAAAGATTGTAGCACAATTTTTATTCAGAATTAAATTTCCTATCGATTGAGAATATTGTATACTGGGAGTTCCATTTGAAAAAACGAAACTTTTTGACATAACTCGTGAGCGCAATGTTTGAGATTTGTTCAGTTTTAAGGATCGTAATCGGCGGAAAAAATACTACCTACTAGTTTGCCAATTTAACTGATTTTTTAGCTACAAAAATAACGAAGTTATCAATAGTGCCAACTTATGTTTGAAAACCCTGTATACTCAACAGAGTTTAAAATCATCCAACATTTGTTGACTATAATTCATGGGGTTAAGCCACCTTGTCGAATTTGAAAAATCATCAATAGCTTAGTCGTTTTTGGCTTTAAGATAAAAGATTGTAGCACAATTTTTATTCAGAATTAAATTTCCTATCGATTGAGAATATTGTATACTGGGAGTTCCATTTGAAAAAACGAAACTTTTTGACATAACTCGTGAGCGCAATGTTTGAGATTTGTTCAGTTTTAAGGATCGTAATCGGCGGAAAAAATACTACCTACTAGTTTGCCAATTTAACTGATTTTTTAGCTACAAAAATAACGAAGTTATCAATAGTGCCAACTTATGTTTGAAAACCCTGTATACTCAACAGAGTTTAAAATCATCCAACATTTGTTGACTATAATTCATGGGGTTAAGCCACCTTGTCGAATTTGAAAAATCATCAATAGCTTAGTCGTTTTTGGCTTTAAGATAAAAGATTGTAGCACAATTTTTATTCAGAATTAAATTTCCTATCGATTGAGAATATTGTATACTGGGAGTTCCATTTGAAAAAACGAAACTTTTTGACATAACTCGTGAGCGCAATGTTTGAATTTTGTTCAGTTTTAACCATCGTAATCGGCGGAAAAAATACTACCTACTAGTTTGCCAATTTAACTGATTTTTTAGCTACAAAAATAACGAAGTTATCAATAGTGCCAACTTATGTTTGACAACTCTGTATACTCAACAGAGTTTGAAATCATCCAACATTTGTTGACTACAATTCATGGGGTTAAATTTAAGACGGTTATTTACAATTTGGATAGTATAAATAAATAAAACGACTTTTCAATTTAGTGATATGTCTTTTAATTTTTTTAATATAAATATTTCACTATTAGTTTTAATGTTTCTATCATGAAAACTCTTAGTTATGACTTGAAACGAGAATTGGTATTATATAAGTATCGTTGTCTAAATTAGAGGTGATCGTAGAATTCATTACAATAGGTTAATTGAGAGTGAACACTCACTTATAAATATGTAATATTATAAATAGATAGATTATTGCATGGAATTTTTTAGAATTTTAAATTACTTCCACCTCGTTTGTGTGCGATATTAAATTAACAATTCATCAATTCTTTTTTAAAATATTCGAAGATGCTATCTAGAAATACCATTAAAAGCATTTGATTACTTAAAAAAAAACTATAAATAGTTTATTTATAACTCACTACGAGGCCATTCTACATTAATCTCAATAATTCAATACTTTTAATTATTTTTAAAAATGGCTCATTAAAGCACAAAGCTCAAATAGTCGCATACAAACTATTCATTAATTAATGAAGTAATTTGTATTCTTAAAACAATAATGATCATATTACTTACGCTTTTCTTTTGCATTTTTAGACTATATCTGGTGCGATGTCAACGTTAACACCACCAGTTGCATTAGAGCATGCCGAAAATCAGGCTAGAGTAGATTACATTCAGGATTATGCGTCGGGACCTGATTTTGATTATCCACCTGAATTCTACGAGCATACGGAAGCTCTCTGGAAGGATAGGGGCGTACAGGTAGTGTATAATATATTTATATAAAGCCACATTTATTTATGTTCTTTTAGACTACGTTCGAACGTAGCAATGAGTATCAACTCATAGATTGCGCCAAATATTTTTTAGATAGGGTCGATACCATTAAAAGACCCGATTATACGCCTACGGAGCAAGATATACTCCGTTGCCGTGTACTTACTAGTGGTATCTTCGAAACGAGGTTTCAAGTTGATAAAGTCAACTTTCAGTTAGTATATTAAATAATGCTATACCACTGTTACTAATATATGTTTTACAGTATGTTTGATGTTGGCGGCCAACGTGACGAACGAAGAAAGTGGATTCAATGTTTCAATGATGTTACTGCCATTATTTTTGTAACAGCATGCAGTTCGTACAACATGGTCTTGCGCGAAGACCCTACCCAAAATAGATTAAGAGAAAGTCTCGATTTATTTAAATCTATTTGGAATAATCGCTGGCTACGCACTATTTCAGTTATCCTATTTCTTAATAAGCAAGATCTTCTTTCAGAAAAAATTCTTGCAGGTAAAATTCTTAAGGTTATTGTGATATTTAAGATAAAAATTTATAATGTGTAGGTAAAAGCAAATTAGAAGATTATTTTGGTGACTTCGCAAGGTACCAAACACCTTTGGATGCACCGGCAGACACTAGTGAACCTCCTGAAGTAATACGTGCTAAATATTTTATAAGAGACGAATTTTTGGTAAGAAATTATATTTTAAGATTTCACTTACATTTTTATCTATTGTAATCGTTTGGTTTTTAAACAGATAGATTTAGAGAATTTTAGTATGAATTGATTGAATTTTGTATCTATTTGAAAACTCAAAAATATAGCATCTCATTTAAGCTTAAGGTTAAGATTAAGTCGCCACTAATTTTAAAACACCATATACAAAATTGAAATCATTATCAGGTATCTTTGAGTCTGTATCGTTAGTTTTGAAAGCTTTTTGGAAACTCAAAGGATTCAGAACAGCTACCAAAAAATTTGAAAATTATTAATCGCATAACCTCAAAATTATGTATGTTGTGCATAGGGAACTTTTGTGTTAACTGGTTTATATTTGAATGTAAGTTTCGCAGATCCAATAAAATACAGGGCGTGCATTTAAAGTAAGTATGTAAGTAACTTCCTGTAAAACCGCATATAAATATATATACACAGAGTGGGGCACCATATACGCCACGGAGTTTCTATAGGAGCCTATTGGAATTGTTTAATTCTTTTTTCTTAGAGCATATACAGGGTGTTTAGGAACACAATTTAAAAATAAATTCAACTGTACAGGGTATTCACAAAAAAGATCCTTATCAAAGTTACATTTTTTTAATGGAACACCCTGTATATTATATGTTTCTTTTGAATCTACGAATAAAATAAAGGCAAGTTGCAATAGAATTCCCTATACCTAAAACCTACCGTTTCAAAGATATTTAATGATTTTTTAAATAACTGACTTGAATTCAAAACGTCTTTTTGCTACGTTTATTATCATTAAAACAGCATAGCCTCTGCCGGTAATTTGCAAAAGGGTTGTTGTGTAAGGCAGCATAAAATTTTTGTTAAGACAATATACAGGGCACTCAAATGTCAACAGCAGGTACCAAATATTGCAAATAACTGCCTTATTTTAAATAGTACACCCTATATTTAATTAAAAAATTTGTTATAAAATTTTATAACCTTTCAAATTATACTAGGGGTTTTGAGTTGTTTTGATTACTTTTCATTTTAAATATTACATCTAATTTTTCAGTATTAAGGTGGCCTTGAAATACAAGATGACATCTTTTTTTATTTTGTAGCGTAAGTAAAACTTAGTACTAATTGAAAAAAAATACAGGATATTAATAAAACATGGAAATAATTTAATTTCGTATAGAATTTAAAAAAAACACCTTAACAACATAAATACATATTAATAAATAAACAACCAATAATCATTACAGATACAAACAAATGCTTCTACTTTAATAAATGTTCGAAGTGGCGTCCATTTTGATCAATACAACGTCGTATTCTGTCCCGGAAAGACCTCTTTGCATTTAATAACATTTGATGTGTTTTTGCTTCAAAGGCATTGCGTGTTCTTGCCTTCATTTCATCAGGTGTAATTGGAGGTACGTCATAAACAATACCTTTTATGTAGCCCCATAAAATAAAAGTCATATCTGGGAATCTTGTCGGCCAATTTTGTGGTCCTCCCCGTCCTATCCATTTATTAGGGAAAGTTCTATTTAAATATTGGCGAAGTCGGACTTCAAAATGTGCCAGAGCACCATCTAACTGAAGCCACATCTGTCTTCTGATATCTATTGGAATATCTTTTAAAAGATCAGGTAAATTATGTTGAAAAAATTTTCTAAACTTTTGACCATTTAAATTTCCATTAAAAAAGTGTGGCCCTATTACATGTGATCCCAAAATTCCACCCCACACGTTAACAGACCATCAGTGCTGGTGATCAAGGGCGCGAACTAAATGGGAATTTTCATCACTCAGTAATGGAAATTGTGTCTGTTGACTAATCCGTTATTATGGAACGTAAATTCGTCTGAAAATAGTACAAAAGCAGCTCCTAATGTAACTGAATACGGTATGTGTCTTTTAATTCTACCAACTCTTCGTTTACTTCTCGACTTATTTTACGCTGATTTGTGTGGGTATTCTCAACAAGGGCGACAATTACCTCAAACTCATTGTCTCCATTTCCAGTGACAAGGCTTTGGTCTGTTCATTTTCTGGTATGCTATACTTCCCGTTCTACGGAACACTCCCAACAATTGTTGCAATACACTTTTGTTGGGACGATTGCGAGTGGGATATTTTTGAGCATAAACCCTTTCTGCTAGTAAGAAATTTTCTTGACATTCTCCAATCGTTAAAATCATATCTATTCTTTTGTGTACAGAGTATGTTTTCATTTTTACACAATTTTTGTAGGACAAATTCGCTTATTATTACAAAAATCAAATAATAATTAAATATGGTCAATGTGCCACCTTGCATCGTCAAGTAAACCTAGAATATCGGAAGTATTACAACTTAATTAAAAATTTGAAATGTTATAAAATTTTACAACAAATTTTGTTTAATACAGGGTGTGCTATTTAAAATAAGGCAGTTATTTGCAATATTAAGTACCTGCAGTTGACATTTGATTTTTGAGTGCCCTATATATTTTCTTAACAAAAGTTTTATGCTGTCTTACACAGAGGCTACGCTGTTTCAATAATAATAAACGTAGCAAAAATAAATTTTGAATTCAAGCCTGTAATTTTAAAAATCATTACGTATCTTTGAAACGGTAGGTTTTAAGTATAGGCAATTCTATTTCAACTTGCCTTTGTTTCATTCGTAGATTCCAAAAAACATGTAATACATAGGGTGTTCCATTAAAAAATATATAACTTTGATATGGATATTTTTGTGAACACCCTGTATATCCTCTAGGAAAAAATAATTGTTATTATTGAAATTTCTGAAAAACTATTGGCGGTTCGTTTCTGTATGTCTGACAACCAAAAAACCCATTGTGACGTTTGTCACGTGACCATAGATTTGGCAGGAATTTTGAAAAATGTTAACTGTGATGCCGAAAAATGGGTCAAATTGACAAGATATTGAAAAATTGTATTAAGAAAATGTATTTAGAATGCAACAAAGACCCCATACGCCAATTTTCAACCAAGTTAGAAAAAAAAATAATAAATACCATTTATTCCCCTCTGCTTTTATCACGAAACATCATACAATCTTGTATTACCGGGAAATAGTTTTAATAACATAAATTACATAATTTTACGTCAAAATTAATCAAGTATTTGTAAAATAGGCAATTTGTGAGAGGAAAACTTAAAAAATATGATTTAGTCTCGTCACTGGTTGTGTTCATGCCCTGTATATTGAAACGCATGAGCTGATATAATATTTTTAACCGGTAAATAAAATGTAAACAAACTAATATTTGTAATTAAAACTTAACAACACATTATTTATCGTTATTAAATTTAATATTGGTTAGTACATTTGAAATTAGAGATATTTTTGAATTTAATGAGTTGGCTTTGGAAAATCAAATTTTTCTTCTTATAAGGATGAAAATTATTGCTCTTTAAAGTGCACTTCATAGTTTAAGATTGCTAAAATTATGTAATTTATGTTATTAAAACTATTTCCAGGTAAAACAAGATTTTATGATGTTTCGTAATAAAAACAGAGGGGAATAAATGGTGTTTTTTTTCTGATTTGGTTGAAAATTGATATATGGGGTCTTTGTTGCATTCTAAATACATTTTCTTAATACAACTTTTCGTTATCTTGTCAATTTGACCCATTTTTTGGCATCACAGTTAACATTTTTCAAAATTCCCGCCAAATCTATGGTCACGTGACAAATGTCATAATGGATTATTTGGTTGTCAGACATGCAGAAACGAACCGCCAATAGAGTTTTTCAGAAATTTCTATATATATATATATATATATATATATATATATATATATATATATATATATATATTAGGTTATGCAAATGTTCAGATTAAAATTATTATTAAGAGTCCTGACACTTAAATATTGATTTGAGTGAAATAGCCTGTATAAGTATCATTGATAGATACAGGGTGTCCAGCATAAGATGCACAGTCTTGTACTGGTCTTATTCTTGATTTTTTTTTTAAATTAAAATAAAAGTTGCACCGAATGAAGTTATCCACATTCTAAAATTATTTCCAAAGATGATGGAGTTCTAAATAAACCAGAAACGCACACCAACCTTGTTATTTTACATAAAACACCCTATATATTATTGTATTTTTGGATTCCTTGATAAATTTAAAGTCACCTTGATAATCAAACATTTGGTCTATGTTGTACCCTTTTTGAATTAATCCACGTTTTTGAAAAGATAATTGCACTTTCATGTTTTCGAAAATTTCAAATATTACCATAACTATAACACTTAGAAAGCGGAGTTTTCGTCCTTCAATTAAGCTGGACAAAATCTATCTTTTCGTTATTAATGGTATTGGTGAATATATCAATGGGAGATATTCCCAACTTTCTAATCCGTTAGCTTTTTAACAAGAGGGTGTATTTTGGAAGCCACAGAGGCTGTGACAATATTGTTAAAGCATCTTAAGTGTCATTTCGATCAACCCTAGATTTACCAATACTGGATCTGTTGAATTGTAAGAACGAAACCGTAACCAGCCTGCACTCACAGATGAAAACCAGTTGCAGACATAGTTATATAGGACTATCCAGAATCAAGTGTGCGAAAAATTAGTAAGGCTACTGATATCCACATACTTCAGTGCATACGATTTGAAAGAACCACAAGTATCCCATCATATACCTACAATTGCATCAGGATCTTCTATGGAAGAGATTTCACAAACAGATTGATTTTTGTCAGTGAGAGATTTAAAGAATTAATCATAACGTAAATTTTCTTAATGAAGTATTGTTTTTCGATCAAGTCACATTACATAAAAATGGTTTTGTAAATCGTCATAAATGACATTACTGTGACAGAATCCTCATCGCTACTAACCAATGCAGGTGTTACCTGAATATGTCAGCGTGAATGATTACCACGCATATCGTAGATCCATTCTTTTATGAGAAACATTTGACGGACAAGGTTTATCTCCAATTCCTTCAGAGTATGAACTGTTTGAAAATGTCCTTATGACTACTCGTTGAGAGATGTGGCTTCACTACGATGAATCTCCGCCACACTATGCAATCTAAGTTCGTCAGTTTTTGAATTCTTACTTTTCTAATCGCTGGATCGGACGTGAAGGATCCATCAGTTGGCCGCCCGCCGGCCAAGATCACCAGATCTTACAAGTTGCGATTTCTTTTTATTGGGAATCGAATTTTGGCAGTATTTTCAGAATGATAACAACATGCAGCAGTCTGCAAAAACAATTTGACGTGTGCAGTGCCCAAAAAGATCAACATCTAGAACATTCAATCAAATGGTGTTAGAGCCTTGTTCTTGTTAGTGTTTTTGTTTTATTTCTAGTGGTCGTGTTGTGTTGTTTGGCGACTAGTTAAGCATGCCAGCAATAATGCTGCCACTACTAACTGAGATTCAATGCAAAGGGAAGGTGGTCTTTGCTTCACAACATGAATGGACTTCAAAACAATTAAGGCATATCAGATAGACGTACAAATACTTGAACAAAATCGAATGCTGCATCCAATGGTGTAAAAATTAACATATTGTTCTATTTAAAAAAAAATCAAGTTATCTGTGACTGAAAAAATTAAAAAATTGAATATCCATACCTAGTAAAGTTTCAACTTGGTAGTTTTGCAGGCTTAATTGAACGATACAAACCCAGTGCCTCAAAGTTTGATAGTTTCGGTAATATTTTAAATTTTAAGACACTGAAAGTGTAATTTTTTGAAAACTTTAAATGATTCAAAAACGGTACGACATTAACTAAAGGTGTGAATATGAAGGTGACCGTTAAATTTAACAATGAATGCAAAAATGCAATAAGATATACAGCGTGTTATGTTTGAAGTAACGAAGTTGTGCGTTTTGACCTTTGAAAGTATTATTACAATGTGCAGAACTTAGTTCAGTGTAACTTTTACTTGAAATCTCAATAATCAGACCAGTACCAAATTTTTTATTTTAGACTGAACACACTGTATAATACAGCTGTTGATTATGTAGGTTATGATTATATTAAAATAATTAAAAAATAATTTGTGAGTTGGTGAAGAGGTTATGTAAACAAATATGCCAGTGTGTTTCAAAACCAATGGGAAATTATAATCAATCTTACTCCCTCCTCATTTCAAAAATTTTTTTGAATAATGCGACCGAACTCATAACTGAGAAGGGTTGACAAAAGTACTTGAAAAATTCTACGATATTTAATGTCCAAGAATTAATTCTCTCATCTTTCTATATTTTTTAAGTAAGGTTTTGCTAGTTTTACCTCAGGAAAAATCAGGAAAAATCCATTAAACTCCTTTTTTTAGTCCAGGAGTACTAGAATCCGGATCTGTTTTTTAATATTGTTTTCTTAGTTTTATGGCCAAGTTAGGTGAAATGGGAATAACTATGTCCAAAAAAAGTTTCTACTTCATCGGGCATTCTTACTTGAGTTTTATAAACGGAAAGTTGTCTGTTCTGATACATTAAAGGAAGGGTATATGTGAATTGAATACACAATGTTTGGAATTAGATTTTATGTTCTGTTTTTCAAGGCTTACACTTTGGCCTTATGTATGGAATACCATTCTTTCAAATGACCTCCTATGTTTCCTATGGTAGTGTGAATATGAGGGGGCTAATTTTCCATTACTTTTTAACATAATGGCACCTCTATCTGATTGAATACGCGAATTATGTTAACCTTTATATGTTCGACAGTTTGTGGGTGGTTTGCGTACAGCAATGATTTCACGTAACTACACAAAATAATCAAGGAGTATTATACCACATGATCTCGGAAGCCATATGTTGTCCCCGAATCTTGAGAACAAAAATCCGTTAAATTTCTGTGGCGGTATGACAAGTGGCGTCGTCTTATTGGAACGAGATATCTGATGTCTATTTCTTACAATTTCGGTAAAAAAAATTATGAGCTGGCAACGATCACCATTCACAGTTATAGCTACTTTCGCCCTATTCTCAAAAAGTAAAGACAAATTATGCCTCAGCCCAAATTGCGCACCACACAAGTCACTCTTTCAAAATTCATCGTCCTCTTATGAATTTCTTGAGGCTTTTCTTTTGCCCAAATCTGACAAATCATTCATTCATCGCTAAAGAATATTTTCTGTGGAAAATTGGTTGCAATATGAAGTTGTTGTAAATTCCAACTACCGAGGTTTGGATTCTAGGAATGTTCATTAACCTTTAGTTCTTGCGTCAGCTCAATTTTGTAAGGGTATAGATTCAAGTCTATTCGCAAAATTCCCCAAGTTAAAGTCTGAGACAGATCGACTTGTTGGGCGGACCTGACAGTTCGGGGTCTGTTCACATTTTCAGACACAGATTAGATATTTTCCGTTTTTCGCATTTTTCGAAGACGTATAGTAGGTGGCGTGCGCGTGCGCGTGCGGGAGTCATCGAGCCTGTGGTTTCAAATTCTGTCACTACACAAAAGATTAGGATCTCCTTGGAATGATTGTTGACAAGTTTCTCGTAACGCACCAAAATTGGACAAATTCAACTGCCGTTTCAATAATAAATTTTAATTATTTCAAAGCGCTGTTCAACTGTATAGCGACTCATCTTGACGAATCCTAACATTTACTGACTCATCTATCAAAAATTTGCAATAATATACAATCTAACATGACTGCTATCAGCTGTCCAACTGTTATCCCTATTGAAAAACTCGTTACAATTAAGTATTGGACATTATACAACCATATGCTATGCACTTATCAGTTATAACATAGACACACACATTTATAATGTGATTTATAGGAGAATATTTTCGTTAAAATTCCATCAGTGCATTACAATGAACATTACAAACAAAAAATAATAATAATATAGGTTTTCACTCGGATTATTTCTAGTAGCACGAACGTTTTAGATACACTACAATTCCACAAATTTCTTATATAAATGTTTGTTTCTCAACGCGTTTCAGTACAACATATATCATTATGAAGAGAAAATATATAAGTAAAATAATAACATAGTTATGGTAACAAATCATTAAGGTAAAAAGCAACCTTTTTGTAAATTATAAATTTATATTTAAAATGTCTGTTAACGGTGGGTCTGTAGATCAACATGTTCATTCCTTAAATCGACTTTCTGTTTAAGTTTATAAATATCAAATGCTTCCATAACATCTAATTTGTCTTTTTATTACAAAAATGAAAAGATTTAATGTTCTTTTGTAAAGTCATAAGGTGATTATTTACTATTACATGTTTGGCATAATTTGATTACTGTATGTTTATATTTGTAACATCTAATGTGTTCTTTGTATGTAATATCAAAGTTCCTAAGTGTTTGCCCAATATAAACAGAATTACAGGATGTGCACCCGATTTCAAAATGTCCATAGTTGGATTTTTGGCATTAAATAAACATTTAAGAACCTTGGTATTGGTTTTGAAAAGCTAATTTGTACATGTTTTTTTGTAATATGTGTGCTATTTTTTCTGATATCTTTCTAAAATATGAAGTTGATGTGTATTTATTTTCTGTCGGTTCTGTGTTAATTGGGTAAATGTTTTTGATAGATAATTTGTATTCTTGCTGTTTAACCATTTGCTTATGCTATTTGTTTTATAATTGGTATTTCTTTATCGAGATTTTTTAGATTTAATGGTAATGAAATAACATTGTTCTATATACTAATGATCTACATGATACAAATTATGCCAAACATTTAATAGTAAATAATCACCTTGTGACTTCACAAAATAACATTAAATTTTTACATTTTTGTAATAAAAAATTAGGTGTTTTGGAAGAATATACAATGTAAACATAAACAGAAAGTACCTTTGATGAACAAGCAGGCTGATGTTATAGACTCACCTTTACCACATATTTTAAATATACATTTATAATTTATGTCAAATTTGCTTTTTTACCTTAATGGATTGTTACCATAACTGCTTGTTATTTTACTTATTTTCTCTTGATTATGATACAAGCTGTACTGACACGTGTTGAAAAACAAATATTTATATTAAAAATTTGCGGAATTGTATTGTATTTAAAACGTTCATGCTACTGGAAATAATGAAAACCTATATCATTATTTTTTTATTTGTAGCGTTTGTTGTAATGCACTGGTGGAATTTTAACGAAAATAATCTTCGTGAATCACATTATAAAAAACGCGTTGAGAAATAAATATTTATGTAAAAAAAAATGGTGGAACTGTATTTGAAACGTTGAACTATTAAATGTGGAAATTCACAAAGCAAGGTTAAAGGTAATAAATTTTATTATTTTTAGGTTTAAAAAATTAGCTAGGCCAATTTCGTACTTGATCCTTTTATTTTATTTTTCTACCGTTTAAAGAGCAATTAAAAAGAAAATAAAAAAGTTATAAATCCGAAAAGTAATTCTTGAGCATTTAACATACTACAAGTCTACACCTCTTGCTCTATAAAAGATGTACCTCCAAAAACTGATTTGTTTGTATTGCTCTTTGATAGTGACTACCTAGGACCCTCCACGTAAAATTTGTGTTATTAGTATTCGCGCATAAAGTTTAAAATGTTGTTATTTATGTGTGCATCGTATGTGCAAACATAGAATTGTGGATATTAAACTTTCTCCTACTGAAAAAGAATTATAAGATTTAACAAATCAAATAGCTTTAGTAATTTAAATGGAGACAAGAGAATTTAGAAAAGCCTTTCAATGGAGACAATGGCATTGCAGATACAGCCACTATTTGATCAGAGCAAAGAAGAACTGGAGTGTTTCTGGAAAGCTAAACTAACAATAAATAAGAAAAGAAAAACAAAGAATTCATGTTACCTAATAAAATTACGTATTTCATTAACAAGAAAAAAACACTTACAAATGAGGAACGTTTACGTGTCGTTAGTATAGCGAACGTTAGTATTCTAGGATTAAACAAGTAGAATTGGAAAACTTAATTCTGGTTATCTCAGTATATTATAATTTTTCAAGTACTCCTAATCTAACCCTGTTTTTTGTATGTACTTATTTTTGTCTCTGCTAACTTTGTACATAAACTGAACCAACCGTCTCGAACCATGTATCTAAATAAATTGCTTTTGTACTATTTGTTCTCTCTTAAAGCCCTGGTACATGGTGATGCACGAGCTTCATCTTGTCATTCGGAGAGCTAATAGTGTCAGGCGGCGGTGTTTAGCTGAATGGCGAGGTTGGATGGAAGATTGTGTTGCCGTCATCACGCTTGCCCATCCAATTGAGAACTTTTGTTCAATTCAAATCCATGAATTCAAGAAAGCAAACAATTGCATCTTACATCGAGCATGGTCCACAACAACAGTTTATTACAAGAAAAGTTTACAAAAACGTAATAATAGAGGGTGGAAGTAAATATCTGCATTGGCAAGTTTACGCAAGTCTGCTGAAGCCTCCACGAGTCTCCATCAGCTTCACAAGCCTACACCAGTCCTGCAAATATCAATGAGATAATCTCATGACTCGTGAAAATTTATTGACATCGAATGGATATTGGGAGCCTTGCACTACTAACCTTGAGCTATGGCGATCCTTCTATGTCACATGGTGTGTGGCTCAAAGTTGGCCATACCAAGTGCCCTCAACCTTACATGTCATATAAATAGGGCTTTAAACTAATAACAGTGTACGATAGCACAAGTGAGTCAACCTTGTAATGGTTCACTTTTAGGGGGTATATGAGGAGTCTTCACATTGTATGACCTTGGCAATGTGTTAATCTTAAAAATGTGGGTGTCGAACCCAAGAAATGTACCTACTTTTGTATATAAATAAACAAGTATGGAGTCTTCAAGAATTAAAATTTACGCTAACTACGCATATGGCTCTTCTTAACAATGCAATTGTATACGTACACTCTTATTTGTTTTTATTTTTGGCTTCATTATCTATGACTCAAATTGGATTGTTGATAAATACTGGATGTTGTGTTTTTAAACGCCAAGTATATGGTATCTACAGAGCAAATACATGCAGGATTTTACAGAATACCTAATGTCTTAATGTCTTATGTTTTTGAAAAGTACATGAGAGGCATAGTATAAGTTAAATGTTATCGTTCAATAGGTTCCAGACAGCGTCTTAGAAATTTATACCCATTTAAATCAAAAATCTATGTTGATTTAACTTACTTTCTCTGATACTGAAAATACTAATCATTTTAGGCTAGTCGCCGAAGTAGAAAATGTAATTAAGAAAATGATATGCCATTAATGATACATTATGACGTCCCTGCGATCAAGCACTTTTCCTGATCAATGGAAGCTCGCCAAGGTGATCCCAGGCTGGTCCAGCAAAATCTAAATTGATTAATATTATTACTATCTTGCCTAGCCAAAATATTTGGACACATTATGTACAAGAAATTATTTAATAATTCCAAATTAGTAGTAAATGAGTGTCAACATGGATTTGTAACGTAGCAATCAATACAAGCAAATTCAATAGTATTTCATGACTTTATATGTACAATGCTGGGCAGGGGATGCATACAGATTTTGCAAAAGCATTTGATAAGGTTAACCACGATGCTTTAATGCAAAAATTAGTTGCCTCTAATTTATCACATCAATTAATCAATTTATTTATGTCATATTTAAAAGATAGAAAACTGTATGTTAGCTATGAAAGGACATTTTCTGAATACGTTGTAGCCAGTTCTAGTATTCCCCAATGAAATAATTTGGGACCTTTGCTCTTTTTCTTATTTGTAAACAACTTACCTGAAATCCTTCAACATTGCCATGCCCTATATTGACATATGGTCTAAAGCTGTCCAAAGAGGTAAAAAATAAGCATGTTTGTGAAAAATAAACTGGTGTAAACTGAATAAATTACAATTAAACATTAACAAATATGTAAAAATAAAGCAAAATGTAAATTTTCGTTATAGAATCCTTATGAAGAATTAAAAGAAGTAAATAGTGTCAAAGATCTTGGTGTTAACTTCTCTTCTACATTACGTTTTGATAAGCACATTCAAGCAATTAATAGGTTAAGATAGTGTGCTGTAGATCAGAAAATATTAACTCCGTGAGATGTTTCAGTTCCGTCAGGCTGGATACAGGTGAACATAAGCAGCGTTTGCCTTTCTGGTGCGGTTTTTTACATCTTCTCCAGATGTATGCTTTTGCTTTTTTTTATTGTCTGTAAAGTATTGAATTTGAATATCCACTTTTGGTAACGATTTAATACATATCCACTTAATTCGCTGTGCATAATGTTAAATTAAAAAGGAATACTGTAATTTTATGTATTACGCCATTTCATTAATACTATTTTGTTTCAAAATAGTTATTCAAGAAATTATTTTAAATGTAAATTGTAGTTTTATTAAATACATATTTTACAGTTATATGGCTTTCAAAATGAATTCTCATAATAAACATGGTTAATCTTGCAATTTTCTTCTAACTAATAAAACATAATTAATTTACAAGTCTTTGTATATATTCAAGTTAAAACATAATTAGTTTTCAGAAAAGTATCATCTCAACTAAAACCTAGTACTAATTGTACTAATTAAATATACATGGAAACTTTTTTACAATTCCTGTTAAAATGTAACCAAAAAATGTAAGTGAACTTGTAAAATTTTCCCACCTTTGATTGTTTGGACTAAAATTATGCTGTTAAATATTAATGTGTGATTACATTTAAATTGTTTTTCTACTTTTTGATTTATTGCATACGAAAAAACGTTATTTATAATTAGCTTCACATTTCCCGAACTTCAACTTTTTTGCATATCTGTTTAATATACATGTATTGTGTAACTACTTACACGTTCATCCTTTTTATAATTTGTATTTACAAAAATAGAACCTATCGGAGCATGTAAGACATTTTACACCATTAAAAATTTTCTACGCTTCGATTTCACCAGAAATTACATTGTAATTTTAATGAACCATCCATACATACAGTCATACATACATTTGTATGTAAACACTGAATCATTGAAAATGAACGGGGCCATGCAACCAACATTACAGGAGCTAATTTACGTTTTTAGAAAGATCTATACACAGTCGCTGTTACTAAATGGTGTCGTAGTTTATTACCATTTTCAAGTTACGGTGATGATTTCATCCTTGTTTATCACCAGGGTTATAGATAATAATAAAGGATAAAGCATAATCCACGACCTCACAAGAGTAATAATTTAGCGATAGCCGAGAAGTTAGAATATTTGGCTAAACAGTAAAACTAAATAAAGCAATAAAATACCGTATTTTTAGAAAAATAATAAATATTTTCAAAGCCATAACAAAATTAATGAATTTAACAATAATATCACATGTCAATCAATAGTGGGTATAAAAGCCGTTGCGCATAGACGCTACAAGATTTGAACAAAAATTGGTTTCTCGTATTAATTCCCAAACATCTTTTGTGTGGTTGAATAATTCTGCTTGATTTCGCAGAACAACAGCTTCTTGCATGCGTCCTTCCCATTGGCTAACCATTTTTGCTCAAAGGTGTTCTATGGGGTTTAAATCCGGCGAGTTTACGGCCCATGGCAGGACTTCTATTTCCAGATGGTCTTCAAACCATTCTGCTACAATACGAGCTGTATGCACTGGGCTGTTGTCTTGTACTAAAACAATTGTTTCCATTTCTTCTTCTGGATACAATGTACCTTTGTGATCAAAAAGAAGGTGGTGAAACTATCTCTAATTCTCCTGGACCAGCAGCAGTCATCCATGCCCAAAATCTTAAATGAACTCTCCCACTTTTTCTAACAGGCCTAACGTTCGCTGTGTTATACCGGGTATTGTTTGGACGCCATAAGTGCACAGGACTGTCTTGTGTAGAGTCTGTAAATATTACATTGGACCAATCTCTATTCAAATTTTCCCTACAAAAGTTCAAACGGGCCTCAGCTTGCGCGTTAGTGAGCAATGGTTTCCTTGCTGGGCGTGTGTAAATTGGGTTGCATAGCCCTGTTCATTTTTAATGATTCAGTGTTTATTTGAAATATACCCAAAATTTTGCCTCCAGGTAAAGTCAATCGCGAGCTCTTTTGTTCCTAATCTATTACAGTTCTGCTAATGCCCCAGTGAGGGCGCTATAAAGAAACCTTAAAAGTTTTGAAACTCGCTTTTATTATTTACATTTGTTAAAATGGCACCAATTTGGCCAATGTATATTTTTGAAGCGTACACTTTAACGACGGCGTTCATTGGATATCAGACTCTTAGGGCTTAAAGCTAAGTTTTATTGTCGTAAACGGTAATTGAGCTTTAAAATAATGGCAAGAACATGCTTTAAACGTTCAAATTGTCTGGTATTTTTAACTCAAATTGCCATTTTTTCAATGGTAGATCCGACCACTTGGTCTTCTCCATTAATATCTTTTTCTGTAGTTCTTGGGAGGTTAATAAATACGTGCAGAAAAGTAAGTTGTGTTGATCTCACAGATTAGTATGCAACGTGGCCAAGTAAGGATGAACAGCATGGGGATCTTGAAAACGGTAAGAGATACGAAGGCGCTTAAATTATTGTTTATCGTTTCCGAGATTTAAAACAAAATGCGTTTTTGTGTTTTTTTTTTTTTAAAGACCAAAGGCACTTCTTTTTGAATTCTATTAGATGGTGTTTTCAAATTTTTTATTCGACGTTTCGTCTCACAGAAACCATCATCAACTTTTTATATCGCCGCAACCAACGAAACACCATGTATTCGATAGTATTTTTTATTACGAATTTAACCATGCATTACGTATTATGGTTTTGAAGCTGAAAAATACAGATTCTCATTTTTAAATTTTTCATGTAATATCAGTTAATATTAGAATGCTTTGATAAAATAACACTTGTTTAAGCATTTATTGAAAACTGTTTAACTTAGTTTTATTGCATTGAGATCGTGGTTGATATTTGAATTGTACGTATTTTAAGTTGTTTTTATTACCATTACTTCGTGGGTTGTTTTTTTGGTTAAGTTATAATTATAATTAATCCATAAGTGTATCTATGGAAAGACGAAATTTTACAAACGAAGAAAAGTTGTTATGTTGACATGCTACGTCTTGTCCCACAGAAATTGTGTAGTTACTGAGCTGATGTATTTGAATAAATATCCTGAATGAAGGCAACCTGGTAAATCCATTTTTAGATGTTTGGAATCTGATTTAAAAGAATTTGGTCTATTTACAAGACCTGTTCTATCCCGTTAAAAACAATCTGATGACGAAAAAGCCAATACCATTTTAAAACCCTGAAATATTGACAAGACAAATTCAACATTGTACTGGTAAAGCTAATTCTACAGCAGAATTCAATTTAAATAAGAATAAGTTTCATCCATATAAATGTCGAGTTTGTCAGGGTCGTAGACCAGCTGATCAGGAGTGGCGAGCAGGCTTTTGTGAATGGTATACTAGAAAATGTGACCAAGATCTAAATTTTCTTTTAAAGTAGTTTGGTCGGATGAAAGCATGATAACCAACAATGGAATTTTCAACTGATGTAACAAACATTATTGGGGAAAACAAAATCCTTTTTAAAAAAAAAAGAATCAAGACATCAACAATTTAAATACCTAAACTTGGTAAGGACTGATTTGGATAATGCCTTGGATGAATTATCTCTAGCATTTGTTAACAACTGTTGATTTCAACAAGATGGTGCCCCAGCACATAACTCAAGAAATGTGCAGGACTATCTGTCATTGCAGTTTACAGGAAAATGAATTGGAGCTTACAGTGCAGTACAGTTTTTGTGGGGTTACCTGAAAAATCAAGTGTATGATGAGAGTTTTGAAAATGAAGAGCAGTTGTTAGTATCGGTTATGGCAGTGGTTAATACAATTTCGCCAGAAATGCTAGGCCATGTTTTAAATTCTTCAGTAAAGAGAGCTTACCTGTGTCTAGAAAGTAACGGCAATCTATTTGAACAGTTATTGTAATTATTTAACTTTAGTTAAATAGGTTTAAAAGATTGCAGTTGTTAAATTTGTACATAAAAAAATATTATCAAATACTAATATTAAACCGAATTTTTCTTAAAAATTAGCTTCAAAACCATAATGTGTAAAACATGGTTAAATTCGTAACAAAAAATTCTATGGAATACAGGGTGTTCGTTCGTTGCGGCGATATAATAAATACAGTTTTTAAAAATCTTTAAAAATAAATGAAGGAATTACGAAAAAAGAAAAACCCAAAAATCGCATTTTGTTTTAAATCTCGGAAACAGGGTTGATAAAAATCATGATTTTGTTAAAAAAATCAAAAATCAATGATTTTTTTTAAAACGCGTTTTTTTTATTTTTTTTTTTAATTTGGCTAGTTTTTATTAATATATTCTTTTCAAATAATTCTGTTTATGTTTTGTTTTGTTAAGCTGACAAATATTTGCAGGCAGTAGGGTTGCAGCGATTAAGTGTTTACACTTACACGTTTAAACGTCCTGGCATAGGTAAAATGTTGTAAGTTCGCGTTTAACCGTCAAAACCTTTTAATGTCAGCAATTTTACAAGCCGTACAATGGTAGTATTAAACCCACTATAATACTACTAGAATTGCAACCAACAAAATAAGGTAAACAAACAGCATTGATTCATTGTGCTGATGCATTTAATTCAAAATATAAATTATTAAATTAGTGTAATCTTTATTCTTTATTCTTGAAATTGTGAAGATTCAAATAGTTCTTTTCTAGTCTTTTTCTAAACCCACCTTACAAATTTAGGTCAGCTTTTTATATACTGCATACTGCGTGTGGGGTCATATATCTTATCTCTATTGAATATACAACAATGAAAATATGTTTTTATTTTGAAGCATTTAGTAGTTATCAACTAAATACCTTTATACATCACGTTTTTGTAGATTTTATGCTTCTTTTTAGTCTTATTAGCAGACATTTAAGAATCTCACAAATTTTTATTTGATGGACGTATACACGCGGATAACATGTTTAATATAAGTTTCTAGTCGTTTAATAAAATCTATTTATTAAACTTTGCAACCCTAGCAGATAGGAAGCAAAACTCGACAAGTCATAACGTGAAAATTTTGTTCACGCAGTTTTGCGAGTTTGGGGAATTGTTGAAACTTGTAAAAACTGGCAGAAAACGCTCAGACGCACTTATTCTAGTTATTAGTAATATTTTTGGTTCTATGGGTAATCTAGTAAGACATTTGGAGCCATGACAAGCCGGGGCAGAAAGAAATTTAGTATTTGGCAACATTTTGTAAAAAAGAAAGTGTTTGTCAAACTAGGTTGCAGAGCAGTGTGTAAAATGTGTGGTAAAGAATTGCATGGTCTGGTGGACGGACTAAAAAGTCACTGGGAAATCTGTGAAAGTAAAACTAATGATATCATTGATGTTGAAACTCTTCATGGTGATTGTCAGTCACAGCCTGGAACTAGACAAAATGAAATTATCCAGTTGGAAAAGAAACAGAGAAGCGAGAACTGTAAGTAGCGGTCATTTGGGTTCTTTTGTTGTGTGAACTGGACAAGATAAGAAGAAAGATTTGGACAAACAAATAGCCAAAGCCGTTTACGCAACAAATTGCAGTTTTAGAGCGATAGAAAATTAGGAAATTCGAAAAGCCATAGAAATGCTAAGACCCGGTTACATTCCTCCATTTAGATTTCAGTTATCGTCAATGCTCCTGCATGAAATATTTGAGAAAGAAAAATCGAAATGTTTTAAAAAGTTTTCTGGACAATGTTTGCACGTCCTTAGATGGATGGTCCCATGTACATAATCAGCCGATAATCTGTGTCGTTATGATAACAGGATGGAAACAGTGTTCTCTTGGAAAGCATAGATACATCTGGTCATCCCCATACAGCTGACTACCTTGCTGAGTTGGCTATTAACTCAATAAATAAGTGTAAAAATGAATGTAACTGTAAAGTTACCAGTATTGTGACAAATAGTGCGGCCAACATGGTCTGTATGAAGAAGAAAATTTCCGAGTCGTTCAGTTATCGTATAATTACATATGGTTGTTCGGCGCACTTGCTTAGTTTGCTCTCCAAAGATTTAGAAGCATCGCAGGTACAAGAAAATATAGTACAAATTGTGGAACACTTCAGAAATACCCATTTGCCAATGCTTGGTATAAAGAAAAAGAAGGCAAGAAATTGGTCTTACCACAAGATGTTTGATGGAATACACTTTCTTAAGATCTATGTAAATGAAAGGCCAAAATTGTAATTAATGTGTGAAGAGCATAAAGAAGAAATTGATCCAGTGATTTTTAAAAAAGTTTCAGATGTCTATATTAAAAGGATGGCTGAAGATTTTCTCAGTTGCCAAAACCAATTTCTATAGCACTTGACGTAAGACAACAAAAAAGTACATTTTTATCTCGAGCAGTTTACACATGGAAAAAGCTAATGACTATTTTTGACACTGACAGTTTTGTAGAAGAAAGAAGCTTACGTCAGTATCAAATATTTGATAAAAGATATGATCAAGCTCTAACCCCCTTTCACTCTTTGACATATATGTTGGATCCTACAATAAATATAACCAAAGAATATCGATTAGTAGCTGAAGAAAAGAGAGATGCTTTAGATATTGTTTCCCAATATTTTGCAGACACAGGATTATTACCATTACTAATTAAGTTGGAAGCCTTTTCACAAAACTGTTTTCAGATGAAATAATAAAAAATGTAACAGCAGTACAGTGGTGGAGATCCAAAGAAGGTGTTCCAGAAATTAAGCATGTGTTGCCTATAGTGATTTCTGTTTTGTGTGCCTGTGCATCCTCTGCTGATATCGAGAGGATGTTTTCTACCTATGGATTCATACATTCAGATATAAGAATCAGACTTGGCAGTGACAAAGCAGCTAAACTAGTATTTCTATTTAATCATTATAACACTTAGGTTATAGACGTCTAGCGATATTTAGTTTTTTTTCTTTTTTGTATTAAAAACATTTTTTAATAGTTTTATTTTTGTAAAAAGCAGCTGAATGCTGAATTTATTTTTGATTATTATAATAAATAATTAAATATTACCACACAAAAATGCATCAAGGTTTTATTTTTTGATGAACAAATACATTTTGAAGTGTTCAAATTTGAGCCCCCTTTTCTAAACTAAATTAATCATGATTTTTATTTAAAAAAATTATGCATTTCATTTTTGTCTACATATATAAAAATGATGAGAACTATTAATTGCTGTTAAAATCCCCACCAAATAGATTTGGATTTTATGTGCATTTGTTCCACAAACCAGTTACAATAATTTAACTGGCATGTCATAATCATGTTCGTATAGTAAAATATGTCAAATCCTGTAGAATTTCTAATCATGCTTTGTGGTGTATTAGCAAAACTATTCCATGATCTGCAAGAACATGACCATTGGCGATTTGTTCTGCCTGGATCACGGAACTTTAGATTAGACATGGAAACCAAACATTTTTTACTGGAGAATTTATACACTCTTGTATTTTTTGCATTTGTTGCAGTTATAGTAATGTAAGCGCCGGTCGTAGTCGAGGTTAATATAGACGTTAGTTTAAATTATATTTGTATAATTTTTATTTATTCACCGTCTTGTTGGAAATATAAAGTTGGTAGTAGGCCTTATAGCAGATTCTATAGAATTTCAAACTGAGTTTCAAAATGTTTACTGTTTCTGCATCAGCCTCAGTGGCATATAATAGAACCATATGCCAGAAACAGGACAATTTGCGATTAGGTTTGTCTGGATTACTGTACTTGAAATATTTGATCTGTTTGTAAAAATTATGTAACAAGTGATTGGGTCTATTAATTGATTACTTAAAACCCTCATCAAGCCTTAGAAGACAAATATTTCTGGTTGTTTACTTTCTACTAACGTACTTTAATATTCTTTGAATTTCTTCAAGACACTAGTTACATTAAACCAAGAGGTTGCTGGTATTATATCGCTTTCATCACAGTTACCATTATAAAGGTCAGTTGTAAGAAAAGGGTTAATTGTAGTGGCCCCACTCGTGTATTAGCCGGTCCATTATATGTGAGAAACAGGATAACTAGTGATGGTTCTGTCTATATATAGTAGTTAAAGAAATTTTAAGTTGTTAATTACGTATAAAATTTATTTTCGTAACTTGAAAAATAAAGCAAGAAGGGATGGCGTAATTTGATGTGCAGCTTATACAGCAATGACACAATTGCAACACTCTTTTGCTCTCACATGCTTTGCAGGACAAATAATGCATACTTGCAGTATACAATTTTATTGTCAAATATTTATATTACGTTATATGTTAAACATATGGGTTTAATTAATTTTACAATCGGCTGAGGTCAGTGTATCTACACTGACCCTTCATAAAAAATTTTAATGAGTTGCTATTTATTGTGTTTATTACCTCATGGACTTATCTCTCTGAAAAATCACTCATGTCCTATGTCTTACACATTCACACATATTTAAATAAAATTACATTGCAATTTGAATGTATTATATTATTCCATACCCCTTGAATTAAGAATTACCAAACAAAAATCTGGTATATTTACCACCACTTAAATGATATCACCTTTTTTATTTTTTTTATTTTTATTTTATTTGAAATTTTGTGGCAAGATGCATTTGATGTGGTAAAGTTAAAAAAATTTGTTCGACTTTTTGCATAAATTTTGTAATAGAAAAACTGATTTGCATAATCATATTTTACAAATTTTGAAGTTTACGTCCTAATGATATTTACAATTTTGTTAGCTTCATTTTAAATATATTAAACATCTCTCAGATTAAAATATATGCAAATGGCTTTTTTAATGTATATTGAGAGTTAACAACCTATTAGACAAAACAAAAGAAGTAGTGTAGAATTCATTACTAATGCAATAAATTAAATGTTTAAAAATTGTTATGTCAATTTTATTACATTTTAAAGAAATTATGTTTATATTGGTAATTGCAAATAAAAAAAACATATTGTATCATTATTTGTTGGATAATGACCTTTAATTTCTATAATTGTACATTTAACATGCACACATAAAATTTGAAGGTTTTGTTAAGATTACGAAATTGCTGAATGAATATGATGTTAATTCTGAAGTAGGATAAATTAAAGTAGAAATACGAAATTTTTATATTGGCATTTTCTAATGCAGAATGGAAATATTGCCATAATCTGTTACATCACAAATTACCGCTTAACGAATTTATACAGAACGGTATTATTATTTTTTTTCATTTATTAATCTGTAGCGGTTTTCCTATATATCCCATTTCCTCCCCGTGTTTGAACCATGTTGTTAAATATTTTTTTAACGCATGTGTGTGACTTTTTCTAAAATTGAAACTGCACTGAAGTGATGTTAGAAGACATGAAAGTACTACCTAATTTTTTTACACCAAGTATTTTGATGATTTATTTATTTTTTGTCAACTGCAGTTTCACTGTGTTTTATACATTTCCACAATGGAACTTGCAATTGAAATATACGCATATTATATCAAATTATTATACTTGAAGAATGATATTAAAGTTACAGTAAGGATTTGTCAGACTAAATTGTTTGACAATACTCTTTTGTAACTAATGACAATACTTAATAATGTTTAGTCGTTGCCATGATGAATTTTAGTACGCAATGAAACATTTAAATTCGATTATCACAGAAATTTAAAATTTTAGTGTTGTTAATTTATAAAAATAATCATTAATTTAGTTTCTATTGTTATAATTGCAATTACAAGTTTGGTTTTAAAAAGAATTGTTTTAATGCTTTGAGTATGAAGTACATACTTTGTTTTATGTGTATTACTTAAGTCTTAGTTAAGTAGATAGAATTTGTTTATTATTGATTCCTTTCAAGTAAATTCAACCAAAAATTAATTTTTATTTTAATTACCAAAAATGTCAATTTTTTCAAGATTGTACAAAAACTATACATTTTAGGAATAGGGACATATTTACAAAGTTTCCATATTTTTTTAGCAGTAAAAGATAGTTGCTATTTAAAAAAATTAACTTTTTGAAATTTCAAAATTTGACGCCATTTTTCGAACACCCTGTATGGTTTTTTAAATCATTTTTGTAAAATTCTGCAAGCTGTGGGTTCTCTGTGTGCAAGTATTAAAAAATCTTTTGCACATTGAGAAATTATGTTTTTTGTGAACAGATAATCACGAGTAACACTTTTTAACATGGGAAATGTCAAATAATTTATTTGTTGACACGATAGCATTTGTTTATTATTGATTCAGTACAGCCAACCAAAAATTAATTTATAGTTTAATTACCAAAAAATGCCCATTTTTTGAAGATTGTCCAAAAACTATCAATTTTAGGAATAGGGACATTTCTACAAAGTCCATTAATTCAGTAAAAAAATAGGGTTGCTATTTAAAAAAATAAACTTTTTGAAATTGACGCCATATTTCGAACATCGTGTATAATTTTTTTATTTATTTTTGTAAGATTCTATGAGCTGTGAGTTCTCTGTGTGCAAAAGTATTAAAAAATATTTCGCCTAGCTTGCTTGCACATTGAGAAATTATATTTTTTGTGAACAGACATAATCACGAGTAACACTTTTTAACGTGGGAAATGTCAAATAATTTTGTTTGTTGGCACAATAGCATTTGTTGATTATTGATTCCTTTCAAGTACAGCCAACCAAAAATTAATTTTTAGTTTAATTACCAAAAATTTTCATTTTTTCAAGATTGTACAAAAACTATAAATTTTAGGAATAGGGACATATTTACAAAGTCCATAATACAGAAAAAAATAGAGTTGCTATTTCAAAAAATAAACTATTTGAAATTGATGCCATATTTCAAACGCCCTGTATAATTTTCTTATTTATTTTTGTAAGATTCTGTAAGCTGAGTTCTCTGTGTGCAAGTATTAAAACTATTTTGCCTAGCTTGCTTGCACGTTGAGAAATTATAAATTTTGTGAACAGGTAGGTGCATCTGTCAAAAATTTTGGAAAAAATAAAATAAATCAAAAACGGTGCATTTTAGACATAGGATGCTTTTTACAAACTAACGTTTAAATTTAATGTAGATTTTAAAAATATAATAAAAATGGGAATATTTTTTGCATAATAAAACATGGTTCTTTACATGTTGTTTTATGATACTTAACATAAGCTAAAGTACTAATTCGTCCAATTCGTTCAGGGCACACATCGTTTTTTTTTTATTGTTGGAGCTGTTTGAAGTGTTTGAACTTCTGGAAACGTAATGAAGAGCTGCATGTTATTTCGTATAACGTTCGAAAGTTTAGGGTTCTGAGCTCTTCTTTTCATAAAGGGTAAAACTAGTTTGTTAGCTAACGCTTTGAGAAAACTATTCTCTTATCACTTTTCCTCTCATGAATAATGAGTTTGTCTTGACAATATTTTCATATCAAATTGAATGTCATGATTTAGATTATTGAAGGCCACAGCAGACTTCTCTGGTTGACCTAATCTACAAAATTTTGTATGTTCTTTACGTCTTGTATCAAAGCTACGTTTTGTGGTTCCGATGTATACTTTTCCACATGAACAAGATAACTTATACACTCCGGAAAGTGATAAAGGGTTTGACACATCTTTAGGTGATCTTAAATGTTCTTTAATTTTTCTTGTAGGTTTAAAAATAGTCCTAATGCCATATTTAATTAGGATTTTTTCAATTCTATCTATAACATTAGCTATAAAAGGAAGAAAAGCAGTACCAACATTAAGAACTGGTTTTTCTTTAAGGTTACGTCTAGAAGGTGTAATAACTTTATTAATATCTGTAAGTGAATATCCATTATCATGAAAAGATAAAAGCAACTGAATGCAAACGGCTGAATGCACATATATCTTACATGTGCACCTCAGCAAAGACAAGTAAATTGCTGACCTAATATTGCGGCCTCATCAACTGTTGAATTCACCGCATCGATCAAACCTAACAAAGAGTCTCTGAGACTCTTGATATGCATTAACCGGCTGTCAATGAAAATAATTTTTTTCTGTAAAAATTTGTTTGTAATATTAGAATGTGTACTTGGAAAGGTAATAAACGAATTCCTAAAATATGCATTTTGTAAGTGAAACTACATTCTGTATCAGTCTAAATTTGTACGTAGTCTCCGATACTCATGTTATGCATCCTGTGGTTAAAATAATAGAGTTAGGGTCTACTTCCTGTATAACTGGAAGCTGTATAAAACTGAAAATATCTTAGTTAAACTAGTTTTTTAAATAACCCCTGTATGCAAATTAAAAAAAAAATATTTTGAGTAGTTTTCCATATACATAGCAACTCGGCTCATCATGACAGACCCTGTATAGTAATTAATGTACTACGAATATGTAATAATGATCTGACAAACAGTGTAGGAAAATTTTTTAATGAGCAAATGGACGTAAATGCAAAGGTAAAAGATGTATAGAAAGTAGGGAAAATGTAAAAAATAAAATAGTTGTAGTAAAGCTAGAAAATTGGGAAGAAAAAGTAAACATATTCAAATGGAAAGGCAACTTGAAAGGAACCAAGATTTACATCTAAAATGATTTAACATTGCAAGGAAAACGAATACAGACCAAATTACTCGAAATAGAAAGAGCAAAAAAAAGTAGGAAAAAGGGTAAAAATCTCAATAGATAGTGCTGCATACATGTGGGACAAGAGGCAAGAAATAAATTAAATTTAAAAAAATGAATAGGGGGCATGAACAGGATGGAAAATAGATGACAAACAAAGCAATGGAAAAGGAAAGAAATAAAAATAATGGAAAAAAGAAGAGCGAACACTAAATGACAATTGCAACATGGAATATAAAAACACTAAATGCAAAAGGACCAGAAATAATAATGGAAAAATACAACATTCAGATACTTGGAATAAGCAAAATAAAAAAAAAAAAATGGAGAAATATTGCTAGATAAGCATTTATACGTTTGGATTTTCAGGGACAGAAATGGATACACGAGCAAATAAGGGAGTAGTGATAATAACAAGCGAAGAAATAGACAAATTGGTAACTCATAAAAATCCATTTAATGACTGTAGAAACAATGAGCATAATACAAATATTACATAATGCACCAACAACATGCATTGGAAGAGAAAAACAAAAGAATTGTATGAAGAGCTACAAAAAATAGTAGAAGCTAGCGGAAAACATGCAGAACATGTAATAATTATAGGAGATTAGAATGCATGGACAACAAATAAAGAAGTAGGAGATGGTATCATAGGAAGATATGGAATAGATGACAGGGTAAACGTAAGTGGGATATAATTATACAATTCTGTATTGAAAATCAAATGGTAATAGGAAATACAATATTCGCGGATAAAGATTACATAAATATACATGTATAGGGGCAGGAAACATTAGAACAACTATAGATTACATACTAATGGTACAAACACAAAAGGAAAAGTGAAATTTATGAGTGTAATAGGCGCACAGTTAGATAGTGATCACAGATTACTAATGGTGATATTAAAATTTAAAAACCAAAAAAAATAATACAGAAAAACCGTAACAAAAATTAATATGAATAAGTTAAATATAAAATAAAATCAAATGGCATATAGGGATAGAATACTGGAAAGAATAGAAAGGGACATTAATGTAGAAAAAGATGCAAATAAACTATAAAAGACATTAAAAACAATAATATTAAAAGAACCAAAACAAATATGGGGAATAAAAAAAGTGGATAGGCGTTTTAAGAGGTGGAATGATAAGAGTACGAGAAACAGTTACGAATAAAAAAAAACTATGGAAAAAGACATGCGAACAAAATTGTTAACAGATAGAGAACATTGTATAAAAGAAAAAAATAAAGTGTAAGATGAAGTGAAATTAGCCAAAAGAAGAACTTGGTAAGAATTCGGAAAAGAAAACACTTTTAGACAAAAATAAAACGGACCAAAGGGCAGGCAAAACCCAGAATAAAAACATTAAACATAAAAATAAAAATTGATCACAAACCCAGAAGCAATAGCACAAACATGGAGGATCAACTATGAAGATAAGTTCCAAGCAGCAGTAGTAGAAGACGGGTAATGAGGCTCCAAAAGAAATAAAAGAAGAGGAAGGTTAGAGAAGTTATAAAAAAGTTAAAAAATGGAAGGAACATCAGCAGGAATAGATACTATACCACAGGAATTAATAAAGTTAGGAGGAAAAGGCATAGTAAAGCAATTAACAAAATTATACAAAAAAATATGGGAGGAAAAAATAATACTCAAGGAATGGAAGCAAAACATTAGGATGCCTTTACATAAGAAAGGTAATAGAATTACAGAGCACTAAGCCTATCTATAGTAAAATAAAAATATAAACGAAAATAGTAGAAGCTGATGAAGGAAGTAAAAATAAAACTGAAGAAAGAACTAGCCGCGTTTAGACCGGGCATACAAACACATGATAAAATATACACATTAAGAACAATAGAAAAGTGTTTTGAAAAGGGGAAAAATATATACATGGCATTTATAGATATACAACAGTGTTTAATAACATCTCAAGAATACAAATATGGTAAATTTTGGAAAATTATAAAATAGTCTGCTTGTAGAAGCAATAAAAAGTATATGTACATAATGTAGAAGGCAAGGTTCGGGTAAATGGAGTACTATCAGAAGGAGTGTTAGAATCAATTAGAGTAGTGAAACAGGGTGATGGCCTGAGCTCACTAGTATTTATCGTAGCAATGAATGAGGTTATGGAAAAAACTGATGAGAGAATAAAACCTACCAAAGTAGGATACAGACAAATGCAACCAAATACATCTACAACTATTATATGCAAATGATATAATAATTACAGCAGAAAATGAGAGAGAGTTACAACAAAAAAAGTTTAGTCGGAAGAATTAGTGAAAATAAAACTAATGATAAATGTAGAAGGAAGCAAAATAATGTGCATAAGCAAAGACAAATTAATATGGAAGAACGGGAAAATCGATAAGGAAATACATAATAGAATATATAAAGCCAGTGAATTATATTTCATACAAATAAAACAATAATAGGGTAAAAAGGGCAAAAATCAGAGTGTATAGAACAGTGTTTCTGCTCACTTGAGTATATGGTTCAGAAAGCTGGACATTACTGCACAAACACAAGTCATCTCTAACAGTGGCAGAAATGAAATATCTTAGTAAAGTAACAGGAAACACAAGAAGAGACTGTGCGCCAAACTATATAATAAAAGAAAGATTAAAACAAGAAGCAGTAACAACAATAATAGAGAAACAGCTATTAAAATGGGTTAATGAAAGAAAGTAAGATTCCAACAATAGTAACGTAAATGGGAGTGGAGGGACATCGAAGTAGAGGAAGACCAAGAAAGAAGTGGGAAGAGAACATAAAAGAGATAGTAGAAAGCAAAAGAAAGTCGATTGGGGAAGCAAAAAAGATGGCAAGGGACAGAAAAGTATACAGAACTTGGGTGGAAAAGGATAGAGAAACTTTTGAAAAAAGAAAACTTATGGAAATAACTATAAAAAGCTTATTTAATTTCAATATGAACAACTTAATGATCTTCATAATATTTGCTTTTGAAAATAATATTTTTTTTTATGTATATGTTTTTTATTCACAAAATATTTGTAAAATTGGAGATACTAAGGAAGAAAGTAAATGATACACAATGATTTTTTTTCCATCCTGCATTTTTTTGCTTTTGATTTCTCCCACTTATACAGGGTGAGTCAAGCTCAACGCGTCGGTCTGTAAAACCAAGCCAGTGCTTTTTTTTTTTTAAATTTTGAACTTAGGTATATGCAGGTTAATTCAATCTATGTTTTGAAGTAGTTCGAAATAAAGAGGGTCTCCAAAAAAAAACGTGCTGTATTAGACATGTATTTTTAAATACAACCTTATATATTTTGATGTTTTAAAGTGTAATAAAACGACCTTTAAAAAATGTATAAAGTATCACTGCTTTAAATGTCATAGTTTTAAAGATATTTTAATATTTGTTAACAAAAATAACAAATCTAGAAGGTCATATACAATATACCAATAAAAATTAATGTGTGTCATTGAGTGGAATGATAGTCTTTATAATGAAGTTTTATTTTTCATTATTTCAATCAAATGTCATAAATTTTAAAAATTACATTCAACCGTTCTTTAATGTATGCATATGAATGATTGTAGTCACTAAAATGTATAATTATGTAGTTTTAACAATAATCAAATAATAAACATTATTATAAGTTTTTGTTATGAACGAATAAGTTCAAAAGTAAATATGTAATTAAAAATTATCGTACGTTCAAATCCTACTCGAGGTAAACTTTTATCTATTTTTATTTATGTATTTAATAAAATTAATAATAATTTTTAAATAATAAAGATATTTAGAAATATAAATATTTTAAAATCACACATTTTTACGAATCAAAATTCTCTGTTACCAATGAATCGGTTTTAATACGGTTTGAAAACAAGCATCTTTAGTCTGTGGGAATATTGACATGCTGTACATAACTCGTTAATGTTTACCAATTTGTCAAATCTCATATGAAGTCAAGTCAAACTGTCAGGGCACGTATTTTGGAAATCGAAAAATAACATTAATTTATTTGTTTGTAAAAAGCCTTAAGTCGGGCAGGTAAATAGTAAATGAATAGAACTTTAAGCTTACATTTTATTTTTATAGGAATTTACAAGTCAACTCCTTGTTGATGTCACACGTGTTTGTTTATCTGAACAAACTGCAAAATGCAATTATGTTACAGTTCAGAAAAACCCCTTTATTCTTTAACAATTGACACAAAAACTTTATCATAAGTAGTTCCTCAATTTACAATTCTTCTTGTAGCTGCATTTGCTGCAGATAATGTCGCCCCCACGCAACTCTCTCGGATTTTTTTTAAGGAAACTATTTCTTGACCTCTTGGAATACCTATATTTTAGAGATAATTTATTCCTTTACTCACTTAAAGCCAATTTCATTCAACAAGGTTTTAATGTACTACTTTTTAATTGAGGCATCTCATCATGCTCACCAATAGCGGCCACAATTTTATTTAGAGTAGGTGTATCGTTTTGTTCAAAGAAGAAGTGGACTACACGCCTAAGATTACTCTTAGTTTCGTCGTCAATGTTGTCCAAAATTGCTCGTTGTCGGTGGTACACAGTCGGAGGATGTAATACATGTGTTTGCTTGTACTCACGTAGAATGTTGTATACACTTTTATCTGTAATACCTAAAATGATAAAGTAATGAATAAAATATGTTTTTATAAAGTTATTATGTTACCGGCTGCTTTTGCTGTAAATGCAACATTTTCAGTCTTGTTCGGGTTTTCTTCAACACAAACTTTAAAAATGTTTAAGATTCGCTCCTTTTCGTCAACGGAAAAATGCCTGACCGGGTGTTTTTTCGGGGGCGAAAGATTTCGTTGATCCATAATAAATGTAATTATTTGATAATTGGCTACAAAATTGTAGCTAGTATTGAAAAATACTGTTTTTGAAAATGGAAAGTACTAAAGCAAAAGCTTTAACCAAAATAAAGAATGAAAACACAAATGCTAAATGACAAATACGTTGACATTTATAGGTTAATATAATACAAAATTTTTGGTGGTTATGTAAACCCAGCTAACCATACCATTTAAATTTGGCGCTAACTTGTGGGAGGAGCACTTACTGAATCTGTTCGTTAAACGGAGAATAGATAATATTGTGCCTGTTTTTTAATCTTCAGTTAGTAAAATGTTTTCTAATTTTTTATTCTGAAGTTAATTAAATTTACGCAGGACATAATCTTCCTAAATATAAGACGACCTTTATAAAGACTGCTATTTTTGTTGCTAAATTTCTCTAATATTTTACAATTCAGTTCCACATAATTTTGGCATTAATAATCTTAAAGCCCTCGAGCTCGAGCTCTCTGGCTTTAATCAAATTATTAATGTTAAAATTACGTCTCATCAAATTAATACTAAAATATTCTCGAAATTTAGATACAACAAAAATAGCAGACTATTTATCAAGCTCTTGTTATATTACCTATGATAAAATTGCTTTTGCAATGAATTATACTGGGTGATAACTTTTTGTAGATTTGGCATTTTTACAATACTTTAATTTTTTATTTATATATTTATTAACGGGCCTTGTCCACCTTTAGTTCAAATCACAAGATTACTATAAAGTATCAAAACCTCAAAATTTCAAAATATAGCAATTACCAATTTAAAAAGTGCTTATATGAATAAAAATTAGACTGAAAATATACCGCAAAAAGATCAGGCAGATCCAGTCCCAACTAACATTGTTTATCATTAAAAAATAATAATGGTGGTAATTCATTACCACTTCGCTTGCTGTTAACATTCAGACTTTTTAATGAATTGCAGATGGCATACTAGAGATGTTTTTACATTCAGCTCAAAGTCTACAATAATCCCAATAATCACCCCTCAACCCAGAATTTTAAAATTTTTTGTGAGCCTGTTTCTTTCGGATTGTCAATTGCTTTAAATCTGGGAAAAATGAAAAGTTTCTTTTAGATACTTTCTTTTGAGAAATTACTGCGTGAACAAAAAAATACAATAGTTCAGCCCAATTTATCTGAACCGTTTAGGAGAGATAAATCCGCAGACTTAAAATCATAATCAAAAATATCATTCTTAGGATTGCATTTATTTCTGTGATCCGCTAATATCGTAACATCGATGATCAACAGACGATGGTATTCATCAGCTGGTACCAAAAGGTCATCGCCTAAAGTAACATAAGTGTTTACATCAGTAGACAATACTAGATCCAGTATTCTTGCATTACTATTGGAGACTTCATTAACCTAGTATAAATTATGAAATGCATAAGTGTCAGCCATTAGGGTGACCACATCACCCATGTAACTCTGATCTACGACAACCCTCGTTGGCACTGAACAGAAATCTTGGGTCAACCACTGTAAATTAAAATCACCACAAACCCATTCAGGTCTTTCATAACTATCCATAATATTATCTACTATGGCACAAAAGCTCTGGTACTTGTTTATTAGATAACGTGGAGACAAGTAGACATCAGTAACTATGATTGCGCCAGAAGCTGATCCTATTTTGACAAATAACTGTTCACTGTTATCGGGGGCGTCTAACTTGGAACTTATAAGAAACTGTAATATAACTATCAGCACCCCAAAGCCTTTTAACGCAATACTTGTATTTTAACTTGTATCACATTGGTACACATTATAATCCAGTAACCCCAACTCTCTGTTACTAATATAACAAGTCAACCATGTCTCAGTTAATATAATAGAGTAACAATCTACCGTAACACTTGATTGCAGAACATATAGTTTTGTTCTAAGTCCATGCACATTTTGATAAAAAAAACATTAAGATGATCCTTCAGGTGAAACTTAGATTTGTTAGTACATAGGGAAGGCCCTACGTCGAGTTTTTCCTTGAACAACATGAGGTGCCCGATTCTGATATTTAATTTTTTTAAATTTTATTAAGCATGTCCTATACCCAAATCTTGTAATTTTTGAAATATTGGAAATGTTTGGTCAAATAACTCATAATTCAAAATTGTTATACTACAATAATTTTTATGGAATACTGTGCGATTTCCTATGTAAATAAAGTGGCAATTCAGTTTGTAAGGTAAGAATGACCCTAAAAGTTATAGTTTGGAAATATTTAAATGACTATTAATATTAATTTTTTAAAGTAACAGTTTAATTAAACATACATAATTTTATAACTCGAGAGTTATTTAAAATCAATTTTAAATCTAAATTGTGTAAAAATCTAATTTATATTAAGATCAAAACAATTAAGAACACTCTTAAGAATTGTGATAGATGAAAAGATTATGTATTAAATACTAAGAATATTAAAATTGAATTTTTTTAGCGTATCAGCACGGCCTCTGGTGAAGGTAAACACTACTGCTACCCACACTTCACCTGTGCGGTGGATACTGAAAATATCAAGAGAGTATTTAATGATTGTCGAGATATAATTCAGCGAATGCATCTTCGGCAATATGAACTCTTATAACCGCCCACTTCATCTAGTAGCCGCTTTGTCTCCAACGCTTTTCTACTAACACGTTGGCTTTATTTACTGATTTCTCTATATATATAAATACGGTGGTAACAGTTGGTTAAACAAAGCATTTCTGTGTTATGTGTATTTGATAAATTATTTATTTTTTTCTTTATATTATAGTTAAAAATCTCAACATCACTTATTTATCAAATACACAAATTCTTTTGTAAGATTTTTGTTAATGTAAATCTAGGTGAAGAAGTTACTTGCAGGTACACATGCCCCTTTTGGTGAGGATTATTATTTTTTTTACAATTGTTATGTCGAATTTAGAATATATAAATGTTGGGCATTTTAATTATTAAATTTTATCTCATTAATTTTATCTGTTGAAGTAGTTTCTTTTTTTATATTTTATTTAAAGATCTGCATATTTTTTTTATTCCACTATGCAGTTTTGTGACCGCGTACATCATAAAAGATTAGTGCAATATTTTTTGACAAAACAACTAATTTATGCACAAAGCTTTTCCAAATTTTTGGAAAATTATTATTGCGAGAAGTTGTAAGCGATGGAGACGTTTTATTTTTACAATCATTTGTAGAAGCACAATTGAAGAGTGTAAATCTAGCTGAGTGTATAGGTGAAGTTCATAAAGTAAGGTTTAGCTAAGTTGGAAGTCTCTTTGGTGCTCTGAAGTTTGTGAAGATTTTAATTTGTACAAATTTCTAAAAAAATTTGCTTTCTCTAGCTAATATCTTTTTGCCTTGTTTTATGAACTTTTTGAAATAAAATCATCACTCCAAATCGTCATGCTTTTATTAGTTTAGTAAAAAACTGATTATTAATAATTAATATATATGTCCTGCTAGTCTAAATATATGGAAAAGCGCTACTTCTTTACCATCAGTTGCGTTTTTCCATTATCAAAGTTTACTGAATGTTATATTTGTTAATAAATTATACATACATATTTATAACTGTAAATTTGACAGGTTGTGTTTTATCGGTGTATTATCGGTAGTGACCCGTGATGCCCCCTGCCAATTATTGCGTGTTTGTTTTTGTATAAATTCTTCCCTCGTTTGTTGGCTTTGAACTTATATTTTAATCATGTAGTACATATACCATTGTTTAAACGTATATATTTCCTTTGCTTCGATTGTCATCTTACAGCTCTCATCACTTTTGTACTGAAAATGTTGTTGTTTCTTATTAAGTAAATATTAGTATTATAGTAAATATACCGATGATATACAAGCCTACTGTCAAGTCCTAACATCTATTAGAGACATTTAAAAAATGTTTCTTTGTTAGGTAATTGCACAAGAGCAAAGCAATTCTCTATAGGTACAGACTATGTGAGGAGTGCGAGTGTGAGCTGATTAAGCAGTATTTTTGTTTTACTTGTTTATTGTTTTGCCAATATTGTATATGTGAATATAATGTGAGGTTCATCACATGGGCAGTTTTTTAAAAGCTGCTTGAAATGAATCTCGTATCTATAAATATATAAATAAATGAATATGAAATTATATTAAGAAATGTAACTGTAATAAATATGTCTTATTTAATGATTCATAAGCATTTTAATCCTGGTTATAATATTTGCTAATTTAAATACTAAAATACCAAAATGGTCTTATGTATATTAACTGCATTCAGATGTATCAAGTTCTTTTGCATCAATGACGTCTTGCACAAACCGGTTGTCCCTCATTGAATCTTTGCAGCCTTTGATTATAGGTATCTACTATAGTAGATCATTAAGGTCTAGAAATGAGGAAAAGATCAAGTACAGTTAACAACATTGGAGGAACGAGATCAATATTGTAGTAGAATATTAATGCACAGGTGTCATTTTTAGTACCCGATGTGATCTACGAAAGATTTATATAAATAAAGATTCATAAATACACCATTATTGCTTCAATTCTACTAGATTAGATTTGAATCAATTTATCACTTCATTCTTTGCTTCTGCATAGTTTTATAACAAAATTATATAATGAAAAAAGTTACATTTACTCCATGAGCTTAATTTCTTTCTGTTTGAATGTTTTTGAGGCTGACGGTGGTTTTTTTACCATTACACTTACAGGTAGTATGTATGTATAATCAAAGTGAGCACTTTTCATCCTAATATTGCATTTTGTTAAAAATTTATTGTGGGCGTTTGTTTTGAGATTGAATTTAAGATTATACAGTGAAAATATAATTCAAAATTGATTTTTTACAAAATTAGTATCTTTATGCTATTTACTGAAAAAATAGCGTTTTAGTAAATTTTGGACTGATACATTCTGACAGTATGTAGCAACTATTATGACATAATGCATTAGATTAAAAGCTAATTACAATGCAAAGCGGATAACTTCTCAACAAATGATGAATTCTAATGGACATGAAAACAAGGCGATTACAATATTTTATATTGGGAAGTGTGCTCCGAGTTGGACAATGTATTGCTTGTGTGCCAAATTAATTGTCACTTGTTTGATGCAATTTTAAACACTCTAATAAATTTAAACATTTATACATTCGTGTCTGCCACCCTAAAAAATAAACTTGATTATAATTGAACCTAATTAAATGATTAATGGTAATAGAAAGGTTAGTATCAGTTAGTCATAAATACTTATTGTGTTATTAATTTACAAATTTAAACGTGTCAATAACAATTACAGTTATCTACTCAAGTAAATCATATTTTTTGAAAATTATCTAAGATTTCAAAGACATAAATATAAATGTAAGCCTGCACAATAAGAAACGTGTATGAAAAAGCCAACTATAGAAGATAATTTTATTTTAGTAAAGATTAGCTAGATCTTTCATAGGTTATATATTAACCACCTTAAAAGTGGCAAATCAGAGCACCTTTTAACAAAGGAAGACTAACAATGAAATTTAATTTTCTATGGAAATATCTATTTCAGTCCACTAACTATAAATTGTATAAAAGAAAATTTCATAAAACTGGTAATAAAGGTAGGTACTTAGAGGTATCAAAAAACTATACGGTGGCAAACATTACATGGGTAAGATCATATTTATAAGTTGTGTAACTTAAAACTAGAAAGCCAAACAGTTAATGGTACTGCAATTAAATATAATGCAAAATATCAACTATATCTTAGATTTTATTTCGGTTACGGAGTTTGTGTTTTGTTACAAGTGTTACATCATAAAGAAACTTGCAAACTAATTTATGAGCTTTGTGCAATGATGATTCATCTTTTTGATTACATTCTAGGAAAGAATTACCAATGAAACCAGCATTTACCAATCACTCAAAGTGAAACAAAGAAAAGGAACGCACAACTTTGAAATGTGGTGCAATTAAGCAACAATGAAACGCGAATGCCCCCTCACACACAATTGTATCATAAACAGGCTGAATCAAATACACGTTATTAAAAGGAGGCTGCCTTACAACAGTACAAGGGATGGGATATCACCTAGCTGGCAAGCAATTGCGTACCCTTATAGTAACTGCTTTACAAACGACGGCATCTCTTTTTTTACAGCCACATACATCCACGTCTCACCTTCACTTACATATCACTCTACTTTCAAAACTGAAGGAATGGTTAATTAATAACACTTAGTTCTGAGGTAAGCGAGGCAGACCTACAGCTGAAGATCGAGGATATTTCCCATCATCTAGTCATTCAATAAACTTCAAGACATCGTCAACAAAATTATCTGAATAAATAAAACTTAAGATTATCGTATCACGTTTGCCACATATTGAGGATCCCTGTGCAACGGCTCAAGATATTAGTAGCAAACAAGGCGCAATCATAAAAGAAGTGATAGTAAATATCGTACAATTACTAATGAATTTAAAAATAATAACGGTACTTGCGAGATATAGTCACTTCTTTTGATATAAAGCAAGATGTGTTGGCAACGTTCCTACTTTACATTATCAAGTAAATCAAAAATTAAGTATCGTTAAATAATTTTATGGTACCGTCTTAATCTGTTTACCAAGAGGCAATTTAATACAAAAATTAGATATCGTTATCTCTTTCCTCATCACAGAAACCATTAGGAATTACTTGTTGCCGATTTACCGCTAAAGCTAGGTTAGCTACATAGGTTCGAGTATCATAATCGCTTGATTAGGTACTGATTTGTCCACAAGCACGACCTTCGGTACTCACGGTCTTTCTTATATTAAAACCAACGCGGTTATGATTATATATCAACATACGTTTGTTTTACAAGAATTAATTTCTCGGAACGTTTATTATAACAAAACAATTGCGCGATCAAACCTAAACTGTTATTGTCACGAAAGGGTTATTATAAGTATAACAATAGAACATTAGCAAAACTTTGAACTCAGGCTTCTGGCTTCACGTCAAGACGGCAACTCACTAACTACCTTCTCTCGCAATAAATGGAACGTTTTAAACAAAAAAAAAAATGAATTTTACAATTTCCACTTATGCGGAATAGAACGTCATATGTATAGAATTTCTGCATAACAAAAAAAGTGGCCTAACTTTGTTGCTTTAAGACGCGACGGTATCATTCGATAGTAGGCGCTTTGAGACAGAAATACTTTTGATTTTACGTGATCAAGACAGTACCAAACTTTTCGTTACGGTTTACTTAATGAAGGCAACTCGGGTCGTAGAGAGAACATGTTACTTCTGCCCCAAACATCACTAAAAGTTTAATTACCTAAAATACATTTAAAAAACTACATTTAGAACAATTCTCGAAAGAAACATCTTAACATTTACAAATTATTGACAGGATATTTCGTTCGCATTACACTACCGCATTCAAGTTGAAATTAAACTACAATCCCAGCCTTCCACTACCTACAATATGTACCTACTTAGCGATTTAAGTTAACCAACCACAAAATGGGACTACTTTATACATGGTTGCTGAATCCTATTGGAAAAATTCGAACGATAACGAGATTTTATAAAATGAAAATCACTCAACGTTTGTTTTACATTCTTAGTACAAAATCTTATTAAACATAATCAAAATTTATAATTACAAAACCATTTTAGAGATAATAGTTCTGTTGGAAGATGAATCTTTCTCGTCCTCACTTTCTTTTAACAATCAAAACTTTCACAATTTCTGCCATACTGTTTCATGAGATCTTTATAAGGCGGAAAAAAGGACTACTTTTGCTGATTCTCTCAGAAACAGAACCTTCGTTGTTGACCTCCACAAGTTTTGACACTTTCTTAGTCCCCTTGCCATAGGAAAGTTGAACTAAGCCAAAAGAGCCCAATGCCACTTCTTTGTCTCTGACACGTCTACTCTGACTCTTCCAGTGGCTGTCGCTTTAATTTTTGCTTTCAATAGACCCCACATCTGAAATCTCGGCGTCTTCTTATGATTAACATAACGACTTGCCAGATTCGACATTCTGCCTTCGTTTCTTTCTGCTTAGTGTTGCTTGGAGCTTTCCCCCAAAACACCGTTTTTTAAGAAACTATCAGAACATCACAAACTTGAAGAGGATTGATTTGCTGACCTATGTTTGAGCACACCAGTTTCTTCTTCAGGACTATCTGGCTTAAAAGGATGAATACATCATGCAGAAAATCCACGTTTGAGCACACCAGTTTCTTCTTCAGGACTATCTGGCTTAAAAGGATGAATACATCATGCAGAAAATCCACTGATGAGATCCTGTGCAATAGCTCCCATCTCTCTTGTACTGTTTATCTTGAGAAGGGATGGAAACAACTCTTTTGGGAAACCTGCTCCCTTAGTTCGCATCTTATGAGATGTGTTTGCCTCCATGACTTCTTAGCGGGTCGAAAAAACGCCACATCTAAGGCTGACATATATTTTTTGAATTCGTAGGAAGGCATTCTTTTAGGTGTTCAGGATAAAATGAGAAGACAAATTGTCCCCATAAACGACTTTCTTTCCTTGCAGACGTTTTTTACATGAGGGAAAATACTCGACGAACCAATCCAAAAAGGTGGGCAAGTCAATCCACCCATGGCTAGTTCTAATGTATCGCGTGACCTGAATACAGCAAGGACTATCCTTTGGACCACCTTGCTTCCAAGTGTCCCATGAGTTTTTCGTCTTGTAAATTATGTATGGTGGTACCTGAGGCAGAGCTACACATCATAATTGATGTTGCTGATTTTGAATGGTTGCATATTTTTTTCAAGATATTTGATTCCACATGTACACAACTACCTATTTCTGGCTGGATCCTCAGATCAATTCGTTTCATCATAATTAAATGTATTGTTCGGAAGTCAACCACTTCCTTCAAACTTCCAAAGTAATCTTGCAAGATCTTTGATGATACTTTAGGCTGGTTGACAGTTGTATTTGTAAACCATCGTTGAGTTAAATGTTGGTTTCGCCTCATAAAGATTTCAACCAGTCATCTCAAAGGCAATTTCGTTTAAACATGCCACTACACTGCCGCAAATATCCAAAAAAATTTTGATGAACATTCTGGGGTTCATCACAGGCAGCGGAACATCCCAGTCGCCGCGTCCAGGATGGCTTCTTCCTCCTTGGAGGACAAAAGCTGTTCTCCAGGATTTAGTCCAGGCCTCTCATATATTGTTTAGGGTGCATATGAAACCTAAACCTTTTTCTGGCGTGTACATAACGTACAGCCTACCTCTCAATCGGGGTTTGTATGATCATGTGACTGTAAACTGTAAGAAATAGGTTATTACTAAAGGCCGGATTTTTCATATTTTACCTGTTTATTTTGCTAATAGGTGTTGATATTTTAATCAATTATAAATTCGTTTTCAGAGGATGCTTCTACAGACATTTTATTTTGCCTAAAATTGCTTGTGTGAAGGGTTTTGCCTAACATTTGCCTGAATTGACAATTTATAACTATGTGCCTTTTTTCCGGTATGTATCGACAATTTTTAAATAATTTTCGTTTCGCAATCGAAAATATCGCCTGAAAAATAATAGGTACATTATCCACAAGCCAGCGTGTTTTTCTACTGCCTTCTTGAGCGTGAGTCACTAATGACGGGACAACCGTAAGCCGAAGTTCACTGTCCGGGTTTAAAAATAGGTAGTAAAAGTAAACATTTTTCCAAGAAGTGCTCGATGCGTTCCGAACAGAAAGCGGCATTGAGTAAGTAAATTTCAAAACTAACTGTATAGATTTAATTTACTCTTTCCATTAAATTTCAATGGAAATTTTGTGGCCTTCTGAAGACCGGAACGACCGCCTATTGCTGCTGGTAACAGATGCAGCCCCTTACATGGTAATAGCAGGAAAAGCTCTAATGCTCTTTTATGAAAAAATTATTCACTTAATGTGCTTAGGGCATCGCATGCATCGTGTGACGGAAGAAATTAGAAATATTTTCCCCGTGTTAATGTTCTAATTTCAACAGTTAAGAAAGCTTTTTTAAAAGCCCCCAGTAGGTGCGCCACATTTAAAGTTATGCTTCCCGAGACTTCCCTTCCTCCAGCTCCCGTCATCATTCGGGGGAATTGGTTGGAGATTAAAAAGGTGCATATTCAAATTTTTTTTAGGTAAATATTAGATTTATCTATTTTGAAACCTTAATTGTTTTTATTTTCTTCATAGGTTTTAGATCACTTGTGCCAGGAAAAGGAAGAATCAGGGTGCAAAGACATAAGACTAATTCCGAAAGATGCCAAAGCTGCGTTTCAATTTGATTCTGTAGTGGCTGATTTAGGTTACATTGGAGCCTATTTTAGCCACCTTCCAGGCTTAATCAAACAATTGGAAGATCCATCTCGATCCCTCACGGTGTAGGTAGCGAACCGTGAAAATTTTATTATTGCCACAAACATTTTTTAAATCGAAATTGTTACCGCGATAGGAAAGTTAATTCATGGGACTTAACATATTTTGTTAAATATTAAGTCGTTATTTCAGCATGGTTTTCGGATATTTTATTTTTGTAACTAATGTTTGGCTAAGGGTTGATAAACATGTGTTTGAGGTTTGACTAGCAGGTGTACGCTGAAAAGCTGCTTTACTGAAGGGGTGTAACGAATCACTGAAAATTCTTATGTGCACATTTTTGAGGTAAAAATATCACTAGTTAGTAATTAATTACGTCGGTAGGTACACGCTCCAATCAAACATCTTTGTATGGTAGTTAAAACTTGAGATCTAAGTGTAGCGTTCGTTACGGACGAATGCATATTTTTAAAATTAAGGTGTCGTTCAATAATTAATATGAAACTTCCAACGTAATCATTTTTTGTTACTTGCGGGAGTAAATATAGTTAGTTTGAAATCGGGGGAAGACAGTTAGAGGTACAGTGTTGGTGGAGCCAGATCGATAAGGTTAATTAAATACCTTCATTGTAAACAGTTTATCTTTAAATTTTTCCAAAACTTGGTCTGTAATTAATCGTCGCGGCGGCGAGTTTTAAACCGCGTATCTTAACTCGTCGTGTTGGTGATAAAGTGAAGTAAAGGGAATATATTCAAGTGTAAGTAGGTATTTTTATATAAATTAAAGCTGGCAGTAAATAACTCTACAAGCCTATATAACATATTAAAAATCGAGCATTGCCTTGCAAAGGTATCTTATTCGCAGGCGGGCTCATTAGGCTGAAATCTGCTAAAATAAAAGACAGTACAGGGATCCTTCAATATTGTATTTGTGTGAATTACCATTGTTGTTTATATTTGTGTAGAGGTGGTCGTGGGCGAAACGGGTACTGGATACCACTTGGTTACACATACTCCCGAGTCCAGATGACATTAAACACCTAGAATTTTATTTTTGTGTAGATGAATGTGTAACCTGAGAAAGGGGCGCTGTATTTTTCTAACGCACTCAACCTTATATATCGGTCACGATGTTACGATCTATTTACAACCTACCCTTGTAAGGCTTTGTTTTAATGAGTTTGTTTGTCAGTTTGTTAATTTATCTGTAGTTTATTGTAATTTTACGTATGTATTTTGTGCTTTAGTAGTCACTAAACAATTGTGTACGTGTAAATTCCTTGTCTATTTTCTTTTGTCCTTGCATTTACCTTATCACCTGCGCAATTTTTCTGTTGTATTTTATATGTACCGTAATTTGCCTTATTGTTTTATGGGTTTATTTACTTAAAGACCGGCATGATTGGTTTTAAAGGGCCACATGTTTGGTATTACGATTTTTATTGATTATTTATGACACAAATGTGAGTGTGGCTACAAGGTTTTTCTTTGTGTTTAGGTGTAACCAAACTAAACGGCTTTTTATTTATTTTTCTCTTATTGTTATAATTTTGTACGCACTTTAACCTGATTTAATGGTGTTTTGTTATATATTTAACCCTTGCATTGATTTTTTGTGTTATTTGATTTATTAATGTACTTGTACAATTATTTATTGATGAATAGTGTTTTATTGGTAGTTCTTTCCCACAATAGTACATTAACGGGCTGAACCACAATTGCGCAAAGCTCGTTAATTTTAATTTGAGTGGTTTCATTGTTTACGTGCCCTACATGATGCAACACTTACCTCATCCAGCCTACCTCAGTCAAACGGCACAACGTACCTACCACTAGATGGCCAATTCGTTTGATCAGATTTGTGGTTTGCGAGTAATTAAACATCAGACTTGTAAATAAATTCTAATGTTTTAATTATTGCCAGGAAAGTCAGGCAAGCAATTAATTTGGGTAATAGTAACATTATTGTCAGTAAAGTCAAGATAAATCACTTAGCGATTGTTTTGTTCTTGAATTTGCATTATTGAAAATAAGTTCAAATTACACTTTTCAAGATATGATACCTAGGGGACCTACAACCGACAGCCCGAAGTTAGTGAACCAAGCTCTATTGAACTTGTTTGGAGTCAAGGGAGAAAAAATTCGTCAAAAAGTTGTTATGGTTCTTGAAAAAAACCCAGGTTGGAAAAAAATTAACATCAAAAATGCCCTCGAGGGAGAGGGTGTGGGAATAATGGATAGCTTATCCCCTAAAGAAATATCCTGTTTTGAATACCGATCCATTACTTCTTGTGATGTGGAACGTTAATTTTCACAACATAAACACATTTTAACTGATAGAAGAACGAATTTCACAGAAAATAATTTGGAGAGATACATAGTAGCACGTCCATTTTACCGGTCGTGTTGAATGTATTAATAAATTCTAAATGATACTACAGTATTAAATTATCTAATTAATTATTCCTTTTTTTCACAATGTTCCTTTTATACTGTCAATTGTTACTTGAAGTAACACCACATGGCTGTTCGATGCTAACCGTGTTTTTTGTGGTTTGTCTCAACCCACTACTTTATTAATGGTTTAACATAAAATGTAATTTTACAATTATGAAACTGTGTGATTGTGAATGGATACCGTTTCATAAATTTAATACTTATATGTTGATATAATTACTATTGCCTCGTCTAGGCCTTTGTTTATTTAAACTTGGAATTTATTGAGAATGGAATGGTATTCGGAGATTTTCCTTTGATGGAAACTAAAGTAAAAGGAAATTCCCATTTTCTAATGTGTAGGTCAAAACACATTTAGAAATTTTGTTCAACTCTACAATTCTACTTCTTATATTTATAGTAATATCGTTTGTACTGTAATAGGCGTTTATGGTTTATTTAAAAAAAAAATATTATAAAATAATTGTTTAAAAAATTTTTATTAAAGTCTTTGAGTTCCTCTTCTAGGACTCAATTGTTGGTTTTTCTGTTTTTCAACTAGTTTGGTCATTTTTTAAATAGTGTGTTTTTTAACATTGAAACTGTCCTTTAATGGAACAACCTGTTAAAGGAGTTTTTCTTATTTCTCCTCTTTATGTATTTCAACACATAACTAGGATTTTTTAACTTTGATAACAATTGCGTTCTGAATAGAATCGCAATGGTACCTGCTTTTGTAATGTTTCACTAAGATTTTCAATATATACATTGTGGGGAAGGTTTCGTGTTTTTAAGTATACCTTTACACTTAGTTGAGTTGACAATTAATTTACGAATTTCAACAAACTAATACAGTTGGTGAATGCTAGTGCATTACAGGACTTTCTTGCAAAATACTAAAAAATATGTGGGGTATTTTTATATCTTTGAAATATTCAACTGTTTTAGAAATATTTAATGAAAACCAAAAACTGACCCTAATAAACCCCCCCTCTCCGAGACATCATGGCCGATCTTGACAAAACTTGTAAAATGAGTTAATAAATCGATTTAGCGATAGTGCATTACCTTCTATACCTACATATGTATATGTATGTTGAAAGTTAAAAACAGATACCTTGCTTATCTTTCAAGATAACTATGGACTGTTTCATATCATTTTAAAGCAAATTTCGCTGCTTTTCAAATAAAGTAAGAATATGTGTATGTTATACCAGCAATACAAGGAACGTTTTCAATTTCCGGAAAAAACGGATGTAGTGTTTTCATCACGATAATATCATTTCATTAGCGCAAATGAACAAAGTTTATTTCCAAAATTCCAAGTTTGTAACCAAAATAGTTAGAAAGTTATAACAATATCAATATTAAATATTTGAAAATTCGTATCTCCTATACTAGTAGCTTTAGAAGAAGCAAGTTAGTTGCATTCATAAGAGTGGCTGGTTGCCTAAAAATGTAAAAAAAAACATGCTTGGAGAGATTTTTGAACAAATCAATTTGGAATAATTCCTCAAGTTTGGCCCCTTAAATATAGGAAAATTTATATCATAATTTATTACGTAAAGAGATCTCTCTAAAGAACCTTTATTTAACTACGCATATATACTTCCAATTCTTTTACATCTTGAACGGTATCGGAAATATAAATTTTTATAAAAAAAATGTATATGCAACTGTAATTGTGGCCATATTCAATTTTGAAAGTTTTAAAAAATTGCATTTCATGGTAGTTGTTGATAACCTGAATTTCAATCTTCTATGTTAAAATTTGCCCCCAAATAACACCCTTATTGTCACCCCCTGTATACCTATTGTGTTTAAAAGCTTGTTTTGTCGACACAATTGTCTCGTAGACCTTCATTTCAAATTTCATCAAAATCATCCATATAGTTTTGGATGGCAAGTGACCACAAACACACACACACAGACAGACATTTTGAAAAATTTTCTAAAATTTATTTTTTCGGGTTCAGGGAGTCGTAAAACATCAAAATAACACAACTTATTTTTTTCGACCGCAATACTTTCTTGTTTAGCAAGAAAGTAAAAATTTGATAGTCTCTCACTCCAACCACTGAAGATGTCCTTCCTTGAGTTGTGTAATTGTATTTATCTAATAATGCAATTTGATTTCGAATTATATTTAATATAAATAAATAACAATAATACATAAATTACTAAAGACACCCACATTACGATTGTGTACATTTAAAATAATACTGATATGTCTATACTTCTTCAAATTTCATTAATTATGGAATAATGTTTAATCACTTATGTAATTTTGAATGACGACGTAAATGAGCGATTTGTGAAAATCGTTTATTGCAAAATTCACATAAAAATGCCTTTTCTCCTGTGTGAACGACCAGATGTTGCTTTAACTCTTGTTTGGTATAAAATGCCTTCCCGCAATGTTCACAAGTAAAGTTCTTTTCACCAGTGTGATGTTTTAAATGTGAATATAAATTACTAGAACTACCAAAACATTTACCACACATTTTACATACAAATGGCCGTTCCCCATTGTGTACCTGAAAAAATGGTGTTACAGCATGCTTTCAGTTGAAAATACCAACCATTGTGTGTTTATGCAACTCTTGACGTGTGGAAAATGCCTTGGGACATAAAGTGCATGCATGTGGACGTTCACCTGTATGTGTTCGCATGTGAGTTGTCAAATGCCCGGAATTTACAAAACGTTTCTCACATAGATGACAATGATAAGGTTTTTCACCTGTATGAATTCGAATGTGTTGAGTTAAATATTCACGTCTATTAAATGTTTTTCCACATGTATCACATTGGTGAATTTTTAAATCTTTCTTATCTATTTTTTGCCGCTTTATTTTCTTCATTTTTGTCTTTTTACAGTCACTTTCTTTTCTTAATAATGTGTCATTAGTCTATAAAACAATAAATATTTTATTCTGTATTACCTCGTTTGGCACTTACATTATTACAATTAATAATATCTGTTGCAATATAGGTATTTGGTGTTTCTTCATTAGGTTTTAATAAACAAATATGTTGGTCAGCTTTTAAATCAAAACTAAAACCTTCAAATTCTGGAGTAATTGGCAGTTGTGTAGTATTATTAAAATAAAATTGTCGTAATTTAGTATCCGAGTTTTCACATTGAAGCTTAAATTGCCAAGCTACATTTAGTTTGGCCAAGCATTTGTTACAAATCATGCTGGGTAAACCGTCTCCATCCATAATCTACTAATGATTCATTTGTAATTAAATTATAAGTTTATTTACTTGTACTGTTTACCTGAACAGAAGCGCAAGCCATTATCATACCAGATAGATCATTTAAGTGATCTTGTTTACGTTCAAAAATATTACACATTTTTTTATGTGGTTGATTTTTTTCAAGGCATAATCTACAAACTGTATTTAAATTAATATCACAATAATAATTTACAAAATCTTGCGAAATGGATTTGGTTTCGTCATTCATTGTTGTTAAAATACCACTTCATTACATCCATTTAAATTCCCATTGGATAAATGTTTTGAATACATACATTTCCATTTAAACAAAAACTTTTGAATTTTTGTCATCTTATAATTAAGCAACTCCTTCCAACTTACAAAATGGAAATTAAAAGAAATGAAATAATTTTTACATTTTTTAAGGATAATTATGCAACCTCTTTTATAATAAGTTCATTACGAAAATAGACAACATTGTAAAAACGAAAAAATAATCTGTCAAACATACGTTTAAAACTTCATGTCAGACAGAGGTCAATAAACATCTAGATGCTAAGCTAATTAAAAGAAATGATGTAACGAAACAAAATTTCCGTTACAAAAAAATATCCTTTCCAACCATTTGACACCTAGTAAAAAAAAACCAATCCTTACTAATTTTTCCGTACAATTAAAAATCAGATTTATTTGAACGCCCGCTATTTTTAATTCCATGCATTAATTGATTGAATAAATTCCAATACGACAATATACGTACATTTTTAGTAATTGAAATGTAAAATGCAATAATTTATTTTATTTTATTTTGCCACCATAATGTTCTTTATACGCCTCCAAATGCGGGCGTAATGTGGTCTTTATAGCACGGAAATGTCATTGATGCTAAGCAGCATGATTGACAGCAAACACATGACATGATATATAATAGCAATATCACAGTATCTTAGTAACAACAAATTAGCCTACTGTCGACTTTATTTCACTGCATTTGCATTTAAAAACTTGCCGAAAATACTGAATCTTTTTAATATTTTGTTCCAGTTCATGGTGCAAAATAAAATAAAACATTGTATGTACCACGGGCATAATTGTAGATTATGCCCTTAATACATAAATATCTATTATTTTATTTTGCTACCATAATGTTCTTTATACGCCTCCAAATGCGGGCGTAATGTGGTCTTTATAGCACGGAAATGTCATTGATGCTAAGCAGCATGATTGACAGCAAACACATGACATGGTATATAATAGCAATATCACAGTATCTTAGTAACAACAAATTAGCCTACAGTCGACTTTATTTCACTGCATTTGCATTAAAAAATTTACCGAAAATACTGAATCTTTTTAATATTTTGTTCCAGTTTCATGGTGCAAAATAAAATAAAACATTGTATGTACCACGGGCATAATTGTAGATTATGGCTCTCAGGAATATAAAAGCCCTCCGCTTCGCGTCGGGCGTTTAACGTTCCCTCGAATCATAATCTTCTGATTATGCCCTTAATACATAAATATCTATTAACTGATTGTCATATACAATACCTCGCAAGTGGCCGATGAATTGCCGAGTGTTTATTGCTTCGATATAAACCACATTAGGGATTTAATGGAGTTGTAAAAGAATTTCTGGGTGGTTATGGATTTCGGGATATTGCGGATGCATCACCTCGAGGGTTGAGAGAGGGTGGGTTTAGGATTGAGGAAAGCGCGTGTAAGAATCACGGTAGGTACAGGTGGTTGGGCGGGTTTGTGTGTGTGTGTGCGGGTTTCTGTGTGCGGTGTAACGTGTAGAGATGTAGGAATATGTGGATGAGGTGGAAATGGACGAAGCGTTTGAATGGGAGCGTGTACGTGAGGATGGTGGTGATGAGGCGAGGGTGCGTGCGTATTAGAGGGTTGTGTGTGCTGTGTGTGTAAGTGTAAGTGGACGGGAGGCGTTGGGGGTCGTTACGATAGCAGGGTGGCGATCGTGCTTAATCATCGCGGTTGTTGTTAATCAGGTTTTGAAAAGTAAAAAGAAAAGTAATTATTTTAAAGAAAGGCCGGGTTTCCGGCGAGGTGCAGTCTTACACCCCGAGAAATAAAGACTTGGAAATCAGAGACCCAAATAGAAAAAGGAAGAAAACAAGTGTTAAAATAAACAATAAACTACAATTAATTAAAACAATATTTTTATTAACCGATACCTATTGCTTTACCCGAGGTCGGTACTGTAGTTGGCGGCGCCGGTGTCCTAGATGCTTCTTTATTTTGTTCTTCGTTCCTGCTGTATTCCGGCTGCTCCTGCTAGCTGCTAGGCTGTGGCTCCTCTACTGATGACCGCTTCTTCGTACTATCTGTATGCAAGCAGTAACAGATCTAACTCCGAAGCGTCGAAGATCACGATGCCGGAAGCATAAGAGATTTGTAATAAAAACACAAGAGCTCTTACGCGAGGAGGGGCTTACGCACGATACCGAGGTTCGGACTGCCCTGTTCAGGGAAAAAAAGGAAAAGGGCTACGCATTTCACTCCCTCCCCAAGGGGGAGGGCGGGCTGATCGAGCTTTCCAAGCTCTTTCAGCCACAATCATGGATTCCCAGTATACATACATACATTACGTATATATGCATGGTGGGATTAAGGATGGGTGTGGTCAGGGTAGGATCGGAAGGAACGGAGTTAGGGTTCTGAGGGGGAAAATACTACCTCAGCATTCGCCTAAGTAGCCGCACATGGTGTGCATATATGCAGTGACCATGCCGCTACATGTGTATGAGGAAATCCCCTGCAAAAACCTCATACAAGGTAGACGGTAACGGGAATCGAACCCATTACCTCCCGAATGCTAAGCAGATCGTGTCACCACTACCTTACCAGCTCGGTCCCCCTGTTCAGGATAACTAACTCTCTTTTGTACGTTCATAACGAAAACAGGCAAAATTGTAAAAACAAAAACAATAATCTATGTCACAATGACGTTTAAAACTTGTTGTCAAATTAATAGACATAACTACATGTTAACTCTCTGTTAAATCCTAAAGCGGCCCGCTTCTATAAGATAACCAATAATACAGTTTAACCATTTTCGTTCATATTTAATTAATTTGTAGACTTACCTTGTGGTTTATTAAGAAACTTTATAAAGAGAAGTTATGCAACATTAAATTTTCTTTAAAAAATATATCTACCCTTTTGTTATAAAATCAACCCTTATTTAGAGAGAGAAAGAAATTTAACTAACACTTAAACTCTACCTTAGGAATTTTTTTGCCGCTAAATTACGCGTCGTATCAAAAAATTGCATAGTACATAATTAATCTCCGCCTCTGGATTTCTTCCAAAATCTAATCAGCTCCAAGCAAAATAAAAACAAGCTTAAATTATGAAGTACGTAGGTATTTTCGTACATAGGTATGTAGGTAGACTTATTAGCTTATTTTACAACTTTTGGCCAAGTTTCGCCAAGATCGGCCATCATGTCTGGATGTCTCTGTGTGTGTGTATGTCTGTGTGGATGTATGTTAGTATCCACGATAACTCCAGAACTAAAATACCTTCGTAGTTAAAATTTTGTATTTAGCCTGTTTCCATTTGGCTTAGAGCTGATTTTGGGAAAAATCCATGAGCAGTTTTTAGTTTTTATCAAATATCTCTAAAATACTTGCATATTTCAAAGATATAATAATACCTAGATATAGACCTTAAGCATATAGATTAATTATGTTCTATGCATTTTTTTTTATAAGACGCGTAATTTACCCGCAAAAACTTTAGGTATAATTTAAGTATTTTTTCATTATCTAAATAACGATTAATTTTATAAGAAAACGTGTAGATGTATTTTTTAAAGAAAATTTAATTTTACAAATATTTTCTTTATAAAGTTTTTTAGTGTAAAGCGAAATAAATGTAAAAATTAAATAAATGTGATTGAAAATGCTGAAGCTGTATTATCGTTATTTCTACAGAAGTGAGCGGCTTTGGAATTTTTTTTTATGTTAGAATAACATGTATTTATGTCTTATAATAAAAAGTTGCAAAATTGATCATTAGCCCACAATACCTGAATTTTAGTCATATCGGATTTTAAATACGATAATCCCCCATTTTTGATCCGCCATTTTGACAAATGATTTACACTTGGCGATCTTAAAAACCCCAATACCCGACTTTAAAAAAATCAGTTGATAAATTAAATAAACACGATAATCCCCCATTTTTGATCAGCCATTTTGAATTTTTTAATTTTAACGAATGATTTATTCTTAGGGATCTTAAAAACTCCCAATGCTCGACTGTCAAAAAAATCGGTTAATAACGGTGCGCCACTGGTTATTATATATTTTTTTATTTTGAAATTATATAAAAGGTATTAGTTTATTTTAATTATGTAACTTTTTAAGATTTGAAGTTTTCTGAGCCCTAAAAATGCCCTATCACTGGTTGGATTTTGCTCATTAACGAACTTGACCTAGATTTTATGGCAAAGAATTTTTGTACCAAATTTCATATCGATAGCTCTAATGGTTAAAAAAATATTCCGCGCGTGCGCACACCCACACGCACGCACTCCACCCCCCTCCCCCCCACGCAGACTAAATTCTTTTTCTAAAAATAGTTTTTTTATCGATAACTTCAAAGATTCAAAGATATGGAGCACCATTAAACACAGACACACAATCAGACACGTAATTGTCTTTTCTAAAAATATGTTTTTGGTTTGGTTAGGTCACAAAACCTCGAGATATGTAAAAAAAAACGTGTTTGAAAATTAAAACCGATTACATAGTTTTCTCTTTATCCGTACGTATATGAGAAAGTAAAACTACATCTAAGCTTATCAAATTTCATTTTTGATCAAACACATCAATTTCCTTATAAGTTTCAATTTTCAATTCCGACGTCGGGATTGAAAAATACTAAATATCACTCAGAACATAATTTCAACCTCTACGGTATTTCTTATTAATATTTAGTATTTCTAACACAGTTCCAAAATTAAAGTCTAGTTTTTCAGTATTCTTGCTAATATAATTAAATGTTTACCTTATTTCAATCCAAAATTAAATTCTACGACGTTTACTGTACTGTACCTGATAAATCTTGCTCTCTAGCTGATACAACATCGTAGGCAAGGGTTCTAAAAATATTACGGTCTGCATGCACATACATAGGTTTGATGTTGTTTAAGACTAAGGACTTTAATGTCGTAACCCGAAACAAACTACTTCCTTTACTTCTAATTCAGGGCCAGGGGCTTGCTTATTCCCACCGTATTCTCACGACGCAAAAACGCCGTGTCCTGCTCGCGTTTACTATTACCAGTTTGTTCGAGGTAACACCTTGAAAATAGTAACAGTGAAACTGGTATACAGTGTCCTGTCGTGTGAAAACCCATCAACCAGGATATCTTCCCTTAACCACACTTCACGCGTGTTCCCAGCGTGCTGAATACGTCTGCCTTCAGAATGCTCGAGCCGGAGAAGCCATTGAATAGCAATCCTCGACTGCTTGTCACCCAATATGTACCCAACGTTCTCTCACGAATAAAATGTTTGCGAAAAACAGACTACCAGCACCAGCGACCGTGCAGCATTCTCTAAAGGGATCGACTTTGTTTTCATCGGCGAATCTCTTCCAAAACTCACGACAGGATTTTCTAAGGATACTGACACAATAACGCACTATTTCGTTTTTGAAATAAATGCGAGTTCCCTTTACCACATTAGAAAGTCTGCTCGAGCGCTGGAAAATATTTCGTCCGTAAAAGTGCACGTGAGGGACAGAATTTCATTTCTGTCAAGTATGATTTTGGGATTCCAAGCAGAGGGGTCCTTTAGGATTTCGTTAAGGATAAATTGACTAATCATAGGATTTGGATTTATGGGCTAAGACTATAATGGATGTTCGCTTTTTACTAAGCGATGAGATGTAGGTGAGGAGTTTAGTTACACGTGAAGTAGAAAATATATGTTGACGTTGCTCACAATGTCTGCAACTCTGCTCAATATCGTTATAGATATTAATACAATGGTTGCAGACATGCTGAGCAACGTGAGAGTGTGGATGAATGTGTTAGCTTTGTTAATGGGGGTATCTTGGCGGCAATTGTAAAAGACAAAAATAAAGTCTTTTGCGAGTTTTTCTCCTCCGTCGTGCTCTTGAACATGTAACAAAAATGACGGATGGGTTTTTCGGATTTAAAGGTAATGCAATATGCAATATCGCATTTATGAGTATTCTTAGCCTTCCATTCACTCACCAAACAAGTTCGACAACGTTAGAGTTTGCTGCAACGACCGGTAGGCTTATGATGCTGGAGGCAATGGTTTCCGTGGAAATGCCTATTACACTCAACGCACACGATAAAGTCAAAAGATTGGCAAGGGGACTATTATGACAACAGGGACCGATGTAAGGGCAATTCTTATGACATTCGTTGTTATCGGTTCTAAGCCTACAGAATTCACAAACATACCTTGTGGGAAAAGCACTAGTTAAGCTAATAATCACATTATAATGTTCTTCTAAAATTGTTGGATGTGTTCAATAATACCACCGTTATTTAAATCTACATTAGCAACAGCACATAACTGCTGCGTTCTTTGATCCAAAATAGTGTATCCTTTTTTCAGGAGTAACAATTGATGATCGTTCTCAGTTACAGTTATGGCCAACACTTATGCCCTGCCTCAACATAAAGTACCTGTAATCTACAATCCCTTTACGCTCGCAAAACTGCAAAACTGACGCCAGTCTTGAGTTCTCTACCATAACCTACAGGTAAAGCAACTCGGTCTTCTTTGAAATTCAACATATCATTATTAAAGGAACTTACATTACTCTGCAAGATTTTTTCAAGTGTCACCATCATTACAGAGGAGTTCAGCTGGTTAGCACGGAGAATGAAAATCCTAAGGGTTTATCGGATAAATTTTCGTTAGTGAGCACCATACTAACCCGGTCCGATGGATTAAACTCTGCACTTACTTTTCCTAACAATTCATCAAACGAGTTCTACAACACATCTTATGTACGTTAATACAAAAGCAATCAACTATTAAGATTGAAAATGTACAATTTATTTTTGCGTACCTTAAGCCATGTAATGGGTGATTGATTAGAATCAGCTTCCTTAAATTTAAATACAACCCTTTTCGCTCTGGTATTAAACATTTTGATATACTTTTTACCCGTAAATACCGCTTTAAAGTATTTATTACTCTCAATGGGTGTTGAATTAATGCCACCGTCACTACCACCACCATGTAACGTTTTTGATACCGTATTTGTCATTCCTTCGCGTGTACTCTGAAATTAAAAATACAAATTAAGATGTGAAAAATATAAGTATCAGTTTTAAATACCAGCACTGAATGATTTAATTTCAAAACACGTATTATTTGTAACAGCGATGTCTACGGCTTCACTTGTATCACAAACATCATCGACGGATGAAGCAGCTGATGGCCTCTAAAACAATATCTCGAGTACTAACTTACAATTACGTAAATATTTAAAATACGATAGCGTGTACCCCAAATAATACAGTTTTACATTTATCATAAATATTCTACTTACATCGTCACGTCCAGCGGTTTTAAATGTTGATGGACCACCACCGCTAATACTATCTTGCACTTCAGAGAGCATCTAGAATTATAAAGAAATATTAACAACAAATTTTAAGAAAGTTGAAATATTACTTACCAAGGGTCATTAGTTCGGACTGAATTTTTTGCACAGCAACACGTAATCTTTGGAAACGCTCCTATATCAATTTCGGTTATAGTTTCACCACCAAACATATGATTAATGACATGATAGTACAGTTGTACAATTTGTCTTCAGACATCAATCCGCTCTCGAAAATATTTAGAAGTTCGGAATTGGTAAACTCGATGCTACACTGGTTTTTATAATATCAATCTAATTACATGGTTTTTTTGTGCAATAAATAGTGTAATGAACAGGGAAACAAGGTACACAAAGAATGTAAACATCATAATTGTATTTCAACGACCGTTCACCTTTGATGTAATTACCCAATTAGTGTGTTTTTCTAAAAACGAATTAGAGATTTTTTGTAGAGAATACAATGTTATGAATTGTTTTTAAAATCGCTGGTATGGCCAATATTAGCAGAGTGTTTTACCCTTTTCTGCGATTCTTATAATATCAAAATGTTTTCATTTAAATACTATCTAAATCTAAAACATGTAATTAATCCACGAATTTCTCCTTTGTAGGGTGCTAAGCCGGTATTAACATGTTAAAAATAATCATCATTACATTTTCTTTAAACATATGTTATGTATTAAAATTAATTATTCAATTACATTTTGTTTATAAATCTAAGATCCTTATGGCAGAGATTGATTTCAAATCTTGTTTCTATAACAAAGATGTTTTGAAGGCAGCTGGTTTCAGATCATCTTACATTTATTTCTATATTACTTGTGGATTTAAAATCTGTTTAAGTATTTGATTGCAAACGTATTAATAACTACTTCTATGACTTGATTTTAGTTAAAATGAACAATTTCACGCTGAAATCAACATCTTGAAATAAATTCCTTTTCGATAAGCACTGAATAGTGAAAGGGTGTTATTGTGATTACGTAACTGGAGGTTCCATATTTCATAATTGTACGTTCATCTTATATAACAGCTCTTTATGTAAACACATTAATGTGTTTTTTGAATAATAAAAATTTACTTTTAAATTAATCGTTAGTGAAAACCCTTAAGTACTTTATATTATCTATTTATAAACAAATGTAGCATAAATATGTATAAGAAACAAAAAGTAACAGTTATACACTCTTCTGTCGACTTTCCAAGGAGCTTTTCCTGCACGATCATCAACAACACTGGAAAGTAATCGTTTTTGTTTTTATCCCTTCTTTTATTTACTTTATCTACGTACTTGTGCAGATTTTTATGTTCTGTTATAATTACAGATATTGATTTAACTGTTCTAAAAGCATCAACACGTTTTAAAACCTTTAAAAACGTTAAGAATTTAGAGACAGGGATAGAATACAAGATATTCAATTTGGACATCATACCAACAAAGTACAATGAGAGGGTTGTAATGGAGCTGGATGAATTTAAATTTGTGCTACCATAAGAAGTTTTTCAAGTCTGAGGGCCGTCGTATACTGCAATTTAATGAGGGATTGAAGAGTAAAGCTGTTAATTCATCAACAATACATAGCTAAGGCCCCGCAGGCAAGGCAACTAACTTAATATTTGTTTAAATGTTTAGTCAGGTTCAAACTGTTAACTTATTTACTCATTTGTAGAACTAAACCTTATGTATATCAGCTTCTGGGTCGTAGTCGGGATATCGGAATCGTCCCCCGGTCAAGGAGTTGAAAGAGAGGGCTGTCTAGATAACAAAAGCTTGTTATTCAAACAAAACGCTTGCAAACCTTTTAATTTTCTTTAATAAATTAGGTTCTTTTGTTTCGTGTTTGACCTTATTTCAGAAACAACTTTTAATAACGTGACATTTTTTCATGAGTGCAAAATTTACAAATTGTTTTTTAAGCAAATATGCATGTAAATCAGAATCCTAAACTTCTTCACAAACATATATTATTAAATAATGATGAACGGAAATACATGCTTACCCTAACAACTCCATTCCTTTTCGCAAACTATCCAATTACCAGTTACTTTGGTTAGTACACAGGTAAATGAATAAATAATTTAATAGCAAGTAGACTAGCTTAGTTTTTGTGTTGTAATTCAGTGTGAAAGCAGGTATGCATCATTGACATGCAGACTTACTTTTAATGTTTTAATGTATTGCAATTTTAAACACAGTGTTAGGTACGTCACATTGTGCTGAATCGATTGGCAGCAAAAGATCCATTTTAAAGTATCCCGACTTACTAAGTTAATACTTTGTATGGCAGATATGGTTTGGTTTTCTCACGATAAATACATATCATACCTACATTACCAGTCTGTTATGAATTGAGAAGTTAAAAGGATATACAGCATTCATTACCTTTGCTTACCCTCCTGCTTTTGAATACGATTGCTGACTCCACACCCTATCCCTCGAGTAGTCCACCAACCTTCACAAAACTCATAGAAATACCTAATGAGATTCTGATGTGAACACTTCTGATGGATATAATTTCATTCACTTTAAAATAATTGGACTAATATATGTAAGGATAAATGTAGATAAAAAAATACATTAACATAATTTAATAGTCGATACTATTAAAGACTTTAACATTTACTACTTAATGCTACATGTTTGTAATAAATATACATATTTTGAACTGTAAATATGTGCTATCCTATTAAGTACATTATAACAAGAGTTTTCACAATTAAAAAACGTGATTTAATCTTTTTCACATTAATAAATTGTGCCGAATGTATTAATACGTGCAAAAATACATTTGTACATTAGTCTTTAAGGATTACAATCAAGGCAGATTATAGGAGCACAATAACAACCATTTCAGTCTAATATGAAGGCTTATTGCTATAAAACAAAAAAGAAAGTTTTATAATCCACAATACACAAATAATCCTAAAGGATAACACAACATTAACGTTAGCTTGAATTTGGCACTAAAATAAAAGCACAACCCAGAGGATGAAATTAATCATAATATATGCACTGCCTGATGGAGGTACACAATCACATAATCATATAATACATAGTATGCCACTTAATCATAATAAAAATTAATATTTGGCTTTTGAAAAAAATTAATCCTAATTCGTAAAATTAAAGATTACATTTTTTAAAAATTAATAAAAGGAAGCACTTGAATTAACAACTACTAAGATCATTGCATTTGATATAAACATTCACAATAAATAGGTATAAAAAATATTATCGACACCATTCAGGTTCCTAGAAAAGCAGTTTGTATCATTTTTGAATGTGAGCATGTTACCTTACCTTATAAGAATTTTCGTACCCGCCTTTACTCCGCATTTGCATTTGTAGTGCTGTTAATTGATCATTTGGCATTTCTATATCTCGACTACCTATATGAGCTGTGTGTTGAAAGTTCATAGGATTTCCAATCATTGATCTACGCTTAAAATGAATAAAATATTGAAATAAACAACACTTTTTTTACCTGTCGATCCTATGTCGATGCCTTTTTTGAGGTTGTGAGATACAACAGCTAAACCATGAAACCCATAATTCTCCTACGGCAGTCATCTAGTACGTTCAAGAATAAATTATAAATAAAAAAGAATTAATCTTATCAAATAGACGTGAACGGCAAACTCCCGATTAGTGAATGTGTCATCAATGCAAAAATGACCATATGAATATCAGCTTTATTGTCCTCTTTATAAGGTTCAAAGTTTGGGAATTCCATTAATAATGTCGGAATTTGAACTAATTTTATTTATTTAGACAATGCAAGTAAATAAATTGTTTACCTTAACGATTCACTAATTAAAATAGGAACTTAACAATGTTTGAGTGCGTAAAGAAAAAAAATTAATTAAACAAATAGAATTCTATTAGTTAACTAAAAGATTTCAAGGCCACTAACGTCAACAAAACTTCTATAATACTAAAGTACTCAGCTTCATGTTCCCCTATTAGACATTTTAGGGACTTTGATAAAAAAAATTATAGTTGATTGTACTCAAACCACCATAGTATAGAATTAAAGAAATTTGGACGTTGGAAATCTGAAACACTTGATCTGTGGTAGGACACTTGTTACACCAATGTACCACATAAATAATGGATAAGTAGGATAAATCTAGGATTTATAAAATTATTTGTAAAAATGTTCACAGGATAAACGACGAAGCGTTTGTACGTCGATGGTATTTTGTGTATTAGAAATTTTCTTTATTCTTTCTTTCTTTGTTGACCCCTGATAATGATAGCTTAGCTATTGAAACGCATACGGTGTCGTTAATTTTTATTTGTGTGATAGGGGAAAGTGGGGCAAAGTGGAAGGCCTAAGACAAAATTGATAAAAAAAATTGAAAAAACAGTTTAATGGAAATCAAAACCAAATGCTACACTAGAATGTATAAGGTAAAATGGGGTAACATTGACACAACTTTAAAATTGATTTTTTTTGGCACATAGCAGTTTGGCTTTTGTGACAGAATGAAGATATATTAACCTTTTCTACACTGTATATTATAGAATATGAATATACCAAGTCGTTTACAGAATTTAATTTTTTTTTTAAAAAGTGGTAATGTGTCAATGTTACCCATGGCAAGTCTAACATTGACACACTCATAAAAACAGCTAATATGTCAATATTTTGCATGTATAGTGTAACATTGACAAATGTCCTAGATATTTTTATGGAAAATCATAGAAATAAAACAATAAATACTTAATTAAGAAACTTTATACTTAATTTTAGATAGTTATACACCTACGTATTATAATAAAGCCTAGTTAATCTTAGGAGGCGCTTTATAATTAGAAGGAAGAAAGTTGACATGAAAGTAATGCATTCCCCTTTTAATATAAGGTTCGCGCAGAACCATAGCGACATCATCTACAGATACCAGGCTTTGATCGGGCACATCAGGGTACACAAAATGTATTTTCTTCTTTCTCAAAAGTTGACCATAATTTCGCTGTCATTTACTTCCAACACTTGTCCAACATAGCGAATGCATTCTTCCTTTTCTACACAACTTTTAGAATTATTAAATAATTAAAAAATAATTATTATTTGCAACTATATTTTGGTTACTTCCGTCGAACTTCACAAATTCCTTTGCTTCACCACAATTATCTTCTTCTGTTACACTGCTATTATTTTCATCGTGTGAAATGTCATCATCTGTATCATGGACAAGTTGTGAACTAGCATCACTATCTGAGGTTTCTTCAGTTTTTTCAACAGGCTTCTTGCTTTTTTGTTTTTGAGTTTTTCTTACTGTTGGTTTTCTTTTGTTTTTCTCATTTTCTATCATTCTTAGTCTAACATCGTCCGCTGTTAATGTTTCCGCAAATTTTCTTCTGAGTTTACTTCTTTTTTGTATTACTGTTTTGGCTTCTTGCCGTCTTAATACAGTCATTAGTGATAATTCCAACTTTTTAGTAGGTGTAATATCTTCCAACTGTTCAGGAAGTGGAGTAGTTGGTGGTGAGGATTGACTGTAACCTGCAAAATCGGGTGTTGGTGTTTCATTTTCTTTTTCTACTGTGGATGTGGTTGGTTGAATTTTATTTTCTGAAAAACATATGACGGTTGATGACATGGATTTTTTTAATATCCTTTCTTTAGATAAGGGAAAAATTCCAGACCCCTCAAAACCACCTACTGCATTGGCCCTAGAAAAACACCCAGTTTCTTGAAGTTTTTTTAACAGACCAGGAAACACTACCTTGTCGGCGTTCTTAAACCCAGTTTCTTGATAAAAACTTTTTAGAACATTACGCCATGCTGTTTTAACAGGTTTAAAAACTCCAACATCTAACGGCTGTAGAACATGCGATGTGTGCGAGGGCAAACAGAACAGTTCAATATTGTTTTTTATAGCCATGTCAATAAGTTGTAGTGTTGTGTGGGAATTGTGGTCATCAAATATTAGTAGTTTCGGTCCACTTAACGCAGCAGTAGCTCTCACAAAAACATTTTCGAACCAATCTGCAAACTGGGCTGGCTCCATCCAGCCGGATGGAGAACAGTTATACACAGTATTTTCTGGTCCATTTTGACACCATGTTGCGTAAAGATGTAGACCTTTGTAATTTACAAATACGGAAGATATTCACCGATTGCACTACAACATGCTAGAACGGTGTAAGTAGTTTTGTTACAGTACCCACAAGTTTCAGTGGGTTGTGTGAACCTCTGCGATATAAAATTTTTGAATACCAGCGTCAGTTTGAAAGCCTGATTCGTCACAATTAAACACATTCTGTGGCTTATTCGACAATTCCAGCCTTTCAATCGTGCCTTTTAGCTTTTCGTAAAAATCATTGAGCACTTCCAAAGAACAAGCATCTGCCCTATTTTTAGGTAGATTTTGTGCGACTCTGTTACTGAGTTTTTTCTTCCAACGACGTTCAAAAGATTTAATCCAGTCAATACCTGGTAATCCATTTTAAATGGATTTGGACGATCCATTCGTTTGAGATAATCCTGAACACAAATACGTAATTTAAAACGATCGAGTCCGAAGCCCCAGTCAGCTACTTTTATTATAGCATTTACCAAGAGTTTTTCTTCTTGTAAAGTGAGTACTGTGGGGCGGCCAACTGCTTTGCATTTATAGTTTTTCAAGTGGTTTATTAACGTTGAACGGTTAATTCCATACATTTCACTAGCTCTCTTGACACTTAAACTTCCATTTTTTACTTGATTTATGGTGTTTACCATACTGTCTTCATCATAGGTTTTATATTTTCTGGGAATTTCGCCAACCTTTTTGCGGGGCATTTCTGCAAAGAGAAAAAACATTGACACATTTATAGAGTGTAACATTGACACAGGTGTCAATCTTAACCTTCACTTACGAAAGTAGAACTTCATCAAATTACAGAATTTAAATTGAAATAAACTAATATTTGTTAACGCGTAATATAAGAAATTACTTACTTGGCCGACTATAGGTCGAATCTTCAAAAAACAATTAACACCGGCAAAGTTTTCTATAGACGTGACTCAACAAATTCTTGTGCTTAACCATTAAACAGACGCTACAAACCATAAAATTAGAACAAAGTGTTTGAAGTATAGGTTACTAGATGGCGGAACTATACACATAATTTTACAACAAAAGACAGAACGTAAATTTCTTTTCAACTAAAATTAGGAGGGAATTTTGAAAATGTGTCAATGTTACCCCATTTTACCTTATTTATTTATTATAAGTAATGTAAATAAACGCAAAATTAGAAACACCAAAAGAGTAATTACTTTTTTTAAAAATCTTGAAAATTTTCCACTTTACCCCAGGTATGGGGCGAGCAATATAATAAAAAAATACATTACAAAAATCTTATTTTTCCATGCCTAAGCTTCTCATGCTTGGTAAGGCGACCAACAATTTCCTTTATGTAGACGGCGCTGTTATCAGGAACTTCGGGAAACACATAAATATTATAATTTTGTCTGTATTGGCTTTTCAATACATAATTTTTCCACAGAATTAATCACTTTGTCCCCATCGTTGCCTGACGAATCGTTGAAAATTTCATCAGAAGATGAAAAATCGTCACAAAGTTCCTCAGAAGATGATTCAGATGTTGATTGAATGTTTTCAGGCTTTCGTCATTTGTTTTTTTTCTTTCTTAACATTTGGAACCGTTTTTCGCTTTACAGTTTTGGCCTTTGTTTTACCAATAGAGTTAAGAGATGCTTTTAGTTCGTCTAGGTTTGGAGTAGTTGTTAATACCATAGTTTTTCCACGTTTATGTGGTTTTCGTTGTTTTTGGCAAGCTTTCGGAATTGGCATTATGTCGCTTGGAGAATAGTAAATATTATCAGATGACTCTTGTACAAAAGAACAACTAGGCTATGGTGATACGTTTTCTCTGTTTTCCAGTTTCTTGTTTGCGAAAGGAATTCTACTGGCAACTTTTTTGGATTTAGGTGTGATATCATTATCCCGAACAGGCAAATTGGTAGAAGACGTTAATGATGAAGGTGTTCTGTGTTCCATTTCCTGATTTTCTGCAGGCAAAATAATATCATTTTGATCCTGATCAGTTGTTTCTACTGGTTTATATAATTCTTCAGGGAATATTTCAGGATTGTAAGGCCATATGCCTGTATTTGTAAATCCATTAATCGCATTTTGTGCTGTTGCAGCCCGTTGAAAAGCTCCACCAAACAGTTCACCAACATTATGGACTGTAATAACTTGACCAGGATGGTTTCTTAGCCATTTTTTTGCCTCCTGTTCATAATATGTGCTTAGAGGGAACATAAATGAAACGTCGAGGGGTTGCAATCGGTGAGAAACGTGCGGCTGCAAAACAAGTATGTGAACATTGTTTTGTCTTGCCATTTCCACTAACGATAAATTTTTAGCGTGGGTTGCATGTCGGTCTAAAATTAGGAGCACAGGGTCATCAACACTTGGTTTGGCACATTTCAAAAAATGGTTAAACCATATCGGTGCAAAAATATTGGATTGCATCCATTCGGATGGGTGATACTCCACAATGCTCTCCTACTTCAAATAATGGATTTCTTCGTACTCGAGGGCATATCAATAATGGTGGTATATACGATCCCAAGGCGTTGAAACAGATTTCAGCAGTCACGAGAACTCCTCTCTCACCCGATGCAAGAACCCCTACTTGTTTCTTTCCCTTTAGAGAAAAAACTTTTGATGGCTTACTAGGCACTGTAGATATGCCAGTTTCATCGCAGTTATAAATACGACTCGGTGTAAACCTATACTTGTCCATCAATTCTCCAAGTAATTTGAAAAACTTTGACACATTGGGCTTATTGAAAGCTGTTGCTCTCGCTGCTGAGGTGTTTTCGGGTAAACGTAGGACAATATTTTGATTTCGTTTTAAAAATCCATAGACCCCATCGGAGCCCGCTAGGCCTGTTTCAGCATTAAAATTGTTGGGAATTCTATTTTTTTGTGCATATTCAAATTCTAATGCTCTCAGATCTCTTCTAGTCAAACCAAAGAGTTTACTTTCCATTAAAAGTATATAATTGGCGTGCCAACAGGGACATTATATTTTTCAGTAGCTTTCTCATATCCACATATTCCATTTCTAATGTCATTTATGGCATTTGTCATCGATTGTTCTGTCCAAGAATGCTGTTTAGATGTCCTCTTATACTCACGAACCATACTGTAAAGAAATTCACAATGAATAAGATCGCTAGGGCAAAGTGGAAAATTTTCCACTTTACCCCAGCTAACGATTTCCACTATGCCCAATGTTTACAGTAATTATAAAATCCAATGTACGAAAAGTTATTGTACTAATATTAAAGATTGTGTACGCTCACTGTTTAAAAGTCAGTTTACAATTACAAGCAGTAAAATAAGTGGCTTATTTCTTACCTTGTGATATTACAATTTGCAATTGAGGAATTTATTTCACTTTATCAACTAAACACGTGCACTAATACAGACAACTGAATACTTCCCAAGTAGCAAACTAGTGAAATTGAGCCAAGTTACAACATATAAACTAGATGCCGCCAGTTATTCTAAAAATAAAATTTAAATTCCACTATGCCCCGTATTCCACTATGCCCCACTTTCCCCTACATGAGTGTATTTCGTAAATCTATACGTTCATACAGTGTGGCTATTTAATAATAATGCACAGGTAGAATAATACTTATCCGATTGTCACGTAGGTACTCATTCGGTAGTAGAAGTGGTGAAAAGGGGGACAGGTTCAAAATCGGGACAGCTACCAAGAAAGAGCGACTGTTCTGCCTAAATCCATATAGTTTCAGTTGCCTACAACTTTTCATTATCATAGTTTATAAATGTATAAACAATGGTAATATACTGCATACGATTTGAAATAGTTACATTTTAGATCGAATTACACTTGCAATCACGGATGGATAATATACATAATATAATTACCTAAATTAAGATAGTAAATAACGTTATTCCATATAATTCAAATCACGTAAATGACAAAAAAAGTTTATATATGATCAATATAAAACATTAAAACTTAAACTCTACATCCATATATTTCGAATTCGGATGAATTCATCATCAGTGGAATACAAGAAAATTAAAATTAAAACGAAATTATACAACTACAACAATTAATAACTAACACACTGACAAATATATATTTGTATGGTAGAGGCTTGCATCTCCGCCAGCATTCTTCGCTTGATCTCGCCGAGCAAAGACCAGTTTGGTATCACTCTCGCCAATTCCATACCTTGCCGCTCCACTTTCGTCGCCATGTAGCGGATATGCTGAGTGAAGCCTCCCCCCTCTAATACCGGACAGTTCTGCTTGATTTTGCCACTTCGTCTTCCACGCGGAAGCTCAGATCTGGCGCCTTCCGACTCCCGACCAACACAACGCACTCCGTCTACTCTAGAGATTTGCAGCCCCACCTCATCCATTCATGAGCATACCAACTCTGCCAACCAATACTAAGCCCGCAGGAGTCCCTGTTCTGATGACCAGAGCACGTCATCCGCGTAGGCCAGCACCTTTACGCCCTCCTAGTACTGCAAACGGAGTAGTCCGTCATAGAGAATATTCTATGAAAGTGGACCGAGCACCGAGCCCTGCGGCACACCCCTCGTCACCTCGATCCGTTTGTCTGCCGTCGTTATACATTTCGAGCTTAAATAGCTTTTAATGTTTTCCATTAAGTATTGACTCACTTGCCAGTGGCTGGTAGGTCCGTTTATTATTACGCCCAAGGATGCTGTTACATTAGCATATCGCTATTAGTAAGGCTCACGTCTTTTATAATTTTTTTATCTCTAACTGTACACAACGGATCTTCTCTAAATTCAGTTTCTAGTCTTCTTTTAAGTACTATCTCCAGTAGCTTGGTCATGGAGTTTAATAGACAGATTGGTCAGTAACTAATTGCTTCTCTATCTTTGCGCGACTTTTCTACTACTACTAACTGTACCTGCTTCTATCTTTGTGGAAAGTTGGCTGTAGAAACAATGTCATTAAAGAGGCTTAGCAGGATGTCAAGCTTTTCTTCAAGCAAGAGGTGTATCACTTCCGAGGGGATCCCGTCTGTTTCCGGAGCCTTGCCTTTTTTCATTGTTTACCTTGATTTTCTCGATCGTGATTTCTTTGCTGTACGTGAACGGCACACGGGTCCAGTCCATATCATTGCTGCCAGAGAACAATGAGCTATACCAGTAGTATGTGAGAAAGGTCAACACTATTCATATTGGTGTGTACGTTTGGTTTCGTTTAAGATATATAGGTAATTTCACATTTAAATCAATTTATTTAAGCAATTTAAACACGTAACAGATATTGATTACATGAAGTACGATAATTCTAATGTGTAGAACATGTATAGTAATAGGTACAGTGCATAAACTCTGCAAACTATAAAAAAGGGTTATGGTACGAAGACAGTATAGGTATTGCTAAATCACAGACAAAGTGTTTAAAAAGTACATAAGAAGTGGTAGTGACTTAGAAACATAGCTAAGAACATGAACAACATTTGTGCCATGTGATATTTACAATATAAATACAATTTGTATACAAAAATTTACAAAATGTGTTCACAATATGGAAGTGTGAAAAGACAAAAATTATGAACTATGGAGTACAAATAAACAATGATTGTGTTAGAGACATATATAAGAACGTATTAGATAAACATTTCAAGTGATATAGACGTTTACAACGCAAGTTAAAAATAAATTATATAAAGTTAGGTTAAGTACTATATTTAAGAATTTTACAAATTTATAGTTTTTATAGGATAAGATAAGTTCAGAATAAATTATAAAAGCGTATAATAGTTTCCCTCATTTTCACAAAGAAATTAACAGTAAATATGTAATCTAAACATAAAATTAGAAAAGTTGGGTTAACTACCTAAAATTAAGGTATGAAGTAGAAATTTTGTTAAAACTAGGTAAAATGGGTTGAAATAGGTGTATCTTTATACAGTTTTTTTATGTAGAATTTGAATATGTAATTAGTTTAGTTATAAAATATAAAATTTGTTAGATATTAGTAAATTTAGGTATTAGTTTGTCAAAATGTAAATTCTTGAAGAGAAGTATGGCATGTGAGGTGGCTTTTTATGCAGAAAGTTGCTTTGATTTCAAAAATGTATTTAAAAAGCAAATCCGAATTGATTTGAAAAGTCATCGCATAATTTGTTTTAGTTAATTTAACATTTTTGTTTAGACCAATCAGATGCTAGGATATTTTGTGTGTAATGTAGAAAAAAAATTGAAAATTTGGTAGAGTAAAATCAAAATCGGAAGACACCAGCGCAGAAACGCATTTTTAAATTAGATAAAGATGCAGTAATGATTGGAAAATGACACAGATATTAGTACTGTGCGCTCTAAAAACGTTACTTTCCAGCTGATCGTTTGCCAACTTTTGTTTATAACCTCTTTGTTTTTCCGGCGTATCAAATTTGTTTATTACTTATTCTACAAAACAGTTTATTTTAAAACTATCCGCTGCCTGTATTGAATTTATAAGTAAGTTACTTTAATTATTAATTTCATGTTATATTAATGTAACCAAATCTAGTTCTTTATATAATGTGCGACGCAAGTATATCTCATAACGCTCAAGCACCTCAAGCAAGAAAACGCCATGTGTTATCTGAAGACGCTCGCAAGATTGTGTGGAACAATTACAAAAACTTTAAAAGTATCAATTCAGGTAAAAAGCAGTTGGATAAACGTTTTATTTTGTAATATTCCAAGGAATTTATAACCTCATTAAAGATGACGAAACTATTCGGGAAAGAAAACGTCATTTAGAAGTTTACTTTTAAAAAGGAGCTTCAGGTAAGTTTACTGATTAATTTTTAATCATATCTTATCTTGGGTTTTGTGTAGGTGGAAAAAAACATCCGATCGTCGTAAGATTATAATAGAACGACATGAAATACGTTCTTTGCATTGTGCATATATACGTTCGATCACTAATTATCGGAAAGCAGCACGACCAGTTATATACACATGTTTATTTAATTTTATAACGTAAATATGTTGCTATTTATCATTATTTTAGGTGGTGAAATGGGCTTTATAAATAATGCTTTGCTAATGTTTAAATCTGGCTAAAAATCAGGAGATTAATTGTTATTGGCAAATGTATTTTAAAAAAACTAGATTTTGTAACTATGACAATAAAATATGATTTTACTTTATGATTATTTCAAAAATTTTACATCTAAAATTGTATTCTTGAACAACAAACGCGAAGTAACATAACCTAAACTTTTATTTTTTCAAACGTATATTTTTTTGTTGAGCTTTACACTCTGACGTCACTTTTTTTGCGCAGCTTGGTGTCTTCCGATGTTGATTTTACTCTATCCATCAGAAAAGTATAAAAGGAATTGCTGCTGATTTCTTGCTCTCTCTTGCTTTTGTAATTTTTTGTGACTAACAAGTCATAGTGTTAGTAGTGCTTTTGTTAAAATTTTCGTTAACATTATCGGATTTGAAACGCGATCAACGTAGGGTTGAGATTTCAGAAACAATTGTTTTAACCTATAACAAAATTTAAAACTAAGGTTACCGATTATAATTGTCGATAATATTGTATTTGTTTCATTTCGAAATCGTGTTTAAACATAGGGTGATGTGCATTTTTTTTATATCAATAAAATCCTTCAGTTATTTTGGACGTGATGTTTATTTTTTTTTAAAGTGATGGAGGTTATAAAATAAATTTAACTTAATATCGGCATCTAAAATAAAAGTGCAAGTAAATATAAAATTTTATATAAGAATAAAATACAAGTTTAATCCGAAAAATTATTAAATATTTAAATCAACATTTAAATATACAAATAAAATAAAAGTGTTTATCTGAAAGTAAATGAGCATATTACATAAGTGCATCGCATTTACCACGAGGAAGATTTATCACCAGTTAGTGGACTTGGATGAAGTTATGGAAATTAAGCAGCACCATTTTCAACAACAAGGCAGTATCATCGATACATGGAAAGAAGTCTACGTTCAATGTTAATATGGAACCAAGCCCAATGTGACAATTATCTGGAAATTGCAACAACACATGCGAGTTAAATTTTTCTATCATAACCCAATTATTGCATTGATTATTCTTTTGATGTCCTGTATTTATGTTTTTTGTTTGATTGTGTATAAATGTTTATGCGACAACACGTATCAATATCTGAAAAGTCAATGAACAGGTGTAATTATAAAAATAATAATTTTACTTTGAAGAAAATCAAAAGTGTACTCACTAATTATAGATCCTTTGGTGAAATTTTTGACAGGCTGCATTTATTTAAGTTAGCAAGGACGCAACGCATGCGTAATTTGTGCAAATTCCAACGAAGACTGTTTCACATTGAAACTATTAATTACAAATTACAATTTAATTATTAACATGAATATTTTCATGTGTGAAATGAAATTTCTTTTGATTGTACGAAAAAGATTCGAAAAAATTTATATATATATATATATATATATATATATATATATATATCTCCTTAGAGCATGCACCATGTTTTCTAAACTTAATTTTATAGGCCTGGGCCCAAACATCTTTTTCTAGGTCGTCAGGTAAGTCTCTCAATGCTTTTTGCTTTGATTTAATAGTCATTATTTTTAGGCGTTTACGTGCGTCACTGCACACGCTCTTCGTCTCGCATTATTTCTTTGCTTGCTAAGCAGTCGAGTAAGTTTTTCCCTTTACATATACAGACCTAGCGCCTGCTAGAATGTTGTTCCACCAATATGTTGGTGTTTTTTTAGGCTTATCGTGGACATTTTGTAGGGTCTCCGTGCAAATTTCTTGTAGCTTCTCTATTCCCCAATCGACAATGTTAGTTGTAAGTATTTCACTTCGCAGTAGTTCTCTAATCTTTATTTCCTTTGCAGGTTTGTATGTACATGTAGATTTATGGGTTTATGTATCCGACTTTACAATGTAAATATAGTCTATCCCCAAACTGTAGGAAGTATTGCAAGCATATTATGTTTTTTATTATTTGATGACCACGGCTCCATTTAGTAAAATATAATTCTTTCCATAGTGTACACCTTCACTATGTACTAAAGCTTTGTGTAAAAAGAACGAATAAAAAAATTTAAACGTAAATCCATGAAGTGCGTGCACTTTTGCGTATAGTTCAACTTTCCTTCCCTACTATGTCGCTTCCAAAACACTAATTGAATATGAGTTAGTTTTTTCTCACCCTAACTATGGACAGACGCATTACTGCATTCTGTGGTTTATGAGCGCTTGTTAGTATTTAGGCAAAATATTGCCCAAAATTTATATTTAAATACCAATTTCTGTAATGTCAAGGCAAAATTGTTTGCTTCGATGCCAAGAGGTAATGTCTGTCATCCATGTTGGTCAGTATTTGAGCTGAACTTTTTTCAAAACCATGTTTAGATACCAATTTCGCTGCGATCGCGGACAAATGGATGTTCTTGATGATCAAAAACTAAATTCGGAGGTCAGACATTTATGTTGGTCAGTATTTAGGTTAAATTTTGACCAAAATTTATGTTTATACACTAACTTTGTTGGAGATGCAGCAAAATGAATTCTTTCGGTGATCAAGAATTCAATTGTGTGGCACTTGGGTGTTGATGAGCACTTAAGCCGAATATAGCCCAAAATCTATATTTACACACTAATTTCGGCAGGGTTACAGTAACTTGATTGCCTCGATGGCTAATACATATATTTCGCGGTCACCTGTTAGTCAGTATTTGGACTGAATTTTGCCCAAAATCTACGTTTATGCACTAATTTTTGATCAAGTACTGAATTCTGAGGTTCGTGAGTGTTGGTTAGCATTTAGGCCGTATATTGATCAAAATATACGTTTACATACAGATTTCGTTAGGACGATGACAAAATTGATCGCCTCGATGGCCGAGAACTAAATTCTGTCACTTGTTGGTTAGTATCTATTTCGGCTAAATTTTGCCCAAAATCTGTGTTTATACACCAATTTCGTTGTTGATGCATGAAAGTGGATTCTTCGGACGTTTCCAGATCTCATTAGGCCATACTTCTTCAAATTCATGAGTACGAGGGAAAATGCACCTAAAACATATTGGTGGGATAAAGAAATAGAACATCACAAAAAACAACACGGAAAGAGGAGCAAACGTGAATAGTTTATCACAACAAATGGATAACATATTTTAAAGAACTCTTAGAAGAAAGTCGATCTGTATTTCTACAGGACAATAACATCTACACTATCGGAAATAGAGTACTAAAACGTACCCACGTCAAACAAGCTATTAAAACGATCAAACTGAGAAAATCTCCAGGACCTGGAGGAATTTACCCGGCGCTTATTAGATATGGACCACCGAAGCTGACAAAAATTTATTCGAAAGGTGTTTAAATAGGGGAAAATCTCGATGAAGTGGAAAACATCATATATTACATCAACACATAAAAAGGAACCAAACGATAATCCGAAAAATGATCGAGGAATCGCAGTGATCCCAACTGATAGATTATATTCACGGATCCTTAGGGATTTAATCGAAGCAGATACAAAAGAAATGTAACCAGAAGAGGCTGGATTTAGAACAGTGAGACCTACGACTGATAATACCTTTACCTTAAAAATATCCTTCGAAAAACGTATACAGAGGAATAGAGAAACCCATATTGCACTGATCGACTTAGAAAAAGCATATGACAGCGTACCTGTAATACAGCTATGGAAAACAATGGAATAGTTAAGCTTAAGAACTACCCTGATACACGCCACAAGAGAATACTACAGAAACAATTCTGCCAAAATAAAAATTGACCATACTCTGACGGAGGCATTCAATACCACCAGGTTGTTGCCTGTCACCAATCTTACTTAAAATTTACCTAGACAGAGCCTTAAAAGGATGGACAGATAAATGTAGAAATATGGGACTTAGGGTTGGAGACCACACACTAACTAGTCTGTATTTTGCGAATGAGCATGTTGGCATAGTAGAAGATCGAGATGACTTAGGATACGAAAAGGTAGGGCTAAGCATAAACATGAGTAAATGCGAATACTTAGAAGTGAGTAAAAAAGAGTGCGATAAACCTTTCTCTAGAAAATGATGAAATACAAGGCGTGGAAAAATACAAATACTTAGGGATTATCTTAAAAGGAAAAAGCAAAAACGAGATAAAAGACAGAATCAGTAAACGCCGAAAAGAGCCCGGTGCACTCAATTCACTCATTTGGGAGAAAGATATTCAAAAGGAAACCAAGAAGCGAATTTATAGGAGCTTAGTGCAAAGTGTGATGCTTTACGGGGCGGAAGCGTGTGATGTCCGTACAGAATAGATAGAATTTGCAAGTAACTGAAATGGAAGGAATTGGAAGCTGGAGACGGAGAGGTGGCATAGCCGTAGATAATCCGTTCCATTTCCGTTTTTTAAATTGATTTTGTTGTTTATCCATTCGTCATTAGACGTAGGGGAAGTTACATCAGTAATATTCTGAATAAAGTAGTATAAATATTTTAAAATTGCGATTAATTATCGATACTTAAAAATGTCTTGTGTTTTACAGTAATAAAATTGGTGGGTAATCCGGGACAGCTAGTAATATAAGAAAATTGAAAGGCTAAACTTTATTTTAAAAATAATTATGAACGCAAACACTTTCAAAATAAAAATTAAGGCGTACCGAAATAAATTTTAATGATTTTTATTTAAATTTACATAAGTCGCAGACATAAACAAAGTGATGTATTGTCAACACCCGCGCATTCTTCGTTTGCCCATTTCTGACACGTGTCACATTTAATCCAGTGTTCATCGAATGTCTCTTGACATATTATGCAAGGATATTCTTTTTGTTCTTTGCCACCATTGCTTTCTTTATTTATGTCTTTAACCACCTCTTCTATTATATTGTTATCACCTGTAGTTCTTTTGTTTTTATTTTTTGTGTTTTTTTCTTATTTTTTTTGTACCTTATTTTCGTTTTCCTTCGAAGATAAACTTAATTGTTTTCGTAATTTTCTTAGCGTTTTCTTCTAGGTGGGTTTTAAAAGGAGTTGAGGTTAGAATTGCAGATTTTTCAGCTTTTCATTTTCTGCTGTCATTCTTCTTTGACTGCAGTTTGGAAGGGGAGAAATTTCTTCTAAAATTCTACAGTAGCTTTAGTGTTTGGGGATGCAGTAGTTGAAAACTGAAGTTTGGCAGGATTTTCTGCAAATGTTTTTTGCGTTGAACAGATATATCTTCTAGGAATTTCTGTATGAACTTCAGCAACGGCTGTAATTGTATTCTTACTAAATGGAGTTGTAGCTTCTCTTGGTTCTATATGTTCTTTTGGAGACGGTATCTCACGGCGAATAATTTTTTCAGGATTTTCTGATGTTTAGTCTACGATAACAAGTAGGTAAGATTGGAGACTTTTGGAACACACCACATTTCCAAGGTCCCACATTTCCAAGGTTGCCACAAAACCAAGGTCCCCACCGTACCAAGGTCAAAAAAGCGCAATGTGTGACCCAAATGCATATCATTACCACAAAACCAGGGTCACAAACCCCGCTTTCCTGTTCCACAATTCCAAGGCTATCCGTGTGACATATCATTACCACAAAACGAGGGTCACAAACCCCGCTTTCCTGTTCCACAATTACAAGGCCATCCGTGAGACCTACTTTAAAACCCCGCTTGCCTGTTCCACAATTACAAGGCCATCCGTGCGACCTAACGCGCGTTCATGTTCCACAATTACAATAACATCCGTGTGACCTGGTTGCCATTCTTACCCACTTGTATGTTTTTTTCCCACTTGTATGTTTTTTGTCCACTTGTATGTTTTTTTGCTCACCCTCACTTTATTTACCAAAATAAAAGAAAACGATATGTTAATATATTTAATTCATGTAGAAAGAAAGACATGTACAAATTATATATTTAATTCATATAGAAAGCAAGACATATAAATTATATTAGAAACATGTATTACTCAGATATATGATTTGCTGTAGGAATAAAACATGTTGATTTAGTACATACGTTAATAAGCTTTTATCAAAACAGTTGTAATACTGAGGATTATAAAAGTTTAGGTTACACATGTTAGCAGCGATAAACACACTACTAGACTGACAGGAAATAATTAGTCTATACACTATAGTCAAGAGATACAAAAAAAGAATCAACATAACATACTTCATCACATAATATATAAAAGAGTCGTCATCGTACACATAAAAAAAGTTGTGTTAGGGGTGCTCAACATGAGGAACACCAGTATTCACCGTGTGACAGGTGGTACCAAGCCGTTCAGCGCTCTCACACACTCAAACACACACACTCACACACTCAAACACACACACACACACACACACACACACACACACACACACTGAAGCACACACTCACACTCACACACTCACACATTCACTCGTAAATTATGCTTACCGACGACGGAGTAGGTCCGGGTATAACTTACTCGAAGTGGATGCTGCTGAGAAGGCCTTGGGGGTGCAAAGTTAGATTTGCACCCCCAAGTAAGTGTTGGATCTCGAGCTAGATTGCCAGTCTCAGCAAGCCATACTTGAATGATGTGATAGACTTGGAGTACTCGAGAACATAACGTAAATGCGTTTTATGCACCTCTTATATAGCCAAAAGATTCCTTGAAACGATTTAAACTGCCTCGTGATTGGCTAGATGTGTCTGGCAGTGACCTAGATCAACTACGAGTATTAAAAAAAAATTTATGCTTAATACAAAGGAATAAACAACTTTTAGCAATCAAACGAATATGACACGAATTGCAGGGATGTAGTCTAGACAGGTGACCTTTATACAAATTGTAATCGTTAACTAGTGCATTACGAGTTGTAAACAATATTTAATACTTATTAGTTTATTTACTATGACTTGCAAAACAATACCATTTTATTTAGCTAATTATACTGCAAGTATAAGTAATAAATAGTAAATAATAAATTGTTTGGTATTAATGAAGAGCGTATGTTAAGTAATATTACTAATAACATCATTTCGTTAACACTGTATTTGCAGAGCACGTATATAATCTATAAATACATTCTTTGTTATATAAAAATTGCAATTAATGTTCACAATTTTTTTAAATTTCATTTTAATTGTTAAAGCTAAAGGAATGTAGCTATATATATTCACGATGAGTGATAAAACCTGTACTTATATCGTTTTTATAATTGTATAAATTTAACGTACAAAGGTCAACCCAGTTGTAGTAGTGTTTCTTAATGAAGGAATACAGCAAGTTATCTTATTTGTTTCAAAGGTAGATGCTGTCCTCTTATAAAATTGCAATGTGGTATTATTAGTTACATATTTTTACAAAATGCAGAAACAATTGTGTAATAATGTACTAATCGTTATTTATGTATACATCTAAGTTGTTTAAATATATAAAACAGCAAAAAAAACATGAACGTTAGTTTCCTAATTATTGCTGAAATATTTTTTATATTATTATTAAAGAGCGTATGTAAATTACAAGATATATCAATTACTTTTGTGAGAACCACAGCAGTTCATTATCCGCTATATCCGGTTTTGGTATACTTGAAAATCAGAGAGAGATGACCTTTCAATTAATGTGATGTTATAGGGGTGCAGGTAGCGTTATAAGTATATAACTTATTGCATTTGTTTTCTAATATCTTTTGTTGTTCAGTAAAAAAAGGGTATAGACATTGACGTGTATAGATTTAAGGTATAAAATAAAATGATCATTTTTATTTCTTCACTAATTTAGTAGATATGTAGAAGTTATAAGACAAAATGTTGGTATAAAGAATAATAAATAACTTAAAAGATTCCAATGCTATTGTTTATTCATTGTTTTTTCACTCATACTTATTTGTAGACTTGCTCTACGTTATATTACAGATCTTGATAAACAGAAGATATGTAGAAGTAAATATTCGTTAAAGAAAAATGTTGACACCTTTTCTTATGAAACTAATTGTTATTTAGATATTGAAAAAAAGTTGAACCAACATTAAAATTTCACCGTAGGATTTTTTGCAGCTAAAGTATGCATTGCATAAAAAAAGGTACAGAATATAATTAGTATATATGTTTAAGGTCTATGTGTGGGTATTTTTATTACTTGGAAGTATGCAACTGTTTTAGAACTATTTTTGATAAGAACAAAAAAAATAACCCTAAGAAACTCCCCCTCTCCGTCGCTGGAGTTCTGCCAAAAATCTAATCAGTTCTATTCCAAATGAGAAGAAGCTTAAATACAAAATTTTAAGCAAGTAGGTCTTTTCGTTCTGGAGTTAGTAGGTATGTTGGACACTTGGGCCAGACAGTTGCGTGCGCAACTGCCTGAACCCAAATCCCCCCATGTGGGAGTTACATTATAGGAAGGGGGGTTAAACAGGAATCTGTACAGATAAAAAAAACAGTTCAAATACAGATCAAATACAGCTCAAACCAGCTTAAATACAGCTCAAAACCAGCTCAAATACAGCTCAAAACAGCTTAAATACAGCTCAAAACCAGCTCAAATACAGCTCAAACCAGCTTAAATACAGCTCAAAACCAGCTCAAATACAGCTGAAAAACAGCTCAAAACAGCTCAAATACAGCTCAAAACAGCTCAAATACAGCTCAAAACCAGCTCAAACCAGCTTAAATACAGCTCAAACCAGCTCAAAACCAGCTCAAACCAGCTTAAATACAGCTCAAATACAGTTCAAAACGGATTCCTGTTTAACCCCCCTTCCTATAATGTAACTCCCACATGGGGGGATTTGGGTTCAGGCAGTTGCGCACGCAACTGTCTGGCCCAAGTGTCCAACATACCTACTGGAGTTATCGTGGATATGAACATACATGCATGCACATACAGATAAGACATCCAGACATCATGACCGATCTTGACGAAACTTGGTCAAAAGTTGTAAGATGAGCTAATAATTCGATTTAGCGATAGTGAAAAAAGTCGATTTCATAACCTTTTATACCCACATATGTATATGTAGGTTGGAAGGTAGAAAAAAAGGATTTTAATGGTGTAACAAGGATTATGTTGGAACTTATATATAGAAGTAAAGAAGAATTTCTAATGTGAACAATGATATTTTTAATTTAGGTAGCAACTCGGTTATCTGAGGAGAGGGGGAGTCCGGATTCACCACTTCTGCCCCTCATTCCAATTCCCCCACTCCCCCCAACACTTCAAATTTTGTATTTAAGACGGAGCGGTTCCACTACAGTGTCAGTCCGTCTTTATGCGCCACCAAGTAAAGTTTCAAGTCTTATAAAGCGGTGTTACATCATGTCTTCAAAGAATAGTAAGTGTTAGTTTCGTATTGCATCTCTCCCGGCTACCCTTCCTATCCAACACGTATAGTACCCTTATTCACATCAACCTACACTTCAGCATATAGTTATTATTCTTTCTTTGTTGCAGCAAAAATGTTCCAATGTGAATGTCTCAAGAAATTTTCTCGAAAGGATTCTTTACTGAGACATCAAAAAACAGCATGCTGGATGTCAGTATCTACTGCACCATCTGGCATGCAGGAGGTTTCGTTACAAAACCAAACCACAGGGAGCAATGTGGTGCAAGGGATCGCTTCGGACGATAACAAAGCAGTACATGGACATGTTACTGATTCCTTTGTGCAACCAGGACCATCTGGGGTAAACTATGCGAAGGATAATGCGAAACCCGGACCATCAGGGTTGAGCAACTCAAGGAAGCGGAAGTCTGACCAACGCGATGAACCGGTACAACCGAAAAAAAGTGGTGAAAGTGTGCACTGCACAGATTGTTCAATGGATGTACCTAGGTATGCATTCCAAGGACACCTCAGAAGCAATAGGCACAAAGCAAATGTATGTTTGCTTGTCGCTACTGGGGTTGAAGTGATTCGAAATGCGTTTAAACAACGCATTGTGTCGTACCGCCTGTCACCATGCAATACTCATAATGATGTGTCCACCTTTATGGCAGAGGTTAAAGGGAACGTATTGAAGGTAGTACAAAATCAGTTGCAGAAACAATACTCATTAAAATGTAATGTTGAGCTGTTTGGTTTATACTTTTGAACAGTAGGAAAGCACAGAACTGAAATCCTTTCAGACTAAGTATGATATTCTCAGTGTAGGGATGGTGTTAGAAGAGTATTTCCAAAGAATAAGTAAAATATTGGATGCAAAGCAATCCGAATTTCAGCATAAAGATTCTGGTAAGTGTGACTAATGGTGTAATCGATTAGTAACAACTGTTTTAGGGTGGTCCCTGGTGCAATTCGTGTATATAGAGGTAAACCTGCTTAAATTTTCTCCCACCACTGGTTCATCCTATATGGCTGTCCCCGCCGAAATCGCACATAAACACGCTATAGTCAATGTAAAAAATAATGATAATTGCTGCTTTGCATGGGCTGTTGTATCGGCACTAGTGACACCAACGGGAGTACCACAACGCACATCTTCTTATCCTGATTTCCAGACGTTATTCAACTGGAATGGTGTACAGTTCCGTTAAGCTGACGAATATTTCAACGTTTGAGAGCAATAACAACATTTCCATCAATGTTTATGGGTTAGACGATACATATCGTGATGGTCAGCGTGTCACAGAGGTAGTGGGGCCTCTGTATTATACCAAAGCCAAACAGGCAGTTCATGTCAATTTATTATTATTAGTCAGTAACCAAACAGATAATCAGCATTATGTATGGATAAAAAATTTTTCTCGTTTACTTAGCAACCAAATAACTCGGCTGAACGGAGCAATGTATTTTTGTGATGCATGCTTGTATTACTTTAGATCCGAGGAGCAATTAACCCGACACGTGTCACACGACTGTAACTTCGTATATACAAAATTACCGGGCGTGAAACAAAAAAAAGACATAACCGGGGAATTCTACGCGGAAAATATACTCGCATTTCGGAACTATCAGAAACAAATGGTTCTACCATTCGTAATATATGCAGATTTTGAAGCGCTCTTAGTACCGGTAGATACGGCTGAACCAGATCCCGAAAAACCGTTCACGATAAAAACGTGTAAACACGAACCATACTCGTTTAGTTATTACATTAAGTGTAGTGTAAACGATGCGTGGTCTAAGTTAGAGCTGTATATGGGGAGTAATGCAGGGGAGATATTTATAAGACGACTGGAAAGTGATGTAAAACGGATATATAATGAACATTTCAAAGCTATTGTTCCAATGACACCATTAACGGATGAACAGCAGGTTACGTATGAACGCAGTGTATGTTGTTACATATGCGGCAAGTACTTTACGGGCGATCCGACAAATCCGAAAGTACGAGATTACTGTCATGTTACTGGTGAGTATCGTGGTGCAGCACATTCAACGTGTAACTTAAACTATCAGGTACCTACATTTCTCCCCGTTTTTCTATATAATCTCAGTGGTTATGATGTTCACCTGTTCATTAAACAGTTAGCGAGTGAAACGGAAGAAATTACCGTACTTCCGGTTAACAGTGAAAAATATATAACGTTTGGTAAGCATATTTTTGTTGATGAATATGTAAACAGTCATGGTATCAGGGAAAAGAAATACATTAATTTACGTTTCGTCGATAGTTGTAGATTCATGGCTGCATCCTTAGATACTCAGATGATCAATGTATGGAGGTACGGAAATATTTTAGTAATGATAGCGACTTCAACTTAGTGAGAAAGAAAGGTAGTTTCCCTTATGCGTACGTAGACAGCTTTAGTAAATTGAACGACGTCACGGTGCCATCATATGACAAATTCTATGATAAAATGCGCGATGCAAATATTTCCGATGACGAATACTGTCGCGTTCTACTGGTATGGGATCACTTTAAGTGTAATACACTAGGTGATTATGCTGATATTTATTTAAAATCAGATGTGTTGTTATTGGCTGACGTGTTTGAAAACTTTAGGAGATTATGTATGGGTGTGTATGGGTTAGAACCTGCACAGTATGTCACTTTGCCTGGATTGGCGTGGGATGCCATGTTGAAATGTACGAAAGTAGAGCTAGAATTACTGACGGATATGGATATGTATCACTTTTTAAACAAGGTATTCGGGGTGGAGTAAGTACTTGTATCAAGCGGAGAAGCATCGCTAATAACGAGTTTGTTCCAAACTATGATCCTAAACAACCGAAAGTGTTTTACAATATTTAGATGCCACGAATTTATACGGCTGGAGTATGAAGCAATACCTGCCCCACGATGGGTTTATGTGGTTACCTCAAGAGGAAATAGAACACTTTGACGTAGTAAAGATTGATGATGACGCCGATGTTGGATTTGTACTGGAGGTTGATATACATTATCTCCACCATCTGCATGACGAACACAACGATTATCCGTTTTGTCCTGAAATGATCTGCGCACCACATTCCCAGGAGGAGAAGTTAATCCCTAACCTGTGTGATAAGACCAACTACGTTATACATTATCGCTATTTAAAACAATGTATAGAGTATGGCTTAATTGTTACTCGTATTCATAGGGTTTTACGCTTTCGTCAGAGTCCGTGGCTAATACCATACGTAGACCTTAATACCGCTCTCCGCAGCACAGCACAGAACAAGTTCGAAAAGGATCTCTATAAAATTATGAATAATGGCGTGTTTGGTAAAACAATGGAAAATGTCGATAAACGAAGAGTTATTAAACTGTTAACACATTGGGAAAATAACGGTCGTCGGGTAGGTCTAGCACGGTACGTTGCAAAACCGCAATTTAAAAATTTTATTCAATTCACTGATAAATTGTTTGCGGCGGAATTGTCGAAACAGGTAGTTACGTACGACAAACCCGTCTATGTCGGATTCAGTATTTTAGATCTTTCCAAAATTATAATGTATCGGTTTTTTTATGATATCTTACGAGCTCATTATGGCAAGAATGTCACGTTGCTCTATACTGACACGGATTCCTTGATTGTTGAGATAGTAACTGATGATATGTATGCACACATGCGAAATAATTTAGAAGAATATGATACTTCCAACTATCATAATGAGTTGCATGGTATTCCTACGACTGCTTCCGTCGTTGGACGAATGAAAGATGAGTACGCAGGGAAAGCGATTCATTATTTTTATGGTGCTGGATCGAAGTCATACTGTCTGAAGTTTGCTGATAATGAAGTTGTTAAGAAAGCGAAAGGTGTTAAGAAAGTTGTTATTCAGAAAGTATTGACGGAAGTAGACTACAAAGCGGTTGCGGAGGGGTCTGATAAAACAGTAATGTGTAAAATGCTTGTGTTTCGATCAACCTTACATGATATATATACCGAAATGTTAAACAAAATTGCCTTTAGGTCCCAGGATGACAAACGATATCGACTACGTGATACGTGTTCTACATTGGCGTGGGGGCATTGGCGAATACCGGAATTGGAGAATGCTGATCCGTTGAGCGAACTATTGCAGGTTGCTAAGCAAATAAATTTATATTAACCGGAAGAAGAATAGTTTGGGTACTGACACTTGCTAGTTTCTTTCCTATATTCTCTCCATAATGAAACTTATATTAATAATAAGTTGTATTATTCCTTTAGTTGTTTAACATATATTAATATTATGTACTAATTCATTAGTAAGAGAATATATGCTATACAAATACTGTGTGGTATAAATAAAAAAAAAATAAAAAAAAACGAGAATGACTATTTACTATTTTTTTATTAAAAAATGTGTACAAGACTTATTGCATTATATATATATATATATATATATATATATATATATATATATATATTATATAAATGATATACAGTACTCAAAGCACAGTGACATAATGATTCACAGTGAAAGTAACAAACGGGTTGCATAGCAGGAAGAGGTGGACTTTCCTCAAGTTCAATAACAGGCTGGGTCACAAATTTTCTGATGTAATCTGCTTTCTCTCTGCCCTTGACATAGACAGAATCTGTTGGCTGAATCAATCTCTCGAGTATTCTTCGAAAGTGGTGTGGTGGTGTATACCCTTCTTCCCATTTAATACAGTGCTGGTTATGTATTAACCAAGTAGCTTGACGACGACTCTCTGCATCCAATGTATGCCAGGGATACGGTGATTTAAAAATAAAATGGGCAATTTGTTTCCCATTATAAATGGCGAGTTCTTTTGGTATAAAAGCTTTTGAAATTTTAAACCCTTGTACATCGACTATGACGGACATTGTATTACAACTGTCGTACTGCTTTGGTTAACGCGTTGTATGTAACTAAACGATCGTGGAGTATAACACAGTATGCTGTCGTATTGGCAGCTATGTTTGCCGCTGTTTCAAACTCCACACGAAGAACTACTGCTTTAGAGTGTAATGCTTCTTTTTGATTTGAGCAATCTACGACAATCAACGGTGCAGCTGTGGTAAATTGCGTGGGGGTGAGTAATGGTTGCCCCTCTCTTTGGTAATACGACATTTGGAATTTAGTAAACATTTCATACAACGTAGCAAAGCAATTGTTGTCATAATTAACGTTGAGATTGTCATACGGATAACGATCCGTGTTCAGGAACACGCGAATATTATTTAGTGCACATTTATCGAATCTGCTCGTATCCTGCATAACATTATTCTCTCGCCCAGTTTGAAATCCTATAATAATGTATCTAGGTGTTTCTATACTAGTAGATGTTTTGATTGCCCATGTATGCTTATCTGTTGCTGGAACGGCGGGATATATGTGGGTTTCCCAACTTCTAAATGCTACTGGCGTATTTACATTTTTATCAATGTATTTCGTTAACGCCAACTCCTCTGCTAATGCTGGAATGATGTGTGGAACTTTCCAATATATCTTATCTATGTTAACTTTTAATGCTTCTTCTACAGTTGAAATTACTGCATCGGTATCAATGTTACTACGAATTAATACCAGTTCTTGTCTAATGTTCAAAATCACTTTATTGTAATCTTCGGCAAAGCCAAGTAGCATTCTCAACGGTATACAAACGTTAAAGTATCCTTGAGCATTTGTTAGTGTACTGTTTGCAGTAGGAAACCAACCTGCATTTTCATGACGGGCGAGATCATTGGACGTCAATGATACCAATCCTTTCATTGTCGACGTTAATCCTACTTTCGTTACGGAATCTACCACTATTCCATTCATTTCATATCTAATTTCACTAAATAAAAATGCGATACCGTTATTAACGAACCTTGCGGTGTTAGAGACAGTACCATCCTGACGTAATAATCGTCCCTCTACGTAGACATAGCTTTCGGATGGGAGAGTGCACATGTCTTCCTGAATGGGTATCCTGATTTCATCATTGTTTCCAAATCTGGTAGTGTATGGCTGATGGGTGTGCAGTTCGGAATTAATGATAGCATTATCAACGACAACTTTTTCATTAACGTTTAATATACTCATTGTAGTACTGTAAAGCCGAGACTTTCCAATAATGCTTTGTTCTGCGGTGTCAATGCTTTGGGCGCTGAACGCTTACTGACTCTCACCTTTCCACACTTTGATCTTTTATAGTTTGATTTGCACTGGGTACATGCACATGTGTTATAGCGCGTCACCATATTTTCTTTAAATGTAGTCCTATCGTTATGACATTCCCGTTAAAATTGATGAGATCTCCGTCTTGGTCTACTATTTTAAGTGTTATTGTCGAAATGGTAGATGTATTGATAGGTAGATAGATGACATGTTGAGAGGACTCTATTATTTTATACCCCGCTGGTACACTGGGAAAGAACTGATGAATTATGTGTGATGTTTCACCATTCTTAAAACTACCACTTGTTATATTGCACTCGATAATTAATGAGTTAATTTTGATAATGTTAATAGGAGTATCAGAGGTATGCACTTTCTGAGCCTGGTAAACAGTTTTATTAAATCCCAGCATAGGTCCTATCGAATTTTCCACATTGAAGTTAATGTCATGGGTTGCTTTCATACTTGCTTTCATAGTATTATTATTCGCTTGTAATATATTTATTCACATCCGCGATTTAGTATGATCCTGGTGGTAATGTAATTTTATCGTTTCCAAATACGAGTTGGTTATTCTTTGAAGTAACATTCTGTATAGTATTGAAAGATTCAAAACTAGTCAATCCCATTACGTATTCCGACTCATTCTCAAGAAAAATCGGTGGATTAAAGGTTGCTTGCAAGATACACTTTTGCCGGTAAATGTAAATGTGTACGACATTACGATCACGTAACGACTACTGAAAATCAGTACGAGTAGTCATATAAAAGTGTAAGACTAAATGACCGCAGTTGTATGTATCAAAATCTTGAACCTTGGTAAAGTTATACTCAATTGTGTTTCTGTTACCATCACTTTTAAAATAGTGGAGTAATTCAAAGGGTGGTTTAATATGTCCTATGCTATCAAAATATGTAATATGCCTGTTACGCTTAATGTAAGCTGTCCAGTGTGTACCCTTGTTAGTTTGATCATCCAGATTCACAATACCACATTCATTCGCATGGATTCGTGTAGGTAAGTTATCTCGCATATATATCCCTCTAAAATAGGGAATCTGTAATTGCTCCACAAATTTTGATAGCTCAACATTACTTAAGGCGTGACGTGGTAGCTTCAGTGGGAGTTTTTTGAATACGGTTGTAAATATATACCTAACCCTTGTTTATATGGCTTTATGTATAAACCTTTTCCTAATGCAGCTGCTTCCATTGCTTGGTTGTGTCGTTTGGTTTCGTCTAACGTTTTTGTCGCAGCTTTTGCGTCAGTTACCGCTTTTGCGACTGCCGCAGCACCGCCACCTAGAGACCCTAAAGCTCCTAATGCTGCAAAGAGGGGAATAAGAGGTATGAATCCCCCACGTTTTGGTATTGGCAATATTCTGCTCTTGGGTGACATAATTTTTTTGTGTTTTAGAGCGCTCAAGGCTTGCTGTATTGTCGATTTTAAAGATGATCGAAGTTTCCCACCAACACGACGTCGGGCTAGAAGGACTGCTTTGTTAAACGAAATTGCTCTGCGAGAATGCTTCCTTCGTCGTGATTTATTTCCCATTCCCAATTTCTTTTGTCCTTTCCGTGATTTGCCACCCATTCCCATTGTCCGTTTTCCTTTCATTATACCAGCTATGGTTAATGCAGCTGCCCTTTCTCCAAAGGTAGCGTCGGTAGAACGAAATCTATTCCAAGCTTTTTGCTGTAAAGTCTTATCTGCTATGTTACACGCTTCGTCCAATGCGTTAATACCTTTGTCGCCACGAGCTAATCGTTTTTGTAAACGGGTGCCTGGCCCACAATATCGATATCCGGGTATATGCAACTCCACGGGTAATTTATTTATTAAAGTATTAATTAATCCTGAACCTTTTTTTTCCTCTGACGCTGGGATGTATACTTCATACCACACTGACTGACACTTCACTACTAAACTACTTTCTGCACGTGGTGTATATATATAGAAGCGTCATACAAGTCGTGGTTTAGTACCATAATGGGCGACATCCGCAAGATACAGAATTACCTATCAAAAATTATGACATTACTCCTAACAAGGAGCAGTACTCTAAACACCGCGGTTTACTAAAAGGGGGATGTAAACAAGGTATAATCGTCGGACCATCCGGCTGTGGAAAAACCAATGTTATGATTAGCTTATTAGAACATCCAAATGGCTTACGTTTTGAAAATGTCTATATATATTGCAAATCTCTATACCAACCTAAATACCAGTACCTGCGGGAGTTACTGGCACCCATAAAAGAAATTAGGTATTTCGAATACAGTGATAATAGTGATGTTATACCTCCTAGTGAGTCCCGTAAAAATTCAATAATGATTTTTGATGATGTAGCATGTCATAAACAAAATGAAATTAGAGATCATTTTTTGTTTTGGCAGACATCGAAATAATGATTGTTTCTATCTGTGTCAAACGTATTCTTCAATTCCAAAACAGCTTATACGTGATAATGCGAATTTACTTGTTCTTTTTCAACAAGATCACACTAATCTCAAGCATGTGTATGACGATCACGTTAATGTTGATATGTCATTTGATAAATTTAAAGACTTGTGTTGCTGTTGCTGGCGTGATAAATTCGGATTTCTTGTGATTGATAAAGAAAGCGATGTTAATAACGGTCGTTACCGTAAGAGATTTGACTGTTCCATTGCAGTATAAATAATCTACTAGGACTGTCAACGTACAGTCGTAATGGAGGAGCGCTTAGTACAAGACATTTTGCGTGCTCGCAAGAGTGTGCAACAGAAATATGCTAGTTTGAAAGAAGATACTGCACTTACAGAACGTGCAATGGAGGTACACTTTAAACCTATTACACAACCATTAAAACAATTAATTACTAAAAATGATGGTTCTCTCATCAAAGCTGAACCCCTTACACCAGAAGTCGGAAAAAAGGAGTCCATTGCACATGAAAATGAAGTATTTTTACATTATACACCGAAATCCTCTAGAATACGTAAGGAGCCACGTACTATTGTTCCTGACACCATTCCCACACCTCTACAAGAATCTGTAATTGCTGATGTCACACATGACGACGAGGTGGAAATTCCTACGTTACAACAATTGAAATCGGAACTATTAGCTGCTGGATCTCAACCCGCCTTTGAAGAGTATCTTAATCAATACCAAGGATTAGCGAAATACTACGTCGAAGGTATCTTTAGAGATACCGAAGATGAATATGACTTAACGTACGGTGTGCATTTTATTCCTGAAGAAGAGAAATTCTTTATAGGCGATGCTGAACTAGATTTTGTTGGAGAATATTTGCGAATCGCTCTTCCCGATGGATCATCCCTAGACTATGAGGGAACACCGGGATTATATGAACTACTTTTTAAAAAAGTTCCTACGGGATACAAAAAGACGGATCTACAGCACTACAATGACATTTTGCGTCGTACGCATGCTGCCCGACGTAATTATAACCGTGATGATCAAATCCGAGGAACTAATAGTAAAAAGTACCTTGAAATCATTAAACCATTACTTCAGCCTAGAAAACGTTCTGCCACATCGTCTATTGCACCTCCAGCCACCAGATCTCGAACAACTTCTATATCCAAAAGAGGTGGTGGACTGCAGCTATTGCGATACAATAATAAACCTATTGAGTTTGTACCGTGGAATAATCCGAATAAGTTAGTCGATTGGTTACGGGAATTATTAGGATCAATGTCGGCAGAAAATACTAGCAATCACAACGAAATAATATATATAATTGATGAACTACGTAACGCAAAAGTAATAAAGTAACAGAACTTGTTATAAACCTACCACTATAGGCATTTACTTTCATTGTTACTACGACTATCACTACAGATAGTACTATATGTCCACCAGTGATGCCAATAGATAAATTTGGCGGTCATCTTCATCATCAAATGACAGTGGATAAATTTGGGAAACATATTGTTCATCATAGCGATCTGTCTTATGAAACTTTCATTTCATTTTCTGGAATCGCCACAAAGAAGACAATTAGTATATCTACCGGCGTCGGTGATCAATATACCTATCCCTGTAACGACGGTACTATAGTACATTGCAGGTGGAGTCATCCAACTCTTGAGCTTAACATAGATGGTACAACATTTGAGCTGGCAAAGGATGTAATTGGTCAACCTCTTAAGAGGAACGATGTAATTCGTGTAATCATGCCGGCGTTTGTAAAGTTTTCAACTGCAACGATATTCAACGTAGAGTTCGTAGTAAAATCCAAAGCACAAAAAAATGAGTAAAGCCGATGTTGTCGAAGAACTGCACAAACCTGTAAGAAGAAATTTTCCGCGGCGTTGTGTTGTACTAAAAGGTTTAAATGATCTATTTCAAGCTGATTTAGTGGAAATGATACCATATGCTCGGATGAATAAAGGATTTCGATACATTTTAGTAATAATAAATGCATTCTCTAAATATGTCTGGGCTTTTCCCATCAAACGCAAGAATGGTAAACTGGTCGCGGATGTAATGGATAAACATTTGTCTGGTTTGAAAAGGACACCTACACATATACAAACTGATATGGGAACTGAGTTCTATAATGCTGAATTCAAAACAGTAATGAAAAAATTTAATATCAATCATTACAGTAGTTATTCCACCTTGAAAAGTAGTATAGTCGAACGTGTAAATCGCACCCTTAAAGCAATAATGTGGAAAACCTTCAGCATGCAAGGATCCTATAAGTGGCTATCAATATTACCGCACATTGTCGCCGAGTATAATTCAAGAAAGCATAGAACAACTGGATACAAACCGGTAGATGTATCGGAAAAAATAGTGCATCTATTTCAAAACATTTCAAATGTCAAAAAATTCTTGACCGTAAAACACCTAAATTTAAAGTGGGGGAACATGTATGCATTAGCAAACATAGAAGCATATTCTCTAAGGGGTACACACCTAATTGGAGTTACGAAGTCTTTCGAATATCAACAGTTAAACGTTCAAGCCCACTCACCTACACATTACGTGATACTCGAGATGAAGAGATTCAAGGTCGGTTCTATGAGCCCGAACTACAAAGTGTTAAACATCCAGACATTCATCTAGTTGAACGTGTCATCCGACGTCAAGGGAATAAAGCTCTCGTTAAGTGGTTGGGTTTTGATACTTCTCACAATTCCTGGATTTCTACCAAAGACATTGTGTAATACGCTAATTAACCTTAATTATATATACTGTAATATTAATATGCAATAAATAGATCTGTTTTTTAACTTTTTTTATTAACACTATCCTATACATATATATCACTACATACTACTAAAGCGTCTGACAAACACACATTCACGATGCTGTTTTTCGAGAATTGGTGAAATTATATTACCACAGTCATCTATTCTTTTTTTAAATCGTGCAGAATCTCTAGCTATTTGTTCCCATTCTCCTTTTCGCGCATGTCTGTGCGCCAACTCCCATACTACTATCTAGTGAACTACGTTTTTGGACTCATTAATGCACACCTTCTTCACTGGGTGAGTCGTCATCTGATGGCTCAAAATTCGGTAAATATCTTTCTATTTCGTGTATAAATTGCTCCAATGATATTTCTTTAAGGTCTTCTATTAATCGCTTTATACAACAAATACACTCTATATCACCTACATGCGATGTTAAGTATTTTTCACAAAGGCGTATTCCTCCCCCATACTTATTAACTAGATTATTTAAATAGTCATCACTAAATCTACCCATTCCATACACTTTTTCATGATCAGCATCGAATTCTAATGATTGTAACTGGCATATTAGTCTTTGGACTGCACTAACACAATCTACAGCTTTAGGCCACGACTCCGTACTATAACACATCCACATATTGACTAACATCTAATACTATCCACTATTGACTACAAGCGCGTTACCCCCCTTTCAGTTATAGGTTTGGCAAGATCCATATCCATATATAGTTTCTCCTTGGCAAATGCTTCCATTTCCAGAAGGCAGGCTATGTTGACCTCAAATACATCATGCAATGGACCTATAACTTGGTGAATGTTACATTCAGGAATTACCGCTGCCGACTTTATTAGGTTTTATAAAACTCTGGAAAGTTCACAGTATCTGCCAACTCCAATCGGTAATATATTATCTTCAAAAGCTTCCATAACTGTTCTATAGACTCCCATCCTAAATAGATATCAATTTCGTCACTATCACAGAGGCGTATAATTTTTTTCTTGTTAATATTTTCGTACGAGACAGTCTTCGATCCCAGTTTGGTAGGTAGCCATGTTCCTTCAGGACTGTAGAAATAATTAGTAATCACCCCTTGATTATCCATAAGTATACGCCATTCCTGCTTGTCAAACACCACTCCACCACTCTTCGTTCCACCTAGTTTTACGACTGGCTCAAATCCAAATTTGGGTGATAGACCGACACTAACAAACTTTGTTTTACTTTTATTTAAGAAATAATGCACATTATTAAGCAAAATATCGCAATATTTACTTGAACTTATAGCACCGATAATCTTCGCCTTTTCTATGGCTTGACGTACGATGTTATCCATTATATACGATACTGGCTTTACATACATTCCCTCTCTTTTATATATGACACTCTCCCCACTATGTACCCTCCTCAAGGCTACTTACGCGACCTTCACGATTATACCACACATTGCTTTAACGGTCTTGTCGGTTACACCTTTTCAAGGTTTTCTTTTCGTTCAAGGCTGTTACTCATTTTGATTTTTTTTTCCAACCTTGTATTCACCACTACTTCAAGGATTCCTAGGCATACTTATTTCCAAGGTTGTTCCACTTTGCCACAACAAGTTCACTACACAAGGTTACATACCCCCACTCAGTATTATTCGTATACTTAAAGGAAGGGTTTTTTTACATATACTATAGTTACCGATCTTCACTATGTCAGTACTCCAGTGCAAGACGATTGGAAGACTCCTACAATGTACCAACCACAAACCCTATTTCAAATTAGTACGCGACGGACATGTCAATTAATTCCGAACTGGGTAAATTTTGAAAAGGAAGGAATACTACCGGCTTCCATAACCAAAGTGCTACGAAATAATTATGAACTGGTTCAGTGGAATTCAGCGTGGTATACCGAATTGAGCAAGGTAATACGCGAGCACTTTTCGGCAAGCCGTGTAACAGCATATGCCCACATTGTATCAATATATGTTCGATACCATCTGGTGGACTTCATGAATTTGTGTCATTGCTGTTTCGCCCGATTGAAACCAGGAGATTACCGCGTAGTGGACCATCATATGCATATGGACTGCGCGATACCACCTGTCGCACGAATATTATTGGTGCGCGTCGTGTAGGGCGCCTCTCACACAGTTATACGATGTGTACGATGATGACTCATGTATATTGTGTGATGAGGTGTGCTACGTAGCCGAGTAGTCTTTTTTTTACTGTATCTATTTTATCTATTGTATATATTGTATATATTGTACATATTGTACATATTGTATATATGTTGTATATATGTTGTATATATTGTATATATTGTATAGAATACATTATTTCCTGTCAGTATCATACTGTTTTCGCTGATGTTAACATGTGTGACCCAAACTTTTATTATCCTCAATATTACAACTGTTTCGATAAACGATTACTAACGTATCGAACATGGTCTGGAGTTCACTCACCCTCATCGCTTGCTGCAGCAGGATTCATTTCCACATCTTCAGACGATACGGTTGAATGTTTCATGTGTGGGGTTAGAATAAACCGATGGCAGCCAGATGTCAATCCGTTACAGGAACATCTACGATGGGCACCACATTGCACGTATGCTCAGCTCCTCGCACCACGTCCGCGCAGATGTACTGAAACGGAAGTGGAGAGGACCTTCTGCACTTGTACTAAATCAAAATGTTTTATTCCTAAAGAAAATCATATATCTGAGTAATACATTTGTACATGTTTCTACATTAATTAAATATATTAACATATCGTTTTCTTTTCTTTTGTGGGTGGGCAAAAAACGTACAAGTGGGCTATAGAGTAGCAACCAGGTCACACGGATGTTCTTGTGGAACAGGAAAGCGCGTTAGGTCGCACAGATGGCCTTGTAGTTGTGGAACAGACAAGCGGGGTTTGTGACCTTGGTTTTGTGGTAATGATATGTCACACGGATAGCCTTGTAATTGTGGAACAGGAAAGCGTGGTTTTAAAGTAGGTCACAGTGATGGCCTTGTAGTAGTGGAACAGGAAAGCGGGGTTTGCGACCTTGGTTTTGTGGTAATGATATGCATTTGGGTCACACATTGCGCTTTTTTGACCTTGGTACGGTGGGGACCTTGGTTTTGTGGCAACCTTGGAAATGTGGGACCTTGGAAATGTGGTGTGTTCCAAAAGTCTCCAATCTTACCTACTATAACAGCAGTAATTGCATTAACCGGGCCTAGATTTAAATACTTCCTTTGGCGGAACGTCAAGATTAGCCTCATTGTTGATGAGAACTTGTGTACTGGAGGCATGTACTGAACCTTCTGAAGCATTGGTTTTTGTGTTTTCTGAAATATCAGTCATTATGGAGGGAAGAAATTCTAGATCATTAAGACATTTCTGCACACTGGGCTTATTTCATTGTTCAATGTGCGATCCAAGAGTTGAATTTTAAGAGTTGTGTGCGGTGGGGTGCTCACCATATGTGTATTATTTTCCCGCGCATAGGTCTTTATGGCTACTATGGCAGTCCAAAATCAAAATGATTGGATTATACTTAGTTGGTCGAGTATGCTTAACTAAATTTTTCACCCACATAAAAAAAAACGGATACATCCATCCATCCATTAACTTGTGCAGCACCAATGTCTCATGAGGAGCATTAAACATCAATCTGTCATTCATTCTTTGTCTGTTAAAAATAAATAATGGGGAATAAATATACCAGTCACATCCATGCAAACCATAATTGTCAAGTTTTTTCCTCTTTCAGCCTAAGATATATTCCCTACTTGCTGCTTTCCCTTCTGAGACTAAACACGTTCATTTTTATGCACACAGGAGACACCAGTCTCATCAGCGTTAAATATGCTTGATACGGAAAATTTGTAAGTATCAAAAGGACTTTGAGTTTATTGAAAAATAAATGTACTTGTGGTTTATTAACACCAATAGCTCTAGCTAAACTAGTAGCCTCTGGTGAACTAGAGGTAGCTCTGGATGTCGCTTTATAAACCCATAATAGAAATCTTTGCCAGCAGTTTTAGTAAATCTGTTAAATCTGTGGTCGATTCTTAAATTCTCGGCCAAATCCCCCCCAAACCCTCTTTTAATGCTGCGATTCTTCTATGAAGAGAGGTATATTTGTCAGCAGCTTTTCTGACGCTATGTTTTCATCTGTTACATATTTTAATGCTGGCATAATATTGCTTTCAGTCCAAGAATCTCGAGTAGTTTTTCTGCCTTTAAATTTTGGCATTCTGTAAAAAAAGCAACATTAAATACAAAAATTAGTTTGTCCTTTGATACCCGAGTCTACGCTGTTTAGCAAAAAAATTTAAGCAAGTATCTATTTAGATAGTAGCTTAAATAACATAAATTATTACAATCGGAGGATTCTACAATTCATAAAGTATAATTCAGATTTGGCAGAAATAAATTAACTTACGTGAACAGTTAGAAATATCCACTCAAACCTTAGGTAACACAGGCAACGCTCACCAAAAACCACAAAATTTGTTGTTACTTCGCAGTTTCCTTCTCGAATGATACAAAACGACTGCGGATGATCCATAGAGAAACAAATATAATAAGCAAAGATTAGAGAGCGAGAGAAGATGGGAGACGTAGGTAAGACGAGTATAGTAAATACTGACCCAAAAAATGAACGTATGTTTACATCTGAAGCACCAGACAGCGCTCTAGAATTCCAAAAGTATAACCGCGAAACTTAACTTCTGCACTAATCAGCTATCAGCCGTACTTTTTTAGGATGTAGGAAAATGAAGTTGAGGTAAACAAAAAAAAAGGTTTGTAGTAATAACGTAACGAATTTTTTTTATAAAAAAACGAAACATGTGCAGCGTGATGCACATAGGTAAAACAAAATCAAAAATTCCAAAATATAAGTTAACTAACACTAAAAAGCACAAAAACTATATACACAAAGATATAACAAGATAAAAAACACAATGAATATAAAATATAACGAGATAACAAACAAATACAACAATTCAAGCACGATGTTTACATAAGCGTCATAAACATATGGTAGACATGTAGACAAAATTTTAGTTTCCTATAATTATTTGTTATCGACTTGTTTGTGTGAATACACCTGAAGCGATAGATGTCGCTACCTTCGCCTTAGTCGTTACGTTTCCCATATTTTTACTTCCTAATCTTTGATAATAAGAGTTGTCAATTACATACAATTTATTGGCACAAAGATGCAGGTGGCGACCTGTTGGAGAACGATGTATACTATGCCTAATTTAGTAAGTAAGTAGGTAATACAGAAACATGTATCACTTTCCGTCATAATCATAGATGTCATAACCAAAAAGTAATTATTAAGTATTATTATATTTAGTGTAACGATAATTAAACTAAAAGTGTTAATTTTAATTGGTTTAGTTGTTATGACCATTCATTAGATGTAAAGAATCATACATATAACAGTAAAATTAATTATTAAAAAGTATTATGACGACTTGTATCGTAATTAACAAAATACTAGAAGAGAAAATGGATAAGCTCAAAAATCTGTAAGTTAATGTTTATTTTTATTCATTTATGTTCTTAAAATCCATAAGTATTTGACTTTAAGAATATGTGTACTGTTTTGTCTATTAAAAATTATTAATTTTATTAAATACATAAATAAAAAGTTTACCTCGCGTAGGATCTGAACCTACGACCTGTACTTTGCTAGAATACCGCGCTAACCAACTGCGTCATCAAGGTTCAAGCCCCAATCGATGTAAATTTTGTCTTTAGTATGTAGAACTGGTGTAAATTCTAAATGTAATGAGATTACAATCAAATTACTTATATTAATGGAATGTCAGCCTGCAATATCGCAAGAATTCACACATACCGAAGCAACTTGACTAATATTAAATTATTATAAGTCTTTGTTATGAACGAATAAGTTCAAAGGTAAATATGTAATTAAAAATTATTATTAATTTTATTAAATACATTAATAAAGTTTACCTCGAGTAGGATTTGAACCTACGACCTGTACTGTACTCTAGCAAAGTACAGGTCGTAGGATCAAATCCTACTCGAGGTAAAAACAAAGACATTAATTTGTTTTGTCTATGTTCATATTGATATTATAATACAGTATTTTTAACAATCATAATTTCTTTAATTATCTCCCTTTATTTCCATTATATTCCCTAAAATTCATGAGATTCTGTCATTTACAATAATTCTATGGAAAAATTATATTCTATTTATATTTTCTCGCGAGAATGTAAATAAAATTATTGTACATTCTTCCATACAGTTATAAACACTTCGCCAACCTTAAAATTTTGAATTTTTGGTTATGACTGAAAGTGATACATATTTCTGTATTACCTACTTACTTACTAAATTAGGTATAGTACACATCGTGCTCCAGCAGGTCGCCACCTGCATCTTTGTGAGAATGAACTGTATGTAATTGACCACTCCTACTATACATAATTATTTGTTTTTCTCATAGATATCTTACTTAATAACTAGATAAACAATCCTTGAAACCATGGATGACCCGAATTGAAACTGCGTATTAGGAATTGCGCACTAATGAATACTGTACTGTGTAAACATAAGCCGCCGTGTCTGTCAGAAGGCAAATAGTTGTAATTATATAATTATTTGTGACCTCACTTGAAAAATTGTAGACTTTCTTTTAATTTCTTGGCTATTATTTTGACAAAACGGCACTATACAGCTTCTCATATTTCACTTCTACTAATAGTAAACTCGGAAATCGCGAAAAACCGAGGTTAGAGAAACGCCGATTTTTGACAATTACAATTGATATCAAAAATTGAACTTTGTAATTCTAATGATACGACTGCGCATGTCCCAATAGCTCCAACTTGTAAATGTTCGACCATTTTCGACCTTATTGAGATGTTCAATTTGCCTCGTATTTGAAACGCGCAGCTAATATGCTCTGGCTATCTAGTTATTAAGTAAGATATCTATGGTTTCTCTATGGGTGTTCCTACTACACGCCGTGAAAGTGTCTCGTGCTACCCGCTGTCCCTGGGTACCCCACTTTCCCCTATTTGAAAGGCTACTATTGAATATTATTTTATTTTTAATAACGATTAATAACTACATCTTTAATAGATTAAATAATATTAAACCGCTTTGAAAATGACTCTCTACACGAAACGAAAACTAATACCGAAAAATGAGGAAGCGGTAAACAAAGGAACATAGGAAGACACAGGACGTGCCGCCACTACTGTAGCCTAACTAATTAGATAAAATAAACAAAACTACTGTAACCTAACAAAAGTAGAGATTAGATAAACAAAACTAAAGTAAAAAAGAAATTGCATGGGCTACGATTCGAACTCGCACGAACAGCGTGGAAGACGACTCCTACCACTACGCCACCAACGCTCTAGCAGTTTGTCATTGAAAGTGATATTTAAGCCATTTACAAAATTCCTATTTATGTAGATAAGGCATGCGCAATTTGTCATCGAAACCACATCCTATATCTTCCTATGTTCCTTTGTTTACCACCTTTGAGAAATGGCACAATCAAAAGCAAATTTAATCACATTATAATATTGGTGTAAAGTTGTGAACGATCTTATATGCAAATGGTAGAAGCATTCACAACTTAAAACCTCCACACACTAGTAAAAATTTATATTAAAACACATACATTGAAAAATTGTATACAGTTAGTTTTAACTATACTGACATGTAAAATCATTACGATGCTGTAATTATTTAACATATTTATTTGGTAAAGGCCTAGGTCTAGGAAAATCACCCGAAGTTAAAATTAAGATGTAACTTTCTACCTGTTTTAATTGCATATTTATCAAACCTAATTAATCGGAAATTTTCAATAAACGACATGAGCTTGTCTTGATAAAGTATTTTCATGTTATAGAGTAGAATGTCCTGATTTAAATTGTTTAAGGAGTGTGCTGTATAAGAGGGCAGATAAGATAAAACCAAAGTATAATTAAATGTGTTTGTGTTACGCACCTTGTCTTATTTATCTTTATCTGTTCTAATAAATTGAATATAAGAATACTCGTATATAAGGTAAATGTAATCATATATTTAGTACTAAACATATGAATGTAATACAATTTATATTCTGTAACCTTGTTTCGTCGAATTCCACAATTCCACAATGTTGCAAACATAATTTCACATTGTGGAGTTATGTTTAAACCATTGCTATTAAATGTAATAAGTTTTGGTGTAGGTATAACGTGTCATGTTCTTCAGGTTTCAGTAACTTTTTTAATTTTAAAGTTGGCTTAATTAACTTCGCTGAGCTGAATTGCCATTTAAGTTGGAAAATCTATTTTTAGCAGACTAATAACCAATTTGAAAGAGTACGGTTCTTTCAAGAAACCCACAATAAGTTGTAAAAAAGTTCCAATATTGAAAATAAAAATAGTGTTTTGCAAAGTATGAAACTTCCGTAACAGACATTGAACTCATATTAGTGTACAAATTCAGAGTTTGCCAGGGACTTAGGCCAGGTGACGATGCAAGATGTAAAAATTTTTGTGAGTGGTAGGTATACAAGAATGTGTCAAGACCATGTGAATTTTCCATTAAAAATAATCTGGTCACATGAGAGTATGGTAACCAATAACGGTATTTTCAATACGGATTATTGGGCAAAAAAAATTTACTTTAAAACACATCTTCTAGATGCCAACATCGCTGTAGCTTTAACATGTGGGTAGAAATTCTTGGTAGGAGGCTAATAGGACCACTTATTTACATTGCACTCACATTCAAACGCTATTTAAATTTACTAGAAAATAACGTTGTTGAGGAGTTAGATAATTTACCGCTGGCAGTTATTTAGAATTTCTGGTTCCAACAAGATGGTACTTCAGCTCATAACGCAGCAATTGTTCCTGGTTACTTGTCGAATGAATTTCCGGAAAGGTGGATTGACACTCGTTCAACTGTATCTTGGCCAGCAAGATCTCCTGGCTAACACCTCCAGACTTTTTCTCTGGGGTTACCTAAAAAAATCAAGTGCATTCTAAAACTTAAAAAAATAAGGAACAATTATTAAGACCCGTTACGGCTGCATTTAACACAATATTATTCCAGACATGCTATGTGTTTTGGATTCAACATTAAGAAGGGCTTATTTATGTTTGGAAAGTGACGGTTACCTGTTTGTACATTTATTGCAAGTTTTACTTAATTTAATGTTTTGGGTAATGTTTTTATAGCTAATTTTGTCATAAAAAAACTGTTTTCAATGGCTACTTGACGAAAAAACTATGGAACAAAAATAAAATGTTTGTTTTTTTCAAAAAAATTATGAGAAATATATGCATGTGTTGTATGGATGGATATGTAATGAACAGTGGCATAAAAAATGCTGTATTTCTTTCTAGTGATGTTGCTCAGAAACGAACCGTCGGACAGAATTTTAGTTAACATCGTCTAATAGAGCAGAAAAATTGCTTTTTGTTTCTCAATATCTCCAATACGGAGTCCAGAAAAAAACAAAATACAAAACTCAAAACTGTTAAAGGTATTTGGAATTTGTAAACGTCATAAATATGATCTCGTTATTAGATAAATTTTGCCCCATTAACCGATCATCTATCTCTTACTATTACAAATATCCCAGGGGCGTAAATAACGCCTTGGCGACCTTGGCAGCGCAAAAAGGCGCAGAGCAGGAGGGGGCGCAACAAAAGGCAATAACAAAAAATAAGAGTAATGAAAATCTTAAATGAAAAATATGTTAACTAAAGAGAGAGCAGCGAGACTGAGAGATTAAGTATCAACGTCTCTCCATGATATAAATTTGTATCATGACGTCTCTCTATATCTATGGTAAGTATGTGTGATGCAACAAACAAATTTTTCTTCTGTGTTTGTTGGTGTGACGTCGCATCGTCGCTGTGAATCACCGCCAGGCGCGCCCTGTCCGAGTGTCCGCTGTTCTATCTACCTTTTGTTTATCTGTCAGGGTCAGTCACACAGTCACAGTCAGTTATTGTCCTAGCAGTCATAGATAAAAAAAATACGTTAAGAATGGCAACTCTGTATACTTTTTCAAAACGATTTTGAGCGTCACCTACAATTAGGACACATACTAATTAAATAAACGCGGTAATTTTAAATTAGTATAGAGTGTACCTATGCTATTAATATTCAATAGAAATTCGCATTACATCTAATCAATCACAAGGTAATATTATTGGAATGAACACGCAGAATAACAATAATACCTAGGATTGATCAGTGGTAATGAAAATTCCGTATTTCCGTCGTTTTCAAAAAATTTAGATTTAAAATTGAATTTCAAAAAATACATTTCAAATATTAAGAAAATTTATTAACATGATTAACGATACATAAAGAAAATAAGGTATACATTAATATGAAAATTATTATTTTACTTTAGAACTTATTCGTTCATAACAAAAACTTATAATAATTTAACATTAGTTAAATTGCTTTGATATGTGTAAAAATTAGGTTTTGATTTTAAGCTAATGAGTAGCCTATATTTATATTCTTGTAAATAGTAGACTAGTATTATTAAATGTAACTGATTATTGAAAATATTATTAAATGTAACTGATTGATCAAAATATATTGTTTTATTTTTATTTGTTTTATCCTGGACCAAATATATACACTTACAGTCAACCGTTTCTTTAAAAATGTCTAGTAAAAGAAACTCTTTTTATACAATTATCTGTTTGGAAGGAGGGGGGGGGGCGTACAGCCTATGTTTGCCAAGGGGCTTTGCCCACCTTAGTTACGCCACTGAAATATCCCCAACCTATTCATTAATATATTGGGCACGCTGTTTTTAATTTTGCGTGTGCATTATATATATATATATATATATATATATATATATATATATATATATATATATATATATATATTATTAGGTTATGCAAATGTTCAGATTAAAATTATTATTAAGAGTCCTGACACTTAAATATCGATTTGAGTGAAATAGCCTCTATAAGTATCATTGATGGATACAGGGTGTCCAGCATAAGATACACAGTCTTGTACTGGTCTTATTCTTGATTTTTTTAAAAAAATATATATATATATATATATATATATATATATATATATATATATATATATATGTATACGTGTGTGTGTGTGTACAGTGAGGACATAAAGTCCGTCGCCCCTCCTCTAACTTTTGAACTGTTCGGTATACTGCTATGAAATTTGGAACGGTATTATATGAGACAATTGTCAATTTTTTAAGTTGAAAATGGCACCTTCATTTGTCAAAATGGCAGCTTCGCAGAGTTTCGATTTTTTTTTAGTAGAATAGTAGGCCATATGATACTTCATTTTGAAGGTCTTTTTTTTGCTTAATCCACGCTTTAATTTGATTCATTCATTTTCAAATGGCGACTAATTATAAATTTGATTTCATATAAGTAGTTTCTGGTGGGAAGTATTTTGTATACCTTAATTATGCAACAATTAAGTTGTGTTGCTATGGTTTCCTAATATTTGTCATTTTGAAACGTGCCTGTCAAGTGATTTAAAAACTTAGGAAAATATCATTTAATTTAAATGGCGCGTACGTTGCATGATAAAATCGAAGCAGCTATCATCTTTGGCGAGGCTAATCGGAATTATCACGCTGTCGTTCGCATTTTCAATGAACGTTTTCCAGAACGGCCAATGTGCAGGAAATACTTTCAGAAGTTAATATCAAAATTTCAAGTATTAGTAATAATAATATTGATAATAATAGTTTTGCTAAAACATTATTGGCGCCATTTGAAAAATATCTGGTGTGGAACACCACACGACTTTCCAACCAACAAAATGGAAATTAAAAGAAATGAAATAATTTTTTTTTTTGATAATTATGCTACCTCTTTTACAATAAGTTAATTACGAAAATATGCAACATTGTAAAAACAGAAACGATAATCTTTGTCAAACAGACTTTTAAAACTTGTCTGACAGTGGTTAATATACATCTAGATGCTAACTTAAAAAATTAAAAGAAATGAAATAATTTGAATTATAATTTTTTAGGGTAACTATGCAACCTCTATTTTGTGCGTTCAAACGAAAACAGGCAACACTGTAAAAAGAAAATAATAATCTGTCAGAATGACGTTTAAAACTTCATGTCAGATAGATAATACATGTTAACTTAAAAAAAATTCCAACGCCGCCCGCTTCTACAGGATATCAATAATGCAGGCTAACCATTTTCATTCATATTTAACTAATGTTTTTACTTACCCTGAGCTGTATTAAAAAACTTTATAAAGAAAAGTTATGTAAAATTACATTTTCTTTAAAAAATATGTCTACACATTTTTTTATAAAATTAATCGTTATTCAGATATTGAAAAAATTAACACTCAAATTTTACTTTACGAATTTTTTTGCCGCTAAATTACGCGTCGTATCAAAAAATTGCATAGAATATAATTAATTTATGTTTAAGGTCTATATCTAAGTATTTTTATACCTTTGGAATGTGCAGCTGTTTTAAAAATATTTGATAAAAACCAATAACTGACCGTAATACCCTCCCCCCTCACCGCCACTGGATTTCTCCCAAAATCTAATCAACTCTAAGCCTAATGAAACAAGCTAAATACAAAATTTTAAGTACGTAGGTATTTTCGTTCTGGAGTTATCGTGGATACTAAAATACATCCACACAACACACACACACACACGCACGCACGCAAGTTCACACGAAAACAGGCAAGAAAAAAATAATCTGTCAGATTGACGTTTAAAACTTCATGTTAAATAGATATTAATATATGTTAACTTTAAAAAAATTCCAACGCCGACCGCTTCTACAGGATATCACTAATGCAGTAGAACCATTTTAATTCACATTTAATTTTTTTTACCTACCTTGCGCTATGTTAAAAAACTTTATAAAGAAAAGTTATGTAAAATTAAATTTTTTTTTTAAAATATGTCCACATTTTTTTATAAAATTAATCATTTCAGATAATGAAAAAAACTTGAACTAAACACTCAAATTCTACCTTAGGAATTTTTTGCCGCTAAATTACGCGTCGTATCAAAAAATTGCATAGAATATAATTAATCGATGTTTAAGGTCTATATCTAGGTAATTTTATATCTTTGAAATGTGCAGCTGTTTTAGAAATATTTGATAAAAACCAATGACTGAGCGTAATAACCCCGCCCCTCTCCGCCACTGGATTTTTCCAAAAATCTAATCAGCTCTAAGCCAAATGAAACAAGCTTAAATACAAAATTTTAAGTACGTAGGTATTTTCGTTCTGGAGTTATCGTGGATACTAAAATACACACACACACACACCTACACACACAGGCACATACACACACAGACATGATGGCCGATCTTGACGAAACCTGGCCAAAAGTTGTAAAATGAGCTAATAAGTCGATTCTATACCTACATATGTCGGTTGGAAGGTAATGAATCAATCAAATGTTTTCAAACTCGAAATTTGAATTAAGGAAAAAAAGACCTTCAAAATGAAGTATCACATGACCCACTATTTCATTAACAAAAAAAATCGAAACTATGCCAAGCTAAAATACTTATCTTTTTTGGGATTTTTTAATGGTGTACTTTAAATTATACAATCTAAACGTTTCGATAACACAGTTATCTTCGTCAGTAGTAATGTTTGTTAAAAATTGTTAAAGATGTAGTAAACAATTTTGTCAAATTTGAAAAATTAAAACATAAACATAAGCCTGCTATTAGTATAACAGTTTGGGAAACATAAAGCCAACTATAAAATTTTTTTAGTAAAGAATAACTAGGTCATAAAATTAAATATTATTAAACTGCCTCAAAGATGACAAACTCTCTACGACGAAAGCTAACAATGTAATTTGCCAGCCAAAAACACATTTAACAAAATTTAATCGAGTTATGATGTAAGTGTAAAGTTGTGAATAACTTCAATTTTAAAATGATAGAAGCATTTACAAATCCAAACATTACATCAAATAAAATAACCCAGCTAAATCTAACAAAGAGATATCTATATCAATAATTGGAAGTGTTATTAACAATGAATATTGTCAAATTGAATGTCATGATTTAGATTATTCAGGGCATGGTCAGCCACAGCAGACCTCTCTGGTTGACCCAAGCTACAAAATCTCATATGTTCTTTGCGTCTTGTATCAAAGCTACGTTTTGTGGTCCCGATGTATACTTTTCCACATGAACAAGATAACTTATACACTCCGGAAGATGATAAAGGGTTTGACACATCTTTAGGTGATCTTAAATGTTCTTTAATTTTTCTTGTAGGTTTAAAAATAGTCCTAATGCCATATTTGATTAGGATTTTTTCAGTTCTATTTGTAACATTGGCTATAAAAGGAAGAAAAGCAGTACCAACATTAAGAACTGGTTTTTCTTTAAGGTTACGCCTAGAAGGTGTAGTAACATTATTAATATCTGTAAGTGAATATCCATGCCCTGAATAATCTAAATCATGACATTCAATTTGACAATATGGAAATATTGTCAAGACAAACCCATTATTATGTTCGTTTGCAACGTGAAGCTATTGAAATATATAAACACCCGAATAATTTTAATAGACAAGAAGAAAATCTCCGTTTAAATAGGTTTTGGCATCTTATAATTAAACAAAAGCATAATGATACGCCTTGATTTTAATTTATTTTCAACTTTTGGTATGTCTAGGTTTTTTGCTGTGTTTTTCCTAGACCTTGAAGCAAATGCTTTACCAATTATATGTTAAATTACCACAGCACTATAATTTAACATAAGTACACAGTTACAAAGAACGTTCTGCATTGTGCTTTTCATTGTTAATAACACTTCCAATTATTGATATAGATATCTCTTTGTTAGATTTAACTGGGTTATTTTATTTGATGTAATGTTTGGATTTGTGAATGCTTCTATCATTTTAAAATTGAAGTTATTCACAACTTTACACTTACATCATAACTCGATTAAATTTTGTTAAATGTGTTTTTTGGCTGGCAAATTACATTGTTAGCTTTCGTCGTAGAGAGTGTTCTGGTTTGTCATCTTTGAGGCAGTTTAATAATATTTAATTTTATGACCTAGTTATTCTTTACTAAAAAAATTTTATAGTTGGCTTTATGTTTCCCAAACTGTTATACTAATAGCAGGCTTATGTTTATGTTTTAATTTTTCAAATTTGACAAAATTGTTTACTACATCTTTAACAATTTTTAACAAACATTACTACTGACGAAGATAACTGTAAGTGTTATCGAAACGTTTAGATTGTATAATTTAAAGTACACCATTAAAAAATCCCAAAAAAGATAAGTATTTTATTATGAGTGTTAATGGTGAAAGTTTACATTTTCATATGCCAAGCTGTCATTTTTAAAAAATAGACCATTGTCTCATACAATACTGTTCCAAATTTCATCGCAATATACCGAACGGTATAGGAGCGACGGACTATATGTTCTCACTGTGTGCGTGTCTATATATATATATATATATATATATATATATATATATATATATATATATATATATATATATATGTATATGCGTCTATTTCTGACATTTTTTGTAACCGACGCGCGTTTTCAAATTAATTATGGACATTTTTCACTTTTATTGTCTTTAAAAGTGAGTATAAAGTACTCTATAACAAATTTGGGAGGAATTTAAACATGTTACAGTATGTTATTTATATTTACACTGTAACCATAGTTATAAGTACGTAATTTTTTTTACAAATGTCAGGCGGAAATTATTTTGTTATAAAAATCTTGTATGTAAAAACCTATTTAAAACTGAATTATTTAAAAAAAGGTCTGTACATTTTTTGTTCTAAAGTGGATAGTTTTTGTGAAATTCACAGAATGTAGGTACTTTAGCGGCTTTTATAAAGAATTATTATAAGTTTTTGTTATGAACGAATAAGTTCAAAGGTAAATATGTAATTAAAAATTATTATTAATTTTATTAAATACATAAATAAAAAGTTTACCTCCATTAATAAAAGTAATTTGACTGTATTCTCATTATATTTAGAATTTACATCAGTTCTACATACATCAAGACAAAATTTACATCGATTGGGGCTTGAACCTTGGTGGCGCAGTTGGTTAGCGCGGTACTCTAGCAAAGTACAGGTCGTAGGTTCGAATCCTACTCGAGGTAAACTTTTTATTTATGTATTTAATAAAATTAATAATAATTTTTTATAAAGAATGTTTGTTTATCAACTGATTTTAAACATTGTGTAAAATCGACATTTTTAAGAAATGGTTGAATCACGTTGTCATCCAAAACCCGATTTGTTAATGAAAACAATACTTATACTTCGCGTATATTGTAATATGTAATATTAATACTCTTAATTTTTTTAACATGACGTCGACAACATCCAGATGTTACGAATTGCCTAGCTTCTGATTTTAAACGTACATTTATTCATCTACTTTCCATCCGTTTAGTATGTATGTAAGTGTCAATAATCCATAAACTAAACATAAATGGAAGAGTAGAGCCTTACATTACTATTTAAAATGAAATTAACTGATTTAATTTGTAACGGCATTAATGTCTCACATACTTCAGATCTTCGAAGCATTGATAGAACATACAACACAAATTATAATGAACAAATGCAATTCCTGGGAGTAATTTCATAATTTCAATACTTTTTACACACAATTTAGGATTTACTGAAAGCATTAATCAATTAATGTGTTAAGTGATCTCCACCACAGAGGACTTGAAAATAAAAATTACGTGGTAACAACCACCAATATGTTAACATATTTGATTTAAGTTGTAACAAACTTACTGCGAACAAACTTAAGTTTAATTATGTGCACTAAAGTAATACAGCAGAATTGTTTTTATAATATATTTTTATGAATCGATAAATAAATAAATATATACAATGAGTGGTGATCTTTTAACAAAAGTGATGTGCTGACGACTTATGTTCTAAATCTTGAACCGTCTACAAAACCTACAGCTTAAAGACCAACATTTTTAAGCTGGTGTTTTAAATTGGTCCATAATACTTATTCATCATACTTATGGTTATTGTTATTACCATTGCAACCATAAAAGAAGTCTCCCTTACTATTCTTTCAAAAATGAAATAAAATCTCCAAGTTCTTTTATGGTTACCAATACCATATCAAAGGAAATCTTACACTATAAAATCAGTGCTTCAATTTTTATGCATTTTTAAGTGTCTAATTAAATGAGCTTTTTGTGAAAACCTTTTATTACAAAATTCACATAAAAATGCCTTTTCTCCTGTATGAACTAACATATGTTGATATAACTGTCCTTTTGTTGAGAAAGCTTTTGTGCACTGATCACAATGATAATTTTTTTCTCCTGTATGAATTCGTACATGTGTATTTAGATTACTGGAACTAGCGAATCTTTTTGGACAATATGTACAACCATATGGCCGTTCTGATGTATGAATAGCTATTGTGTGTTTGGTAAGTTGCTGTGCAGTTGCAAATGCTTTATTGCAAGCAGCACATATGTGATTCTTCTCTCCTGTATGTGTTCGCATATGCGTGTGTAAATGACCTCCATTTATAAAACGTTTATCACACAAATGACACACATATGGTCTTTCACCTGTATGAATACGAATGTGATGAATTAATCCTGGTTTAGTTCGAAATATTTTTCCACATGTATCACACTGATGTGGTTTCATTTGTTTTTTTAATTTTGAATTTGGAATAGGTTGTGGTATATCAAGTGATAATTCTTCAACTTTTAAAGGAATATCCGAAGTTTTGATATCCGAATATTCTATTTTAAGTGACTCTAGCTCGTTTCTCTCTATATCTGATAATGAGGTAGATGTAACTAATTGAACACTTTCTAAATTTTGCAATTGAGTTTCAGATCCGTGATTTATACTAACATTTATTTCATGCACAACATTAACATTTTCAAGATGATTGTTTAATATATGTGTATTATTATGCAGTGTTGAATTATCTGTGAGAGGACCATCATATCTTATATCATCTGGAATATCTTTTTTTATTTCTATAAAACTTGATAAATCTGGAGCTGTTGGTAAATGGTGAAGATTTTCAAAACATTGTTTTAACTTTGCATCTGAACTTTCACATTGTGATTTAAATTGAAATGCTACATTTAGTTTTGATATACATTTTTGACAAATGTAAGGCGGTAAACCGTCACCTTCTGATACCTATAATTTTTGTAATATTAACAATGTTTAATAATACTTAAAATTACCTGTACAGAGGCACAAGCCATAATTAATATAGAGAAATGTGGGGGTTTGATTGGATCAAAAATTGGCATAAGTTTTGGGCCTTTCTCTAAGCATATCCTACATATATTGTTTATATTCATTGTTAAATAGTAATTAAATAAATCACTTTGTGTTTGAGAATTTCTAATATTGTTGCACTGCGCCATGTTTACAAAATTAGGGATTTAAAATTTATGTTTTTTAGGTTGGCTATGTAGTGGTTGTACCTCATGAGGATTTAACTGGCTGCATTCAGCTAAACTATAAGTACAATTTGTTAAAAAGATTAAAAAACCCAAGGGAATATGTCATTAAATAGTTATTTGTATAAGGCCAGAAAAAGGGTGTTTGCGAGTACGGGTAAACTTTGCAGCAAATTTATGAGTACTCGCATACCATTTTATGGCAGAGTGATACACAAGATTTTGTGTACCGACGTTAATATTAAAATTAATAAACAAAATTGTTATACTTTTTAAAATTTCATACCTTTTGAAATTAAGGTGGCAATACTGACAACTGACAGTAACCAATATAACTTAAACAATACAATTGAGAAATTATTCATTACTCGAATTTTGTAGGTACTTTACCGATTTGTTGACTCTATAATAATTTATAGATGTAATTTGCAATTTATAAGGAACTAATACGGACCTAATAACGTATGCGTACACGTACACGGTAACGCGGTTAGGATTTGTGTTATATCAAATGTCGATTATGTCGAATTTTCTATGTTTTCAGTATAACGAATACCAACTGTACTGTAGTATTACTTTTGCCAGCCTAGGCCGGAAAACACATAGTTTATGAACTCATTTGCGGTCTGCATTAATGCCCTATTACAGAACGAAGACACACAAACAGTACTTACTTAATAAAAATTTTTGCAATTTGCTTCCATTTTGAGAAATGCGACGTCATTGTAAATTTTATGTGACATGAAACACCACGTTGTAAATTAAGTTTTTCTAATATCCGTTGTGTGCACGATTCTGACATCAAAAGTAATCCATCCTAAGTTAAAAGTGATAATTCCACACGAGGAAGGAAGAAAGAATTAGAGCGATAGTTTTTTTCGTTTACCTTTTGAAATCAGCAGTTCAAGTACCAAAATTCCACACAAAATAGTTCAACTGGAGAAAATGTTTTCAATAATTGTATATTTAATAACTGTGTATCTAAATGGTTTTTTTGGCCTCCTGAAACGCAAAATTGACGTTACAATTTTGTGAAAGTCAAGTGTAACTTCATTTTTACGCACATTATTGTAAAAACACCGTTACAGTGCGGAAAAATGGTCAGTAAACTGTAAGCTTTCACAAACATAGAAAAAATACATGAAGTATAAAATAATAAAATATGTTTAAGGAAACTTTACTTTACACCTTTTCTGATGAAATAATTGTCCAAAACAACGTTATTTTTACATTTTTAGTTAAAATTGTAAGGAGAGATGGTGGTCTCCCGATAACTTAAACAGTGATGATTTGAGGGGGCAGTTCCGAAGTCACATTTTCTGCAGCTCTTTTATATTCGGTGGTGTCAATTCTAAACTGTCGCTGTCAGATATTGTATTTTACTAATTTTATAATCTGTACAATAATATCTTTGTTTGATTAATTTGAGTTTTCACTGTCAACGAAACAGGATTGAAAGATGTCAAAACACAGTCAGCTAAGCCAACTATGAAAGTATGATGTTAACGCAATTAAATAGACGCTTTTAATATATTTATGTTTCATTTTCGGATTTGTTGTCGGCAAAAAATTTAATACAAGTCCCGTGCGTTAAAGATACAGTGCTCGAACTAGTGAGAAACGAGCCCGCAGGGCGAGTTTCTCAAAAGAAGCTGTGGCATTGTAAAATTCACTATTAACGCACTCAACTGTAATAGATATTTATGTATTAAGGGCATAATCAGAAGATTATGGCTCGAGGGAATGTTAAAAGCCCGACGCGAAACGGAGGGCTTTTATATTCCTGAGAGCCATAATCTACAATTATGCCCGTGGTACATACAATGTTTTATTTTATTTTTCACCATGAAACTGGAACAAAATATTAAAAAGATTCAGTATTTTCGGCAAGTTTTTAAATGCAAATGCAGTGAAATAAAGTCGACAGTAGGCTAATTTGTTGTTACTAAGATACTGTGATATTGCTAAATTGTTGCTAAGGTACTGTTTGTTTGTAAATAATTTGCATTCTAAAATGGAAGGTGAAAACGCAAAAACTTATTCACAAGAAATTTTAGATGAGTGTGAGGCCGCCCAGGCAAAAATAATTCCAAGTAAATCGAAATATTTATACATAAAAGAGTACGAAAAGTTTTGCGCGGAGCACAAAAAAATGTGTCCACAAAATGTGATGAAAAAGTTGTGATGGCATACTTGTCTCAAATGGTAAGGGATTGTATATATACATTAGTCAATTATCTCTATTCAATAAATATCTATTTTTGATGTTGATATATCTCGTTTTTCCATGCTCACAGAATTCATGAAGAATAATTCTGTAGGTGATCAAGCTGAAAAGTCCTATGTATTGCAAGGGCATCAAATTGAAGAATTCATGTTGAAGGCACCTGATCATACGTACTTGTTAGTTAAGGTATAACGATTTTAGTTTTTTTTCCAATTCTCATTATAAAAATTATTGTGTTTTATAGGTTGTCACAGCCTTTGGTATTTTTGGTGCATGTCGTCGCGAAGAACTGCACGATTTGGCTGTACAGGACGTAACAACTGAGGGATCAGTGCTATTAGTGAAGATCCAAAAAACCAAAACTTATACTTCGAGGCAATTTACAATTGTACCAAGCGATGAATTGGTTGATTACGTCTCTTTGTACCGAAAATATGCAGCATTACGACCGGAACATACTAAAATGACAGCTTGTTTTTGTCGTATCATAATGGCAAATGTAGTGCTCAGACTGTTGGGAAAAACACCTTAGGCAAAATGCCGAGGATAATAGCAGAGTTCCTCAATCTACCGGATGCCCATAAGTGCACAGGGCACTGCTTTCGCAGGAGTGCGGCGACGATCTTTGCAGAAAGCGGCGGTGATACAAGGGCACTGAAGCAGCTTGGTGGATGGCGATCGGATAAAGTAGCCGAATCATATGTAGAGAATTCTCTGCAAAATAAAATTAAAATTGCTCAGAACATTACTGGTACAGCAGCTATAAGTGTACCACAAAACGGCGAAGGAACTGTCAGCTTTGGTGTTGGCTCATCTGGAGTTACAATTTCAAATCCATCCAACTGTATTTTCAATTATTATAAAGAATAAGTTTCATTACTATTATTTTTATTAATAAAGGTTGTGTAGTAAGGTTGTTGTTTCAATAATTCTTTCAACTTACGTGACATATAATGTCATGTGTTTGCTGTCAATCATGCTGCTTAGCAACAATGACATTTCCGTGCTATAAAGACCACATTACGCCCGCATTTGGGGGCGTATAAAGAACATTATGGTGGCAAAATAAAATAAATAACTGTTACGATTCGGTACCATAATTGTTTTTTAAGTCAGTAGTATTTATTTTATTTTGTTTTAGAGTTTAATTTCGTTTGGAATTATCTTTGTGAATACAAGGACGGATACAGCTACTTAATTGGGGGGTCAAGGGTCATCACTTAAAAATATGCAAACTCAAAACTATTAATCGATTTTGAAATCGATTAAAAGCATGCGTATGTGCTTTATAATTGAAAATTATTAATAAATATTACCAGAATTATTGTAACACTTATCTGGATCACTGACACTGTTTAATATAGTAAGGTATTTTTAATACAGCACTATCTGGGGGAGGGTCATCACCCCCCATGACTCCTCCCTGGATCCGCGCTTGTAGTGTATACCGCACGAGATTTTACCTCCAGTCGATAATTTTTCTCTTTCGCTTTCCACCCTTCCTTTTTTTTTTAGATAATTCGACTTCTTGTTGAATTATCAAAAAAGAAGGTAAAATCTGTTATAATAGTATAGTCGAAAGTAAAACGTATACTGTTTTACACGCGAGGCATAATTTAGAGTTTTTGAAAAGCGATTGGGGAACTGGGATTGGGATTATAAAATTATGAATGGGGACCGGTCAAAAAATTGGACGGTCAAACAGCTGATTCCTGCTCGGTGCAGACAAGCCACTCTGACTTTCTGGTAAGAAAGATCAGCTGCAAGAGTGGTTGGTTTCGCACGTGGTTAAAATTGAAGGTGAAATTACAAAAACCTAACTGTGGAACTAAATTCAACCTTTTAGGTCCAGAGAGAAAAATTATGTAGTCGATAACATTTTGATTAAGCATGGGTATGAAGTTTTACGATTGCCTCCTTAGCATTGTCGATATAACCCTATTAAAGTGGCATGGAATTTTTGTAAAAATTCTTACAATAAACAAATAAGTTCTGAACCTCCATCGAAAGATAGGGTTCAGAAATTATGGCTTGAAGTTTACCCAAATCTGTTTGTCCATGATACGAAAGCAGCAATCTTGTGTTCAATTTCATTTAGCTACCACTTGTAACTAGCCGAAACCCATCACCTATTTTTTTATTAATTATTCGCTACTTAGTCAATTTTATTAAAAATTGCAGAATTTTAAATAATTTTTATCCCCTCCGACGTCGTTTCGAAAATAGTAGGCATTTTCTACGTTAAAGTCCCCTCCATTCCCACTACTTACGCGACCACCAATCTCTAAACTAATGCCACTACCAGAGTGGTCCCCACCTTCCGCAGACTTCCATAAAACCACGAGACGTGCTACCGAGAGCGAATTGCTCATCATATTTCTTCTCGAATCCTCCTATAGACCCTGGCCTGCTGTCGTTTAAATTCGCCGTCACCTGCATGTAAATTTTTATTTACAACACCTACTCAAACACCTGTGGAGAACGTTACTGCGGGAGTTTAATTCCCGTTGTTGTTTCCCACTTACACAGCCGGACAGAAAGGCCGTCAGCCTGAATTCTTCCAGTCACACAGTGTCGATTCGAAATCGCAAGCCCAGGTCTACTAATCCTTCCTAATTACATCATTACACACAAACTTACACCCACTTGTCGTCACGGCAACTTACTAAAGTGTAGAGTTGAATTGAAAGCGATAAACTAGACCAAAATCCGATAATTATTTTTGACATAAACGTTTCATTCCATCCAGTAATTACGTAAACAAAGTGAGTATTACATTTTCCCTCACTTCACGTAATTACCCGTTTCTAAAAATCTACTCCTTTTCAGAGTTCTGAATCCATCGTAAATTGCACGACATGCAACATTCTTTAATATCAGACTACGTAAAACGTTGGGTCTATCCAGCTCGCTGGTAACAAAAGATGAACATTCTAGTAAACGAGTCGCTCTTGAAGGTTTAACGATGCTGTGATAAAAAATTGACCACCACCATTTCTCCATAAGTCATTTACGAACAATACCTGCCCCTTGTGAACAACCTGCTCGTTCCCGCACAAAAATATTCAATACTGTTAAAACCACCATCAAATTTCCCCTGTCTAATTAAATCTGTAAATTCAGTAGCTATCTGTGTCCACCATCCCGTCGGTGGTTGTTTTTAAATTAGAATAGAGAGACCTGAAAGGACACTAAACCCCTTTCATTATAATTTCACCTAATTACGAGAATCTTTCTAAAGCACATTCTAATTTCCCTGAATTAGTTTTAAAACACTAATTAAAACCGCTCCTGTTAGTTAAATAAATCTCGTTAGATATAGTATGCAGAAAATCGCGTTGAAATTTTATTAAATAGAGTAGGTTTAAAAGGTTGAAAGACGAGCGGTTATTCTAGTTCTAAAATATAGATTTTCATTCTGACCTAGATAGTCTAGGTAACATTGACCGATTCTATTATATCTTTAAAAATATTTCAACAAGAAATAAAATGGCTATCACACCGGCCTTAACTGTAAATAATCAAAACATTTCCTGACTTTTATGAAAATGTAAACATTCACCGTTATCACACATAATAAAATTTTGATATTACTACTGACGAAGATAACTATAAGTGTTATCGAAACGTTTAGATTGTATAATTTAAAATACACCATTAACAAACCCAAAAAAGATACGTATTTTATTATTTTCTGACTTTGTTTATTCATGTATGTTGAGTTAATTATGTTCTAGTTTAAATTCCTTATTATAACTGTTTCGTTAATCTTATTTACTCACCGACCGTAAGGAAGTAGTGGGAGTGACCGTCGTCCGACGTGAGCGGCCCTCGGATCCCCGGTACCAGGACGAGTTGCGTAAATTTTTCTTTGCCTAATGTAAAAAGAATTTGTAATGTAGCATAAGTGTGTATATTTAGGCTTATAAAAAGTTATAGGATGATATATGTATCTAGCCTTTTCTTGTTTATTGGTTATAGTGAAATATCAGGCAGCAAACGATCAGCCCTATCTAATAGAATCGACTACCACCCTCGACGCGAGCTATAGCCACGAAAAACATAATCATAAAGGTAAACTAGCCAGTACAGATTTAAATGGATACAATTCTGGTTATTTACTTCTATGTTATCTATTGCATTGCGACCGAAGAACTAAGTTTGAATATAAACATACTTCTACGTCACGTTTAATACCGAAGAAAAAGGAGAGAAAATGCAGTAGGTAAATTTGATCACAAAAGCAAGTTTTCAAAATGGAATATTATGAAATTGCACTTTGGCTTTCCTGGAAATTTCTCCCATGTTTTCTTGTTTTGGAAGAGTGTACAAATGAGAAGGAATTCGTTTTCATTTTACGTAGATTTTGTATTGGATAAGACACGACGTTATCATTTATGACCAATGTAATGAATGTACAATTTCCGTTTTATGTAGGTAATAAGCTTTCAAGGTCTAAAGACTAAAATTGACTTCTTTTAATAGGTCACTCGAGATTTAACGATTTTCGTGCAAACAAAGTCTAAATAGCGTGAAACACTATGTTACAACGCTGCATTAGTTTCACTTTGAAAATATAACCTACATTTTTCAAAAGTCAAGCTACGGTAGTAACTTTTTGTTCTTTTGACAGTGCTACCATACTCTAGCTAGATTTCCATGGCCTGCTCTAATGCAAAATAAAATGGAACAGAATACGTGTAAATTGTCAGTAAAATGGCAAACTTATTTGAAGTTGTAGATTTATCATCCGTGGTCATTGGTTGTCTTGGTTGAAATAACTTAATTTTGTGTTTGTTCAAGACGGTTTAATTCATTTTCTAGCTTACCTGGATGATAAATCTTTTTGGCACGGTTGTACAAAGTTCGTGACGTACTAAACTTTTATGTTGGATGATGGTGTGATGAGGCATTATTGTAGTAATCTGTATGGGTTGGGTACGGAATGTGTTACGCTTCCATCTGGTTTTCTTTTAAATAGAACATCAAGGATTGGAAGATAACCATTTTTCCTTTTCTCTGGTGAATCTAATGTTGGTACGTTTATTGTATAAATGGTTTAGGAACACAGTTAGTTTTTCTTCCCCAAAAGGCCAGATAGCAAAAATATCATCAACATATCTAAGCCAAAGTTTTGGTTTCTTAGGTGCATTATTAGGAGATTAGAAATACATGAAATTTTAACGAAAACTAGGCAAATACGTAAATTTGATTCTCGTAATAATGAACAACATAACACTACAGTAGAACGGGGGCACCATGCGCCATCTTGGATTTTGACATCACAAGACCGCCTACGTGGGGGACCGTATTTTCCACCCCTATGGTTTCTTTTCGGAGGCCTTTTTGCAACCCCTAATTATTTTTGTTTTTATTCGTCTACGTGTAGGACGTGTTTTTCGCCCCTATTTTATGACCGCCCCCGTGTAGGACGCGGTTTTCTACCCCTATGGTTTCTTTTCGGTGGTCTTTTTAACCCCTTGATGGAATTTTCACCCTAATTACGGCCTCTTTGGCGGTTTAGCCCTTGGAAGGTAGGCAAATGCGTGCGCGTACAATGTTCTAATAAGAGACCCTAATGCTACCTCATAAGACAGATATAAAAAGTTGTGTTAGGTATGCGCCCCGGTCCCCTTGGCTGAAAATAGTATTATAAGGGGATCCTAATGCTAACGTGTAAGAAAAGTGTAAGAAGTACCATGTAGGCATTCGATCTTGTGTTAGGGTCTGCGCCCCTGTCCTGGCCCCTTGGCGGGAAATTTGAAATAAGGGGCCCTAATGCCAACTTGTAAGACACGTGTAGGGCTTCGCAACCTGTTCTCGGGCCTTCGCCCCCTGGCTGGAAATGGTATGAGGACCCTAACCTTATAAGACAAGTGTAGGAACTACCATGTAGGCCTTCGATCTTGCATTAGGGTCTGCGCCCTGGCCCCTTTGAGTTAAAACTGATTTTAGTGCCATCTAGTGGCGTATAGACTAATGAACTTTTTCTATAATAAAAGTTGATCATGCACATCTCTCTTTAGCTCTATCTCGTTTATCCGTTTTTCTCTCTCCCTCTCTTTCTTTCGGCTCTTTCTCACACACAAACAAATCAATTAATTAATTAATTAATCAATCACTCAAACAAATCATACTCGATCAAATCAATCAGATCAATCTCAATCAATCAACCGAAATCATGTCTTACAGTTTGCGGAAACCAGCTTACAGTCAAAACTGAATACATTAAAGTCTAAATTAAATATGACGTGAAATAATAAATAATTTCTACCCTAATGCAATTATGCTTTTTATATAGGCAGATTCTCTAAACAACCACCACCTATATATTCGAAAATTATGTCTGATTTATTTGCATGTTCAATTACATACACACAAAATTGTTTCATGGAAACGTGTTCATTAACAGTTATAAAAACCTCATTAAAAGGACTGAAAAGTAATAATTACTTATATATAACATAGAGTTAAATTAAATTAACATGTTTTAAGAATATCAAATTGATATAATGGAAATAAAAGGCAAAAGGTTTTAATGGTTCTATTATTATAAGCGAATTAACAATAACTACAGTCTAAAATCCACGAATACGTACCAACTATTTGTAGACCTTATTTTACGACGTCATCCTATAAGAGTAATACTACATTTTAAAAAATCTTTATCGACATTTTTGTTAGCAATATCAAGTAAAAAGCAAAAATAATGTTTACATTTAGAAGTGTTTTTTCTTTCAGTTGTTCTAATAATAACCATATGTTGAACTGAAATATTTTTTATACAACGTATCCACATATAGTCTCACTAAACACGTTTTATGAATGGTTGGATATAAACTGGCTATTGCATTCTGATCATTAACTTAATTAGAAAGTAATACACAAAACCTGATTCCTGCTACTGGTATTTAGCATTTATATGTTGCACTTATAAATTTACATTCAAAATGCTTACAAATATTCTAAAAATTTTGCTACTGCAAAATTACTTTTAAATAATTTGAACCTTGAGATTACATAAGCTATTGTTATGGAATGCATTACAAATATTTACAAAATATTTTTTGCCATCGCAAATTACATCAAGGTCTAAATATTATTAGTCGAAATAATAAAGATTTCTACCCGATGCTTTTTTCTTTATACGGATATATTCTCTCTTCTATGCAATCATGATTTATCTGTATACTCAATTATGCACACACACGCACGCACGCACGCAAACGCACGCACGCACGCACGAACGCACGCACGCACGCACGCACGTACGCACGCACGCACGCACGCACGCACGCAAATAAAAATATTCATCTTTTCAGCATAACGCCAGCAACCACGGTTATAGCAATACCTCCACAACCACCACCGTTTCGAAACCTACCATATGGAGGAAAAAAATTGACTCTTTTAGAAGGGCACCTCACGCAGCAGGATGATGAGCAGGACCCACCAACCCTTCAGGCCTTTAGGAAAAAAGTATTCAGTGGTTACGAAAACACCACAATTACTATATTAGTAGTGATGTGGCGGGGATGGGGCGAGTAGAAAGACTGAATGAAGAACTGGTGGAGACTAATCAACATCTAGAGTGTGTGCGGCAAAATATAGTAAAGACTGTAAATATATTGCGTACGTTGGAAGGGATGGATGTGTGATGTGTGTAATATGTTTTTTGTAGAATTTATTGTATAGTTAACTTTTCATTGTAAAAAATAAATGTAAAGGAAAAAATTGAAAACATCTGGAAGTCTGACTTACTCATATACTCATGCATAAATTTCTACATCAAAGTTAAGCAGTCATTTTTTGCAAATTTTAAGTGCATGTTGCGTTACAAATTTATTTATTGTAAAATATCATACATATAACGTAAGTGTGTAAATATAGTACAGTTAAAAGTGAAAAAAAGCTTGCGTTAAATAAAAGTCAAAACAGTTCCCAAAAGCATATAAATTTGAAAACTTTACGCCATGTATTTATGCAATACAAATGACACAATTGCATTCATACATTTGCAAATCCCGTTTCAAAATTGTAATATGCATTGGTGATTAAGATAAATATAGAATGTTCCCATTCACACCTGCATACAATGCTCTCAAAGCAAAATAACTACGTTCATTATCCTACAATTTTTGAAGCAGTAATATTCACGCTCCATCGAAAATTGTAAATTTGGAGTCCTAATCGAACTAAATTAAAAAACAAGTCATGTTTTAAGTGCTGTTTGTTGTTTCAAAATTGAATTGGTTAATTTAAGGACCATTTTGATACATTTATACATTAAATATATAAATTGCATGCATGTGTTTCTTCTGAGCTGACGTAAGTACAAAACGTTGTGTTTTAAGTGCTCTTTGTTGTTTCAAAATGGAATTGGTTAATTTAAGAGTCATTTTTTCATATTTTAATAAATTTATGCATTAAATGGATAAATTGCCACTTATAAAACATAACTGCGTTGAAAATTTTTTTTTCTGTTTTTCTTTTGTAGGACTTTAGACTAAACGTTAGAATTTAAAAAAAAAAAAAGTTACAAACACTTTACAAATATATTAAACATTTATTATATTACATCACATTTACTATTAATACTATTAATACATTTACGTTTTATATCGAATTATGATGTATAATATTTCACAGTTAAGGAAGGCTTTCTTTATAAAAAAAATCGTTAGAATTTTTTAGATAAACAGCATATTACAAATATTTCCGAAATAAATAAAGGATTTTATTTTACATCAGTATTTATCTTAATAATTTATTGATTTTGTACATAATTAAATTGTAAATATAAATTTACGCAAAATATCACGAGAGTATTGTTAGTTGCATAACATTTCAGGGTTAAAACTTATTTATGTTACAATTTTTATTCATTATTAATTATTCACTATTGCATATCAGCGTACAACATTTACTTCATTTAAAGTTAAATACAAAATTTCACTTCATCATACACCACTTTATGTATGGTGCATTTTAAAATTAAATCCTAACGTCACAATTTTGATTATTTATTACATATAAATACAATAACTCATTTAAACACTACAATATATAAATACCAAATATATTTCTTTCATTACTCAGCACGTATTTAATTCTACATTACTTTTATTTAAAGTTAAACTTTAAATTACACATCATATATACATAACTTTATTTATAATACTTTTTAAAATTACAAGCTTTTTTATGTTACAAGCTTCATTCATTATTAAATATAAATACCAAATATGTTAAAATGATTTATTTACTTTTCTGAAAGCATCTTTTATGAAATTTTCACTTTTTGTTGAATACTTTCCTTCATGACACATATTCCCTAAGTACATATCAACTTTAACTATTTATATTAACACTTAATTTTCAACAAATCTCTATTTCACCTTTCATGCATGTTATCTCCGAAACCCACATTTCTTTATGTACCTAGATTATATATCTAAGCTAAAGATTACAAGTTACATATGTTTAATTTTTAACTCGAATCTGCTTCATTTTTCTATTCAATTCATACAGTTCTATATCTATTTTTAATGCTTTTATTTTTTTCACTAACTCCTCAATCCTTTTCTTTCTCTTATCAATACTTAACACTTTTTCTTTACTTTCTCTTCTTATCATGCGTATTACTTTCGTCATGTCTACCAATAAAAAGTTTACTGAATCGTGCGCACCCAAGGAAATCTTTTTTTATAAATCTGCATCCTTCAAAACCACTAACCTAGACTAAAACTTCTTGTTTCGACGAACTGATTCTATTTTTATATTTCTACGAAATTTAATGTGATACCCCCTGCAGGTCATTACTCTTTGACCTTGAAAACTATATTTTTAGATTTCTAAGAATTGTAATACGATCATGGTAATGATGACCTTGCAATTTTTATATTTAGTTTTAAATTTTTATCTTGACATTTCGACTTAGTTGCGCTCCATAAATTTAAATTTTCCGCCAAAAGTTGGACCTTGAAGAGATTCAAAAGCTTACATTTCTCACCACCAGAGGGCGAGTGACCTTGAACTAGTCCAGAACCGGCCCCTAATCTCTACTCATATATAATTTACTTTGCAATCAATTATTAATTATCATTGTTAGTTGTATTGTAGGCTATTAAAATCATATTTTAAAAAAATATAAATTAAAATTTTAGAAAAAAATAAGTGGAGGTGACTCACCAATTAAAATACGCTGTACAGTTTCCTATGCCATGGCCACACAATTGTTTATTTGGAAACCATGTATAGGTACAATACTACATTTACTTTTGAAGTATTAAAACTAACATTACAGTTACAAAATCTTACCTAATAGACTTTTTCTTTTTACTTATAATCATTTAATTAATAACACATCACTTTCTTATAACTTGCAAAATACGTTGCTATACTCAACTAAAAGTGTTGAATGCACGGTTATAAAACGTTGTATACAGATCTAAACGAGTGTTTAAAAGGGACAGTTGCGAAATTAACCGATGGTGTACACAAATACATTTTGTTCTAATGTCAAGCTTGATTTAAACTTATCATCCAATTCAAGTTTGGCAAACAAACTTCAAGCGAAATGTAAGCTTGCGTTAGTCTTCCATTGCAAACTTACTTGTGTAAGCGCAAAACAAGACAAAATCAGACTTTTGTAAACCTATGTGCTTTCTGGGAGACATTTGCACTGTTAAATATGGAGTTACGCGTTTTACCGTGACAAAAATGGAGACAATGGTGTTACGGTGTTCACGAACCTGTAGAAACCTATATTATAAGGCAGAAATATGGACATACGAATTCATCCGTCTATTAGTAACACAATTTTTACTGCAGATAGCACTAGTATCTAATTTCAATGAGTTAGGGCGACTATGTATTACTGTTTAGTATTGGTTACGTAAATAACGTATGCCGAGATTATTAATTAATATATTGTTAGCAAAATGGTAATTCACCATTGCGAGCGTACAAGAGCGGCTGAAGCCTTAGTGCCAAGTTGTGGGCAATGTTGACATGTTGTCTTAAAGCTATATCTATACTTAACACCTTCCTGTTTGACTAAGTCATTACATAATTTTTTAAATGCAGTGGCCTTCTGCTTACTCTCCCAGATATTGTGGTCGTTGTCTTTTGATTACTCTCGTTTCCCTCTTCAACAACATCTGGGGTCACATTTTCAGATACATTAATGTTTGTCTCAACAGGATTAATTATCTGTGGTACATTTTCTGAATTCCGAAGATGCTTTGAATTACGAACACAGAGTTTATTTTGTTCATTACGAACGAAATAAGATCTTGGATTCTCATTGACTGCCACTATCCTTGCAGGTTCCCATGTTTTGGTTATGTTCCTGTTCATTTTCAGCAGCTATTATTAAATCATCAAAATAAACCTGCACACCTTCGATGTCACCAAATATACGTTCTAATTCCCTCTGGAATACTTCCGGACTAGACTTCACTCCAAATGGTAGTCGATTAAATTTGAAGCGTCCAAACGGTGTTCCAAATGTGCACAATAAAGATGACTTTGGATCCAATTCGATTTGGTGAAAGCCGTCTTTCATATCTAAAACAGTAAACAGCTTCTTACCCGACAGATTCTATCTGAGTTCTTCAGCTGTAGGAATGGCATAATGCTCCCTTCTCACGTATTTGTTCAGCTGAGTTGGATTCAAACAGATTCGTATGGAACCATCTTTCTTTTCAACTATGATAATATCATTCACCCAATCTGTTGGCTGCGACACCTTTGAGATTACGCATCTGTCTTCTAACTGCCCTAGTGTTTTCTTTAACTTCTCCCTTATACTCGTTGCGATTCTGCGAGTTTGACTCACAGTCGGCACAGCATCCTCTGTTAGTTGGAGTTTGTACTTAAACGGCAGTTTTCCTAGACCTGAAAACACCTGAGCATATTTATTGAAAACTTGCTTAATCTTATTATTAGTTGAAATGTCATGAATTCGTTTCACTAAGTTTAGTTCCACGGCTGTCATCAACCCTAAAATTGGTTTAGCGTTAGTTTTTACCACTACGAACGAAATATGAGTTTGTTCCGATTTGTCCGGTTCACACGGTATATTTACGATTCCAACGGTTTCTAATTTCGCGCCCCCGTAAGCTATCACAGTACATTCAGCAGTTTCTATCTTTAAATTGTTACAATACGTTCTATAATAGTAATACGGTGGCACATTAATGTCCGCACCTGTGTCAATTTTAAAAATAATGTCCACTTTCTTATTAATTCTTATCTTATGTGTCCATTGTTTATTTAAATTAATGTCTATGCTTTCTACAGTTAATTCAGCTGCAAACCACTCGTGTTCTTCTTCCGATAGCTCAACATTTAGGTTATTTACTCGATTTCGTTTAAACTTATTAGTTCGCTTTCCTCTGCAACCAACTGCGAAGTGATTAGAGTTACCACACTTGTCACATTGTTTACCAAATGCAGGGCATTCCCGTGGACCATGGTGATTAGCACACTTTTTACACTTAAACTTTGTCGCTCTTGTTTCTTCTACTTTTACATTATTAGATTTCTTGTTATGGACGACTTTTATTTTATTAACATTTATGCCGTCACTTTTTTCGTCATGCATGAGTTTCATTTGTTCCTTACTTAATTCAGATGAACGGCACATTTTCACAGCATCTTCTAACTTAATTTCAGTTTCACGTATCAATCGTTCTTGCAATCCTCTATCTCGCACGCCTAATATTATTTTGTCCCGTATGAGGCTATCTTCTTGAGTACCAAACTCGCAACTTTTAACTAGTTTTCTTAAGTCTGTATAAAAAGTATCAAAAGACTCACACTCAACTTGGAATCTATTAAAAAATTTAAACCGATTGAATACTTCGTTTTTCCTTGGAATGCAGTGTTGTTCGAATGCTTCCATTACTTTCTTAATGTCCTTTTTTTCCTCTGTTGACAAGCTGAATGTGTTAAATAGTTGTAGTCCTTCATCTCCTACAACATTTAGCAACATCGCCACCTGTATTTCTCCAGTTTTCTTATTATACTCCGCAGCTTTCATGAAAATTGAAAATTTTTGTTTAAACAACTTCCAACTTTCTGCTGTATCTTCGTTTAAGCTGAGCGGCTGTGGAGGTCTAAAATTATCCATGATTAGTGTTTATAACCTTACTTCCTAACACGTTGTTCTAATTTCTTATTTCTTCCAAGTATTCTTTAAATGTTTTTCTCTTTTTGTATTTCACCTGATACCATGTTTAGTATTGGTTACTTAAATAACGTATGCCGAGATTATTAATTAATATATTGTTAGCAACATGGTAATTCACCATTGCGAGCGTACATGAGCGGCTGAAGCCTTAGTGCCAAGTTGTGGGCAATGTTGCCATGTTGTTTTAAAGCTATGTCTATATTTAACAGTTACTTTGATATTACGCCTGAAGAAGGACAAAGTTTCTGGCTGAAAGCTTGCAAAATAAATAATAAATATCACACCATTTTTTTCAAAGGAAGTGTTATTTAGTCATATGGCCTATTAATTTCTTAATTTCATTCATCAGTGTTTTTAAAAGATACACCAAATATAACTCGAATGTAACGATCTTGTAATATCAATCAGGTTACATAAGTTTTACTATTATAGCAGTATTGTTACTTGCTTTGACAGTCTAAAGCATAGGTTCCCAACCTTTTATGGACTACCGCCCCCTTTTATATAATAGTTAATTATACCAATTTTATATGTCTGTCTATTATCCATTAATAATCATAGATTAAAAATTAATTCTCTTTCTCTCTCTCTCTCTCTCTCTCTCTCTCTCTCTCTCTCTCGAATCGCGCTCCTCATGGTCGTGGCAAAAGATCGTGGTTATTAATTAACTAAAAATACAAAAACAGGTTATAATAAAACGTTTAATTCAGACAAAGACCATACAAAATGTTAGAACAAACATAACTTAACCAATAAATGCAAGACAATGCAAGGTGTTGGCAGTAAGTAAGTAAATCTTCCTGTTTTACCGATAATGCTGTTAATGTCGGAAAGTGGCTGTACTCACCTCTTCCTAGATTTCGTTTGAATAGAAGAAGTTTTCCCACAAAAGCAGCTATGACGTGTTTTGTTTTTGTTAAATTCAATTCATCACCTTGCGATTGCAAATTAACGTTATTAAAATATTGTAAAAAGGTTTGTCAAATAAGCGATGCCATTTTTGGACGCAACCTAGTTTTCGCGTAGTTCATCGTCTCTGTTTTCAAGGAAGTCCCGTACTGAGTCAAATAGATTGAAAAAGCGGTCCAGACAGACACCTTTCGAGAGCGATCGTACTTCTGTGTGTAGAAGCAGGCGATTATACTCTTCATCATTTTCACTACATAGTTGCCCAAATAATCTGTCATTTAATGAATTGCTGCTTATCTTGTTGACTGCTCTAATAACGTAATGGAGCGACGTATGCAGGCGTTCATTAAGATTTTTTGCAACCAGACGATGAATAACACAATGTACAGCGAGTACATTTGGTACTGCTTGTTTTAAATGCTCCATGAAACCCTTATAACGCCACGTCATTGCTGGAGCACCATCTAAAATACTTCGATTAGGAATTTCTTTCTTTTGAAAAAAAAATGTGCATGGTATTAAATAAGGATTCTGCCTTGTATCGGTTTCCAAACTTTTTGCAAATAATAACTCTTCGCAATTTTTTTCTTCTTTTATGAATCGGAAGTAAGCCAAGAGTAGTGCAGCATTATTTGGTAAAGTTGAGTGAATCATAGAGTTGAATGGGAAATTTGGAAGTTTTTAAGTAATCAAATAATGATAGTTCAACGTCTTTAGCCATTTCATCTATTCTTCTTTGCACTGTATTATTACTCAAAGGAATTTTTTTTATGATGAAGAACAGCTTTGATCACCTCTTTGACTGCCGGCATATTTAATTCCTCACCAATTGTGAGTGGTTTTCCCGGTTTTGCGATTAATAATGAAATATTATATGAAGCTAGTGGACCATCGTCTTCTTGTTTAGAACACGATGAAAAAGGTTTGATATAGTTGGCTGTTTTAAATATTTCTTTTCAAGCCCTTGAAAATAGGATAAATCTTTGTCCTATTTATCAGCATGTATTTTATTCAAATTCTCTTGGAGCCTAGAAGGTTTCATGGCTTCATTTGAAAGAACTTTTGGCAAATTAAACACATAGGTAATAATTGGTTTGTTGGAGATTGAGTAAATCCATATTTCAGATACTCAATATTGAACTGACGACATTTCTTCTTAGTTTCAGACATTTTGGAATTCACAATTTGTTACGATTTCAATACAGTAACTTTTCAACCGATTTATAGAAAGTTATAAAACTAATGGTTATAATGACTTCTTTACTTTATCTGTCACGCACGAGTATGGATCACTGACGTAGCACACAAAAACAATAAGACATTTGATTTCGAGCACGCAACAACTTGTATGGCTATGTTTGTTTGCGGTGCCCCGGTGCACTTGCTCTGCAAACAGGTTATTCAAGTCCCCTAAAATCAGTGGGAGGATTTTTTGTTCCAGAATACCTAAATTTTAATTTGATTGATTCATTTGTTTGAAAAAAGTCAAAAAACAAAAAAAATGGAGGTTCTTCGATAGAGTCACTCCTGGATATAGTCAGATTTCCACAAAACCTAATAGAGGAGGATAAAACTTTCATTTTTCAGTGAGAGATTTTAATGGAGGTAACAATTTTATTTTCAAATATAAAATTGAAAATAAAAGCAATAGAACTCTATGGTCACGTAAAGAGAATAAACAAAATGGTATAGAGAGTAAAACCTGCAGTGGAAGCACACCAAGGAAAACATGGTAAGACAAGATAGGTGAGGTAAGAGTAAAGAAATAAGGGAAGGAAATAGTAGTGGTCCTACAAATCGCACGATATGAGAATATAAAGAAAATTTGATAGAGGTAAAGTCAAAGAGATTGTGTATATCTAATTTTTTACTTAAAAAAATGATGGCGGGTCTGCTTATTAACGACTGAACACGTCCACAAAAGGAAATAGATTAAAACTTCAATTAGAAAACGTATATCTATATTCGCAAGTCAATTATTACATTACAATTGATAATATATAAGAAAACATCTAAGAAGCTTCCAACGCACATTGCTAGAGCAATTCGATAATTAATCTAATTATATTTAAAAACTTGAGTATATCAAGTATTTTTATGCACAGTGCTTTTACAAAGGTTAAGGTCCAAACTTGCAGTTTGTGCTTAGTTTGTACTTAACGCTTAATAACTGAGTCCCTGGCAGTGATGATTAAAGTAATTGCATAATGGAACGGCGTATTATGTCATATGTACAATATAGCTTATGTTCTCTTTTGCTGTCAGCTATAGAATCATAGTTTCTGCACTGTATAGACGTTAAAAAATAAGGTATAGAGATGTGGTACTAAGGGATCTATTTCTTGTGAAAGCACTGCTCATAATTATTACATGTTTTATTTTTTTGGAATGATATCTGGAAATAAGAAGGTATGGGTAGCATATTGAAGGTAATGTTTGTTTGCGCACACCTACAAGAAGATAGAAAAACCCTTTAAGCAAATCAGGTCGTAAATCAAATATGCGACACTCTGTCACACTTTCAATTATCGACCTATTTCCTTTTTCAGCCAATAAAAATTAAGTAGTAATTTCTTGACTGATTCTCCTAAATGGAGGTTCATTAGTAGCCGGTTTAGTTGTTTTAGTAATAGAGCTTCTACCAAACCCTCTCCCACTACGTCCTCTTCTTTGATTTTGATTAGTTTCATTTTTATTATTACCTTCTGGCACAAGATCAACTGATTGAAATTTACCAAACTGATTTCGTGCTGCACTACTGTTGTTTAAAGGTAAAGGAATTTTAAAATGCAAAGAATCATTTGCTCTATTAGTTGAATTTAAAACTTGGTATTGAGAATTTTTCTGTTCATTAGATTGAATAATTTTGATTACATTTCCAATTGCTTCATTTTTAGTGTCTATATTTCTTGCTTTAGGTAATTTTTGAAAATCAAACTTAGGATCAATATCTGGCAGTGAATCATTTTGTGGTAGCTCTTTGTGTAGATAAGAAATAGGCCAATGACGTGATTGTCCAAATCCGCCTGGTTTAGGTGGATCTAAGTAATGATCATCTGGTGGAGGTCTATCAGGCCTGAAACTTGGTCGCGAAGGTGGTGGTAAGTGATTAGATGATGTATCTGGTAGATAAGAAACTGTGTGATGGTAATCATACCGATCGGTTAAACCATAAGGATAATAACGATCGTTACATTTTCTCCACTGTGATTTTTTTGGCCCCACGTAGCACCATTGATACGGAAAACCTTCGGTGTATCCACACTGATGGTCAGGTTTACAGCAATAATCCCAAGAAAGTTCTTTCTGTCCTTCTAATTCGCAGTACCAAAAACCGGCAACTTTATTTTCTTGACATAAACTTTCTCGTTTACATGGTAAACCACTTACACTGTAGAGTTTCCATGTATCTTGCGGACGCCCAAGATCTATAAATATACTTATTAAGAAAGAAATGCAAGTTTGAATACATACAATGCCATGGAATTACACCGGTTTCTTTGTGTTCATGGTAATTATGCTCGTGATGACCGTGAACATGGTCTCCTCCTAAAATAGTGCTTCCTACCACAATCACAGAAACACATTGTGGATTATGTAAATCCCAGGCAAATAACCATGAATCAGGTTCTGAAATATAGTCAACGTTTGATAATAAATCCCTTTGCAGGATATCTGAGAGATCACAGTTCGAACTTCCCTTTACAGATCGAGTTCTAAGAAAGATAAAACTTTAGAATATGATTATAGATAGTTACACATACCTGTAGCTCAGCGACATGCATTGAAATATGCCTTTCTCTCGTACTTTTGTACATTCAGATTTACATTCAGCTTCGGTTGGTGTCCACAACGATTTTTTGTAGCTTGAGGAAGAAGCTTCGCTGGAGTACCATAGCCAACATAACATATCTGATCCATTTTATCTTCAGCTGGAGGAGTTGGCTTATAACCTATTTCAAAATAATTAGGTTCGCATCCATGTCCGTAACTTCTTCTTTCATATATCTCATAACCAATTTCTGGTACGAAATGAACACGAGGGTTGAGATCAAAAACAGGCCAATCTGTTAATTGACAGTTATCAATGGCGCCTCCAATTGTCGGAGACCCATACCTAAGAAGTAATAAGAAATACAAGCAATACTAACAAAATGCAACTTACCTGTAGCTAAAAGCACGACAAGTAAATGAATGCATTCGCATACATTCCAATTGACACTCTACAATAGATCGGACTGTAAGGGAGTCCTTGACTACTCGTTGATCTAAACGATGTCCGCTGCGCACACGCCAGAAGCAATCTGATTGGGTATGTTTAATTTGCAATAATAAAATAATTGTAATACTTACCACTGGTTTCTTTGATCGTGTCAATAGGCCGTATACAACTATCTCGATTATTAATTGTGTATATATCGCAATCTCGATCAGGCTCTAAATCTGTGTAATAATCAAGTTCCTTGTGGTTTCGATCACTTAAGTAACAATTTTCTCTTGGAACATTATTTATGATAGTATATCTGAAAAACTCGATAGAAATAATTACATATAAAAATTATAGTTAGACTGGTATAACAAAGACTATCATGTATGTGCTACAATATACACACATTCCTGCTTTATCGAGCTACTATGTAAAAAAAGTGTAATTACTAACCTAAATGCGTAAGACGAACAACTAAACACATTTTCATTGTGACACAGTACCTCGCACTCATATATGTTAGGAACCGATATAATTTTTTTCACAATTCCTTTATGTAACTTAAAACCGGTTGCCATTCTTAAAGAGCATTCTAAAACACAAAATCTATAGGCTACACATCATTAACTTACAATCGTCTTACGATCTTTGATGTAGCTGTCGTCATACCCAGGGTAGTAACCATGATGAACACCTAAATCATCGTGACCTTTTTCGTACGGAGGTAAATAACTCCCAGAATACTCAGGTTTTGTTTGGTATGGAGGAAGTAAACCACCTCCCTCATCAAGTTTATTGAACCCCCAATAATCGTACCTATCCTTATGGTTATAATGCGTATCTCTATGTTCACCGTATCCGGACGATCCGCCATATCCGTACGTCCCACCATAACGACCCCAATCGCTCGATTCCCGATCTTCATACGGAACAAAATAATATTTTTTATAACTGTGATTACGTCTATCGTTATAATCATATTTGTGATTGAAAAATGGGTACGGTTTGCCAAAATTTCCATAAGAACCTCCATAACTGCCCCACTCATCACTTTGATCTTTAAAACCCCAATAGTGTTTATCTTTTAACCGATCTTGATAATATTTATGCCAAACTTTGTCATTACCATAATTTCCTTGATCATAATACCAATCTGGCAGATACGGTTCGTAAGGTTTATAATTATAGTGAGACTTATCCGATTTGTAATTATAATAGTAATCATCTCGATCGTGTTTGTAATCTGAGAATAATAATTGATCAAAATATGCAATTTTCTTTTATGCAATAGAAGCACTCACTCTTACCTCCACGACGATCGTAGTAATAATAAAAGTCATTGTGCGTGTCAGGCCGTGATTGTCTTTGTGGATAATAATAACGATCGGTGTCGTAATAATAGTAATCGTCATCGTAGTAATCTCCACGTCTTTGATTGTTATAGTAATAATCATCTCGCCTATTGGAGTACGATCCATAATACCGAGTTCCTTTACAATCGGGCCCATCGCTATTTCGATCTCTTTCGTAATAGTCGTATTCTTGATCGTTTACAACATCACGACGAATGTCTAAACGTGACAATGGTATTTCTATCAGTTCGCAATCTCCTTGCCCTCTTCCACTTGGATCTAATCTGAAACAAAACAATGAATAAGCACAAACTGTATTACTTTAGGGCGACTCTAGAGCACTATAATATAAATCACACGAAACTAAATCAACACAGTAAAAAAATAAATTTACATAAGTTGAAACTGGTTAACCATGCGGTTTTATCAAACATTTTATATTGCAACAAAGTCAAAATAAAAAAAAAGATATTGAACGTCATCCCCGACATCTTCAACTTCATTCATCAGCATCATTTAGCATCAATCATCAACCGATTCAACTTTAATCTTCTATTGAGCAAGTGAAACAAAATGACAAATGTGCGCGAAACAAAAACGCCTTTTACCGAAAAAAAATTAATGTTCTCTCCGAAAGTATAAATAACTGTATAAAATAAACGAACGGTAGAAAACAAGTGAATTTAGAATAGTTTGGGAAAAATTTAGTTGGTAACAGAAAATTTGGCTTCTTTTAAAAAGGTGAAATAATGATAAGAATTTCTTGCTATATCATATTTGTTTTTTCTGAAGGGGGAGGGAGTATAACAAATTTAAAATACTTATCTTTTTTGGGTTTTTTAATGGTGTATTTTAAATTATACAATCTAAACGTTTCGAAAACACTTACAGTTATCTTCGTCAGTAGTAATATCTATTAAAATTGTTAAATATGTTGAAAACAATTTTGTCAATGTTGAAAAATTAAAACATAAACATTAGCCTGCTACCAACATAACAGTTTGAGAAACGTATAAAGCCAACTATAGAATTAAATTTTAGTAAGGAATAATTAGGTCATTAAAAATTAAATATTGTTATACTGTCTTAAAGGTGACAAATCAGAACACCCTTTAACGGTCGAAGGCTAACAATGAAAAATGTCAGCCTTCATACGTTTTATACTTTTCTCAAACTGTTATATTAATAGCAGGCTGATGTTTATGTTTTAATTTTTCAACATTGACAAAATTGTTTTCAACAATTTTAATAGATATTACTACTTACGAAGATAACAGTAAGTGTTATCGAAATGTTTAGATTGTATAATTTAAAATACGCCATTAAAAAATCCAAAAAAGATGAAAGTTTACATTTTCATATAACAACGTTAAACTATTTCCTTATATTACGTTACAAACAAATTCAATTATATAAAGTATTAAAGTTATCAATTTGGAAGTAGCTCGGAAAATAATGATAAAGCTCAAATTCATTTTCAGTTAGCTGCGATTCATACTAAAGTAGGTGGCTCTAAAAGTTAGGGTAACTTGACTATTACTCTCTTTGGTTACTACCAACCAACTCTGACCGCTTACTTAAACCGATTGTTACTGTGTCTTCCCCTCTCTCTACACATCATTTATGCTTTTGAAAACTACGGCATTTATTTAAATGCTTTATAATTAAATATGTAGGCCCCCCATCAAAATAAATTCAGGTTGTTCATCTTAATATTAAACACATTTACATACAAATAACCAATAACCATTCCTTTACGTAGAAATTAACATATAACTACTTAATGTCGCGCGAAATTTTGAATTTTCTAAGGCTCCCGTTACAAGTGACCACTAACGATCCACTGTTGGACCATGCTTTTTCCAGTAATTGACCAATGTACACTATAAATGAAACAACAGTTTTATTTAAAGTTATTTTCTGTAAGTATTAGATACAAAAACCAAATTATTTCTGAAGAAAACATATACCTTGGACGGCATGCGGAACTTATAATTTTTGGTTGTTCTAGTTTGCGTAGAATTTGGTCCCGATCCACAGTACTAACGTCATTTTCTATAATTTTATACGTTGATTCCTCCCCATCGACAGCACAAAGTGCCTGCACCTCTATTTCATTTCCGCTAAATATATTCTGAATACAGCAAACATTTATACGACTTCTTTTTTCCAGGAAAACTAACTAGACAGAAATATCCTTTTAGACAGCGGTTTTCTCATTCGCCAGCTTTAAACAAAGTCGCGTTTTCACTGTTACTTGTAAAATGTTCGTCTTATATATCACCAATACTCGATGTACTGTATACCCACTCTTCATCCTCTTCAGTTTCAAATCGTCTTTTTGGTCTGAATTTTTTTGGTTTTTTTGCGGCCTTTCAATTTTTTATTTTTAGCTTCTTTTAGGTTTTCCTCTTTCTTTCTCTTCCTTAACATAGCTCTTTCTTGATTTGCTTTTTCTTTTTGTATTTTCAATTTTTCTTTGTCTCATGATATTCCAGCCGTCTGGTACAAGTGATGGCATAGGGAAGTCTGTCTTTCTTTGCTTGCCTATGCTTTTTTCTCTGGCCAAAAAATCATGTCCAAGAAAGATGTACTAATTTTGGTTTTGACGTTGGTTAACATTATGGCCTAAATCTGGTGTCGTCGGCCTAGTAAGAAGAATATTACTATGGATGATGGCACGTACTTCGTGATTTTTATCCTCTGTACTGCTTCCTTTACTTTGCTGAGAATAATTACTGGTTTCTTCAGGTATCTTTCCTCCTTTTTCTGTCTCAATAACGTCTGCCCTGTTTTTCTCAGTCTCGTTGCAAACTTCTTCCTTAATAATATTAACTTGTTCATTCTCGTCTCTTATTTTGTTCGATTCGTCAGGATAGTATCTTTTTCAGTACTGTCGTGTGTTTATGTATTATTATTTTTGCTGTCACCGGTTCTTCATGTGTTTCTCTATTGTTGATTTCTTCCTCGATATTGTTCAACTTCCATCTCGTTTTTAACTTCTTCCATATTTTTATATTGATGACCCACCTCCTATCAATTGACCCATTTTTGCCTGTCTAAACTCTTGACTTCTTAATGACGGTATTACTGATTAAAAACAAAGAAAATGTTATATTTTAAATTCAGTTGGCTTTGTATTCTCTATATCATTTTCCTCTAGAATTTCTCACAAAATCTGCGAAGTGTTTTGCAAACATTTAGTAAAATCTATAGCTTCTACGTTATATGGATATAGAACACACTTTCTAAATCTGTTTTCGACAGTATCTGCACTAATCTGTTGTACTGCATTTTCTAGCAAAGAGGAAAGGTAGCTTTATTAACAGACTTGCTATTTTTTTCCAGTTATCCTTTAATGGTGCAAATAGAGAAACATTTGCAGGTTGTAAAATGTCTGTGGTGTTTAGAAAACGAGTATATAGAAAGATTCCATTTTCTGCACAAAACTTGCTGAGAGATTAAATGGAACTTATTGCCATCGAGTAAATAAAGTATAGGTAACTTTACACCGTTTCTATTCAAATAAGGTACAAAAGTATTACACACATAGCTGTAAAATGTTTTACTTGATATTCATCCTTTTTTGGACCTGCCTAAAACAAAATGTACAAATAGGTGTGAGTTTAGAAATTACCTTAGGGAGATTGGTTTTACTTATAACCTAAGCAGGGTTCGTGTTGCGCACAATGCCTGCTGGAATCCGTTCATACGGGTAAACAATTATTGAGGGGTAAATCTGTTCATCAGCATAAATTGTAAACAAAGCTGTATTACATTCTTTTTCCGAACCTGTTTCTATTTCATAAAAGTTTTTCATTCTTTTTGGTTCTAAAACCAGACTTGTTTTGAGATTTGTAGCAAAACCTGACTAGTGAGAGTTAAAGATTTCTGGTGGAGTCTTCTAAAATACCTTCTGCATTCTCACTAGCCAAATATTTGCGAATTTTTTGGTGCCACCGTCTAATGGAACTTTCAGAAACGCATGCTAGTGCTGCATTTATTGACACAGCGTGACGTTGGGTGATTTGTGGGTGACGTTTAAGGAATGCGTTGAACCACTTAATCTATCTTTAAAAGGATTAAGACGCTTATGCCTTTCAATTACGTCTGTAACTGTATCGCACAGAAGTCTTTTGTTAAGTGGAAGTCCTTTATTTGCACAAGCGGAAATCCATCGTACTAATATTTCCTCCTCCTGCTGTGTTAATACAGTGGGAGGACCCATTTTTCGTTTTTCGGGAGTTTTACCCTTTAATTTAGTTATTAGCGTCGAACGAGAAACATTGTAAGTTCGTTCTCCTTGGCGTATGGAGCAAATGTTATTTCGCTAATAGCTTGTGCTAATTGATTCTCAGTATATAAAAAAAGATTTCGTTTTTTTGCTGACCACTGCTTTCTTCAGGTCAAGTACTGGAAGGGTGAACTAGTACGATAATAGAAATACGATTGAAGCCAAATGAATGAAGTTAAATGACTATAGGAGTGACAAAGAAGCAAAATTCGTTAATGTTTCGTAAAACTATATGGTCAGTTATTAGAAAGTTGACAAATTTTCAAATCCAGCGATTGACCATTTTATTTTTGCAAAAAAACGAGGACATTTCGAATAAATATAATAAGAATCCTTCCGTCCTTTATGTCTAGTTACTAGTACTACACGTTTGATTTCAATTTTACCTTCCTACTTACAAATACTTATTACCTCATTTTACAACTTTTGTGGGTGTGCGGGTCTGTGTCTGTGCCTATGCCTGTCTCTGTGTCAGTGTCTGTGTCTGTGTCTGTGTCTGTGTCTGTGTCTGTGTCTGTGTCTGTGTCTGTGTCTGTGTCTGTGTCTGTGTCTGTGTCTGTGTCTGTGTCTGTGTCTGTGTCTGTGTCTGTGTCTGTGTCTGTTTCTGTGTCTGTGTCTCTGTCTGTGTCTGTGTATGTGTCTGTGTCTGTGTCTGCTGTCTGTGTCTGTGTCTGTGTCTGTGTCTGTGTCTGTGTCTGTGTCTGTGTCTGTGTCTGTGTATGTGTCTGTGTCTGTGTCTGTGCCTGTATCTGTGTCTGTGTCTGTGTCTGTGTCTGTATCTGTATCTGTCTGTGTCTGTGCCTGTGCCTATGTCTGTGTCTGTGTCAGTGTCTGTCTCTGTGTCTGTGTCTGTGCATGTGCCTGTGCATGTGTCTGTGTCTGTGTCTCTGTGTACGCGCGCGCGTGTGGTGTGCATATGAATTTGACCACTACTATCACGTACCCTTACAAGTGCAGTTGATACGAGGATGTGAGAGTTTTTGTGATGTTCTGAATATTTACTTATATCTTAGACTTGCATCTAAAGTCGTTTTCACAGAGCAGAAGCAGGTTACAAATCAGCGTCTTACACTTGCAGCTTGTTTTTGTTTTTGTATTAAATCGGATCAGGGTGGCACAAGCTGTTTGCTCGGTAAGGGACACAACAAGGGGGCGAAGACTCGGCAAGGGTCGATGGCCTGGGAACAAGTTCCGGAGTGTTATTCATGCCTTAACAATTACAAAAACTGCCTTAAAAACAAAAATGGCCGCCCAAACAGGAATGGTTGACAAGTATGGGGACCCCTTATTAGAATACAATTTAAACTTTGAGTTTTCCCGCCATAGTAGACAAGGAGGTTCGAACAGAGGTCGAAGACCGGAAACCATGTTCCGGAGTCCTATACCTGTCTTATGAGATAGCATGAGGGACCTCCTTATAAGAATGCAATAATAAACAGGGGGGCCGAACAAGAGGGCGAAGACTCAAAACTAAGTTGCGGAGGAGCCCCGAACAGGGAGGCGAAGACCCGAGACCCAGTTCTGGAGCCCAATAGCTGTCTTACGAGATGTAATCGGGTCCCCATTACTAACAGCAGGGCTCGACAATAGGGCGAAGACCCTAGAGCAAGTTACGGGGCCCCGTAGATGTCTTACGAGATAGAATTGGGCCTATCATTATTTCAAATTTCGAGTTTTCCCGACATAACAATTACAGGGATCTACATCTGCTACTTTTAAAAATATACCATCTGGTGACCACACAATCTACCTCCGTTAGAGAAAACATTTATTAGTTTTAAAAATGCACCACTAGATGGCTACACAAACAAAACCAACCAATCGGAATACAGCACCTTAAATTTAGTAACCTTCTTTATCGACAGAATACAGAAATCATTTTTGCCAACAATTGGGTCACGTATTGGCTAGAATACAGAAACCTGCTTTACCGATAATAGGTTCGCGTATTGACTAGAATACAGAAACTTCCTTCACCGATAATTGGTTCACGTCTTGGCTAAGTCACCCTCTCCCACTCAGGGATATGGTACATTCAAGTGCGGGTCCGTAAATCTCTTTTTGTCAGATATGAACCTATCATTTTTCAAATTTTAGAATCTTAAAAACAAGTTTGCTGCTCTCTTTTTTTGATATTTACAAAATCAAAATTTTTGCATTGTCCTTTATGCTTCTTGTGTCCGAATTAATGTAAAATATTTTACAAATAAAGCTTTGAATTTACACATTTATTGTAGTTACCTTAGATATTTTAGATTCTACAAATTATAGTATTCTAAGTTTGTGTATATCTTTCTTCATTCGGCTATGTGATTTAAATACGAAATTTTGGGAATGCATAATAAATGACTTTTGATGATATGATTGCTGCTTTTATATAGCCACTTCACTTCCTTATTGCATTTCTCGTCTAATTCACACCGAAAGGTTTTAGCTAGGCGACGTAACCATATGAGTGTATGAGACATCGATTGTGATATTGTGAATCCAGTGACTATATTAGAAGTTTTCTTTAAGATGTGAGTTTGTGTAACTGAGTGTGAATCTTGAATGTAAGAATAAAAAAAAGGGGGTTAGGAAATTATTGTTATAGGTATTTTTAAAAATAAAACAAATGTACATTGTTGTAAAATACGGTGTGAGAAGATTTGCGGATCAATAACATTTTTAGTATACTCATTTATAGGTATAGGTACAAGAAGGCCCCTCTAAGGCAGTGGTTTTAAATTTGTGCAGTAGAAATGGTGTAAACTGTTAAAACTACGATTACCAAACAATAAGTAACGTACCATCACGTCTTTATAATTTAAGTAAAAAATTACGAACGTTAAAATTTGCTAGAAACCAAACTTGTAACAAATCATAGCTTTCGATGAATAGTAACATTAAAAAACTTAAACTTTCCGGAATGCCAAACATAATTAAGGAGAAGGTACAAACATTTTATATGAATAATTTATTATGCAAGACGATAAAGGAGCATCGAATAAAATATGTGAATTATTTTTCACGATATGTTAATTTCCCATTATCATGGTGTAATTAAGTATTTAGAATGATCGTTTTTCGTCAACGTCAAAGCTAACGTTCTAAGCTATTGTGGAAATGTCGGTTACATAAAGGAGTAAGATATAAAACTGTCAATTTTCGGGAGGAGCAAGTAAATTGCTGGAAGACACGAAGTGGAGTCCAGCAATCTGTCGAGTCCCGTAAATGCATTTTCTTGAACGAATTAAACATAACATTTTTTCTCCAGTGTAGGTAGCGGACCGCGAAAATTTTATTATTGTAATAAACGTTTGTCAAATCGCCATTGTTATCGCGATGGAAAAGATAATTAGCGATTTTTGATATCTTTGTAATGCATCCTAATTTGCTAATGTTTTCGGGATATTTAATTTTATGGTTTATGTAAAAAATGTAGGAATGTATGCAATTGATATTTGAGCAAAGCTTGAACAGAAAAAGGAAACATATATTAGGGTAGAGAAACTGGCATGACGAATAGTTGAAAATTTTATACGCGCGCTCTTGATGTAATGAGTTTTTTTGTCAGTGTGTTAAGTAAAATTGTTTGCCTGTGTATGCGAACTAATTTCTCTTTGTATGTAATTTATTGTAATTTGACTTATGTATTTTGTGCTTTAGTAGTCACTAAACAATTGTGTACGTGTAAATTCCTTGTCTATTTTCTTTTGTCCTTGCCTTTACCTTATTATTACCTGTGCAATTTTACTGTTGTTAATTTTATATGTACCGTAATTTGCTTTATTGTTTTATGTGTTTATTTACTTAAAGACTTAAAGATTGGTTTTGAAGGGCCAAATGTTTGGTGCTACGATTTTTATTCTGATTATTTATAACACGATTTTGGGTGTGACCACAGGGTTTTTTTGTATTGTGTTTATGTGTAACTAAACTGCTTTTTATTATTTTTCTCTTAATGTTATAATTTGTGCACGCTTTAACCTGATTTAATGGTGTTTTGTATTTAATCCTTTCATTCTTTTTTTCTGTTATTTGATTTATTAATGGGCTTGTGCAATTACAAATAAAGTGGGTTTTATTGGTGGTTCTTTCCCACAATGGTATATTGGCGGGCTGAACCACCATTGCGCAGGTCTCGTTAATTTTAATTTGAGTAGTTTTATTGTTTACCTGCCCCACATACCTCATCCGGCCTATCTGATTCAAATGGCACAGCGTACCTACCTCTGGACGGCCGCTTCGTTTGACCAGACTTGATGTTTGCGAGTAATTAAATATCAGACTTGTAAGTAAATTCTGATGTTTTAATTATTGTCAGGGGGGGTCCGTGTAGGGCAAGCATTTGATTTGAGTAATGGTAACATTATTATCAGTGGAGTCAAGATAAATCACTTAGCGATTGAATTTGCCTTCTTTCAGGTAAGTTCAAGTTGCACTTTTCAAGATAGGGTGCCTAGGAGACGCTACACCAGCCACTTTTATCTTTACATTCAGTCATTTATTTGCAGTTCACTACGTTTTTGGAAACCCCTTATTGTACACAAAATGAGTATTATTATACTTTTTAATGGAAAAAGAAAATCACCGTGTGGTTGTTAATTACTATTCATTGGAGTTTGCCTCTATAAAAATTCAAATGTAGCAGATGTTAGTGAAATAATGTGAAGATAGAAATGTGAATATCTGTTCATAGAAGATATTCGCCCAAAACGTATAAAATAAATTTAACACTTAAAACAAAAGTAAAAAGCAACATTATGTTAAATATCAATACTTATTTATGACTGAAAACGTTGTTTGTGATGAACATGTGAAAATTCTAAAATTGTATTTATTAAAGTAATGACGTCATTCACACGAAGTTGATATTTAATGAAAGTCAAATTACTTTTTGTACAGTTGCCATGGAGATACCGAAGAATTCCGAAATCAGTCACTTCTGGTACGAAATACTGGCACAATACAGCATATTATTTAGGTGTGGTTGGAGAAAAAATTAATTTTTGTAAGTTAGTTATAAAAGTCATCTCTTTAACATACACTTTAATTGTCAAAAGTGGTTCGTTTCAACACAAGTGTTAATATGAAATCTCATTTTCCCACTAGTAGCAAAACGAAATTTTAGTTTTGAAGGAATGTATTTTATTTTAAATCAAATGAATTTAAAACGTACCGAATATTACATGTTTTCACAATGGCTAAGTGATAAAAAATCTTGTATAGGATTGGGTGCAAAGTTGCATGTGTTAGACAACTCGTTACGCTCGTAGTCAACACATCTAGTAAAAAAACATGCTATTTTTCATCTTATTACATAAATAGCTATTTATCACCAAGTGAATAAAGTATAACCCTATCAACGTACTTCAGTGTATTGGAGCATCTCCCAGGTACCCTATCTTGAAAAGCGTAATTTGAACTTACTTGCAAGAATGCAAATTCAAGAACAAAACATTAGCTAAGTGATTTATCTTGACTTGACTGACAATAATGTTACTATTACTCAAACTAATTGCCTGCCTTATTTTGACTTGTCTAACAATAATTAAAACATTAGAAATTAATTACAAGTCTGATATTTAATTACTCGCAAACCTCAAATCTGATCAAACGAAGTGGCCGTCTAGTGGTAGGTACGTTGTGCTATTTGAATTAGATAGGCTGAATGAGGAAAGTGTTGCATCATCAGGGGCAGGTAAAAAAATGAAACTACTCAAATTAAAGAAAACGAGCTTTGCGCAATGGTGGTTCAGCCCGTTAATGTACTATTGTGGGAAAGATCCACCAATAAAACCCACTTTATTCTTAAATAAGTAATTGCACAAGTACATTAATCAATCAAATAACACAAAAAAAGCAATGAAAGGGTTAAATATATAACAAAACACAATTAAATCAGGTTAAAGTGTGTACAAAATTATAACATTAAGAGAAAATGGATAAAAAGCAGTTTAGTTACACAGAAACACAATAATAACAAAAAGAAGCCCCACGTAGTCACACCCACAATTGTGCTATAAATAATCATAATACCAAACATGTGGCTCTTTAAAACCAATCATGCCGGTCTTTAAGTAAATAATCACACAAAACAATAAAGGAAATTACGGTACATATAAAATACAACAACAGTAAAATGGCACAGGTAAAGGCAAGGACAAAAGAAAATAGGCAAGGAAAAACCTCATTAAAGCAAAGCCTTACTAGGATAATTTATAAATAGATCACAACATCGTGACCGACACACACACACACACGCACTCACGCACGCACGCACGCACGCACGCACGCACGCACGCACTCACGCACGCACGCACGCACGCACGCACGCACCTACCCACGCACGCACGCACGCACGCACGCACGCACGCACGCACGCACGCACGCACGCACGCACACACACACACACACACTCACTCCTCACTCACTCACTCACTCACCACTCACTCACTCACCACTCACTCACTCACTCACTCACTCACTCACACACTCACACACACACACACCACCCACCACTCACCACTCACTCACTCACTCACTCACTCACTCACTCACCTCACTCACCTCACCCCACTCACCACCACCACCACCACTCACCACCACCACTCACTCACCACCACCACCACCACCACCACCACCACCACCACCACCACCACCACCACCACCACCCCACCACCACCACCACTCACCACCACCACCACCACCCACTCACCACCACCACCACCACTCACTCACTCACCACCACTCACCACCCACTCACTCACCACCACCACTCACCACTCACTCACTCACCACTCACCACTCACCACCACTCACTCACTCACCACCACCACCACCACTCACCACCACTCACCACCACCACCACCACCACCTCACCACCACCACCACCTCACCACCACTCACCACCACCACTCACTCACTCACCACCACCACCCCACTCACCACTCACCACCACCACCACCACCACCACCACCACTCACCACCACCACCACCACCACCACCACCACCACCACCACCACCACCACCACCACCACCACCACCACCACCACCACCACTCACTCACCACCACCACCACCACTCACCACTCACCACCACCACCACTCACCACCACTCACCACCTCACCACCACCACCACCACCACCACCACCACCACCACCACCTCACCACCACCACTCACCACTCACCACCACCACCACCACCACCCTCACCACCACCACCACTCACCACCACCACCACCACCACCACTCACCACCACTCACCACCACTCACTCACTCACCACCACCACTCATCTCACCACTCACTCACAAACTCACTCACAAACTCACCACCACTCACCACTCACCACCACCACCACTCACCACTCACCACTCACCACCACTCACTCACCACTCACTCACCACTCACCACCACTCACTCACCACTCACTCACTCACCCCACTCACTCCCACTCACTCACCACTCACCACTCACTCACTACCACCACCACCACTCCCACCACCTCACCCCTCCTACGCTCACTCGCTCACTCGCTCACTCGCTCACTGCTCACTCGCTCACTCGCTCACTCGCCCACCCGCCCACCCGCCCACCCGCAAAATTTTCGCGGTCCGCTACTTACAGTATAAATTCTTATTTTAATCGCTAGCACAAAATAAATATTTTTATTCATTGAGAACTTTTCTTACATTAAATTTCTATTAAATTAAGGTTAATTGATGTATAAACACCATTTTTTTTATACCAATAGTTCTGTAAGTGTCTAATTTTGCCCAATTTTATATATTTATTTTAGTATTGTAGATAATTTAAAATATTATATATACAGTGCTTTTCACGACGACCGGCTATTAGACGTTTCTAAAAATGTACAGAAGATAGATTTATGAAATTTTGTATGAAGGGGGTTTTCGACATTACGAGTCCATCTAAAATATTATTATTTTGACAGCACGTCCGGTTATACCGGAAGTAGATATCAACTTTGTTATTTTAAATGGAAAGTACTATTTTTCATTTAGTTTTTGGATTCTCCTAAAAATTATGCATAAAAAAGTAATAACATACTTTGGGTCTAAATTTAACAGTTTTTGAAATATTGAGGATTTTTGATTTTTTTTTTTAAACATGCATTTACATTAATAACTGTATTTTGCTTTATTATTAATCTGCATGTTTAAATTTTTGTACATAAATTACAAGAATATTGTTCTTGCATTAGATGCAACGTTAAATCCGATACTTTACACAGGGTGTTAAGAATCAAGCCCCAAATGTTCATATTTTCAATTCTCAAAAAGTCGATAATTTTAAATGAAACACCCTGTATTTTATTAACGCATCTGATCGAGCTATTTATTCCCTTCAGTATTAGCATTCCCTATACCTAAAGTTGCACCTTTCAGAGTTATTTCGAGATGTATTATTAGGTACTTGTAAATGTTTTGCTACATTAATAATAATTAAGCCATGGAAATTAAAAATGATAATAATTAAAAAATCAAGCAAAGGATAAAAAAGTAAATTAGTTAAAAATCTATTATTTAGAAAACAAGTTCAACATTTTTATTACGTATTAGAAATTATCCTTACAATAAATTCACAGAAGCACAAAAAATAGGTATAATCTACCGAATTTATTATACATATTTAACTTTTTAGCAATCAGGGATTACTTAACAAACGAAACGTTGCAAATCATTCATGTTTATTTAACAAATGTTCGAACACGTCGCCATTTCTTTGTAGACAAGCATATTTATTCTTTTAAGAATATTATCATGTGTTGCTCCTCTAATTATATCGGACGTTAATGCATTTATAGCGGCTCTAATTCTATCTTTCATATCGTCTTTGGTTGTGATGGGATCTGAATAAACTATGTTTTTTAAGTAGCCCCAAAAAAAAATAATCTAATGGATTACCATTTGGGGTTCTGGGGGGCCATTGAAAAGGACCAGTATTTGCAATCCATCGATCGTCAAACAATTCAGTTAATAAATCACCAACCAAATGGTAATTATGACATGGAGCACAGTCCATTTGATACCAAAAATCGTCTCTTTGTGGGTGGTTTTGTAATATTGGTCCCAGGCCATTTCTTATCTTATTAACATATGTTTCTCCTCTCAAATTATCATCATAAAATTCGAGATAAAGTATTGCACAGAATACATTAAATTGCCATTTCTCTTGAAAATTTCTTTCTCGCGTTACGTGGGGATTTGTTGGAGCCCAATAATTACTATTATGTCTATTGAAGACTCCGTTCCATGTAAATTTTGCCTCGTCTGTCCAAATAATATTACTTAAAAAATTTGTATCTTCTTGGCTTTTAATAAGCAGCCACTCAAAAAACTCAACCCTTCTAGGTAAAACTGTTTCTTTCAAATGTTGGACGCAGTAAAATTTATACGGACGCCATTTATGTTTGTGAAGGATACGATAAATTGTTACATACGAAATGCCCAGTTCTCGTTCAGCTTCATGTAATGAAGCAGTTGGAAAAGCAGAGAAAAATCCTAAAACGGTTATTTTGTTGTCTTCATTATTAACTTTAGGCTTGATGCGTTTAATTAATGGACGAAATGCTCGGTTTGCTCTACAGTTTTCAAGTAAACGGTGAATGGTGTTCTTATTGGGTGTTGGGAGATTTGGATACCGTTCAGCAAATAATCTACATGTTCGGCTAATTATTTTGTTACATTCGCCATAAATAATTAACAAATTTAAAAAGTCTTCATTACTATAACCTAATCTAGACATGATTATTATTTAAAAATACAGAACAATCTAACAAACATACACAGTATACGAACATTCAGATTTTAACGTTTATTAGTAGACAGACGATAATTTCCACAGCCCTCTAGAACATTACGCTAATTAGGTATGTCAGGTGACTGCTGTCATTTTTAATTTCCATGGCTTGCTTAATTATTATTAATGTAACAAAACATTTACAAGTACCTAATAATAAATCTCGAAATAACTCTGAAACGTGCAACTTTAGGTATAGGGAATGCTAATACTGATCGAAAGAGAATAAATAGTTCGATCAGATGCGTTAATAAAATACAGGGTGTTTCATTTAAAATTATCGACTTTTTGGGAATTGACAATATGAACATTTGGGGATTGATTCTTAACACCCTGTATAAAGTATAGGATTTAACGTTGCATCTAATGCAAGAACAATATTCTTGTAATTATTATAAGTTTTTGTTATGAACGAATAAGTTCAAAGGTAATATGTAATTAATATTATTAATTTATTAATATAAATAAAGTTTACAGTATTCGAATAACTTTAGATTACATAAGTTCATCGATGCAAATTTTGTCTTTATGTATAGAACTGATGTAAATTCTAAACATAATGAGGTTACAGTCAAATTACTTATGTTTAGAATTTACATCAGTTCACATACATAAAGACAAAATTTGCATCGATTCTTGAACCTTGAGTAGTACACTCAAAGTACAGGTCAGTTCGAATCTACTCGAGGTAAACTTTTATTTATGTATTTAATAAAATTAATAATAATTTTAATATTCTTGTAATTTATGTACAAAAATTTAAACATGCAGATTAATAATAAAGCAAAATACAGTTATTAATGTAAATGCATGTTTTTAAAAAAAAAAAAAATCAAAAATCCTCAATATTTCGAAAACTGTTAAATTTAGACCCAAAGTATGTTATTACTTTTTTATGCAGAATTTTTAGGAGAATCTAAAAACTAAATGAAAAATAGTACTTTCCATTTAAAATAACAAAGTTAATATCTACTTCCGGTATAACCGGAAGTGCTGTCAAAATAATAATATTTTAGATGGACTCGTAATGTCGAAAACCCCCTTCATACAAAATTTCATAAATCTACTTTCTGTACATTTTTAGAAACGTCTAATAGCCGGTCGTGGTGAAAATATATATATATATATATATATATATATATATATATATATATATATATATATATATATATATATTCATATTCTCGATGTTTTATATTGTAAACACTTTTGTTTCGACATTCTTCGAACCTTTATGAAGAATAATGACAAATGTCATATCTGTGACTTATGCCATCTAGTTTTATTAAGGTTGTCTCCTGGTACTGCGATTAATGAGTCAATGAGAGGTAGTATTTTTTATTGTGAAATTTGTTGTTGCTCGTCGGATTCCATGAATGATAGTCTTCATGGAGTAAAATTCTACTTAATTAGATTCTTCATATAACTGGGAAGCGTAGAGTATCATCGCGTTTAGTGAGAGCATAAGGCCGTTTTTCTATTTCTATAGCTTTTCGGATTATTTTCTCATGAGGATGGATAATATCAGCAAGTAATCTTATATTATTCGAATTAATATGATATCCATTTTCAAGGTGAGGGCCTGAGGGGTGCAAATGATGAAGAGTGTTAAGCTGTTTTGTATATAACTTCTCCTCTTGCGCTCTAACATACAACTTGCTGTTAGTTAGTAAATGTGCATTCATTACATGGTATTTCATACACTCCTTGACTTTGAACAACATTTTTGTCTTTTGAATTACGTAACAGTTGTTGAATAGTCTTGTATGGTTTAAAAATAGTACGAGATTGATCGCTTTTGATATGAAAGCTTTTTCGTTTCGTTTGATTTTGTTCTATGGACACTTTTGTATAATTTTATTGATTTGCCAAATCGGGTATCCATTTTGATGTAAAATATTTGTTACGTATTTCACTTATTCTTTTTGGAGTGATTATCAGCTAATCTGTAGGACCGATTAATTAAAGATTTAACAACACGATAAAGTTGACTCGGATGAGGCCGTGAAAGAGCATTAAGGTATCTGGCAGTATAAGCAGGTTTTCTGTACAAAGTGTGATGAAATTTATTATTTGAAGTTTTGTTATTTATTCCATGGTAAATTTGTTGTTTGGGTGAATGTCGTTCACATGTACCAAAGAATTATCTAGAGATTGTAATCTATGCGTTCAAATAACGTCATGTATAGTACGATTTAGGTTTAAGTGTTACTAAAATTAAAGCAGTTTAAGATCAGGCAGAATGGAGTAAACGATGAAATAATAAATGTAAATGTAACAAATGCATGTTAGTGTCGTGAAAATAATAAAAGTAACCCCAAGCTGACTCTTTGGGTCTACCAAGTTGCTCATCTCGCACCTCGTACGTTCCCAAAGCTTTCAACTTTTGTGATGCTTCAATATAGTTAGATTCTATTAAAAAAACGTTACATTTTTGCAATTAAATATAATTGCAAAATGAAGATAGTATATGTCAAAGTAACAATGATGGCAAAATGTGCAATACGGGTGTCTTTCGGGACTAAATGTTAAGTATAGTTGATGGCAGATACCATAAACACTGTCTTTCCTGACTCAAGACAGGTGAGTAAACCGGAAAAAGTAGGGTTACATGGATGGTTAAGAAAAGGCTAAGAAATTATGTGCGTGTTTAGAAGAAAATAATTAATGTCAGCACATTCTCAAAAAGATTCATGACTTAATCCTATAAAACCCTATCATGAAAACCATTTCGAAAGAAAGTTCCAAGGACATTACGGTGATGACAATAATGGTATGGCCATATCTGAAGTGAATGTGTTTACACACTTTAATAGGACGAACATTTCCCTTGAAATTAAGTGCATCGCATAATTTCCACTGAAATTTTGAATGATTCGCCTTCCAATTGGTCCATTTTAAATAAAAGCATATTTCTGATTGGTTTATAAAATGTAAATGGATTCTCTCAATAGTTTTTTGAGACAGGCTGAGGGTAATCTGCTGGTTTCAAATGTTTTTGTCATTGACACAAATAGAAAATTTTCAGAATGGCAGTAGTAAACGCGCCTGAAAACGTAAACCTCAAATTTTTAGTTATTTTGTTTACAATCATTATTGTTTGTGCACAAGAAGAATTTGTATGTCAAGATGGTGTGATTTACAGAGAGAATAATTGCAATAATTGTATTTGCCCCAAAGGTTCTTTGGCATGTACCGTAAAACTTTGTAATGATTCGCAACACCGAGAATTACTAAACTGCGTTCCTGGCACTAAAACAGTACGTGGTTGCAACAATTGCACGTGTGTCAAGTATTTAGGGACTATTTGTACAAATCATAGATTGTGTTAATTAATAGAGCGCTACTATGAAGTGTAATCAATTAAATAAATTAAAACTTATTTGTGTATAAATTGCGTAGTAAAATTAACGGACTTCATAATTTAATTTTGAAAATTTTGATTCCTGAAAGTTGGTGATGGTCCACTGATAAAATTAAGAAAATGAATTACTCCACTTCTGAAATATAACAGATGTTAACCGTCATTTTCGATATACGTAATGCTGTTTTGGTAAGTGTAACGATCTTTTAGTTAGTTCGGGTACGCAACATGGTTTTAAAGCTTAACGTTCTAGAACCAATTATATAACATGATGCTGAGTATAAGTTCCTGTTTCATGCTCCAACTGGATCCCGTGTGATCTTAAAACGTATAGGAGAGCTGTAATTTTGTGTAATTACCGAACTAGTTAGATCTGTGGTAACACAATCTGCTTAGCATCATTCGGGAGGTAATGGTTCGATCCCCGTTATCGTCTACTTTGTATAAGGACTTTTAAGGGGGTTTCATCCTACATATATAGGATCATGACCACTGCGTATACGCACATCATGTGCGGCTATTTAGGCGAATAGTGTGGTAGTATCTTCCCCCTCAGAACCCTAACTCCATTGCTTCCGATCCGGTCCTGACCGCAACGACTCTTAATCCCACCATATATGTATATATATATATATATATATATATATATATATATATATATATATATATATAGCTCGAAGGAATGAAACACGTTGCTTTCCTTCTCTCCTTTTCTGTATAATTATGTTATTTTTATTAACATTTACAGCTTATTGTTAAAACATTTAGGTAATTTTGCGCTTTAACAATAACATGTCTATTTTTTTTTTGAGTAATACACGCCAGATCATTTAGTTTGAATGTTGTTTAAAGCACGTGCCACCGCTAATAGCGAGATTAATTTTTAAGGTTAGTGAAATTTTACTACAATGGTTTCATTTTCAACTTTTTCCATTTTTGTCACAGAAAATAAATAGCATATATACTTCGGGATTTAGGAATCTTTTAACCTTCGAGTGATTGCCTCGGGCTACAACATTCAGTCGCGGGTTTAAAGTAGTTACTCAGCCACTTAATATGTAACACGCTATTATCTTTGCTACACTGAATATTTTCTTGCAAAATTGTTTTGTCCTTTGTTTTCATTGACATTGAATATATGCCACTTATTAAAAAATAAGCATACAAAAATGAACACCGTCCAAATATCAAGCCGTCCAGACCCTTAACAGCCTGCTACATGCTTGATTAGTAGGTGAAGTACCTTTAGTAAGAGTGTTGCTCTAGAAAATTTTTGCAAGTAAATGAAATTATAAATGCAGTTTGCTGTAATCAAAGACATTTCATTAGACAATAGGTAGAAAGTGTTTTAAAAAACTATCCCTGCTCAACGCCGCGCCGTCCCTAATGAAAGTGAGACCCGGTGCAAAAAGGTTTGCCAGGCCTTTCCACAAATTGTGTTTTGTGGGCACACGTGTCATTCTCCTCTCAACCCCAACTATTGCACGACCGGCATAACGTTAATATTTTTGATATTTGATTAAGCAAGTCAAGAGAAAAAAATTTTTAGTATTTGTGATTATTTTCAATTTTTTTTGTAGATTTTGGCTTTTTCACAATCACAACAAAATTGTACAGTGGTATAATTTTCCTGGTGATAATTTCTTCACGATGTTTAAATACAACCATTAACAAATTGGTTAAAGGTGTAGTTAAAACATAACTTACAACAATTTATTCACATCCATCTATCTCCTATACAACAAGGAATTCGGTACTGCATAGTCCAGCATTATTGCAAACACAATAACACAAGGAACAAATCGTTAATGAACATCGTCTAGAATTTGAATGTACGAATTAGTATTGTACACAGGGTTTCTGAATTATTAGACTCCAAGCTTATTCAAGATTCTCTATCATTTTAGACTATTTCAAGGTCATACCACTTCCGGTTATCCCAGAAGTTGTCATTTACTTACTTATTTTAAATGGAACACCTGTTATATTATTTCATTTTTGGATTCCTGAGAAAATTTCATGGTGGGGTCCATCGGGTTTCCTAATAACTAATTCCAAGTGCTCCTTAGCTATC